>OY755215.1:6411315-7011315 GCA_963576765.1 Draba incana | reverse complement strand
GGGATCGGAAGGAGAGAGTTTGAGATGGTGGAAGAAAGCGACGGAGCAGAGGACGGAGGCGATGAGAGCAAATAAACCAAATCCGATCATCAGAGAGAAACCGGCGACGATTAGATCCATCGCCGTCTGGATACTCATGATTCCTCCTATCATCTTCAGATCTCGAGTTGGGTTAAGATTTAATTAACTTTTGAAATGGATTTTGGAAGAAGAAGAAGAAGAAGAGAACCGAATGCATTGCAGTTGCCTTGGGAACGGTGAAACTCACATTGCCACGTTACGTGATAAACTCGATTTTACGACACCTGAACAATATTCTAGAATAAAAAAGAAAAGAATATATTTTTTTTTCGAAACGAATTTTGGATCTCATACTTTACATTTGGAATGACATAGAATAGGAATTTCGTCTACTATGGTCTATGGAGAAGGGATATACACACTTATGGAGTACATCACCTCCAAGAAGCGAGTGGGCAAGCGGTCCAGAGCATCAAGAGATATAGCCACGTGGTTTTCGAGAAGACAAGGAAATGTTTTCCTTTCAAAGACTTTCCGACATCCAAATTAGACATTCAAATCTCACATTTACTTGAGAGTAAGTTTGATAGACATTCAAATCTCAAATCTCACATCCAAATTAGATTTATTTTTGTGCTCCGTCACACGGACGTGGATGCCGTCTACTTTTCTATTGAAGAGATGAAGAAAAACATATGAGAGACTGCCGAAAATTAAAGGAGTTGGAACTCTCTCTCACACTGAATTTCTCATTTAGAGACATGGATCAACTAAACTATCTTCTTCCTTGATCGTATCTTAACCAGGCCCGGTTTAGGGGCTGTGAGTGTAAATAATTTTGTAAAAAGGCCCCATAGCTTTAAATAATTTAGAAAAAGACCCTAAATTATACATGCATTCCAATAGGGATGGAATTATATATTATCCAGAATCCGAGAACCGATCCAGAATCCATTACAATCCGATCCAAAAGTTTGGATATAAGCGGAGGCCGGATTCGGATAAGAATAATAAAATCTCAGATACGTGAAAAGAGGATCTGGATCTGGATAATAAAATTTTATGGTTCAGATTTTCGGATCCGGATCCGTACGCATTAAAAATATAAAAATAATATATTTATATACATATATTTAGTTATTTTATACAAAACATATATAAAAAATAGGTTTTAATTGTTTTTACAATATATCATATGCATTTTGAAAAATATTATGCAAAATTTGAATTAATAAACATTTTTTATTGTTATTTATTTATTTTTGATTGTTTTATTATTATTTTCGGATCCGAATCCGGATTCAGATATCTGTGGATATCTGGATTTTTAGTCGGAAATATGAAATCCAAATATCTGGGAGCTATGGATCCGTATCCAGATACTTATATCCGTCCTAGCCCTACATTCGAGTACACTTGACAGATGTTCAGTTTCTTGTTGTATGACTTTTTGACACCCATTTCAAGGTAAATTCGATTGGGAGGTAGGTGTAAGGTTAGTTTGGTGTCTCACTTGGAAATTTTGGAACCAGCTCTAAAATTTTGGGGGCAATGAACAAAAAAAAATTAGGAAGTTTTAAGAGTATTTAAAAAAATTTAGGGTTTTTATGTAAAATAATTATTTTGTGGGGTCTTTTGCTAATATTAGAAAATAAAAAATTTGGCGGCCTAAGGCACATGCCTCACTGACATGTGCTCAGGCACGGCTCTAGAGATGAGACTGAAGATAAAAAAAACTCTCCCGAAATGTGGTTGAAACTCTCGTAGGGATAAGAATCCAAATTTAGGGCACATGGATCGGGATTCCCCTTGTCAAGTTCCTTGGTTGTTTGTCGATCATCTTTCGCATTCTCTCTCAACCAGAGTCGTGCTTCATGTGTTAGCAATAATGAATTTGCATAAGGTCCCCATAATATTTAACATTTTAAGGGCCCCCAATTCTCAAAAATTTTGTATAGCCTAGTGGTAATAATGAGTAATGTTCTTTGAATAAACCTCAGTTCGAGTCCTAGCTTTTTATGTGTGTTTTTTTGAAAAATTTAGACTTAAAATAGAAATAAAACGAGATGCCAATAAAAAAAGGAACATAGATCCTAAATCTAAATAAAAACAAATCATAATAAAAAAGAATTATTTTAAATTTTGTTAGTCTATAAATATATCTATCAATTTACAAAGAAAACCAAATCGAAATCCCAATTAGTCATCTTGTCTTCTTCTTCCACCGGCATCTACACATTTCTTCCTCCATATTTCTTCTTCTTCACACGTAATTGCTAAAAAAAAAATTTTACTTTTTAATTATTTTTCTTATTTTTTGTGATTATTTATTCTTTTAACATTGACGAACTAGCTAATAATTTTGGTGAAAATTATCATTGAAAAAGAATGAAGAAAGATTTTATGAAATTTTAGTTTATCATTTACCGTTTTAAATTTATATATTTTATATGGTTTAAAGTAAGGGTCCTATTTTCTAGTTCGCCTCGAGTCTCTATAGACCTAGGCACGGCACTGCTCTCAACTATACCATCAACTACTTTTTTATTACTACCAATTGTTTGATAAGAAGGTTCTCTTTGCATCGTCAATTCTTTTACCTTCTTTTCTTTGAATTTCTGATACAATCCTCGGATGGCGGCATGTATTTGACCTACTTAACACATCTCAGGTAGGTCTATCATGCCTGATACACCCAAAAACAAATCAGACATATTCTTGATCAAAGGATCCACGCAAGCTAGTCTTACGTGTTGATCCCATATTTAAGGTTGGACATACAGTTACTCGGTTTGGTTCAGATTTTTCGGTTCAATTTTTAAATCAATTCTGTTTAGTTTGGAATTTTAGGTTTTCAGTTTCTATTTTCACATTTATGATCAACTAATTAACCAACTGTAATTAATAATGTAAATGTTTAGTATAGAGTGATTTGGATGAATAGTACTAAATAAGTTGGTTATTGGCAAAGTGATATTTTCACTGTTCACTTGTTTATAATCTCACTTCTCTCCCTACTGAATCTTCCCTCTCTCCCCCCCCCCCCCCCCTTCCTCTCTCTCTTTCCCTCCCCGTCTCTGGCCCTGTTCTTTTCTTCATCTGGAATATGCATTTGGATGATGCATTTGGATGATTCGTTTGGATGATGCGTCTGGATGATGCTGGATGATGTTCTTTTCCTCATCTGAAAAATGCATCTGGATGGTGCATCTAGATGAAGTTACGTTTCTTTGTACATTTGTATAAATTAGCTAGATGTGTTTTGTAACCAAATGACTAAAAAGGACATGTTTTGTGTTAATAATTGTTTTTTATGATCTAACTTATATTTACAACTAAATAATTATCAAAATTATTTTTAAAATAACTTATAAAATTATATATTGATTACATAATTAAATTTAATAAATAATTATTTTATAAAACTTTAAAACATTATTAATATACATTTTAATACTAATATGGAAGTCCACGTCCTCTCGCTAACTCCTCGGTGATAGAATCACGTAAAGTCTCCATTGCTCTATCACCAGTCGGTATGTATAGAGTATGGCCATCATTCTCTACCACTTCATCACCGTGATGCTCATACTCTTCCACCGCTTCCCAATGTGCAAAATCACGATCCTCGTGATGTGAATCGCGTATAAAATTGTGGAGTGCCATAGTTGCTGTCACAATCTTTATCCATTGTCTCAGCTTATACTTAGGATGTTTACGGTCTAGAATCCTCCATTTGGCTTTCCATACACCAAATGTTCGCTCAATCACTGAACGTAATCCAGAGTGCTTACGATTAAACAATTCTCTAGTGTTTGTTGGTGGTCCGCCCCTCGCAAACAAATCAAGATGATATCGGGTTCTACGATGAGGTCCTAGATAACCAGTTCTAGTGGGATATCCTGAGTCAACTAGGTAATATTTCCCGGTTGGAGGATGAGGAAAAGAAGGTTCTTCTGTAGCACAATGTGTTAGAACCTTTGTGTCATGAGCTCGGCCAGGAACCCCAACATATCCATATATGAATTTCATATTGAAATTACATATGGCAAGTACGTTCATAGTCGGTTCACCTTTTCGACCTCTATATGGTTCAGAGTTTTCAGATGGAGGACGGACCGGAATATGAGTGCCATCAAGAGCACCAATGCAATTCCTAAAATACGGCCAATACCGCTCATCATTTTCTAGAACAGGGCTAGCACTTGTGAACTCACCTATTGTAGGCTTCACAATGTCTGCTGCAAGTTTCAAAAGGACACTCAAAACTTCATCTAACTTCCTCTTCACTGTAGCAAGAGAATGTTGATATCGCTCAGCTAAGACTCTTGTAGTTAGGTCTTGTGCAACCATCTCGATGAACATTGCCACACTTTCTTCAAGATAAACATGTTGAGATTCCTCTAGCTTATACTGTTGAGACAGCTTCCGACACAAACTCATGAATGTTCCTTGACTCATGCGTAAAATATCATAGCATTGTTGTTCAGATTCACAGATTAACCTTTGCACACGACGCCAACCTTCACCACGATTTGTCCTATGCATCTGTCTTGGTAGAGTAACATCCCCCACTCCACAAACTTCTAGTGCAGCAGCATACATGTGTTCCTCCTCATCTAATACCAAATCCATGTCATCATCCTCTGTAAGAAAGCGAAATGTATCCTGCAACCATTTATAATTCTATAAAGATTGGTGAAAGCATATATTAAAGATTGGTGAAAGCATTTATAATTCTATAAAGATTGGTGAAAGCATATAAGACAAAATCGTTTCCCACTGTAAAAGCGATTCTCAACAACAACTCTGTTCTACAAACTTCTTCCACCATTCCCTATTTTCTCCCGTCTCAAACTCTAGGTACAAAACCTTGTTTTCATCATCTTCATAAGATAAAAAAGTCTGACGATTGGTAGCATCCTTCTTCAGATGTTGAATGGCAGTTTTATACAATGGAGACCAAATCCTTATGCTAGCCAATGAATGCAACACTTTCACAGCTCGAAGCTGACTACAACAATAATCAGGGTGGCTCTCTATCAGTTGGTTCTTGTGGGAAAGTATCTCATCACGTGACTGAATGCTATCCCTAATCACATCTGCTACAGCTTGTGTTGCTACTGCCCGTCTTTTACGCTTATTAGACCTTGGTGCATTGGAAAATGAAGGAGCATTCTGTGACACATCAGTTTCTGCATTTGTAGGAGAAGTGCCATTTTGCCTTGACTCAGACACATTATCAGACTCGTGTATGGGCTCCTCAGGCATCAAGTCGTCTAAATGGCTTTCACCTTGCTGAGCAGTCCAACCTTCAGCTCCTGATACATGAACAGCACCATATAGTTCTTCCATTAAATCCATGTTTGCCACTGGTTTATCTTTTATCTTTCTAGCAGCAGGCCATTCCTGAAATCAAACAAGAGAAGAAAGAAATTAGAAACCATCCGCATAACAGAAGAAGAGACAATCTTCATAGAGAAAGAAACAAGAGACACAGAAATATTACCTTACAGCGCTCCTCCCACCAATCATCAGTCATATCTATGAAGCCATTTGAATCATAACCAAGGCCAGTTCTTTTATGAGTTAGTTTCTTCACAGCTTCGTACTGCTTCTTGCAACTATTAAATTTGGACCCAAATTTTTTCCATGCATGCCTTTCCCCGTACGTCTCATAGAACTTGGTTATTATAGCATTTCTCCCAGCATCATTCACCAACTGTTTTCTTACATTTCCTTTCAATCTCTCTTCAATTCGTAGTTGAAGATACAACCGTGTTTGTTCGTCACTCCATATAAGATTCTAATATTCCAAACAACATTCCAAGATGCTTGAATTGAAAAGCATTCATTATAATATGAGTGAGAATGGAAGATACTTACATCAGTACCAGGGATTGTTGTCATTATTTTCCTACTCTTGAATGCAAATCTGTAAAACACAAATGATTGAGCTCAACTCTTTTTCTACTTCAGGGTTATTTACAAGCAACTCACATTAGAACAGAGCCAAGTACTCCAGAACTTCAGTTAAAATCTCAGAACTCAGCTAAAATCAGGAAGAAGTAGCATGTGAATTTTTATGGGTAATTTCATTAGTAAAAACCCAATCAAATCGAATATCAAGCAGAGGTTCAAAAATCAAGAGCTGTATCATAAATCAAGCGAATATAATGAAAAGAGAAGAGATGTGTGCAGATTCAAAATCGAAAATAACAAGAGCTGATAAAACCCAAACAAAAACCCTAATCAAACGAAACATACAAAAAAATTAGAATCGAAATTTCGGATTAGTGATTGATTACCAGATTTAGGGAGAAAGAGAGTCGTCGCGATAGTAGTAGATGCTTTACAGTCCTTAGACGAAGACGACGGTCACAGGAGATGGTGAAGATGCCCGATGGAGATTGAGAGGATTCGATTCACTGGAGATCGAGAAGATTTGCAGAAAACGGAAGAAGCTTGAAGCTCGACATCGAACTTCTTCGTCGAGAGCTTAGGAATTAGGGTTTCTTAATTTGTGATATATTTCTTTCATTTAGTCAGGGTTATTTTAGTCATTTACAACTTTGGATGAGTTTATTTGCATCTGAACTCACCAATAAAAGTCATCTGAAAATTTTGATTATTTTTGGATGAGTTTGTAATTACATCCAGAAATCTTATCCAGATGAAGTGCTTAAGTACCTTTAAAAGAACATCATCCTATATCTACAGCTGGATGATGCATCTAGATGAGGAAAAGAACAGGGCCTCTCTCTCTCTTCTTCTCTCCCCCATCCTTCTCCTCTCTCTCTTTCCCTCCCCGTCTCTCTCTCTCTTCTTCTCTCCCCCATCCTTCTCCTCTCTCTCCCCCTTCTCTCCCCGTCTCTCTCTCACTGTCTCTCTCTCTCCGTCTCTCTTCCTCTCTCTCTCCCTCTCACTCCTCTCTCTCTCTTTCTCTCTCTCTCACTCTCACATTTATTATAGGGTCAATTTTGTGAGAAGTGGGAAAAAATGAATAATTTTTTTGGGTTTGTATCACATTACCAATTTCCTACTTATCTAGTAATATTTAGTTAAATAGCCCTTTAATATATTTCAATATATAAATATTAGTTTAGTAAATTTTGGTTAATTTTGTTAATTCGGTGGTTCCGGATCAAATAATTTAGTTTTCAAATTTTTATTTCATTCGGGTTATAATTCGTTTCAGGTTAGGGAATTTTGCTTACCCCTACCCCACAATAATCCCTAACACATTCCATTTATAACATTTTAGCTTAAGAAAATAAACAACATAAAATACATTTTTTATTTCTACATGAAAATATTTTATTTTATATATGTAAATTAAAAATTCATTAAATAATAAAATACATCTTATAATTTGGTCAAGCAATTTGCTAGTTTGTGACAATATGTGTTGATGTTGGTTTGTGTCGTGTGATTGTGTTTGAGTTTAAATGTCGTGCAATTTGTTTTGTGTAATTTTTGTTGTTTTGGTCGTTCTTTATGTGGTGATTTGTTTTTGAGTTGTTATTTGGTTTTTGGTGCTCTTTGTTGTGTTTTGGTGTGTAAACTAATTACCACATAGTGTGACTGTGTGAATAGCCAAACCATCTTATGATACTGAACATAGTAAGCGAGTTACTACTTCACTGGACTCTTCACTGATCATTGGCCAATGACTCGAGAATTGCCTGCAAAACATTCTTGGTTAAACAAAAACAAGATTATTTTATGTTATTTACCTGACCCGCCATTATTTACAACAACACAGAAAAAGGACATAGATAGTTTATCTACTTGACCCCTCCTTTTTCAACTGAATTGCTTTCTTCAATATAGCTCAGCTTAAGTCCTCTATCCTGATACAAAAACATTCGTTAAACAGTTAGTATATACACAAGACTGTAAAATAAAACTACAAAATTTAATGGTAATGTAGAAACTTACTAGAAATCTGACTTAAATCTGGTCCAAGCTTTCTTATATTTTTTTCATTTCATCTTGACAAGGGAACAATGTCTACAGCTGGAATATTTGAACAGATTTATTAAGCATAAGAAAAACCAGTTTTTACTTTTCTCCTTTGTGAAGTATGTATAGATAAGTATTTTTATGAACCAAAAGAAAATGAGAAGAAATCGAGAAAGTTGACCTTAAGACTCTAGTTTTATTCATGGACTCTGAATCATCGCCGAGTTCTCCATCGCATGAAATTACTGGACGAAAAAATTGACAAAGAAATATCTAAGTGTATATATAAAAATTAGATGAATTAAAACAACATGAAGTATCTAAACAAAACATGATAGATGAATGCAAGAAAACAAGACACACTCACTTAGTATACACAATACCAAAGATTGCCAAAGTCGTGTAATCGTGTAAGAAGACAAAAAAATTGAATTACGTACCTTAACAAGAAGTATGAAAGAGAATTTGGTTGTCTCATGTTCAAAAGACTCCCAACAACTGAAATCTAATCCCTGACATCTTTAGCATTTTACCTAAAACTCGAGGTGTAATGAAGAATTGTGATAAACCTGATTTCTTTCTTCAAGTTAACTCATTTTACCTCCAAACTGAGCTTCATTTAAACCTCAAAGGTTCTGACTCAAGCAGCAAAAGAACTCCTCTTGGTTCTCATACATTTATTGGAGAATGTGAAATAAATAACACAGAAGAGAAAACAAGATAGATTATTTACCTGATCCTTCATTTTTCGGATGATGAATCGCTTTCTTAATTTAAGCTGGTTTCAGCTTAAGAATACTATATATTGATACCAAAAAAAATATGTTAGCAGTAAACTGTGAGTTCGGACACAAGACCATAAAACAAGACTAGAAAACTTGGCACCAAGGAAGAAAGTTACATGAAATCTTACCATGTCTGGTCCAAGCAGAGAACGATGTGTCGATGCCAATAACTGAAACCAAAAAACAATTGTTCATATTTATATAATGAAATTGTAAATGTTTATCAAGTATGATCAAAGCCAGTTTTTGTTAATTATGTTCATATTCTCCAGTGTGAAGTATGTCTAGATAAAAATTTCGTAGGAAGTAGATGAGAAAAAATCGAGAAAGCTCACCCTAAAAACTCTAGCTTTTTTCTTGGATTCCGAATCATCACTGAGTTTTCATGAAATCACGGGGTTAAAAAACTGATAAAGCAAAACGTAACTAAATAGATATATTAGTTACCCTTTTCATTTTGTATGCAGGACACCATTTTCGCTTGTAGTGGCCTGAATTTGTGTTTTGGAGTAAGGTTAAGACATAAGAATTTTGAATGAAGTTGATGAAAGAAAATCGAGAAAGTTCACCTTCAAAACTCTAGTTTTAATCATCACTTAGTTTCCCTTCATAATTTCCGCTTGTAGTGGCCTGAATTTTCTTTTCTGAGTAGCATAAAATGTACAAAAAGAGTTAAGACAAACTAGAATACTAGAGTAAAGAGACATGGGAAGAGAATGGTACTTCACCTGAAATATACTCAAAGTGGCTTGAATTTTCTTTTGGAAAAGCATAAACACCACGTCTTTGCTCGAAGTGGCTTGCATTCTCTATTGGAAAGGCATAAAAAACGAATATGAGCTTATTTAGCTAAAATGATTAGTAAATTCTCCAATACTGCAAGCTTTTGACGAATATTATTTGTGCTCGAGTGTGTTTTTTATAGTGTGAGCAGCCAAAACGAGTTATAAGACTCAGAGGGCCAATAAATAAGGCACATGAGAACAGGGTAAGAGAGTTACTTCACCTTATCCTTAATTGATCATTGGCTATAGGACTGTAGCGCGTCTACACATGAGGCAAAAGACACGAGAAGAAGAAAAAGAGAATTTATTGATGTACCGACCCATCATGTTGTTCTCTGTTACTGAATCATAACCTGAAATTTTGGTTTTTGTTGCCCAAAACTTATGTATGAAGCAAGAGTAAACTTAATATTTTGTTACTAATGGCATAAAGAAAGAACTCACAGGAAAACAACATGAATATGCAAACAAACATGATAGATGTAAACAAAAGGGCACACTCATTAAGTATAGACAATACAAAAAAAAAAAATGCCAAGTGGTGTAAAAGAAGGCAAAGAGATTACCTTAACTACTAGTATTTGGTTGTCTTTTGTTCAAAAGACTCTCCATCAACTGAAATCTGATCCCTGGCATGTTTAGTACTTTACCTACAAAATCGAGATGTAATAAAGAATCATCATATACCTTATTTCTTTCTACAAGTTACAAGTCACTAGAACACAACAATCAGTTCCAAAAAAGTTAAATCAGTATCGGTACAAATAAATATTTACTCGTTTTTCATCCAAAAAGAGCTTCATATAAACACCGCAAAGGTTCTGACTCAAGTAACAAAAAGAAAACACAGAAGAGAGAAAAAGATAGGTTATTTACCTTACTCTTCCTTTTTGGTGCCGGCTGAATCGCTTCCTTAAAATTTCGGTTTTTGTCAGCTTAGGAATCTTGTATCTTTATACAAAACTTTTTATGTTAGTAGTAAGTAAACTGTGAGTATAGACACAAGACCAAGATTACAAAAATTAGCGCCAAAAACAAACTTACTGGAAATCTTACCAAGTCTGATCCAAACCGAGGTTCGCTTGCTCATATTTACTCTTCTAATCGAAACAATGTCCATAGCTGAAACCCAAAACAATTGCTCATATTCATATAACAATTGCTCATATTCATATAACAAAACTTCACCTGAAATATACTCAGCAATAAAATTGCAAAGTTTTTGTCAATAAAGAAAGATATTATTTGTGAAGTTACTGTGTATTTTTGGTTGTTTTTTCTATTTCTTGTGTGTTAACTTATTTTGTTGTGCTGTATTTTAGTTCTTTGCATGTGATTCTTTTGTTTTGTGGTTTTGTGTTGCGTGTTTGAAGTTAGTGCTTTTGAGTGTGCTTTGAGTTTTTTTTTGTTTGATTTTTACTGTGTGTGAAGTGATTTTGTTCTGCTCATTTGTTGTATTTTGATTGAGTTTTTTTGGGATGAACATATGCCTGAGACAATAGACATGAGAATATAGGGAGAGATGTTCTTTACATGACCTCTCATATGTTCTTGGCTACAAAATTGCCTCTAGAAAATTTGTTATCTGCAACTCAAAGATATATGCACGAGGCTAGAGACACGAGAAGAAAGAGATATCATTATCTGACCGATTTGCTCTTGGTTACGGAATCGCGTTTGTTCTTTGTAGGAGAAAGATCCACTCTCTAGTATCCAAAGAGTTCTGAAAGAAAATATGAATCGCAACACAAACAATCAAATGAAACTACAAAATCAATACAACTTGGTAAAAATCTGACAGAGCGAAAACAACAAATATCAAAGTTAGGAAAAGAATCTCACTCGCATTTGCTCCCGTCTCTGAATTGCGACTTGATTGCTGCATCATATGACCACAAATTGACTATGTTAGAGTCCAAAGTATAAACACACAAGGACGTATGTATTGTCATGGATTCTTCTTACATGAATTGACTACTCTTCAAAATTTATCATCACAGACAAAGACAGAGATAGTGAAGCCACACCCATTAGTCCAAACCCTATGAATCCATATCATGCAAATATCATGGCTACCTGCAAATCCTAGTCACAGCCAAAACCATCCAATGAAACAATATTGACATACAAATATAGGTAGAAAAGAGCTCGACATAAATTTTCCGGAAAAATTATTCAGAACCATGAATTTTTTTACTAAATCGTTAGTTTTCTATAACCAAAGGAAACCATTAGAGTCATATATCGAAACAAATCAGAGAGAAAGTTTGATGTAATCTTTGTAAATCTGTTTCAGAACGCGATTACCCTAATCAAAATCCAGTAAACAAGTATGCGATTACGCTAATTAGAAGATCTCGAAACCATCGAGCCACTAAATTCCAGAAGAAAACACGAAATCATTTAGAAATCAAAACCCTAGATTCCCAAATCACCGATCAAGTAAAATCCCAAATTCAAAACAAAACGAAATCGAAAGCTTACTGGATTTGGCATGATATACTATTGCACGATCAGAATCCAAACCACGAATCGAATCTTTAATTCTCGAATCATCATCTTCGACGCAAAATCAAAACCCTTCGATCCCGTCTTGAATTGAGACCCCGCGAAACAGAACAACATGGAACAGGTGAATCAATCGATCGAAAAGGTAGTTCAATCTACATAAAGAGAAAATCGCTTCTACAGACGACTTTGTTAACCCTAATTCGTTTTCCAGATAGAAAATTTGAAATTTCAATTTCCGTTGCGAAAGGGGGAGAGTCGAGACGTTAGAGCTGTGAAGCAGGCTTTTATGCATTTTCCTTTTGAAAATGTTTTTCCAAAATATAGTATGTAAATTGACTAATTTGACCCTCTTGGTATACGTTAGCCGTTAGGAAAGGATTTGTTATTTTTCAGGATATTGTTTCCATTTTGGAGAAAAGGTTTTGTGTAAATGATTTTTTTTTTTTATTAATTATTAAATTATAAATTTACTTACCTAGTTTTTGAAAAATTACATAGTCATCATTTTCATCTTGGTTAATCAATAATCACAAAAGTTTTTCTATTATATTGTGATTTTGTTACCAAAGAAATTTCAAACCTTTAACTCATATTCTCTCTTTATTTTGTTTCAAATCAGTTTTTGATGTTACATGTTAAGGCGTAAACCATTCATTCCAAACGAAAAATTCGAATTTGGCAAAGACTCAACCTTTTTCCAAAATAATGTTTGCGACGAAGTCAGCTATTGATGCTTAATTAGTATCAATTTGTGTGTAAAGTCTTAGTTGAGACATATATAAGATCAAGAATTTCTGTATTCTTCAAGAATATCTTGGTAGAAACATATTTTGATATATAGGATTCAGTTTGCAACTTCTCTCACTCTCGGGTTTTATGAGACTTGATAAATTGACATCAAGTGGATCAAAGAAACATCATTAGAAACAGAAAAACATTAAAAATTATTATTAGTGCCATGCTAAAATACGGCATAATAAAGCTATATAACTCACTTGAGCTGCAAACTTAACCATTCCGATTCCTCAAGTAACATTTACTCTAATTGGGTTATCGGGTTACTTGTTAAAGGCTTTTAAAGCTAATATCGTTATAGAGTCGGTCGATATCAATGGTGAAATAAATTTCTCTATTGACCAATGACTAATGAGTATTAATTCTTAATCTTAACTACTACTACTCTCTATTATATTAAACTTTTTTGTTGATATAATAGGTACTAGTTTTGAGAGGTTCATCTTAGCTATTTGAACACAACTCTCGCAATTATGCATCAAAATTTAAAAATTCTGGTAAAATTTATCATTCGTCAACTATTTAACAGTACTATAAATGACGTATAGGAAATAAAGTCACTTTAATTATGCTTACATGATTACCCACAAATTTCAAAGACGATTGGATTATCATTTAAATATGCTCTTGAAAAGAAGTTATGGTAGGAAAGTTCCTCAAGAAGAAACATGGTGCGTCTACGAGTTGCTACCTCTCACGCTTTCTTCCTTAGAATAATGGGAATAATTGATAAAAAACTTAATTTGATCATCTCTCCAAATGGTCCCCTTCATTCCCTCTATTTTCAAGTGCTAAATGACTCATTAACCACACGATTAGAACTTCTCTTTTTCTTCGTTCTAGTTTTATCTTCTGATTCAAAATTAAAATTCGAACCCAATGTTTTCATTCGACACAAAAAAAGAAAAGAAAAAATATGGTAGGAAACTAAATCAATAATACTGTGTATTTTTTTCGTATGTGATAAATTTTATGCTATCTTATAAAAGATTGTATTATCAAGTAACAATAGATTTATTAAAAACAGTACTCGCAAAACCTTATGTTGTTAAAAAGAAAACACACGCGATAAATGAACCAATTCATTTTGTCATTTGTCGTTTTTGCAAAATAAAAAAAAAAGTAGATATGGCTATTTAGTGCATATTCTTCACTTAAAAACTATTTAAATGATCAACAATTAAATGGCTGATGAGAATACAATTGATTTACGATTGCTTTATTGCGTATAAGCCTCTATTACATGTACACCACTTTAGTCTTGTGAATTATAGATTACTTATTAGTGTAAGTTTTCTCACCACCCTCACTTTATCTATCTATAAAATCCCAATTAGAGTGCATCTCATGGATACCACCATAAGTCACGAGCAAACACAACTACTTTTACTATATATGGCTGGTTTTGTCTATAACGTCCTTCCATGTGCAAACCCTAATTCACAATCCTTTTATAATCGAGTCCCACTTGCAAACGTGGCTGCCACGTCAGACGAGTCTAGCCGGAATGCAGAGGATGATGAACGGAAGCAGAGAAGGATGGTTTCGAACCGTGAATCAGCTCGGAGATCGCGTATGCGGAAAAGGCGACATATGGACGAGCTCTGGTCCATGCTTGTTCAGCTCATCAATGAGAAGAACTGTTTGGTCGATGAGCTAAGTCAAGCTAGGGAGGGTTACGAGAAGGTTGTACAAGAGAACACGAAACTTCGAGAAGAAAATTTCAAGTCGAGGAAGTTGATTAGTGAGCTTAATAGGTTTCTTAATGTAGACGGCGATCAGATCTGGACCGCTTGATCCACTTGTAAGCTTGTTGAGGCTTTTTTTGTTTTGTTTAAAGAAGACCAACGTATACGTACACGATATTTCGTAATTGAGAACCTACTAAATAAAATATGTTTTACAAACAATATACGTTTTCCTACTAATATAATCTAGGCCCATGTTTTTATATGCCGCTGTGAAATATAAGCATTGTTATTGCCATATGGAATGCACACCAAATGAATACGCATAGATAAATAGTGATTAGAAAAAAAAGTTTAAACACATCTAATTTTGCAGATATAAATAGTTCGGTTTCTTTTGTCAGAACTCGATAATATGTGTGAACTTCTCAAGTTTCCACACACTCAAAACTCAAGTTAATATATAGTTGTAACTTGTAAGATCAGTGTTCCACTATTTTGCCTATCTTCTCTAGAACATGATTGAAGGTTACTATCACTCATCTTGTGACCGAAGCTCAATTATTAAGTTGGAGTGATGTATTTAGAAATTCCAACGTTTATATACTTCAATATTTTTTAAATAAAGTAGTCCATGTATATTAATCCATGTATCGAACGGCTTTTTAAAAGTTTGATCGGAAGTATATGAAGTGAAAAACATGATGGTTGTATAGCTATAATCGAGGATTTGGCTTTAAATCAGAGAGAAGCATAGTTTAACCCCAATACGTACACAAAACATTTAAATGTTATCTTACGAGCAAATACGGTCTAGAAGAAGAATTAGTTTACCCATATTCTTATGTAGGGTATAGAGATCTTGGACATCAGAAGGAAATACTAGTGTGGTACGGTAGACGTAACGTAATTACCGCTACATGATGAAACTATGGACACTTACTATCGGCGCTACACATGGAACTTCGAAACATAACTAATTATTGAGACGTGTGAAGTGATAATTATTGAGTTGGTCGAAGGGGTAACTAATTTAAGTCAATTAAAGATTTAAAGCTTATAGATGACATACAGAATGAAACAATTATTTTGCTGATGTTATGAACCATTATGGTTTATTATATTAACATCAAAAAGCAAAAATATTATAATTAGACTCTAGTGGCATAGATTTCTTGTTTCTACTCTAGATTAAATTTTATGTCCATTTTTTATTCTAAGATATACATATTCAGTTATTGTATATCCGTTTCACAATCAATATTGTTTTCGGATATTAACCCCAACTTTATATTTTTGAATCTACCATTTTTTTCAAAAACCTTATAAAATCTACCACATTTTAAAAATCTTTATATTGAATACCACATTTTTGTCTTTTAGTAAATGAAATTGACACAATTGCCCTTGATCGTCACCTA
This sequence comes from Draba incana, assembly GCA_963576765.1. Taxonomy (NCBI): domain Eukaryota; kingdom Viridiplantae; phylum Streptophyta; class Magnoliopsida; order Brassicales; family Brassicaceae; genus Draba; species Draba incana. The sequence continues at coordinate 6,995,344 of OY755215.1, read as the reverse complement.
TACATTTGCATTTCGTCCACGATCCCTGGTTGTCCACCAATTCTGTTTACAACCACCGTCGCTGTTAACCACTGTCGTCGTTGTGTCCACGGCCACCGTCGCCGTCGCCATTATGTTCACTGTCGTCGTTCTGTCCACGACCATCGTCTCCATCTCCGTCGTGGTCACCGTCGTCGTCTGGTCCACTGTCATGACCATCTTCACCGTGGTTAACGTCGTCATCATGTCCACCGTCGTCATCTTGTCCACGGTCATCGTCTCCGTCATGACCATCTTCGCTGATCTTCGTTCTATGTACGACCATCATTATCGTCCACGTCTCTGTCGCTGTCCACGGCTATCGTCTTCCATCTCCGTCGTGGTCCACGATCATCGTCATCTCCGCTCTGTCTACGACCATCGTTATCGTCCACGTCTCTGTCACTGTTCACGGTTATCGTCTCCATCGCCGCCGTCAATCAGCGTCTCCGTCGTCGCCGTCAACCACCGTCTTCAGACTAGTCTCCATTTTTTCCGTTTTGAGAAAAAGAGAAAGATAAAGAAGGAAAGAAAAAAGAAGGAGAAGGAGAGAAGGAAGAAAAAGATATATGGGTAAGTTGGTAATTTCAATTATAGGATATGGTAGATTTAGTAAAAATTTTGGAATTGTGGTAGATTTAATAATGAATTTTGGGAAAAGTGGTATAGGTTATAATTTCTTTCTTTTTAAACAACCACTGATTTGTAACAATGTAATGAATATCAGTTCTCGGGCTATGTTTTCTGGTTTCAGATAACGATGTATTGCTTTTGTCCTTTTGAATATATATATATATATGCTCTCGGACCCTACCTCCTTAGGGTGGCGAGGTCTGCTACTTGGAGTCTATGCTTTGGGCCGGATGTTTTGGGTTTGGATCATTCCAGATTCAGATCTAAACCTCTTTAAAAATTTTGTTAGGTGATAAACTCTATCCGAAATGTTAGAAGTCTCCACCATGCCAGGTGACGATGGATGGTTTGCTTAACTCAAAAAAAAAATATGGAGTATATATTACTCCTAATGATATACATCTCTAAAATTGATTAATTAAGTAAGAACAAATGTCTTTATAAATATTTTGTCCGATTCCGAACCAATCCGAATCGAATTAATTGAAACTAATAAAAATCTAGCTTATAAATTTTTTAAAAAGAATTCTAATGAATTCATTTTGGAATCATCTATAATAAACTTAAATTTTTGGTGATTTGAAATAAATAAATAGGCTTCGGTGAGAAAATGTTGACTAAATAAAGATTAAGAACATTCAATTTAGTTACTATACAATATGATTATAAAATAAAAATTCGCAGAGCTTTAAAAGGTACCGAAGAGGCGAGGAGCACGTTGATATTATTGACCAAATATCATGGGAAGAGATCAGTTCGGATAACATTTGCAGAGACACAGAGAGTGGCTCGTTTTCTCACGCGACCAATAATTTTATCTCTTTTTTTCTATTTTTAAAATCATACTATTATTTAATTTCTTCTCCTTCTACTTTTTCACACGCAAACAACAACATCCTTCGTCGTCACTTCTCCAAAAATCCAAAAAATCAAACAATAAAATCTCTGCCCCCTTCTCCGTTCTCGCACCCAAATTCATCTCCATAAAAAGTCAAAATTTGATTGAATCGGAGATAACCCACCCAGAAATTCATCAATCCCAGGAGAAGGCGGGCAGATTTGAATTTTTTTTTTTTTTTCCGTAGAGATTTCGTAAAGGTTTGATTTTTCAGACGAATTTGTACGGTTTGATGGGTTTTCTTGTTGATACTCAAAAAGAAGGAGGTGGGCATTCATGGGGCTACGTCAGAAGTTTGGTGAGAAGGAAACAAGTCGACTCTGCTAATGTTAATCCTCATGGTCACCATCAGCTCGCCAAAGCTCTCACTGTTCCTCACTTAATTGCAATTGGTACTTTATGCTAAAAGTTTCTTAATTGAATGTTTCTCCAGTTTTTATTCAGAGTTGATGTGATTTGGATTGCTTGGAATTGGAATTAATAATATCAGAATACATGAGTTTGATGCAAGTGTTTTGGCTTTTATTGTGTATTAGGAGTTGGAGCTACTATAGGAGCAGGAGTGTATATTCTTGTAGGAACAGTAGCAAGAGAGCATTCAGGACCAGCTCTTCCTTTGTCATTTCTTATAGCTGGAATTGCAGCCGGACTTTCTGCGTTTTGCTATGCCGAACTCTCTAGTCGTTGTCCCTCGGCTGGGAGTGCCTATCACTATTCTTACATTTGTGTTGGTGAAGGGTGATAATAATCATTACTTGCTTCTTGCTGAGGATTGTTCTTTATCTCTTAATTGTTATATATCTTGATGGATATTTTGTTTTTTGTTATCAAGTGTTGCGTGGTTGATCGGTTGGGCGCTGATTCTTGAATACACCATTGGTGGCGCAGCTGTTGCCCGAGGCATTTCCCCAAATCTGGTATGTAACTTTTGGCTTCTACTCTTTTGTTCTCTGTTACAAAAATGCAAATTGCTTTCATCCATAGTTTGCTTCAATGCTTCTTATCTCAGTGAATCTTGTTATAAAACTAGACTTATGGATCAATAAGAAAAACAAGAAAGATTTTTCGATATTTAACGTTCTGTTAGCATTAATAATTGTGCATTGCTAAAGCATGATGGGGAAAAAAAATGCAGGCAATGATTTTTGGTGGTGAAGATGGTTTGCCTGCAATCTTAGCCCGTCACCAGATCCCTGGCCTTGATGTTGTTGTTGATCCATGTGCCTCTATTCTAGTGTTCGTTGTAACCGGCCTTTTGTGCATGGGAATAAAGGAGGTACTAGCTTTATAAGGTTTTTGATCCCGACATGAGGATAAATTTGAAGCGTGTTCGATTTTCATATTTGGAACTCTCTTCTATGCAGAGCACATTTGCTCAGGGAATTGTAACTGCAACCAATGTGTGTGTTTTGTTGGTTGTCATAGTAGCTGGTAGTTATCTGGGATTCAAGACAGGTTGGGCTGGTTATGAACTTCCTACAGGGTAAGATGAGCATTCACCATGACTTGAGCCATTCTAGTTTAAGATTGGTTAAACAAAATCATTGTCGTGTTTAGGTTCTTTCCGTTCGGAGTAGATGGAATGTTAGCTGGTTCTGCTACAGTCTTCTTTGCATTCATTGGGTTTGATTCGGTGGCAAGTGCTGCAGAGGAGGTAAACTTTTTGGAATCCATCATCTTCTTGCAAATATACTCATAGATACTAATAATGCTATTGACATGTATGGGCAGGTGAAAAATCCCCAACGAGATTTACCGATTGGTATTGGTCTTGCACTATTACTCTGTTGTTCTCTCTACATGATGCTTTCCATTGTTATCGTTGGTTTAGTTCCATACTATGCGATGGATCCTGACACCCCGATATCCTCTGCATTTGCTAGTCATGACATGCAATGGGCCGTGTAAGTGTATGATTACTTAATTATCCAATCTGTTTCATCCATCTTCGTAATGTTAATGAGATTGATCGTTTTCTTTTGGGAATTTCGTGTAGATACTTAATATCCTTAGGAGCTGTGATGGCTCTCTGCTCAGCTTTGATGGGTGGTCTTCTCCCTCAGGTAAAATAGAAATACAAATTCAGATCTTGTATCGAATTAGCTGTTTTTCATTGGTGTGTGGTCACTCAATACGACTATTTTTTTCATTTTCCAGCCTCGAATTCTGATGGCAATGGCTAGGGATGGTCTGCTGCCTTCTATTTTCTCAGACGTTAATACTCGCACACAGGTTCCAGTTAAAGCAACCGTGGCGACTGGGTTATGTGCTGCAACCTTAACATTCTTTATGGATGTTTCACAGCTTGCAGGCATGGTAAGACACAATATGTTTTTTGAGTGCTCGAACTTTTTTTTTTGTCGTATGGTCTGTTATTAAGTATTTGAGAGCTGCTGATGGTGCAGGTGAGTGCTGGAACACTTCTGGCATTTACAATGGTGGCAATATCAGTGTTGATTATCAGATACGTTCCTCCAGATGAGATGCCTCTTCCGTCATCTCTTCAAGACAGAATTGACTCTGTTTCCTTTATATCATCCAATCATGCTGGCACTTCCAATAGCAGTGAACAGCCTCTGATTGTCCAAAATGATGCTGCAATTGATTTCCCGGTTATCGAGAAGCAAGAAGCTCTAGGGTGTTGTAAGTTAGATGCACTTTGAGACCATTTTTCCATTTATTTTTCAGCAAATTTCTTGTGATTTTATATAACTACATGTATTTAGCACAAAATTCATTCTCTTAATGATTTTGCAGGGGTTCTAAGTGAAGAAACTAGAAGGATAGTCGCTGGATGGAGCATTATGTTCACTTGTATTGGGGCCTTCCTTCTAAGTTACGCGGCATCTAGCTTGGACTTCCCATGGTTAGTTCATTATCGCTATTTTAAGCATCACGTTTTCCTTAACGCCTATCATCTTAGATTTTTTTATTTAAATACTTTCAAATGGGTAACAGGCTTATTAGATATCCACTGTGTGGTGTTGGTGGAAGTCTCCTTCTTGTTGGTTTGATTGCTCTGAGTTCTATAGATCAGGATGATGCTAGGCATTCTTTTGGACATTCTGGAGGTAATGTCGCTATATAATTGATTTGGTGAAAAATTTGGACCGTAAAATAAATTGCTTAGCATATTTTCTGCATATGTTCCTTTTGAATAGGTTTCATTTGCCCGTTTGTTCCGCTGCTGCCAATCATATGCATTCTCATCAATACGTACCTGTTGGTTAATCTCGGGTGAGTTCTCTTCGTCGCTCACATATTCTTTGGTGATAGTTTGTGTAGTTGGAAACACTTTGCATCTAATCTCTCGATTGGTTAACATGTGACAGATCTGCAACATGGGCTCGTGTATCAGTGTGGCTACTGATTGGAGTATTTGTGTATGTTTTCTATGGTAGAAAAAACAGCTCGCTCGCCAATGCAGTATACGTAACTACAGCCCATGCCGAGGAGATATACCGTGAACATGATGTTTTTTTGGCATAGTCTGAGAAATCATACCTTTGGTAATGTATATGTAATATAATCTGTATTATTATTATTATCAATATTTTGGATGAAACAAGATTGGTATAATTTTTTCATCTACCAAAAGATCCTATGTAGATAAAATATTTCATCATAAATTCATGATGACAAAAGGTGATTGGTTGGGTTTAAAAAATTTTCTACAACCTCTTTAAGCATTTTTATAATATTTGCTTACCAATCAAATTAAATATTTTAGTGTGTTCATATAAAACTTTCTTCTACAATCTTGTTTTTTTTTCATATTTTTTTTTGAAAAATCAAATATTTTGTGGCTTTAAAAACTGTAGGATTTTTTCTACGGCTACAAACACAAACATCTACGGATCAAATCCTACAACAATTATTCTAAATCTAAGGCTGAACCAAACCAATCACCCCCAAATTTGTGAAAATACTCGAAATCCATTTAAGTAACTTTGGGAGAGGGATCCAGGGGCATATGCGTCATTTCAAAAGTTAGGATCTTTTGGTAAAGAAATCAGTTTGTGGTTAACGGCTCTTGTCCACAGTCCAAATTGTAAATGATTTCTCTTGTTCCAAAAACTTGGATCAGTTTGAAAATGGCACATTTCTCTGCGAGGCTTAAGCTTCTTCTCTCTAGTAGCGATGGATTGTCTTCGTTTGGTGTTGATTCCAGAGGCCGATTTCGTCACATGATCGGTGGTTCGCCATTGATTCGTGTGCGCCGGAGCCGATTAAAGCTCGACGAGTTTCGTCCGAGAGTTTTCTCTTCTCACTCTTTTTCTTACAAGAAAAAGAAAATCCTGGATTTGGATTATAATCCTAACGACGAAGACGGAGACGATGATTGGAATTTCGACGGAGACGATGATGGATTCGAGACTGATGATGATCTATCTTGCTTTCGAGGCTTGGTTCTTGACATTTCATACAGGTCAAGAACAGATTCTGATAATCCTCTAAATAGCTACGTTTTATGTTTAACAGATTCCTCTAGATTTTATATTTTAGTTCCACACTCTAATCACTGCACTTGAGAGTATATTAGAAGAACATTTGCTAATTCTTCCTTAGTTTTAACTATAATATTCATTGCGTAGTTGAATTTGGTTGTATCGTGGACTCTAAGATGGCTTTGTAGTCTTAATCAGTTGTGTAAATTGGAATTGTAGGCCGGTCAATGTGGTTTGCTGGAAGCGCGCAATCTGTTTGGAGTACATGGATAAGGTTGGGCCAAATGCGTTAGCTCGGTTTAGATACTTTTACGGGCGATTCTCAAAAATACCACCATTTTTTGAAAAGTTCCAAAAATAGCACAAAATTAAAATGAAGTTTCAAAACTAAACCCTAAACCCCAAACCTTGTCGACAAAAAAAAAAAAAAACCCCAACCCCAAACCCAAACCCTATTCAACCTTAAACTATACCATAATTTTTAAAAAAAACCCAAAATTTAAACTACAAATTCATTGAAAACGAATTTTTGTATTTGTGGTATTTTTGAAACTTTCCAAAAATGGTGATATTCTAGGGAATTTCTCTACTTTTACCCATAAGAACCCGTAACAGAAGTTTTGTATTTTCGATAATGCCGTTCTATAGGCCGATGTTCTGGAGTATTATGATCAGACTGTTAATTCTCCGACTGGTTCATTCTATATACCTGCTGTGTTAAGGGTATGAGTTTACTCAAGTAGTTTTTAATCTCTTTTTTCTTTTTTTTTAACGGTTTGAAGAAGATTCTTGTCTTTCTTTAGGTTCCACATCTGCTACAGGTTGTCAAACGAAGAAGAGTGAAAAACTCACTTAGTCGTAAAAGCATTTTACTGCGTGACGATTACACTTGTCAGTGAGTAATATTCTGCGTTCAAGTCTTTTTGTTTTGTGTTTGCTGAATCGAACTATTCTTACTGACAGAACTTTTGTTTTATCGGATTATAGATATTGTTCTTCCCGTGAAAACTTGACCATCGATCATGTGATCCCGATTTCTCGAGGTGGAGAATGGACATGGCAAAATCTGGTGTGGTTTATATCCAAGTACCATCTGTGTTGTGAATGCTATAGCAAAAAATCTGTTGATCTTTTATTTGTTCATGTGACTTAGGTAGCTGCATGTTCAAGATGTAACTCAAGGAAAGGCCAGAAGACAGTAGAAGAAACACACATGAAGTTACTCAAGGTCCCAAAGGTATTCCTCATATTTGCTATGCCTTAACTTACAGTACATACGGGGAAATCTTGAAATCAAAGACAATTTATGGGTGATGGCAGGAACCAAAAGACTATGACATTGTTGCAATACCATTAACAAATGCAGCTATAAGGGTGCTTAGATCGAAAAGAGGGATGCCAGAAGAATGGCGTCAATATTTGGCAAAACCCTTATCCGAGCCTTAGCGTTTTCTCTAAGGATTGCTCTGGACCATCTCGTAAATAACAAATGGTGGTCCGATTGCATATGTACATTTATATAGGTTAACTTCAAACTGTTCACAAGTTTGTCATAGACTTGTTCTGAGTATGCACTCAGATGTATATATTACGTAAATAATGACACATTGCTCAAGCATATACTGTCAGAACTCAGAACTCTGAATTAATTCACAAACTAAGATATTAAGTGTGATTTTGTGACTTTCTCGGGAGAATACCGGAATTATCTGTCAAGAACTAGCTAATATAAAAATGAGAAATTCCCTAGGATACCACCAAACAAAGTTTTTGTTCTTTAGATACCATTAATTTTTAAAAGTTCCATAGATACCACTTTTTCAAAAAAAAATCAAAATTTCCAAAAATACCACAAACACAAAAATTGATTTTTAAAGGGTCTAGAATTTAAATTTTTTGGTTTGAGTTAACTATTGTATAATTAGGGTATAGTTTTAGGGGGTAGTGTGTGGATTTAGGATTTAGGGTTTAGTTTTGACCATTTAAAACTAATTTTAATTTTGTGCTATTTTTGGAACATTTTTAAAAAATGGTAAAAAAGTGGTATCTAGGGAATTTTTGAAAATGAATGGTATCTAAGAAACAAAGACTTAAAAAAGTGGTATCTATGAGAATTAACCTATAAAAATTGTATTGGTAGTTCAAGCACTTTGCACAGCTGAGAAACCTCTCTGATGTCCAAGTCAGACTACCACAGGAGAGTTGTTCATTTGAGAGGTGTATGTGGGTTTTGTTTTATGTCATGTCGGAATGAGAAGGAATTGTATATAGTCCGCAAAGAGAGAGGTCGAAACTCAAGAGAGGATTAGGGTTATCCGGGGTTGGTCGTGTTCACATTTATGCACATTCGCCTTCTTCTATTGTAAATCTATCCCTTCATCAACTTCAACACTTTGGAAGTTCTTTGCTTGGTATTTATGGGAGAGTGACACTTACCTTGTCCTCTACCTCGGCCAAGACTATTTATCTAGTCACATTGAGAAGAAGCAACCAAGCCTTCCATAAAATGGCTGGCCATATTCCCGGGCAGCGGTAAGTAGGACTAATGTCGGCCTAGTATGTATGGAACATCGCAGAGAGTAGACCTAGCCTATTCTTTGTGGCATGGCAACCTTGGAAGATGTAAAATCACCCCAAACAAACCAATGTTTTGAAAGTAAATAACAACCATCAAAAATTGATTTAAGCAAAATGTATTCGTTCACAGCATAACACAAAAAAAAAAAAACAAAGAAACCTCAAAACTTTAAGCCACTCGCCGTTGTCGAAACATAAGCAGCAGCTGAAAAATCAAACATATCATTATGCCTGTGCACACCTTTGACTTCGTCGGTCCTCTTCACTAAGAGGAGAGAATGGACTGCAGTGCAAGTTGTTGCTGTGGTTGCAAAGATGACCATGTCGATGCAAGCGCTGATGGAGACAATGTCTGTTTAAGCTGTCTTAAGATATTAACCATCCTGCTCACTGTTTGCTCCGTTGCCAGACTACTCCCCGCACATAAGACCTATACACCAGAATTTATACATACAGTATCAGAACTGATATCAATCATGGTGTTGCAAGTTGGTTGGGACTAAAGTATATACCTCAGCAAAGACTGCAACTATTTTTGAAAGGTACTGATGATTCGGCCCTAATAGATCCGGATCAGATCTGCACAGAGTCCAGGGTGTAAATACCAACAACGAAGCTGTAACACAAATGAATACTAAATATTTCTACCTCTCGACCATTGAGCAAAGCTGGTCATGGACAATTTTAGCCTCAACTGTATCCCCTTTTATCGGCAAGCAATTTAACCAGGCAGGAACGATCTGTTCAAAGTGAAAAGTTTATAGTTAGAAGTCTAGATATTGAAAAAAGGTGCAAATTCTCAAAAACAGCGCATAAGATTTGATGAACGAAGATACATAAGATATAACAGTGAAGAATGTAGCCAGAGGAAGCTTAAATATTATTACCCTTCCAGCATCAATACTGCCTCGGTGGAATTGACATATTTTCCCAAGAGCGGAAACAGCATTGTCATAGGCCATTGCATTCTCGGATTGCTGAGCATTAGGATGTCTGATGACAACATCTAATTTGGAGAGGGCCTCTATAGAGAAAAAATGAGAACATTTACACCAACGCAACAAGAACTTCATGAACATGAAGAAATAAAAAGCATCTATGAAGCTATACCTCCGACGAGAGGTCTGAAAACAGATCCGCCAAACTCAGCACAAACTCCAATTCCATAAACAGCAGCCTGAATTTTGGGAAAATACTAAATGATTCCAAACTCTGCTAAACAGAAGAAGGTAGTTGGGTTCTAGTAGGACATACCTGACGAACATCAGCATTCTCATCATTGCATGCTTCTAAAAGGAAAGGAACAAAGGTATCATAGTATCTGCATAGCAGCATATATATATCAGAAAGATGCTGAGACATCAATTAGTCAAACAAAGTCAGGGAAAAAAAAGGTAAGAAAATGTCAATACCGAAGAGCTGCTTCACGACAATGCTCAGCAACATCATCAAATATACAAATAGCAATTCTTCTTTCCTCTGCTGTTCTATCCTTACCCTGCATGAAACAAACCCAACAAAATTCACCATCAAAGTTGGCGAATCATTTATAGCCCGAGTCTTTTGGTTACCATCAGAAGGGTCTAACACAAAATGTCAGACAAACATGTAACTGAAACGGTGTAATTAACTAAATACAGAAAACCTAAAAGAGGGCAAAAGAAAGAACTTACCAACATGGGAGTGATGTAAGACGAAAGCTCATCAAACATGGGTAGGAAAGAGGTCTTGAATGTTTTTATTAACGTACCCAGCAAATCACCAATCTTCACAAAAAGAGAGACAAGAATAAACCATTATTCTCTGTCAGAATTAACGCCATACCAACACAAACAGTAGAGACATACCTGATCAAAAACTTCTTCTTCTTGTTCATTTTCTTCTTTGAGGAGCTCGCTTTCTTCTGCATCAAAGTCCTCTGCCCTAGTTCTCTCTTCTCTCTCTGTCCGTCTGGATGAGCTAGCTACAATTGCCTGCTTAGTCTCGTCAACAATGCCCCTCACCTGAATTTCATCTAGAATAGGTCCAGAAATCTGAAACAAGTACTTTGTTAATGTTCCTTCCTAAAGAAGTTAACATAGGATGGGATATATTTACTGGTTAAAATTATTTTTCAGTCTGGAGTGAAATAATCTGTACTTAGGAATATATTTGGCACCCCAGCAAAAGCAAGCAAAACTGTTATCCACTTCCACCCTATATACAATAACCGCCTCTAATACAATAAAAGGTTCTGCTAAATAAACTGATAATGTAAATAATGTGGGCAAGATTGTACAAACCTGTACACACTCGTTCAATGACTCCAACATGCTTGCACATATCTCCACTTCAGGCTCCTATGGTTGAGTTGGAGGAATATAAATAGGTTATTCGATGAAAACTAAAAGTGAAGGCATCCTTCTTCAAGCCAAAAAGCAAATATTTAAACCCAATTTAACCTTGTGCAAGGCCTCCAACAACGCAGGTATTATATAATCACTCAAGTGCTTTATATAGGATTCATTATGACCCTGAGATTGCCCTTTCTCCACAGCAAGTTTAGCTGAACGTAGCAGCTCCGGCATACCTAACAGCCAAAAACATGGATCATGCAATTGAAGCTGCCACTGTAAATAATTGAGAAACCTAAAATACATCTAGTAGACATGGTAGCTACTCGGAGATCACACCTGATACTGCAGCCTTCCTAACTTCTTCATGGAAATAAAACTTGAGAAGAGGAACTAAAATAGGAGCAACCTGTTTTGCCATAACAATATAAGAGCCTAGGAAGCCAGTGAAACTTCAACTCCAAAAGTTAGTACAGTACAGAGGCCATACCTGATCAATCCAAGGAAAAAATCCTTCTTTTAGCTCATCCGCATAGCAACACAGCATGTTACATGCAGTAGCTTTTTCCTCTAAAACGCTAGTTTTGATCCCTATCCTCTTGTCACCAAGAGTGATGGTCTCAATGCTGAAATAGAAAATAGAACCATATGAAAATGAGATACTACAAGGAAAAACAAATCAAGTAAATTTCATTAACCAAAAATATGAATATGACAAAAAGGTTGCATGGATGCAAAAGTAAGTTACTTTTCCCCAACGTTAACATTTTATCTAAAATGGGGACCTAAAAAGGGGAAAAGGTAAAAGAAACTAAGGAGAGTTCCAGCAGGGGTAAACAAAAAGAAACCAATGAAATTGTAATAAATTAGCAAGCTTATGACTGAAAATGAAGGAGCAGGTTCTTCTAGCCCTGAAATTATAAACTATAGTTCTGCAACGTTTACCATGTATATATTCTTGAGTAATTCTATAGGACAAAAATACATACTGGGATGTAACCATTTCATACCTATCATCTTCATCATCAATATCTTCATCTGAATCTGCAGATGAAATGATGACATCAGGCTTAAGCTGAGCTGATTGAAGCAAAGGAGGCATAACAACACTCATGTAAGGGAGAAAATCTTGTCCAAGGCATTTGCAGAGTCTAGCCCAAGCCTGCAAATGTGTTAAATTAGACAAAAGGAAAACTTGTAATATATTAAATTCATGCTCAAAGAATTCTAAAACCTGCCTGTAACATGTAACTTGTTGTTGGATCATCTGCTTCCAATTGCAAACCTTGTAATGACATCAGCACTTCCATGACCTTTCCACATAAAATCAACATTTAGGCTACTGTTTAATTGGGTTATCACTTCCCGCAATAAATGAGTGAGCACTTCTACATATGCGTTTTTTGTTATATGGGCTGAGATTGATTGAGGGAAGACACAATAAGGAATTTCCTTTTAACAAAAAAGAAAAAGGATTTATCTAAAAGTGGAAGTAAAGATCTATAACACCATTTCGCACAAGGATTAAATATGAATATCCATACTGTTACCTGCTTTGCATCGTCCTTAAATTTTTCCTTTCCAACAGCCATTCCAACCAGACTAATGCACTCCATTGATTTAGCACGAAGCATGCGATTAGCTTTGTCATTTGCATTTACCAAAATAGCTTTCAAGTAAGGCATAACAGCATCATAGTATTTTTGGAATAGCTCCTGTGAAAAAAAGTTAGAACCTTGAGCATCAAACACTACTGTAAAACACTTTTAGGGAGGAGGGCATATACACCTGTGAAGAATCAGCAACTGATGCTAAAGCAGTCAAAGCGCCCTCTTGCACCATTTGTTTTCCATTCTGCATTATAGCAAGATATAAGGTAAATAAGCTACCTACACATCCTCATCAAGTAAAAAAGTGCACTTAATAATTGTGAGAATCCCCAGTGATATCAACAATTAATGTGGTTAACAATATACTATCGTGATAGATATTAGGTATGTAGAGAACTTCTATGACCACATACCTAATATCAACCACTTGTCCCTTTGTACTAATCTAGCATCATAAATCTTGTAAGATTTTACTTAAGTACTTACTTCCAACAAAAAGCATTTATCTGACAGCATGGAAAGGCTAGAAATTTTGTTCAAGAAATCTAATCAAGACAAAGAAATGGCATTAATTTTTTATGAATTTTACGGTTTACCTGAAGCAATACAAGAAGCTTGCTAATAATTCCATCCAGATAAGGGGTCAAAATTTCTGGCGTGCAATTTTCACTGAAATTTAGAATAGCGGAAGCAGCATGGGCCTGTACCACGAGAGGGATACATCATTACAGAAAACTCAAAGACAAAGGTTAAGAAAATCTCTTCTATAATCAGGATGAAAAATAAAAATCCATGAGAACATCCTACTTGCAGTGATTTATTTCTATACAGAACAAATCAACCAGAGCAATGCTCCTTCAGTGGTTTTTTATTAATGAGAAAGGCAGGTCAATACGAATATCAAACTTTCAGAGCCAGCTTAATTTTCAAGATCTAAAACAATACAATGATCCTCTAATTTGGTTTAAAATTAGAATTCCACTTTTACTTCAAAGTCTGGGGCATCGGTATGGTTATTTATTAAAGCTATAGTTATTAGTTGCTCTTACACGTAAGTTTCTCCTAGGGAAAATCTTAATCTAATCGAATCATAAACCAACGACTCACAGACTAAGCATAGAATTCTATCAAGGATTTTGATGGAAAATTCTTATTCAACCTTTAGAAGAGTCTCTTCAACAACTAAAACCCCTAGTTAAATGCCTAGAAAGACTAGTAGTTTTACATCAGTAATACACTGCCTCCAGCATATTTTGAAAATCAAGGGACTTGTTTTAGTTAACCAGAGACAATACATACTGATGAGTCACATTTTCACTCACGGATTGGCCAAAGCAGTAATATGCAAACCAACCTGGACTCGAGGATTGTGAAAGTCATCCATGGCTCCAACCAATGCTGGCAACACAGACTGATTATACTGAGTCTGTAACACAGGTCCCAAGTCTGTAGACAACTGTCCAATTGCATTAATTGCTGCCCATCGGACACGAGGATGAGGATGCTGGAAAGAGTTTAAAACCATAGAAACCACCTGGTCCAGGTTTCTTGTCATAACCTGTACCAATACCAATATAGTATCAGAGAATGAAAAAAGAAACACTAGTCACTTATTTCATGCAATTTAAGCCTGAAGAAGTTTAACACTAGTCAACGATAATTACTTTAACTGATACCACCAAAGTTTATCCTATACTTGCCTTGACTCACCTAAACACTTAAACCATGACAGAAACAGCTCTCACCTTTGCGCAACCTTCAGCAATTTGGGCAAGAGCAATGAGAGCAGCATGGTGCTTCTGCCACTCGGACGCTGCGAAGAAAGCCGAGAAAACTTCAGAGGCAACTGGAAGAATTGTATTCCCACCCAAGCATATCGCAATCCTGTCCAGACATTCTTGCCCAAACCCATAATTACTCGTCTCCCCGGCATCTTCATCCTCAGTCTCGGCACTGTGCCAAGCTGGATCATCCTCAATATCCAAAAGCATGTTCATCAACACGCTAAAGAGTTTCGTTATAAACTGCGGCAATTTCCTTATCATCCCCGGAGCTCGTTCTCGTGCCTCAGCCAACGTAATCACAAATTCAATAGCCAAATGTCTAGTTCCCTCTTCTAAACCCTGCGCTTCCGCAATCTGAAGCATAGAACCAACAATTTCCACAATCTGTCTCCTTAAAAACCTCGGTTCAGTACCAGCCAATTCAATAAGAAGCTCTAAAGCTTCTTGCGCCGTCGCTTCTTGACCGGAATTCAACGCCTCCGTCAAAGTTTGCATCATCAACGGCAACAAATCCTGAAACATATCCCTATCGGAAGCTTTCGACAAACACTGAATAAAATTAATCGAAGCACCTAAAGCCGTGATTCTAACATCAGAAGAAGTCGAATTCCTCAAAGACTGAGCAAAAACAGAATGTAATGTAGCGAGATGAGGAATCAGCGTTTCACCGATGTACTGAGCCAATCTAGAGAAGATCAACAGAGAATATTCCTGAAGAAGAGGATTATCAGCAGCGACGACGCAATGAAACATGAACGGAAGTAGCTCAGGCCAACCGTTTTCCGGTAAAATCGCCGACGCGAGCTCGGAGATTGTATCGCAAAGCTTTTTAGCAATGGATTTGACAGTTTCGTGTTGAAGAGAGGTTATGAGAAGGGATTTGAGAGTGGAGCGAGTCGATTCGGAGATTCGAGGGTAGATAAAAGCGGAATCGTCGTCGTTGTCACCGGAACGAGTGAGCTGTTTCCGTAAGAGAACGGCGGACATGGCGCGAAGCTCGGGTTCTGGAGAGGAATTGAGAATTTGAAGGAGCTTTAAGGATAGAGAATCTGGATTTGCTTGTTTGCAGAGATTGAAGAGAGATTCGGCGTGGGAACGTTGGTCGTTGGAGGAGGACATGAGGTGGGAAATTAGGGTTGAGAAGTGGGAGGAATCGGATCCGAGGAGGAGAGAGAGCTGCTGCATCTGGGTTTGTTCATCAACCGTCGCCATGATTGGGAGTGTCGCCGAGGAACAAGGCTGCGGGGTTTTAGTTGGTGGAGAGGAAGAAGAAGAAGAAGAAGAAGAAGAAGAAGCGAAAGGAAAGGGTTTTGTTTTGTGGGGAATGGTGTACAAGGGCTTTCTTTTCTTCTGGATGTCTAATTTGCAGGCCCTTTTTCGGCGCAGTTTTCTTTATTTTTGGACTCCACTACTACTTTAAATTCGTTCGTACATCCATAATAAATATCAAAATCCAAATGTATGAAAATGTAATATGAAAACAATTTTTAGTTCATAAATTTTGTTAAGTATAAATTAAAATTAGTTTTGAATAAAAAAAAAAAAAAAAATTGATGACCCTTTGTAAGTGGTTTTCACAATTAACAAAGAAGAGTTATGTATTTTCTGTTTTGGAAGAGATTAGTGATGTAATGATTGACTCTCTCACAAGTAGTGAAGGAGGAAACTAATGAAGTAGCATTCATGGAGTTTGAAGTATGTTGCATGAATTGAAGAATTGGAAGGAAGATAATGTGTGAACCAAGATGATGAGACTAGCAAAGAAGACAAGACACCAAAAGTGGAACTCAAACTACTTCCTCAATGGTTAAAGTACACTTTCTTAGGGCCAAAATTTGCATAACCATTAATTATAAGTTGAATGATGATGAAACATCCATGTTCTTAAGTGAATTGAGAAAGTCTAAAGAAGCTCTTGGATACTCTTTTGATGATATCAACGAGATACCACAATCTTAAGCATGCACTAAATCCATTTAGAAGATAAAATCAACAAAACGTCATTTGAATATCAAAGAAATTTAAATCCAAATTAAAAAAATGTTGTAGGATTTTTTTTTATTATACTTTTAAATGCGGATTTTATGTATTCTATTTTGGATAGTACTTGGGTATCCCCGGTCCATGTAGTCCTTAATTAAAAAAGTACAGTTATGCTAATAAAGAATGATATCCATGGAATTCTAACTATAACTATTTATTGGGCATAGAATCTGATGTGAAGAAACAAACCTTATACTTAATGGGAGAAGTGTGACTTTATGATAAAAGAGGGGATTATGCTTGGTCACATGTTATCTGAGAGATGCATTGAGGTTTATAAAGTTAGGATAGAGGACGAGGTTGGAACACCACTTCCACTTAAAGGCATAAGAATTTTTGGGATTGGCGGATTTTACATAACATTTATAAAAGACTTTTCCAAATCGCTAGGCTACTTACGAAACTCTTTTGCAAGGTTGTTGAATACAAGTTTGGCAATAATTGC
Organism: Draba incana; assembly: GCA_963576765.1. Taxonomy (NCBI): domain Eukaryota; kingdom Viridiplantae; phylum Streptophyta; class Magnoliopsida; order Brassicales; family Brassicaceae; genus Draba; species Draba incana. The sequence continues at coordinate 6,978,555 of OY755215.1, read as the reverse complement.
TTTGAAGCATTTTCAAGGATCAAGTGAGCTTTAGTAAGTGATATTATAACCAACAGATTAGAATATTCCCTTTGAGATCATGTATGACGGTAGTTACTATGATGTTAAAGCGGTCTTAGGACAAAAGAAAAACAAGAAATTTCACATGATAATGCGCAAGTGATGTATACAATAATCAGAAAATGCTCTTAGTGGTTTGTCTTTGCATTTTAGAAGTTTGGTTACTTAGTTGCATCCGAGTTCCCTACTTATCGGGATTCTCACACCTTCACTATCAATCAAGAGCGTTACATTTCTCTAATAGAGGTTTCTCTTTTCGTTATCGGTTTAATAATAACAAAGTAGAAGAAACTAGAAGGAGACTACAACCAAGAAGCACACCCTAGAAAAACAAAAGACAAGACTCGAACTCTTTTTGTTCTTCAACTCTCTTAGCTTCTTATTGTCTCTCTCTTAACTTCTCTCTGTTTCTCTTGCTCTAAGATCTGCTTCACCATTTCATTTTCCTTGAAGACTTTACCTTCGTTAATTCTGCTTCGGGTGTAAAAAGGGATAACCAAATCCATTTTAAAGAATCAAACAGGTCCATTTGGCCTTAATTTAAGAAAGAGGGATGAAGCCCACAAAACCCACATATTATTATATCATCTTTGTGGACAAAAAATAATATTTTAACATCTACTCAAATCAAATGACTAATAATGATGTTATTGTAAGCTTTTTGAAAAGTCAACAACTATATAACAAAGGATCCGTGAACGTGACACTGACAACGAAGTGGCCGACCAGGCGACCACGCCCTTAGCATTTGTATAGTATTGATTTCTGATCTACTACATGACAAATTGTACACACGCATTCATATCCTTTAACGTTCAATCAAGATGGATAGGTTATTTTTGTAAAATTACCTCCAACCTATTATTTTATTTTTTACTTTTAAAAAGAATATTTTTACTTTTTTTCCGTTTAGTCATTAATTTATTAAAATTATATAATTTACCTAATTATTTTATAATTAACAATAATTCATTAAAATCACAATAATATTTTAACTAAAATTTTCTTATAAAAATAAAATAACATTATACCATAGAAAAATATAAAATAATATAATATAGCATTAACATTACTGAGTTTTTCCCATAAATGATCAACTAAATCACTACGAAGTGAAAAATCATCCAAATATTCGTATGTATCTTGAGACCGAAAAAGACGGATTTTTCAAAAAATGTCTAGCAATAACAACATCAACAAGCTCCACCTTTATCTTCTTCATTTGGACAATATTTGATGATTTAAATTATGTAATCATTAATTCTATTATTTATTTTATGTTATTATCTTAATTTCATTATTTTCCATTAATATTTTCATCATATTTGAATTTTTTTGTTGCATTTTAATTGTGTTGGTTAAATATTTTTGTTTAATATGAATTTTGATTATCATTTTATAATTCTGTTAAAGAGCCATTAATCATTTAATCAAAAAATAAAGAACCATTAATAAAAAAATATTTTTAATAATATATTTTGGGTGTAAAAGTAGAACGAGTAAAAAATTAAAGAACCTTTCTATAAATAAAAAATGTCAACTCTAGAAATAGAGTGAGATTTGAGTTTACTCTACATGTAGAGTTAAAAAGATACCTGCTCTAGTTTAGTGTAAGATATAGAATGAGGTTGAAGAAGATTTTACTCTAAACTTACTTTTAGAATGAAATTTAGAGTGGGATTGGAGATGCCCAAAAAGCAGATCCAACAATGTTAAGAGATTTTTAAGAGTTGCTTAAGGTAAAAACATTAAAAAAATGATGAAAGTGTAAAAGTGGTAAGGAACAACTCATAATAAGGGAATCTAAGAATTGATAAGAATCGGCTACGGTCAGTCCGTGATTCGATAATGTTTTTTAATAAGGGGAAAAAACGCAATGAAAGCGTCTTCTCATCTTTCGCTCTCTCTTTCTTTTTTCTCACCCTTTCGTCTCTCTGATGGCGATTTCATGGTGATTTGAGACGAAAATTGACCACAAATCGTGTCAACAACGACAACGGAAGAACCCCATGATCCAACAAAAAAAGAACAGCAAAGCGATCTATGTCTTCTCAATTTTCCCTTCCTAATCCGCTTCAAAAATCCGGGGGGTCGGATCTGGATCCTGATAGTAAAATCACCGATCCGTTTTGAAATATATTAAAAATATTTTTTAATATTTTTTAAATTTTAAAAATTTCTACGTAAAAATAAAATTTTAAATTATTTTCGAAATATTTTATTTATTTTTTAATAAATTTATATTAATTTTACAAAAAAAATCAGTTTTTAAAATTATTTTAATACTTTTTTAATTTTTTAAAATATTTTTACGGATCCTGATCCGGATATGTTAATATTTGGAAAGATATTCGAAAGCCGGATATCCGGGTGCCACAGATCCGGATCCGGATAGTAAACCCAAAGATCCGGCGGATCGATCCACCCCTATTAATACCTAGTATAGCCAATTTGTGTATGATTCAGTGTTTAAATTCTTTGTTTATCGATTCGCAACTACTTCTTTATATCATGGCTTCATGTTCCAGCGGAAATGAGGCATGAAGCCCGTGATTTGATAGATAGGTAAGTGATTTCTTTCTCTATCTAACCATTTGCGTACTGAAAATCGTTCTTTTAAAATATTTGGTAATTCTATTATAACCATTAATTTGCAACCATTTTCTCCTTAGGTTTTATTCGAGTCATTTACTCTATAGATATGTTTCCGTAAAAGCTTTTCAAGTAAATCTTCACTTTAATCATGTGTTTTATCCATGCTATTAACTAAAAATCTTCAACAAAGACTTGGAGCTAGAGGAGCAGTTGAAGTGACATTTTATGTCTTTTCTTAGATGACTGATTCAATTTGTTGTAAGGTGTTGTGTAATTATGAAAGAGATAACATAACCCATGTCAAACATCATATCTTCTTTAAAAGGATAAACTAAGACATTTTAGCAGAACATTAATTAAATTCCTTTTGACTTTTGCTTTAGAGTCAGAACGCTTGTGTTAATGCATGTTAATGCTTGTTTTGCCTAGGCTGCATTTGTGCCAGATTCTACAAATGATTTTGACACAAGTTACTTTGAAAGTCGCTATTCGTCGAACCTTTCAGATACAGAATAGTCTAGTGATTGTGACAGCTTGAGTGAACGTCAGAATAAGGAGGTAATATCTAATGATTCACTATCTTTCCTCCTCATAAATTTTGACGTTAAATTTAGATGTGTAATGTCCTTGGATGATGGTATGTAGGTTGATGAACGTGACGAATTTGCGGAATTTGAAATGTATGTAGGTTGATGAAAGAGTAATCTACATACATTTCAAATTCCGCAAATTCGTCACGTTCATCAACCTGCATACCATCATTAATCCAATCCAAGGACATTACACATCTAAATTTAACGCCAAAATTTATGAGGAGGAAAGATAGGGGATCATTGGATATTACCCCCTTATTCTGACGATCATTCAAGCTGTCACAATCACTAGAATATTCTGTATCTGAAAGATTCGACGAGTAGCGGCTTTCAAAGTAACTTGTGTCAAAATCATTTGTAGAATCTGGCACAAATGCAGCCTAGGCAAAACAAACATTAAGATGCATTAACACAAGCGTTATGACTCTAAAAGCAAAAGTCAAAAGGAATTTAATTCATGTTCTGCTAGAGTGTCCTAGTTTATACCTTTAAAGAAGATGTGTTGCTTGACCTGGGTCATAAAATTTCTTTCACAACTACACAACACCTTACAACAAACTGGAATCAGCCAACTAAGAAAAAGACATAAAATATCACCTCAACTGCTCCTCTAGTTCCAAGTCTCTGCTGAGGATCTTCCGTTAATAGCATGGATAAAGCACATGATTAAAGTGGAGATTTACTTGAAAAACTTTTACATAAACATATATATAGAGTAAATGACTCGAATAAAATATAAGGAGAAAATGGTTTCAAAATAATGATTGCAACATAGGTGCCAAATATTTTAAAAGAATGATTTTCAGTACGCAAATGGTTGGACAGAAAAGGAAATCACTTACCTATCTATCAAATCACGGGCTTCATGGCTCATTTCCGCTGAAACACAAGGCCATGGTATAAAGAAGTGGCTGCGAATCGGTAAACACAGAATTCAAACACTTAATCATACTCAAATTGGTAAGAACTCCATACGCGATTCTACAATTGGAGGTGGTCTAATATGCTATTTTTCAAACCCACACAGAACCGGCTTATAGTCTTTTGCATATTATTAAAATATTTTTTTATTCATGTCATATACTCCTTTCGTTTTTAATAGATAATATTTTAAAAAAATTTGTTTGTTTTATATTAGATGATGTATTCAATTGTTAATGTAAAATTAATTATGTTTTATTAGTTTTGACTGTTTAAATTATGCACACTATTTTTTAATTGGTTGAATTGTTTTGGAGTTGATTATAAAATATATTTTATCTTAAAAAAAAATAATTAAATGAGTTCTTAATATATGTGCAAAATTTTTAAACATAAAGTATTATGAAAAAGATTCTTTCAAAAAGAATGAAAATACTTAAAAAATATTTTATATGTCTGGTATAAGTTAGCCAAAATAAATAATTTGCTCTAATTTTGTTAACTGTTTAACCCTGATGTAGAAAATTGTGCATAGCAAGAAGAGATACATTTCCACAATTTGGATTGATAAACAAAATGGTGAATCAAATTATGTGGTCCTAATATTGACATAGTTTAACTTTACAATTTTATTAAATAAATACAAAGAAAAAACTTACAAACACATAGTTGAAAGGGACCTGGTTGAAAATATCCAAGAGAATACAATCTCTTATTTCTTTTTAAAGGAATATAATCTTTTTCTTTCTTTTTGAAGGAATCTAAATAATATAATCTACCCCCACTAATTGTATTATTATTCCCATAAAATAAGTAATTTAGCATATATTTGACAAGTAAATCTTATCTTTTGCCACGCCATGATCTTTTGTTTCCAAAGGATAAAAATATCTAGCTGATACATTACCCCATTGGGCTATAAATAGAGACCCTTGTGATCCTAATTTATCGTCAAAGCAACCAAACACATAAAGAGAGATTTAATCAGTAAAAAAGAAAGAGACTTAAAAAATGGCAGGAATCATCGGCAAGATCGGAGATGCACTCCACATTGGAGGAGGCAACAAGGAAGCTGAGCACAAGAAGGAGGAACAGAAGAAACACGATGACCACAAGAGTGGAGAACACAAAGAAGGCATCGTCGACAAGATCAAAGACAAGATCAGCGGTGGAGAAGGCCACAGCCACGGCGGAGACGACCACAAACACGACGGTGAGAAGAAAAAGAAGAAAGACAAGAAGGACAAGAAAGACAAGAAACACCACGATGGTCACAGCAGCAGTGACAGCGACAGCGATTAAGGAAATGAAGAGGATCACTTAAATAAAACAGATCTGTTTCTGACTATTATTATTAACTAATGCTGTGTTGTCTGATCCAATCCTTTGGTGTAAGAAAAGAGAACAATGCATTTGTTATGTTTTCTTGTTTTTTTTTATTTTCAGATCTTGTGTTTCTGTTTTCATTGTAATGGAAATAAAGACCATGTATCTTATTCTTATCTATATTAATAAGATTGATGTATCTTTAACTTGACATTTGTTTCTTAAGAAGATCAAAACACAAGAAATCTTAAAAGATCAACCACCAAGTAAAGAAGTTTTACTCAAGAGAAAAAAAAAAAACAAATAGAACCACTTTTGTTACAAGGTAGTATGCATATGTTGCATAAAAAAACTATGTTAGCGATTAGTATACATAGACAATCGTTTCGAGACGCCCAACGGATCCCAGGCAGGTGTGTATTGACTCAAGCGTCACCGTCCTATCTCTATCTCGTAGTTAGCAGGGTAGCGTCCTACTAAGGAAGGGTAAATGCTTCCGCAGAAATGCACATTCAACAAAAGAGTGTCATCCTAAAGAGAAACTATTAAGTTTCCCCGAAAAGAAAGCGTCATGACTCAAGGCCTCCGACCAGAATCCTAAGTCACCCCAGACTGAAGAACAATTACTTAAGTGACTAGTCGGATAAGCATAATTCAGCGAGAGTACGCCACAACCAAATTCGGAATATCTTGTTTAAAAGGGTGTGAAGGCAAAAACACTTAACTACTATCTATGTGAGCTGTACGCAGAACGAAAAATAGGAATCGACCATAGCCGAAAATGGTAAGGCCTTAGTCCCTGCCTTTTTTACCAACGGGAACAAGATAGCAAATCGGGGGCAATTGTTGGCGGCGATTTTTTGCACCATCTAGTAACTGACAACAACTTCAATAGCAAAATGCGGATGCAACCGTATTTACCATGTCTACTCCTGAAAGTAGCTAAAATTATCTCTAAAAGAAAAGACTAGCCGTATGATCCCACATGTAGTCACCCGGGAAAGATGCTCGTCATTGATCCAGCGGATAAGACGAATTATGCAAATTAATAAAGTGTATATACCGAGCTAAGGGCCAAATGGGAAAGTAGTTTGGGATGCTATAATGGAGATGTCTAGCAAACTCAACCCTATATATAAGTTCAAATCAACCATATGCTTACACACCCAAACAACATAATATTTGCCAAAGCTACTTTCAGTTACAAACCACTATATTGGAGGAATAAATCATTATTATTGTACAGAACGCCTTATATAATCTTCACAAAAGATTAGATATATCAACCATAGAAGGTTTGAGATCCAAAAGGTAACTACATTCACATTTTCCCAAAAGCAGTTACAAATAAATATAAGCCGACTTACAGTCTGTCTGAGGGAGTTTATCGGATAGCATCGGTCATATTAGCGCCACCAAGGTTTGCCCCTTCCAAATGCTGCAACATAAACATATCGCAAGGATTAACCGCTTAAGCTCTACTCAGAAACTTGAAGAAGAAGTAGAAAAAGATGCAAGCAATAATTCCGCTCGTGTATCGTTAGTATTGTTTTTGGACATACCGCTTCTCGCAGATTCACATGCCTCAAGAAAGCTCTTTGAAGGTTTGCTCCTTTGAGATTGGCATTACTCAACTTCGCACCCTATACCAGATACATGCACAAATTGATTAAAGGCTGAATATAAGCTCAAAATGAGATATAGAGTGAAATGTCCACAACAGAATTGCTTACCTTCAAATTGGCACCTTCAAGATTTGCCCCTTCTAAGTTGGCATTTGTAAGGTCTGCATTCTGATAGGTAAGGAAAAAGAATCAAACATTATTCCTGAATCACACTATGCTCAAAATCTGATTCATGGTGAAAAAGTCTAAGCTAATTTCTACACAGAGAACTTAAGGCACCTGCAAGTGTGCATACTGGAGATCTGCACCACAGAAGCTACAATCCACTAAGCAGGCATCTACAGTACAAAAGTCGGAACTTTAGTCAAATTCTGTTTCAGGTAAATTTTCATTTCAGGGTAGTCCTGAAAGATCATTAACGAGCAAGATTAGGTTTATACGCACCTTGCAAATTTGCACTTTGAAGATTTGTACCGGCTAACAATGCTCCTCTAAGATTTGCACCAGTAAACTCACACCTTTCATAGGAAGGATAAGAATTTAAATCTTTCAAGAAGTGTTAGCAAGTTATATATATGTGATGGGATCTGACAAATTCCTTACTCGCGCAAAATTGCATTGTGAAAGATAGAGCCCTCAGCATTTGCATTCTGATTAAACATTTAGTAATTCAGGAGATATGATTAAGAAGATGTTTAAGCAAACTTCTGTGATATGCTGGTAAATAGTATACTTCTCCCAAAGCAGAAAGATAGTCAATAAACAATATATCTTTACCCGAAATTTGGCACATTGAAGATTTGTACGAGAGAAAAACACATTCCTGAGACAAGCATAGCTGAAATCCACAAGGAATAGATCCTGCATTATTCCAAGAGAAACGTTCAGACAGAAAATAAGGAATCGTTATACTCTAGACACTAAATAAGACATGACAAAAAAAAAAAAAACACACTAACTAAGACAGCAAATGTGTATTCCAAATGATAAGAGCATTTTTAAAAGGCGCTAGGAAACATAACTACAAATTCATTTGACATTAAAGCAACAAGAATCAGTTAATGGTATACGTTCTATTAATTTTCCTTCGAAACAGTTTCTCAAACCCACAACTGATCTCTGAAACAAACTGATTCTAGTCACCAGAACTGCAGTGAGTTCAGGTCAGCCAATAGCGTGGTTACCTACGAACATCTGAGATAAAGATATATTACCAGTTTAGAAAGATCAAGTCCAGAAAGATTAACCCCTCGGAACCGAACTCTTTCTGATTGTATACATTTGATGATATCTACACGCGTTAGTTCAGCTTCTACTTCACCAACTTCTCTTCTCGAATCTTTGATATCGTCTTTCAGCTCCTGATTTCAGGCAAAAATTAGTCGTCTTCTACTTCACAAAGGTAAAATGGGAACAGTAAACTTAAAAGAAAAGGTTGGCTTACTAGAAGCTGATAGTAGTCCGCTTCACGCAAAATTTCAGAACAATCACCATCTGACAAATTGGGAACAATGCCATCACGCAACCAATTCAAAATGTGACGGAAGTGCTTCCCATCCCTATCTATGAATACATATCCCTGCAACAATAATACAAAACGAAGGCTATTCGATCTAAAGAGCAACACCGAAGTGAAACATATTCATGTGCTGATTCTGAATTGCAATTAAAGTACCGTTTTGGATTCCTGGCACATAGCATGTCGACCACTGAACATTGCGGCAAGCATCGAATCCGGCTCACGGTTAGTCAAAGTATCAATGGTAGTACAAAATTTCTTTCCACCTGCATGAACAAGACCATTTCTTAAATCTAAGAGGGGAAATCAACACAGTTCTGAACTTATCAACATTGAAATCGAACAAAAGAAACCTAAACCCCAATAATTTTTCCATTTTTCATATCCACTATCTCAATTACAGGATTCTCACACGATATGTTAGGAATTGGATCTAAAACATACAATCGCTAATTATTTGTGCACTAAAACTCAAATTTCGACGAAATCGGAGATCTCAGCAGTGTAATTGAAGTGATCAGTAATCGGATAGGAAGAGGATTAGAGATATTTACCAATGTTGAGTCGAACCATTGAAGACAAGTCAGAACTCGTCCCCATGAGAGAGAGAGAGAGAGAGGGGAAGAAGAGAGGAGAACCTAGCAGCAGTGATTCCGAACAGTCAATTTCTAAAAGCTCGGTATAGCTCTAATACTTGAATGTGTTGGCCAAAGTATGTTATTAAAAAATAAATTATGATGTCATACGAAGAAAATGTAAATATTCATATTCTCTCTCACTATTATTTGGAAAATATAATCAGTGAAAATAAATTGTTTAAATATTGTTAAGATGTGAAGTGATTTAATTTAGTGGCATGCACCATCACATCCGTGATCCAGTCACACTCCTTATAAACGAAGAGATTAGGCTAATAGGCTAGCCAGTGGTCAAATGTTGACAAAAAATATATTATATATTGTAAGGATAAAATATTTTTTTTGCAGGTTAAATAATACATTTGTAGCCACATGGTGTAATGGAAATTTTCATCATTTCATATAAAGCTTACCGGTCCAAGAGGCTTGGATCTAAATCAGCAATAGTCTAAGTCGAGAAGTCGAGATATCTCAAGTAGCAGACCACACTACCCGGATAAAGAAGGGCTTTGGACATATATTCAAAGGAGATGAAGCCATATATCTCTATCCGGAGACTGAACACGTAGACTGAGTTTTCGTATCAAGAACTCAAACAAAGTAAGAAATATCTTTATACCACTCGAAATCCAACTCTTTCCTAGGTTTTAAATGTTTGAATGTTTGGTCAAAAGGTAAATGTGTTTCCACATTATACATGTTAGGATAAAAGGAGGTGGTTTATACTCAACAAGCAATTAATTAAAGCATAAAGGAACTGATTACGAGTGTTCACCCCCGACGCCCGATCCAGCGTATCATATACTACAACCATACAAAGAGTCAAGTACGGCGTGACATGGTCGTATGGTCGAACAAGTGGCACGAGAAGACAAAGGAAAAAAATAAGAAGCATTCGATTACTAGTCCATAGAATCCAATGCGAGGAATTGCCTATAAATACTATTTTATTTTCTTCACAAAACAAATTCGCACATTGGACTAATAATATATACATTGAGCCTATTCTCGGAAGCTAAAAGCTCATTCCTTGAAGAACTCTCTTTGGTTGTTTATGACCATTTTCCTCGGATCTCTTCCGGCTTTCTTTCTAATTCACACCATTATTACCAAATTTCTCCACCAGATCTTCATATATTATGCATACCATCTTTGTTCGGCCCGGATTAGCCATTTCATTTACTTCGTTTTTCAACTCTTCTTCTCATGGCTCCTATGATTCTTACTGGTCTTTCTCTCTCATTTCTCTCATGTTTTCCTTTATTATGAATTCAACTTCGGAGAGTCGTCAGTAAACACTATCCAATCGTGTTTTCCGAGGTCTTCACGTGTTTATTGATTGTGCATGACCAAATCCCTCCATGCTTGTTTTAGAATACAAAAATCCTTTGAAACAAATCTTATAAGTTTTGTTTTATAAACTGTAACGTATGAAAAAATGATGACATATGCTGATGAGGAAGATAACAATATTAAAAATTTTAGTCAATATTAAATTTTCGTCAATACCTATACCATGATCCCAATAAAAACCTTTCCGTTTCAAAATATATTTTTAACTAACTACAAAATCGTTTTCGCAGGAGAAGAGAAACTCTATTTTGACGAAAATAACGGTTTATCTCGAAGGAACACAAAGATAAATTAAATACCATGATTTAATTAATTGCTAGAAAATATACAAATTATAAATTGCGTTAGAACACCATTGAATTTCTTTCTTGACGGCGAATTATAGAGCCGCTCTCCAAATTGCATTTTCCAAAATTGTGTAATTATATAATTATGAACACTTGAACAGTAAGCTGCGTAGTTTACATAATTTTTTTACTAAACAAATTTTCTTATTTCTAACAAAGTAAAAAACGAGTGACCTAATTCTTAAGTACACTTCTCTCGTTTCTAAAACCCTGCCTAAGCTAGCCAATCTTATTATATGAAAGAGAAGCCGGTCGAGGAGAACTCGACACGTAAGCGAAATTGTAACTCACGAGATCATGACATGTGTCTAAGATTGATCGGATGATGACATGTGTTAAAACTTAAATTTAATTCAAACAAATTGAAAAGTGAAAATAGAAAACTTCTAATAGTCCAAACTAATAGAAAAAAGGAAAATTCATAATAGTTAACAATTAACTAAAAAAAGAAAAAAATTAACAGTTTAACCGAATTATTCGGGGAAAAATGTAGTAGTCCAAACTATTTCCAAAAATATAATATAGATAATAGAGATCATAAACCGTAAAACAATAGAGAGGATATAAATTTCAATTAAGACATAAAAAAATGATGATATAAAATAAAATGGAAATCTTCAACCCATGACGGTATTAAGAGATTAAAACATGTTCATAATGTGCGACTATGAATCTCTATGAGAATTAAAAGACCCAATAAGATTTATTAATCATGGATTTATATGTGATGTTAACAAATTATGTATAAAATATTTTTCTATAGGTCTTTAATGAGATTATTTATCTATAGATTTAGTGAATTTAATGGATTTTTCTTTTATTTAACTCTATATTATTTGAATTGTTTTTATAATTTTATTACATATCTAATATATTCAAAATGGGTATATAATTCCTTTCTTTTTTTATTAATAATATTATTTGAATAATCCAGTTATATATATTTTTAAATTCGCATGATATGAATTAAGACATAAGATGTAAGATATAAATTGATCTTCAAGGTTTAAACTCCATGCTTAAATACTACTATTTCAAAATCTTTTTGGTAATTGAGCGGGTTGCAAATTAGAATTTAAATATTTATATCAATAATTTTAAATTCGTTTACCCGCGTATTCACGCGGGTCCTAATCTAGTAACAATCTAAAAACCACACCAAACTAATTGAGAATGAGTGAGGATCACTTGGTATTCAATATCTTGTTTTTTGTCCACAATTATACAATGATCTCAATAAAAACATGTCCGTTTCAAAATATTTTGTTACTAATTACAAAATTGTTTTCGCGGGAGAAGAAAAACTCTACTTTGAGAGAAATAACGGTTACTTAGAATAAATGGTTACTTACAAAATCGTTTGAGATATATATATATATATAACGGTTAATTACAAAATCGATTTCGCGGGAGAAGGAAAACTCTATCTTGAAAGAAATAATGGTTACCTCGAATCAAAAACAAAGAATACGGAGAGAAAAATGATAATAGATTGCGTTAGAACACCGTTAAGTTTCTCGATGTTAATTGAGAATCGCTCCCCAAATAGCCTTTTTCAAAAAATGTCTAAATACATGTAGTTAATTATGAACAGTAATTTTTTTAGTTAACATAATTTTTTGTTTAAGTAGCCACTAAACAATTTTAAAATTTTTTTAGTTAACATAATTTTTTGTTTAAGTAGCCACTAAACAATTTTTTTTAAAAATTTCTAACAAGATAGAAACGAGGAGTAATTCTTAGATAGACTCCTGGGGTGTATGTTTGTATCCACCACTCTCCCCATCACCAATCATTCTTCCACGTAATATCAATAAAAATTAGAGTTAAAATTTTTTTTTAAAAAAGTAAATTCGTCTAAACTCCAAATCCAAACTCTACCCCCTAAAACTATACCCTAAATTGGGATTAGTTAACCCAAACTCAAAAATTTAAACTAAAAAAAATCAATTTTTAGTAGACTTGTAGTTAAAACTTTTATATTTGGGTTAACTAGTCCCAAATTAGGGTATAGTTTTGGAGTTTAGGGTTTGAGTTTGGGGTTTATAATTTATTTTGGGTTAACTAGTCCCAAATCAGGGTATAGTTTTGGAGTTTAGGGTATAATTTATTTTGGGTTTTATAGTTTTAACTACAAATCCATTAAAAATTGATTTTTTTAGTTTAAATTTTTGGGTTTGGGTTAACTAATCCCAAATTAGGGTATAGTTTTAGGGGTAGAGTTTGGATTTGGGGTTTAGACAAATTTTCTTTTTTTTAAAAAAGTTTTAACTCTAGGTTTTATTGATATTAGGTGGAAGAATGATTGGTGACGGGGAGAGTGGTCATACAAACATACACCCAGGTGTGTATCTAAGAATTGCTCAGAAACGAGTGGCCCCTTATCTCTTGAGTAGAGTTCTTCTCTTCATGGTAAGCCCCAAGAGTGAGGATCACATGGCGGTCACCGAATCAAAGATGAAGTCTCTGGAGGCGTTAATCGGTGGTTCTTTCCCGGCGACTCTCTCAAAACTATCCTCCAATTCTCTTGTAATCCCGGCGAATTCCGATTTCCAATTCTTCTACAATTTCGACGAGTTCAAGCGTCCGATCGATGAGGTAAACCGGACCTTGCACTCCGTTCTCGAGACAATCGGGAAATCGATGGGATTCGCTGGTGATTTCGACGGAGATAATGCTTATGAGTGGCTTATCAATGTGAACGATGATATTCTCAAAACAATTGATGCTTCCATTGATTCCTACGAAATTGGTCTCGATTCGGAGATTACCGAGAGGGATAAGGAATTTGCGAGAAATTGCAAGGCAAAAGTTTCTTTCCATGTACCAACGATAGTGAAGCCTCAAGAGGAGTATAATATTATTGTGAACAACGCAAATATACCATTTGAGCATGTTTTGTTGGAAAAGAGTGAGGACAGTCTCCAGTTTATTCATCCATTGGTTAGTTTATGAACAAGTATTTCATTTTTATGCTTTCTGTTTTTGGAAATTAGAGAAGAAAGTGTATTGGCTTAGTATTAATGTTAGATTCTCAGCTATTTTTATTTTTATTATGCATGCTTTGTAGGAGAAGCTTTCGGTGATGGACTTTGTTGATCAAAATTTAACAGAGATTAAACCTGTTAAGCCTCTTTCACTGGAAGACACTCCATTCAAGCTTGTTGAAAAAGTCGAAGATCTCGAGGATTTAGCTGCTAAATTGCGTTGTGCTGCTGAGTTTGCTGTAAATTTCTTCTTTTAGTCCAATGTGCAATGCATTGTTGGAACATGACACGTTTTGGTGGAGGCTGTAAAAAGTTTGATCTTTTTGTTTGTAGGTTGATCTGGAGCATAATCAGTATAGATCATTTCAAGGACTAACATGCTTGATGCAAATCTCTACAAGAACCGAGGATTATGTAGTCGATACATTCAAGCTTTGGGATCACATTGGTCCTTATCTCAGGGAGTTCTTTAAAGACCCTAAAAAGAAAAAGGTTTCTCCTATATGCGCATAATTTGTATCTACAGAGTCCCTAGTAAGTATTGCAATATGAAAACATTGAATTTTTAACTAGGTAATGCATGGAGCAGATCGAGATATTATTTGGCTTCAACGGGACTTTGGCATATATGTCTGCAACCTCTTTGACACAGGACAGGTTTGATTTCTGGTTTTAAAATACTCTTAAGCCGTACTTTTTGTTTTCTGTCATTCTTTTATTGGTAATTCTGATTCACTTAAATCTTTCAGGCTTCAAGGGTGCTAAAGCTGGAGAGATTTAGTCTAGAATTTCTTCTGAAGCATTATTGTGGAGTTGCTGCAAACAAACAGTACATAACAAATTCAATCTTGTTTAACTTTTGTTCTTTTACACTCTCATCTTCTCACTATTTGTTCAATGTCTATTTTGTTAATTGGCTGCAGATATCAAAATGCAGACTGGAGAATAAGACCCCTTCCATATGTAATGACAAGGTTGATATATTCTCTCTATCTTCGTTGCTATTTAACACTTGTTAAGTAGACCTCACACTTTTTGATATGGTGGCAGATATGCTAGAGAAGATACACATTATCTTTTGTACATTTACGATTTAATGCGAATAGATTTGCATAAAATGGCAAATCAAGACGAGCTATCTGACACTCCTCTGATAGAGGTAATAATTTTTACCTATTCAGAAAAATTGTTCTTCAATTTTCTGGATGATTATATTGAGGAAATTACCGTTGTTAACAGGTATACAAGCGTAGTTATGATGTGTGCACGCAACTATATGAGAAAGAGCTTTTGACTGGGAACTCATATCTTAACCTTTATGGGTTTGTTGCTTATTGCCCCCCTCATGAAATCAAATATATGCTTTAGTATATTTGTTGCCTTGGTCCCTATTAGTTTTGAAATTTTATGCACGCATCGTAACCTAGACTAATCTCTAGCATGTGTTTCCATTCGGGGATTTTGTTAGGGTTAAGGGAGCTAATTTCAATGCAGTTCAACTTTCGATTGTTGCGGTATGTCCTTAACTTGTGTGAACCAAAGCATCCTTCATCTATCTTTTATTTTACCATATGGAGGTTTAATAGTAATTTTTGCGTTGCAGGGGCTTTGTGAATGGCGGGATCCAATTGCACGTGCAGATGATGAGAGCACCGGTTATGTATTGCCAAATAAAACTCTTCTTGACATTGGTAGATATTTTACTTTCCCATATCCAGGTTCTTGGAGATTTTTGGGTGGTTTCTAACTTTGTCTAATTTGTTTTATTAAATAATAGCCAAGGAGATGCCAATGAATGTTGGCAAGTTGCGGCGGTTGTTGAAGTCAAAGCATATTTACATCGAGCGTAGTCTTGACGCAGTGGTCAGTGTCATCAGACGATCAATGCTAAAAGCAGCGGCATTCGAGCCAGTTGTTCAGTCTTTAAAAAACTGGCGTCCTGGAAGCGTAAGATATTTATTATGATCTGAATTGTTATTACAACTCCTTTTGGATTTCCTAATAGCAAAGAGTCATGACTGTTTTATTGCATGCACTTGTAATTATTTATAGTTAATTTTTTTCCTTAACTCTTTATGGCTTTTCTGAATTTAGGTCTTAGAGAAGAATATCGAAACTACCACTGAGGATACAAGCAAAAAAGCTGTAACATCTTCTCCGAGTTTGAAGAAGCTTTCGCAAGTTGAAAGTAACATCGGTGGTGTCAGCACGACAGGCTTGTTTGATTCAGGAAAGGTAAAGCTAAGTTCTAAACATTTGTCAGTGCTTTCTTTATCTCCCATAATATAAGACACAAAATGACATGAGAATATTTGTGTTAGGTCTGTGTGGATGTTTTAAAAAATCAAAGCACTGGTTTCGGAGGATTGCCGTCGAAGAGGAAGTTTGGAAGTGATAACAAGGTGCGGTTTTTATACTGTACATAGAGATCAAGAGGTTACTACTAATCTTCTGAGAAACACGTTGCAGGTAAACGAAGAGGTCAAAGTTGAAAAAGTGTCCAAGTTCAAGGCAGATGAGGTCATCATAGTGGATGATGATGATGATGATGATGAGTCTGATGAAGAAGCTTCGGAAACCGATGATAGAGTTTCAGAAATTCCATTTAAAGGATCACTACCAGTGAGTCAAGAGGGGAAGAAGACGTGTTCGGAAATCATAGAGATAGACGATGATGATTCGGACAGTGATTCGGAAAGCAGCGAAGATGAAGGGGAGAAGCAAGGAAGATTTAGGAGTTTTAAAAGCGGCTTTCTCAACAGGTAGGACTTGTTCGTTTGTGTACAAATTTAGATGATGATGCTTCCAAATGCAATCTCTATGTGCAACATTTGAATGTTGTTTGTCTGTATTTTTGGATTTTGCATCTCGAAATTGCATATAGATGCAATGTTTTTTGTTTGTAAAACTAAAATGACATCTAGTTGCATGTACAATCTCAAATTGCTATGTCTTTAAACCGGCTTAACTGATTTGATCCAAACTTACCGGTGGACTAAGACACTGTTCATAAAAGAAAACCAAAGAACAAATAAACTATTTTGGTACAATATCCAGATAAACCATAACCAAAATCTACTGATTGAAACCTCAATTTCTTTAGAGATTGTTTATATATTTGTATATCAAAACCAAATCCATACCGGAAAATAAAAATGAATTAAACCAAAATCCTAAAGGTATGTAATTTTCATACTCCTTAACCGAAAACTTCAAAATCCAAAATAATCTGAACCGAAAACCGGATTTGGCTCCCCTACTATGTTTAGCTTAAGAAAATTGTAAATGAGAGATCACTCAAAAGGGGACCTCAAGTGAGTCGTCCCATGCTTCAGCACTTCCATTAGAAGCATCTTCGACGTCTTCTTCCATCGATAGCCTAATGTATTCTCTATGCGCAAAACGATCCCACTCCGTCCATGTAGGATTTGCCCGCTCCTATGTATTATAAGGAATCAATAATTGGAGCAATGAATCTATATAGCTAATTATAAAGGTTGTGTGATAATAATACCTGACGGATGAGGAAAGGATCGCGGGTTTCAAATGCCATAAACTTGTTTAGGTTGAAAAGTATATTGAAAACATTTCCAGAAAGTTTAGAACCCTTCAAATCATTCAGACAAATGAACCCTTCGTCCTCTGGTTTAACCATGTCGAATAATTGGCATAGAATATCCTCAAACAGAACCGCCTCTTGCGCCATGCATTCCATTCTATGCAACTGCTCTTCATAAAAGAATTGTAGCTCGTTCCGCGTCAAAACTCCATTTGCATCTAAATCTATGCACTTGAACCTATGTCATCAAAAATCTCTTACTAAACACTGGCTCTATTTATTTTTTTGTGATATATGAAAATATTTGATCATTCTCACCAATACTCAAGACTAGGTTCTGATGACTTGTCTTCTTCGGCCAATATGAAGTAAACAAAATCCTCATAACCCATCTTTCCTTCGGGTTTACTAGTAAACTTCCTCGGTACCTATATAAGTAGAGAAAATGACAAAGACATTCCAAAAGCTAGAAGATAAAAGTAAATAAATGAAATGCAGATGCGAACCTGGGAAAAGATTCGGTCGACAATCCTATATGTGAGTGCATGGTTACTATACCGGATGAGATTCTCTTTGTCGATCAAGAAATCATGGTCGGTATCCAGCTCCCAGAATTTGCAGTATATGACATAGAAATGTTCATAAGAGAAGTACCTAATAAACCATAGAGTCAGGATCGGACTACATTAGCACCAAATATGTATATTACTAATTAATTTTGAGTCACCTACCTCAACACCTTATTGATATCTTCTTCTTCATCGGCATGCTGCATTGCGTCGACTAAATTTCCTCGCTTAAGCTCTCTCAAGGTAAGATGACCAGTCCCACTCCTATTTATGTAGTAATATATTCTGTATATTACAGTTTCAGCTGTTTCCAAAAGTTTTTCACAAACATTACAATGGATCATATACTTTACTTTACATTTTTTTAAAATTGTATCTGTCTAATGTGAAAATATGATCACATAAGAGTCTTGGACTAACCATATCTATCTTGAAACTCAGGTGTGCCTTGCAAGAACTCAAGGCCAGGGTGTGTTGCCAATAGTTCTTCTAGCACATTCTTAAAATCATCCTGTCATAATATTCATCAATACCTCAACAAGTTCATATATATATTTCAATAAATAACAAAACCAACTATATCATCAAATTGTGAGGCCAAATACCTGGACAAGGTAGTTCTTATCTGGTTGCTTCAGTATTGTAAATATCTGAGTTGTTGTCTCCTTTGTCAACATATTTCCCTTAACCCAATAATCAATGAAATCTTCTCTGTAAAGCAAAAATTCATGAGTTTTTATGTTATGGTCTCTGGACTAGCTAATATATACATAAGACCAAACATTTTAGCTAACAATGGACTGAAAAATTGCAAACCTTTTCACAAAGCCAGTGTTATTGGTATCAACTTTCTTGAAAATAGAGGTAGAGAAAAATGATGGAACCTTGCAAATCTCAGTAGTGATCAATTTAAATTCTGAAGAAAATTAAGAAAGACATGGTTATTTATATTTCACTAATTATTAGAGATAAAGATATCGAAAAAGAGCAACCAAACCAACCTTGCAATTGCAAACCATCCTCATGGCCATGGAAAAGACTATTGATCTTAGCTATACATTGCTCTTTTATATCATTCGGCGGTGGCCGACCGTCTTCAAAGTAGAACTATACATACATAATAAAATAACATTACCACAACAACTATGAATTCGATTGGTAACACAAAACGGTACAATCAAATCGTATAAATATAATAACAAGGTTGATGAAAAAAGGTAGACCTGAGGAATGAGTTCTTTAACATGGTCAGGAACAACTTTGAGAGGAGAGCTAAGATTAGAGAGTCCAGTCCTTTGTCTAGTGATCCGAGGCGAACCGGTCGAGTTCCTCGGAGAAAGAGGAGGTCCATTTCTTGCAGGAAACATTGTAGCCAAAGGACTATTAGAACCTGAATGTCCAGACGAAGAAGATCCTCCACATACAACATTCAATGCAACTCCTGCCTTAACATCATTCACAAAACATGTAACCTATAATAACAATAATACCAAACATTTCTTAATTTCCAAATTTCACATATAATCAATCATTCCAAGAAAACAAAAAAATTTAAATTTTTTTTACCAAGCGATTGGTTTCAGGGAGGGAAAGCCATTGATCAAAGAGCTTCTTTACGAAATCTTGATTCGATTTCATCGACAATGGTGATGTCTCCGGTAACTGTAACAGCTCTACATCCAACGTTATGGACTCCATTGCCTCTTGATATGGATCTTGCTTCCAAACTTGATCAAATTCTCAATTACAAAAGTGAGATTGTTGTGTTATATACATTCATACATGTGTACTAGTGTGTGTATGGTATATAGATCCGTCCGATCTTGGAGGAGATTGTTCTGAATTTTGCAGAAATTTAAGGGTAGATGGAGAGAGAGAGATGGTAACACACTTATTAACGTTTTCTAAGTCAAAACTATAAATAGTAAATTGTTGAAAAACATGAAAACCAAATAGTATATACTTTTTTTCCCAAAAATTGTACTTGATCAAAACTATATATTGTTGGCACGTTGATTCAACGTTTGCTTGTGGAAATTGAATTAATTAGTCTCTTTTTTTTTATAATCAAGAATTAATTAGTCAAATGGCAATACTTTGAAGAGAAATTAGCAAAATAGCAATTAGGTGATTACTATAATTGTGATTTGACTTTTAGGCTTGGCATTTATAACCGAAATGAACCGAGATTTGGTCATTTCGGTTTTGTTTTGGTTAATAAAGGTAAACCGATCAACAAAAGAGTTGAAAAAGTTTGGCTCTTGGTAAATTAAAATTTCCAGTCCGAATTGAGTTTTGTACTTTTATAAAAACCTTAATATACATTGCACTTCTATAAAAATATCCGATAAATTAGTATTTTGTTAAATTAATAAAATATCATAGTCTTGGTGTTATTAATTTATAGAGGGTTTATTGTATATGGAATTGATACAACAACACATTGCACGTCATTTGTCTATTTGACACAAAGTTGTAATAATTAATTTTGTTTTAGAATATATGGAATCGATACAACAACTTTAATATACATTGCACATGAATTCTCAAACAGATAACAAAAGATCAAACGAAAGTAGAGCAGCTGATTTTAGCAATCAAATTTGGAACAATCGATCTGCATAACATTAAACAATACCGAAAAAGAAACCGAAAATTAAAACTTGTTTTTCACTCTAAAACCTGTTCTTCTTACTTGGTCCTTACACTTGATTCTTGCCCTTTTTCTTGTTTTCTCATTCACCAAAGTTAGTCAAAACGAAACTATAACTACGCGTCACTCTGCAACATCAATGCCATTCTCACTTTTCTCTCCATCATGGCCACTCTTATTCTTGCCAAACGATTCTTCCGACTTTGATGTTTCCTTTGTGGACTTTCTCACATTTGGAGTCCTCGCGCCATTGTTTGCTGAGTGTTCTTCCTTGCAACCGCCTACACTGTGGCGATGTCGAACACAATGCTTACCTTTCAGCTCCTCATACGATGGGTTAACTGCGCTGCTGCAGCTCTTTCTGCGGTTAAGGTTTGGTGACTTGGGCCGCGTCAATGGAAACTGTGGTCAAAACAACCATAGAATGTTAAAAGCTTCTTTCATAGTATCCGTGTATCGCGTAGTTATAGTTTTCAGGTTTTGGAACAGGCTAATCAATCTAATTAGAGGAGGTAAAGACGGTGTGGTTTAGTATCCATACCTTTTTCAATGGTTGTTTCGGTGGAGGAGCCTCGTAGTAAAAATTTGGCACCGGATTAGCTTTGTACGCCATGTTTTTCCGAAGTTGCTTAGTGACTAGTTCTTGCTCTTCCTGAAAACAAAAAAATCATTCTCAACGTTTTTGAGAATGCTCAAGTATAATAGATAAAGCATTCTATTGAATCCAAATATGTAAGATTATTGTTTCAAGAATTGTGGATCATACACAGAAATTATATAAAGCAAAATTCATACATCATATACTGACTAATACACGTGTATGCGTGAGCATATATAATCTTTTACCTTGAGCCTTTTCTCGTTTTCTCTTTTCTCTTCCTCAAGAGCTTTCTGTTTCTCCTCTAACTTCTGGTAAAACTGAAACCAAAATATGTTGATAAATAGGCAGACCGACGGAAACATGAAAATGGAACAGTACGTTCGCAATCTCTAATGGAAAAAAAAACAGCACATTCCAATGATTCTTTAAAACATTTCCTTATGTTCCCCAAAAAAGTACCTCTTTCCGTCTCTCCAACCGCACTGAGCTCCTAAACGTTGGAGCAACTCCAACCGTTAGCTTAGGTTTCATACTTCTTATGGATGTAGCTGATCTACATGTGGTTAAGGATCAGAAAAATTCCTGTAATGGTTAGAAAACTTAAACACAAATGTATTTTTTCTGGTTTTAACTTCACATAAAGGATACGAGGAAGCAACAGAAAAACAATCTTCATCATCATGGTGCTTCTTGTTCTCCATTGTCTTCCTACCTAGTAAAGGCGAATTCGTCTAAAACCAACAAACAAATTAAAAAAAAGATTAATCAAACTATAACATTACAATCACCTGAAAAAAAAAATCCCATAAGGCTTCTTTGTTTACCTGTGAACCTCTTGATGCAGAAGACGAGGAAGCGGGCTTTTCAGCCGAAAGAGAAAACGGCTTTGGAACAGTAGGGCTCCTGGTACCACGAGTTTTAACCGACGAAGAGTTCAGTTTCTTCTTACTGTCAGAAGAACTATGTGATCCATGTGTATCATTTGTGTGTTCATTTGCAACCAAATTCTGCTCAGTGCATTCTTTCACCTCTGAAGCCTCATTAGTTGAAGGAACTTGGACTTTCTTATCTTCCGAAGAACTTGTCGAGCTTTCGGTGAAACTGTTTAATTTCTTATCCATGTGTTTGTCTACAGTTTCTCTCCCCATTACCACTACAACAAGGAAAAATGTATTACATTCATAAATGTTCAGCCTTTATACCTAGAAAATTTGTTCTAACGATATAAATTTCAAACATGAATTAGAAACTAGTATTATGAAACAATCAAATCTAACTTTCTTTTAATGCTAAAATTTCTCTCTTTTGCATAAGGAAACTAGGCGAAACCTAAATAAATGTTGCATTTAAGACAAGAGCATTAACGAATTCATCAGAATCAAACATGAAAAATGAAACAGAAAAAAAACCTAATTTATTAATATCGTCAAGAACACAGAGCTGCGGAAAACAAAAATCGACCAAGCAGATCGAAAATCGGACAGATCGAAACACATTTGTCGAGGAATTAGAAAGGAAAAAAAAATTCCGATAAAAGAATGTAACGAAATTCTTACGATTTCTAGCTCTGATTTCTCCAGAAACTCGACAAATACATTTCTTCTATATGAACTCAGGGCAAAATGCGAAAATCCCCCTTTCACGACGTCTATATCTGGGACAGATTTACTTATTTTTTGTTTTTATTTAGTCCAATTTTTTGTTTTTGTCAACAAACTTGGATTTACTTTTTCTTTTTTTTGTGACGAATACATAAATTAGATTTTATATTTTCTCGACGAATAGAATGTCAAATATATTCGCCTTTTTGTTGGCGTGTCGCTTTATTTTTTAAGCTCCTTTTGACTTAGCATCGTCAAAATGAAAACACATAATGTAGCTATCCTCGTCTTAAAGGATTTGGGAGAATAGTCATGCTGAAATAGAAAATTTCAACACTAAAATAGTAGTTAATGTAGCATCAAGAAAAATTAAAGTTTTCGACTCATCTAATTTTATTTTTCTCTTAAAGTTATGATAGATATAAAAGCGAATGTGAAAGCTCCGTTGGTTTAGTAATTTGATCAAATATTAATTAATGCTTAAAATTAAAGTGTACTAGGACTAATCGGGTCGGATTCGTTTTGGTCTGGTCGACAAGAGAGTTTGTTCATCATGTCGATGTAGTGGCAGCAATGCTTCTAGGACTTTTGGTGCGTCATAGAAAATTGAAAAGTTGACAGCCGTTGGGATGAGGTTGACTCGCCTTTTGATCTTTCCATGCGAATCCATGGCCGACCCTGTTGGAATTTGCGGAATAAGAGAGTAAGATTAAGAGTATTTTGGATATAAAGAGAATGAAGAACTAGAGAGCGTAAGTGTATGAACTTGATTAATCTTATTAATTCAAGATGAGTTTTACAATGAATGAAACAACATATTTATAGAGGAATGTATGTGTGTTGCCGTATGAACCATATCACAAAGGAGAGGGAGAGGCTCCAAAGTAAGTTAGAATAATAATCCTTGTTTTTCTCCTTAAAGTCCTCCTTGTCTTCTTCATTAAAGCACTCCTTAAATTATGGAGGTTGTTCTTCTTTGTCTTCTTCAATAATTAATACTCCCCCTCAAGCTTAGCATAAGGGGTTTAGACTAAGCTTGGAAACCCACAACACGTTACCTCATTAAAAACCTTAGTAAGAAAAACCTCATGGGATAAAAACCTACTAAGGGAAAAAGAGTGTTAACGGTCATGAGAAAAAGATTTGATCATAGCTTGGTCAAGTCTACAAGTCCAAGTTTGCTAAAGATGTGGTTGCAAACTTTGAGACTTGCGGCCTTGGTAAGAATATCCGCCAGTTGGTCTTCACTCTTAGTGTAACATGGAAGTGTCATTCCTTGCACGATCTTTTCTCGGGCCTTGTGACAATCAATCTCGATGTGTTTGGTTCTTTCGTGAAATACCGAGTTTGTTGCAATGTGGATCGCCTCTTGGTTGTCACAATGCATTGTGATCAAATGGTCTTGCTCAATCCCTAGATGTAGAAGAATCCCTTTGAGCCATGTAAGCTCATTGGTGAGCTTTTTCATGGCTCGGTATTCGGCCTCGACACTTGAGCACGATACCGACTTTTGTTTCTTTGTCTTCCATGTCACCAAGTTCCCTCCAAGAAACGTATAATAACCAGTTGTAGACCGCCGGTCATTCCGATCACCGGCCCAATCCGCATCACAATAACCAACTAGCTCCGTGTTATCGTTCTTGCCCATCCAAATGCCTAGACCCGGATCTCCTTTTAGATATCGAAGTATTCGTTCCACCATGTTCCAATGATGAACCTTTGGATTCTTCATGTGTTGACTCACTTGGTTCACAGCAAAACAAAAATCCGGTCTCGTAAGAGTCAAATAGATCATCTTACCCACCAATCTCCGATATCTTGATGGATCTTCATATGGTTTATCTTCTATCTCCCCCTTTCGAATAACCTTGTAGCCTTCGTCTAGAGGAGTCTTGGCCGGTCTGGCTCCTAGCTTGCCTGTCTCTTTGAGTAGGTCCAATATATACTTCCTTTGAGATATGTGTAAGCCATTTGAGAACCGACAAACCTCAATCCCAAGGAAGTATTTGAGCTCACCAAGGTCCTTAATCTCAAATTCCGTCTTGAGATAGTCCTTGGTGTCTTGAGTTCCATCTTTGTCGCTTCCAGAGATGATCAAATCGTCTACATATACAACGATGACCACTATTCCCTTTGGCCCTTGCATTGTAAAAAGAGTATGATCTAGTTCTGACTTCTTGAACCCCTTTTCCATTAGGGTGGAGCTTAGTTTATTGTACCAAGCCCTTGGTGATTGCTTAAGACCATAGATCGCCTTTCTCAATCTCAAGACCTTTCCCGGCTTAGCTAAACTCTCAATACCGGGTGGTGGAGTCATGTAAACTTCCTCTTCTAGGTCACCTTGAAGAAATGCATTCTTCACATCCATTTGCCAAAGATCCTATTCCAAATTCACGGCCAAGGATAAAACTACTCTCACCGTGTGTAGTTTGGCCACCGGTGCAAATGTATCCGTGTAGTCATCACCATAGGTTTGAGTGAATCCCCTTGCGACCAATCTTGCCCTGAACCGTTCAATTTCTCCACTACTCAAGTGCTTGATGGTGAACACCCACTTAGAACTCACGGCCCTCTTATCTTTCGGGAGATCGAATTCGTCCCATGTTTGGTTCTTGACCATGGCTCCAACCTCTTCATCAACCGCATTGGTCCATTGTTCTTTCTCCATGGCCTCCTCATAGGTTGAGGGAATAGTATGTTCATCAATCTTCCCAAGAAATGCTTAAAATTCTGGAGGCAAAAGGGCGAGAGAACATACGGTTTGGATTGGGTGAGCTACGGCCTCATAGTTGTAGAGCATCCTCTTATCTCTCCATGATGGATCACTCCAGATCCTCTCACTTCTTCTAAGCGGTTGAACGGTCTCGGTTTGATCAACCTCTTGAGTATAGACTTTTTCTTGTATCTCCGGTTCTAGAGTTTCCTCTTGAACGCTCGTTTCTACTTGTGGTCCTTTGTTTAGATCGTTAGTGTGAGGAGTTCCTTCTTCACTTAGATTTTCATCTAGGTCTTCATTTGAGGCCGTCTCTTTCCTTGTTGGGACTGGTTCTCCTAAATGATTAAGTAGGAATCTTAGCGATGCACTCCGGTCCAAGGGAGTTGCTAGGTCCTTCAAGTCTTCCCAATCCTTCCTTTCGTAGTAACCTTGATCTTCTATAAACTTCACATCACGGGAAACTAGTGTCCTTTTGTTTACCGGATCATAGCATTTGTATCCTTTTTGGTTTGTTGAATAGCCTAAGAACATGCTCTTGGTGCTCTTTGGATCCAGCTTATTACGTAATTCTCTGGGCACTAGAACAAAACAAACACAACCAAAAACCCTTAGATGTTCTAAAGACGGTCTAGATTTAGTAAGTACCTCAAATGGTGAGTAATCTCCAAGAACTTTGGTCGGCGTTCTATTGATTAGGTAGCACGCCATCATCACAGCATCTCCCCAAAACTTCTTTGGAACATTTGTGTGGAACATCATTGATCGGGCCACTTCCATAAGATGTCTATTTCTCCTCTCGGAAATACCGTTTTGTTGTGGTGTATACGGGAACGATGTTTGATGAATAATTCCATGTTTGGCTAGGTGTTCCTTGAACTTATGACTCGTGTATTCACCACCGTTATCCGACCTAAACACTTTTTTCTTGGCATTATAATGATTAATCACATGATTTTCAAAGTTAGTAAATGCTTCAAATACACGATCCTTTGATGGAAGGAGAGTAACCCAAGTATACTTTGACTTTTCATCTATGAAGGTCACGAAATACTTGTTGTTATCTCTAGATAAGCATGGAGATGTCCACACATCCGAATGAACTAAGTCAAAACAATTTTCATAGATAGTTGTAGATTTAGAAAACACTGTTTTGAAATGTTTTCCCAAAATGCAAGACTCACAATTTAAATGATTAAAAGAAACATTTGGTAACATAAGTTCAAGAGCTCTAGAATGAGGATGACCAAGTCTAGCATGCCACAATGCATTATTTGAAATTTCAAAACGAGAATTAAACGAAAACAATTTATCCGAGCTAGAAGTAAAATCCTTAATGACATATAAGTCATCTTCGGTTCCTCCTTCCCCAAAGATTTTTCCCGAATCAATATCCTGAAAATAAACTCCATTAGGGCCGAATATAACATAACAATTCAAGTCTTTTGTCACCCTCTTAACCGACAAAAGATTACTCATAAATTTTGGCATATAAAATGCCTTAGAATTCTTATCAAATAGCCTTAGATTACCGATTCATTTGATTGGGATTCTATCACCATTAGCAATTTCTACATTTCCACTAGCCATTTCTATATTCCCTAGAATGTTCTCATTGCTAATCATATGGTGTGAAGCACCCGAATCCACAATTAAAGAGTCTCTAGATTTATGGGATAGAAAATTGATACCGAAATCTTTAAGGGATTTGATGATAGCTTCCAAGTCGGATTTAGACATACAACCTCCACGGTTTGTTTCTTCCTTCTTGTTTGAAGGACCGGTGTCTTCATTGTTGCATCCGTAGTTGGCCCTTGGCTCTCTACATTCGGGTAGCACTTTTGGCCTTAAATGTGGATGGAGTGTCCAACATTTTGCTTTCGCGTGGCCATTCATCTTGCAATACTCACACCATAGGTGAGGATGTTTGACACGATTGTTGTTTTGCCGATCTTCAAATCGGTCATACGTTCATTTGTGAGCCATAGGGAGCTCTCCCTTTCCGTTAAATAAGCCATTAGAGCCTAGTTCCCTTTGAACTTGGGAACAAACATCGTCAAAGCTTGGGAGCTTGTCGGACCGAAGGATATGCTTGATGAGGTCATTGTAGACCGGATTGAGTGAGAAGAGAAGCCCAAAGATCTTGTCTTGTTCTCTTCGAATAATGAAAGCCTCCGGATCCATAATGAAAGGTCGGAGCCCTTCTAGTTTGGCAAAGAGGGATTGATATTTCCCGAGATGTTTGGTAAACCCTAAGTCATCTTGGCTTAAGGTGTTGAGAGTCTTCTTGACTTCGAAGACCCGAGTAAGGTTATTGACGTTCCCGTAAACTTTCTTGAGGGTTTCCCATAACTCATTTGCGGTTTTGCAATATGAGTATGCTTCAAGTATAGATGCTTCAAGACCGTTGTGAAAAATTGCTAGAACGGCTTGATCTTCTTGGTACCATAAGGCTTTCTTGACACGCTTAACCTCCTTCACCTCTTCCTTCTTTTCTTCGGTAGAGTCGGTAAGGTCGGCTTCGGTCTCCTTTGGAACAAGGCTTAAATCGATGTGGCTCTATAAGCCGCGACCACTTAAGGCGGTTTTAGTTGTTCTTGACCACAAGAGATAATTCTCTCCTTTGAGAATTACCGAGATAACAAGAGGCTTAGATGAATCCATGATTCTTCTTCCGTTGAGAAATTAGAGGAATCTTTAGAATTTGAATTTTAAAGAACCGAGAAAGAGGAACTTTTAATTTCTGAGAGATTTTGAATGAGTAACAAATGAGTTTGAGCTAACAATCAAGGATCATTGCTCTGATACCATGTTGGAATTTGCGGAATAAGAGAGTAAGATTAAGAGTATTTGGATAGAAAGAGAATGAAGAACTAGAGAGAGTAAGTGTATGAACTTGATTAATCTTATTAATTCAAGATGAGTTTTACAATGAATGAAACAACATATTTATAGAGGAATGTATGTGTGTTGCCGTGTGAACCATATCACAAAGGAGAGGGAGAGGCTCCAAAGTAAGTTAGAATAATAATCCTTGTTTTCCTCCTTAAAGTCCTCCTTGTCTTCTTCATTAAAGCACTCCTTAAATTATGGAGGTTGTTCTTCTTTGTCTTCTTCAATAATTAATAGACCCATTCTTCTGGCCAGTGCTGGCCCTAGGCACAAGCAAGGGAAACTTGTGCTTGGGGCCTTGATATATCTAAACTATTTTAGGGGCCATTTTTTCTAGAAAAGTTGCTTTAGTCTAGTGGTTAGAGATAATTTAGAGGAGAACGTGGGTTCGAAACTTGACGGATACAATACGTATTTTTTTCTTTTTAAAACATAATAGTTATATGGACTTTTTTTTAATGGATTGGGTCTTAATTTGATTATATAGTTTAACGGACGTATGCTTATGACAATAATTGTCAATAGTCTAGTGGTAGGGGTTGTATTATTGGTAAAGAATGACAATGGTTTGAATCCTAGTGCCATTATACCAACTAATTTTTTTTATTTAAAATTTGTAGTTTAGGGGCCAAAAAAAATTATAGCTTGGGGCCATTGAAATGTCAGGGCCGGCACTGCTTCTGGATCATGGGTTTTGGGCTCGGCTCTCTATTGTCAGCGTATCTAGTCTCTCAGTCATTGAAATGTTCAACATGTCATGCTCTTTCGCTTTCTTTAGTAGTTGTGGCTATTATGTTCTTTATCTCCATGAACGTTTTTGAAGTGATTTTGGTGTTTCTTGGCAAAAAATTTGTCCTTTACCAAAGAAATCTGTGTCGGTATCCTTCAGGTTGTTGCCGTTTTTCCCCCTCCCTATTGTTGGTCATCGTCTTTATATCTTGCGTGCAATGGTTCTTTTGAGTAATAACTTTTTCAGTCCCAAATTGTGGGGTTAAAACTCGCACAACTAAATTTCATTAGGAATGGCGGCCAAAGGCGGCTTCTCTGACTGCCCGAAGAGGCTCTCGTGCCGCCGGTTGCGGAGTGGTCATTGAAACGGTTCCGTTTTTGTGCTTGTTCTCGGAGAAGCTATAGGCGACATTATGAGGTTTTGAGGACTGACCTCGGGTAAAGTTGATCGTGGCAACTACGAGGAGGACTCGAGTTCATAGGAACTGTGGCAACAACACAAATTTTTGAGCTTAATTGTTCGGAATCGGTGTTTCTTCATCAAAGATCTTCTTAGTTAACTTATGTTTGTGTCTATCTTGTTGAATCTTTGTGTGTTTCGTGTTGTAGTTTTGCCTTGTTTAGTAGATTTCAGTTTTTCTGTTTTCTAGGTTTTTTCTGTAACTGTTGTCACAATTCTAAAATAGTAGTATAAAATTTAACATTTTATATAAAAAAAAAAATTCGTGAAGATTTAAAAGGAACTGAAACTTCTATGAATGAAACAACAATAACATAGATCCAATATGTGTTTTTTATTAGTCTGTTTCCAAAGCATTTTGGTACAAACTTCTAGAACAAAAAGATAGTACATGTTTGTGCTAGGTTAAATTGCTAAAGCCCAATATTTTACTTGGATCATTTTCAACTGTTGATCCTAGTAAGATGAATCTTGTCTCCAATATGGATCTCCGCATATTTTTCATAGATTTGACTTTTCACAATTCGGTTAGGCCCAATTTTTACTTAGAATTTTTACATGTTGATTTCAATGGGATGAAACATGACCCCAACAACATTTTTTGTTCACGAACATTGTAAAGTCTTTGAAACCTTAAAATCTTAAATTAATTCTTGTTTTTGAGGGACGCTAAATCGTCGCTACCATGGCAATGTGTGTATTTCAAAAAAATAAAAAATAAATCTATATAAAGATGAGGTAAAATCGCGTGATTTACTGAGATAAAACCCTTAGCCGCACAGCTAATGAAAAAAATAATTGGGGATGGCTTCTTCTTCTTCTCACGTCTTGGTCGCAAGTGAAGTTGAGCAAAGCAAAATGGTTGGTGACCGCTCTAGTCAGAATTACTAAGTATCCTCCTCCTTAAGCCACCACCGATTAATCGTAATCTGATCGGATCTCGACCAAATCCGCCATGGGAGTCCCAGCTTTCTACAGATGGCTCGCCGACCGCTACCCTAAGTCCATTACCGACGTCGTCGAAGCCGCCGATGACCTAATTCCGGTAGATATCACCAGACCTAACCCTAACGGCTTCGAATTTGATAATTTGTACCTCGACATGAACGGCATCATCCATCCTTGTTTCCACCCTGAAGGAAAGGTAAACTCTTTACGCCGATTTTGCTCAGAAAGTCAATGGAACCAATACCCAATTGGCCAGTGTTGAATCTGCTCATGTATGTGAGTCTAGAGTTAGTTTCTTTTAAGAAAGGTTTGATTTTTATGAGTAGAAAGAGAAGATAGGCATTATAATGAATGGGAGTTAGTTAGAGTAGCAATATGTGTTATGCTGATTACTTGATTTCACTAGCTAATTCGTATTTTTATTGCATGATATCAATGTAGCCTGCACCTGCAACATACAATGATGTATTCAAATCAATGTTTGAGTACATTGATCACCTTTTTACTTTAGTGCGTCCGAGGAAGGTTCTTTATATGGCTATAGGTGATTTTTCGCTTCCTTTTTGTTCTCCTATCTGTTTTACTTCTGTGAGATGGGATCTGGATTAAGTATAATGTTGCAGATGGAGTTGCACCGAGAGCAAAGATGAATCAGCAGCGTTCTCGGCGTTTCAGAGCTGCAAAGGACGCAGCAGAGGTTGTATGTTCTCTTTGTCTTGGCTTTAAGTTTGTGTGGCTCACTGTTGTTTATACTATATATCTGGTGGTTGAATAGGAAGCTGAGGAAGAGAGGTTGAGACAAGATTTCGAGATTGGAGGGCAAATCTTGTCAGCTAAAGAGAAAGCAGAAACCTCAGATTCAAATGTCATTACTCCTGGGACCCCGTTTATGGCTATACTGTCTGTAGCTCTTCAGTATTACATCCAATCTAGGTTAAACCATAACCCAGGTTGGAAATTTGTTAAGGTGTGATACCGTTCATTGAAGTTAGCCGCTATTTCCAAGCTGTGCAAGATTTCTTGCACTTCTTGTTTGTTAGTGTTGTCCCTTTACTTATGGTTTTCAGGATAATTTGTCTCCCTAAGCTTTTGTGGATTATTATTTGAAGGTACTTCTTTCTGATTCTAATGTACCGGGTGAAGGAGAACACAAGATAATGTCATACATTCGTCTCCAACGTAATCTTCCTGGTTTTGATCCAAATACACGACATTGTCTATACGGTCTGGTTAGTGTCAACCCATAATGTAGTTGTTTTGCTTCCTTTCTGTTTGCTGATATGTTGGTGCTTTTTCCAACAAATTGCACATTGCGTCTTGCCAATATCTATATGTTATTATGCAGGATGCAGATTTGATAATGCTTTCTCTAGCCACACATGAAGTTCACTTTTCAATATTAAGAGAGGTAGCTGTTTTCCACCCCTATGCTCTATATTTTCTTTGATACTCAGTCAACCAAACGACGGGTCATCTTACCCATTCCAGGTTATCACTTACCCTGGGCAACAAGAGAAATGTTTTGTGTGTGGACAAACTGGTCATTTTGCTTCAGATTGCCCTGGAAAATCAGGTAGCACAAATGCTGCTACTGATATTCCAATCCACAAGAAAAAATATCAGGTTTAAGTAGTTTGCTTTCTTATCTCCAAGAGATCTTGCCGCAGATAAACAACATGCCTTTTTAATCATTACTTTTGGAGATTTCTCATATCTATCTGATGTGTTTTTTTTTTTTGTAGTTCCTGAACATTTGGGTGTTGCGAGAATATCTACAATATGAATTGGCCATTCCAGATCCTCCTTTCAATATCAACTTTGAGAGAATTATAGACGACTTTGTATTCCTTTGTTTCTTTGTTGGCAATGACTTCCTACCTCATATGCCTACATTGGAAATTCGAGAGGTATGTGCCTTATAGAATGTTTTCACTCCCTAAAAGATCGGCTGTTATACACCACATGATTGTTCTGTTGATTGTAAAATATAGTCATAAATAATCCTGTGGAGAATCATTAATGACGCCCTCGAGCATCATAGCTTAAATTCTTTTATCTTTATACTCTATTTCTTTGTTACTTCAGGGAGCTATAAACTTGCTGATGCATGTTTACAGAAAGGAATTCACAGCTATGGGAGGCTATCTAACAGATTCTGGTGAGGTAAGTTATTGGATTTCTTACCTTCTACATCAATTCATTCTCGCTTTACATTGCTCAATACCGTATTTTGTATGAGCTTTAGAAAATGGTCAGTTATCTTGTGGTAACTATTCCTTGAATTGCTTCATTTCTATTTTATCTGCCTAGATGATTACTAATGATAACCTAAAGTAAACTGCATTATTTCCATAGACGTAATTTTTTTTAATTTTTTTTATTTTCCTGCATTGATAGGTTTTATTAGATAGGGTAGAGCATTTCATTCAAGCTGTCGCTGTAAATGAAGATCAAATATTTCAGAAAAGGACACGAATAAAACAGGTATTCCTTACCTATCCTATATTTCCTCTTATGCAATCTTTGAAGGCTTTAAGAAAGTAGGGTGCACATACCCTTATAAAGCACTAACTACATGGTCACATGCCTAATCAATGTTGAAACCCAACATGCCACCATGTTTTGGTACTGACCACTACGCTGGGGGGATCTGATCCCTTTCTAGTTTCATCATTCTACTTTGTTGCGTTGTTGCCGTTTGGTATCCACTGGTACCAGTTGATAGTATTCCTATAGTAGGGACAATCCAATCCTTGTAAGGGTCGAACTCACTCTATAAGCTAGCTTTTGAGTGAATGGTGCTCCACATAAAGCACTAACTAGCACTACATCTAATCAATGGGCTTGTATCATATTCTTCCGTTAAGTTGAAACTGCATAAGTTATGGCTAATGGTGTGCTCATGTTGGTATCAGTCAATGGACAACAATGAAGAAATGAAACAAAGATCAAGAAGAGACCCATCTGAGGTACCAGCTGAACCGATAGATGATAAGGTAAAATAGATTATCGCAACGCTCTTTCAGCCTGGAGTTGGAGAGATTCTTCTTACAAAGGAAATTGTTCAGGAGGCACAACTAATCTTGCTCTTTCATTTGTGTAGATTAAGCTAGGAGAGCCCGGCTACAAGGAGAGGTATTATGCTGAGAAATTTAGTACGACCAATCAAGAGGAAATTGAGCAAATCAAACAAGACGTGGTAAGTTTTACGTCAATCAACTCTCTCTGTCACCCTTCTGATTTGTTAAAATAAGTCTCAAATTGAGTAAAGGTTTCTTCATGCCATGTGCTAATGTGATTTTGTGCGCATTTAGACTCTTAACATCTCCTTAAGTGTCTCATCTCAAAGATTTTTGTTTTCCCAAGTTTTAGCACTTAATATTTGCACTGTTTCTTTTTATCTTTTAAGGAGGTTTGTAGTGTGATGTGAACTACTTTCTTGTAATGAGTCCTGAGACAGTTTTAGATGAACATGAAATATTCTTCAAGTCTGATGACCTGTTTTCCTTGTAGGTACTAAAATATGTGGAAGGTTTGTGCTGGGTTTGTCGGTACTACTACCAAGGTGTATGCTCTTGGCAATGGTCAGTTTGAATTTTTAAAAAGCTTAAATTGAGAATGTCATGTTATTCCCATGAGAGCCATGCATTATAAACAAATAGTGGAATCTTATTTTATAGTAGACTGATGGGTCTCTTCTCGAGAAAGACCTTGATGTTTGGTGTTTCTTGTTGAAAAATACGAGGTTGCAAATTTTGAATGCAAGTCTGTTTTCTAACCCTTTCTTCTAATTTTTGCAGGTTTTACCCATACCATTATGCTCCATTCGCTTCAGATCTTAAGAATCTATCTGATTTGGAAATCACATTTTTCCTTGGAGAGCCCTTTAAACCTTTTGACCAGTTAATGGGAACCTTACCAGCTGCAAGGTTCGTTCCTTTTTGTGGAACCTCAATAAATATTATTTCTGGAACCTGCGGTGATGTTAAACGTGTTTCTTGGTTGTTACAGTTCAAATGCTCTGCCTGCAGAATACCGAAAGTTGATGACTGATCCCTCATCCCCTATCCTGAAATTTTACCCTGAAGGTATATTTAAGCTGTAAAGCTACCTGAAATTTTACTCTGCTTAATATATTTGTGTGGTTGCTTTTCTGGATATTGGATACTCCTAAGCTATCATTCTATTTACAGATTTTGAGGTTGACATGAATGGAAAGCGCTTCACCTGGCAGGTTCATGGTTGTCTGTATTCTTTACATATAGTGATAATATTATCACGATGTGACTGTATTCTGTTCTTCAAATTTTGATGTTGTGTGTTTTCCACTTGCTGTGATCCAGGGTATTGCAAAACTTCCTTTCATTGAGGAGAAGTTATTGTTAGGTGCGACAAGGAAGCTTGAAGGAGCGCTAACGGTTTGAACTGAATTTTCACTCAAAATACATTTGATTATCGTTTGGTCAAAACTACATCCTCTCCCAAAAAACTATAATTCTTGATGAAAGATAATTTATTGGGCCTTGACGATGGTTTTTTGTTAGCTATAAAGTTGCTTTAGACTTAGGTTGCCGCAGCTATCAGTCTTCATGTTAGTGTCTTGTGGTAACTAGAACTGAAAGTTATTAATAATATTCAATTTGGGATCAATCTTGCAGGTGGAAGAACAGCAACGCAACAGCATGATGCTTGATTTGTTATACGTACACCCCAATCATCCACTGGGCCATCGGGTTATGCAGTACTACCAATTCTACCACCAGCTGCCACCACATGAATGCCTTCCATGGATGATTGACCCGAGTACTAGGTTAGTTTTGATTGGCTAAATTAAGAAGCTGTGTGCAGTCTGAATATTGAGCTTGTTCTTATTCTCGATCTTCTTCTGTTTGTTGCAGCCAAGGGATGAATGGTTTTCTCTGGTTAAGTGAAAGGAATGGTTTCCAACCTAGGGTGGATTCCCCTGTCAATGGTTTGCCATGCATTGAGCAGAACCGAGCCTTGTGCGTTTCTTGTACTTCACAAGTTTGTGTTTTATGAAATTGATGAAGTCTTGATTTACTCACTTGGATTTTTTCCTCTACATTTACCAGAAATGTTACATACCTGAGTCCTGCCAAACACCCTCATATCCCAGAACCACCAAGAGGAGCGATCATTCCAGACAAGGTATGTTACCTCCAAAGGAGATCTTCATGAACTGTATAGTCGATCTCCATATTAACCAAAATGAGAAACAAGTGATTAGCGTTATTCATTATGAAATTTTGCAGATCTTGACGTCTTTAGATATAAAGCCATTTCCACCTTTATGGCATGAAGACAATAGCAGCCGTCGCAGACAAGCCCGAGATAGGCAAGTGGAATATAATGTAGATTGATATTTTGAAGATTATAGTGTGAAATATGTTTAAGAAAACCATATTGATATATTTATGATGCAGACCACAAGTGGCTGGTGCTATAGCGGGACATACGCTGGGAGAAGCAGCTCATCGCCTGATCAAAAACACCCTTAACATGAAATCTTCAAGTGGTTCAGCTTCAGGACTTATTGATCCAAATGCATACTACCAAAACATGCCAGGTAACCATTATTATGGTGGAGTCAATAGACCAAGAGCAGCAGGTCCCTCTTCTTACAGGAGAGCATACGACGATGACTCGAACTATTACTATTACGGAAAGTACAACAACAGTTCTCAAGGAACGTTCAACAACGGCCCAAGATATCCTGGTCCAATAAATGGATCACCAGACTATAACCGTAACTACAACAATCATAACCGTGGTGGACTCAGAGCTGGAATGTCTAGTTTATCGATAGACGATCAAACAAGAAGCAAACAATCGTATTCAAGCTATACAGAAGCCGCTAACGCAAATCTCAACCGGTTGCCTTCACCACCAAACCAATGGATCGGTACACCGCAAGGTGGGTATTCCAGCAGTGGACACTATAGGGAAGGAGTTGGATACGGTGAAACAAACGGAAAACCGGGTAAGAAAGTGATTTATCAAGCCAAGACACAACAACAAAGTCATTTTGGTTGAGGCAAGAAAGGTTCTTCTGTACAGACCGGTGTAGAACAACACAGAGTTTGTTTCTTTTGCAGCACTGTCCTCAATTTCTTGCTTAAGGTGAATGTACAATGTACCTTTTCATATATTTATTTCTACAACATAAAAAATTTGAATTTCTTGAATCCCCCACATTGTTGAATTATAAAAACGGTAAACATTATATAAAAATAATAATAATATGGTTTATTATTGGATGAAATATCCGCTTAAAAAGAGGAAGAAGAAGAGAAGAAGAGAGCCAAAGATTAAAGCAGTCTTTTGACCAGAAGTAAGAGCGTTGCCACCAAGTCCATATTGTTGATTCTGAGCAAAACCAGCAATCTCTACCATTTTGCTCTCGAAGAAGCTTTGTGCTGCTCCACACGTGGGACATCTCCAGTCTTGTGGTAGCTTATCGAATTGGAATCCAGGTGGGATCGGGTACGATGGATCGCCCGCGGATTCGTCGTACTTGTAACCACACGATCTACACTCGTAGATTCCAGTGTTTAAAACCGCGAATTTCTCCTCTTCTCTTCGTTTCTCGATCGTATCTTCGGATTCGAGCTCGACGGTGGTTTCAGGCGTGTTGGTGTCGTCTCTGGATACGGCTAGGTGGCGAGTAGGGGTATAATGGTAATTTTGGTGGTGGAGTTGAAATTGTCTCTTGCCATATCTGAGAAACGGAATCGGTTTGAAGGAAGATGATGAAGAGTGAGAGAGAGGAGAGAAGAGAAATGTAGCAGTCGCCATGTTTACTCTTTTACGTCTTCTTATGATTTTTGATTGGTTTGTTCATTGTTAGAGACAAGAGAAGAAGGAGCCATTGGAGAGGAGAGGAGAGGGAGGAAGGGGGCATATTCGATCTTGGATAAGATTTTTTGAATAGCATCGTGACCGCCACGTGGCCTTTTCTCAGTCCATCTTATTTCTCTACTTACCCCAAAACCAATAAACCTGAATTCGAACCGATAACATACCAAACCATGCATAAGATTAGATTTTATTTTACTTTGATATTATCTTTTGGACCTCCTTATTGTAAATTAGGTGAATGAGGTAATAATCATGAATGAAACAATTATCATTGAAAATATAAAATAAGTTGTAAAGATAAATAAACCATGTAGAAAAAAATAATATGCCCATAACTGAAGATAAATGTGGTTCAACATTTAAATCTTTTAGTGGGAAACCTTGGTCAACTCTAAATTAACCAAATCCATACAAAGGAAAGGAACATAGCAATGGAAAGTTACCGGTTCAGTACATGCAAGCTTCCAATGCAACTAACTACTACTAATGCTGTTACTCATCTCTTAAAAGTGTCAGCAATGAAATTTAAACCAACTAAACCGAATGTTAAGATAAAGTCAAGCCTGTACTACCTTAATTCAGTCAGAGGAGACCCATCATCTCTCTAGAGGCATTCAGATCTGCGGGTTTTGTCTTGTCACGATTCTCCTTGAGGCTCTTTGCGATCCATATCGCTGTTTCTCTGGGAGACACCTTCCCCGGGCCAAAAGGCTTAAGCAACACGTTGAGTTCATTGTATCTCCCTTCTTGTAACAAACTAGCACTAAATTCAAGCAACCCCTCCAAAGCATCAGCTCGCTGCTGATACGATGATGGATCAAACCGACATCTTCTTGTATTAGAGGATGATACAGTCTGGCTTGATGATGCACCAGCAGTTGCATTATTATCAGACGATAATGATGACTCGTCACTTCCATTGTCTAAATTGTTGAGTTCGATACCCTGCCACGTTTGAACTGTGCATTTGTCTTTTGTTAAAGAGCGGTCATCGACAATAGAGCGTTTGTACGGTGTTTTCCTCTGCATGGGAGTGAAAAATATGTCTTGTTCGTACGAAGCTAAAGGAAAAACGGCAATCCTATCAACTCGTGGCTCGTTAATGGAAACTTCTGGAGACTTCACATTCTGCAACATCCCAACTGTTGGTAGAGAAGTCCGGCGAGCTGAAGCAACTGGCTTACATATCACTGTTCTTTTGCAGCTCTCAATTGATAAATCTGAAATTCTGCGACGTATACATTTAATAGACGATGATGCAGTGTCTTCTTCAGCTTCTGGATTCAAAGCTCTATCATTCCAGAGAGAACCATGTCGTCGTTCCCCAAAGGAAGGACACGTTACAGCAGGTTCAGAAAAATGGGCTTTCTTTGTTATCCTCTTAGAATCTGGCCACTGAGGCGGTAATGTTTTTCGTCTCAGGTTATTGAGCTTGAGTTTGACATCTAGAACATAAGGTTGAAGATGTGGATGTCTAAGTAAATCTGAAGCCTGCAATAAATTCATACTTCTCATAGTTAACAAAAATATCTGGGGTTTGTATTAACAAGGTAAGGTCATACATACCGATGGCCTAACTTCTGGGTTTTTTCTCAGCATGCTTTTGACAAGACCGCGGCTGAAAATAAGGTTTTAGAAAATAGCAATATACACATGAAAGACAATATATCAAGACAAGGTGACTTACAATGAACCAGAATATTTTGCGGGGAGAGGAGCCACAATCGTTTTGTTTATCTTGTTGATAAGTGCTTGCATGTCCTAATCAAAATATTACAAAAAGTATTAAGTATCATAACAAGAATGGTTTAAAAATTCTAATACACAGAAACTTACAAATGCTTTAAATGCCGGCTTAAGGTAAGCCATTTCATATATACAGCATCCTGCAATAAGAAATTCAGGTATCCGTAAGTAATTCATCTTGGATACTTAACAAGAATTCACTCACAGATGCAAAACCACACACCTAAAGACCAAATGTCAGATTTAGAACCATAAGGTATATCAGCTAGAAGCTCAGGGCACATATAGCTGGGAGTCCCAACAACCTGACATTCAAAGGTAGAAGAATCTTGTAACTTGTAAGTAACACAACGGAAAAACGGTGGCAGATATGCACATGGAACTCACGGAGGAAGTGAGGTTGTCGGATGTTAGAATCTTAGCTAACCCAAAATCACCTGTAACAGCAATAACCATGGATAAGATATTCTTTTTTTTCTTTTCTTAAGATGGGTCTATAATTAAATGCAGAGAGAAGCTAACCAAGGCGTGTATCTTGCTCCTTGGTCAGGAATATGTTAGAACACTGAACCAAATTACAAAACATTAGCATAAAGAAAATCTTACTATGGATTGTGGAGATAGCAACATGAGATTTGATACCTTGACATCACGATGGAGAATATGATTTGAGTGTAAGTACTCGAGAGCCATCAGAAGCTGAACAAGCCACTTGCACAGTTTCTGAAAACAAAACACAGAATAGGATAAACATTGATATCAAATAAACGTTTATAAGAAAACACTGAAAAAATATGCACACCTCTTCCTGAAAATGCACACCATTGGCTTTCTTGATAGCTTCTGCCCTGTAACATAAGAAGAACGTGATGCGTAAAAAGCCAAAATGGGAGAGATACTACTCAAAAAGCTGAACACTGACATGTCCCCGCCTTCACAATACCCTATGACGATGCACACATAGCAAGCCTATTAGAAAAGATACAAAAGCTTATTAGCTCATAAGGTGTTATATATATGTGTGTGTTTAAGGTCAGACCCAAAAGTCTTACCTTTTCGACCCAAGAGTCTTTGTATTCCACAATAAACGGATGACGCATTTTCGAGATGAGCTCCATCTACCCAAAGTAGGGAAACTAAGATCAAACCATATTGACAACATTATCATACATAGAGCGCCTTTAGAAGGTTCAGAACGGATAAAAAAACACGAATGCTAACCTCTTGATGCGCAGATCGTCTGGTTCTTTCAGTTTGCCGAGCAAGACGGATCTTTTTCAATACATATCTAATGAAATCAATGAATGATATCAGAACATTTTCTTAAGGTAAAATCTGAGGGCAAGAAAGGATAAGCGTTTCTCATTTTTTCTTCTCATGCTTATGTCTCACTAGTAACGCTGACCCAAAAGATCCTTTTCCTATCTGCTCAAGAATCTCATACTGTTGCATTTCTAAATTTGTTATCTTTTTCCCTGGAACCTACATAGAAATGTGTTTCATGATCACATTGAAACAAGTAAAAACATAAGCAGAACAAAAAAAGAGGGAATTTTGAACATTTGTTGGCCATTGCATATCAACTTAGAAGCAATTTTATGGAATAATGAAATGAGGGTAAATCTAAAACCCTAGAGAGCAATACAAAGAAATTACAGAGATAAACAAACCCTAAAACGCAGCAACACAAAGCAAAGGAGAGGGATACTTACTGACCCAAGAAGAAACTAGTAAACAGAGGAACAATTGTTGTCTTCTTCAAGAGAATACTGCGGAAGTTAGATCCATTAATGGTGGCTTTTGTGTAACATCATAATTACATTTCCTTTTTTTTTTTTCACATCATTAATTAAAAAAAAAGACAATTC
Source organism: Draba incana (assembly GCA_963576765.1). Taxonomy (NCBI): domain Eukaryota; kingdom Viridiplantae; phylum Streptophyta; class Magnoliopsida; order Brassicales; family Brassicaceae; genus Draba; species Draba incana. The sequence goes on along the minus strand of OY755215.1, from coordinate 6,937,373 downwards.
TCAAAAACACCCCACTTTTAAAGTTTTGTTTTCAAAAACTACCACATATTTTTAAAAGTTTCAAAAATATCACTTTTTCAAAAGTTTTAAAAATACCACAAAATTAAAAATAATTTAAAAAATTCAAAACTAAACCCTAAACGGTAAACCTACATCTTACCCCCTAAAACCCAAAAATTTAAATTCTAAGCCTTGAAAAATCAATTTTTGTGTTTGTGTTATTTTTGTAACTTTGAAAAAATTTGTTGTATCTTAGAAAATTTTGAAAATTAATGGTATTTTTTGAAACAAAACTTCAAAATGTGGTATTTTAGGGAATTTCAATAAAAGAAATTAGATTTTGCGAGATGATTTAAGTATTTACGTGGAAATAACCGGTTTAGAGGAGAACCGATTGGTTTTACAAAACCATAACAATCCTAATCCACTAGAAAATTCTCCCTCCAAATATTTATCACGCTGTCTTTGTCGTCTTCCTCCCCCAAATGTTGTTCAATGCACACCACATAAACCCTAGCGATTTCGCCAGAAAATCATTTCCTTAATCCAGCAATCGATTATGGCGGCTGCTTCTACCTTGCTCAAATTAACTCCACTTCAATGGAATCCGCCTTTCTCACACACGCATCAACACCACCATCATCGTAGTGTTCTCTTCTGCTCGAATCATAAATCAAAATGCGTTCTTCTCCAAATCTCCGTCAAATACAATCAATCGGATGCCGATTCGAGATCCGATTCCGATCGTACACAGATACTGAAGAATTCGTTTAACCAAATCGCGATTCAGGTCAAAAGAACGTTAGATTCGCTGAAGAAACCCGCAATAGCCGCGGTTTTGCTCGGTCTGCTTTTGTTCTACGATCCTAATTCCGCTTTAGCTGCGTCTGGTGGTAGAGTTGGTGGTAGCGCCTTCTCGTCGCGGTCTCGTAGCTCTTCTTCTTCTTCGAGAACGTATTCGGCACCGAGAACAATGGATCCGGGTGTGAGAGGATATTCGGCTCCGTATTATGGACCGTCGCCTTTCGGTGGTGGTATTTATATGGGTCCGGCGATTGGATTTGGGTTTGGTGGGTTTTCAAGCTTCTCTTTGATTCTGGTTGGTTTTGCTGCCTTTGTTTTGGTCTCTGGATTCCTCTCTGATCGGTCACAAGATGAAGGTAGCGTTCTAACTGATACTCAGAAAACTAGCGTCATTAAGCTACAGGTGATTGCAGTTTATCAATCAGAGCTTTTTGTAATTTCATTGGATAGTTAACCATATGGTCACAACATGAGATTGAGAATTTGCTTCTTCTCAGGTGGGGTTGCTAGGTTTAGGGAGGACCCTGCAACAAGATTTCAATCGTCTTGCTGAAAGTGCAGATACATCCACATCGGAGGGTTTGAGCTATGTGTTAACCGGTAATATATTCCTCATTGTATCTCATCAATTTTAACTCACCATGCTTATTCTATGTAAAAGCTTGAGGTTTCAGTCTTTGATAAATGCTATAGTATATAAGTTAGATCTGTTGATGAAGAAGTGGTGATCTGTACAAAGGATTGCATTTTCAGGTTCAGTATTGTGGATTCCGGGATTGCAAATTTTCGAACTCTGCTTGCTTTTGCTTCATTAATGCCTCTCTTTATCATGTGACATGTGTGGTTCCTAATGTTTTTCTTGCAACACATGTTTCTGTGTATTACAGAGGCAACGTTGGCTTTGCTGAGGCACCCGGATTATTGCATCTCTTGTTATTCATCAGTAAGTCCACTGGTTCTCCTATGAATGATATGAGTGTTCTATATATTCACCATTTTAGCCTAGTTCAGTACCTGGGCCAGTGAACGTGGATGTCGAAGAAACTAACCACTCTATTTGTATCGTGTACTTTCAGGTGGATGTGAAGCGGAGTATAGAAGACGGTGAGAAGCGATTTAATCAGCTCTCCATTGAAGAACGGGGGAAATTTGACAAGGAGACGCTTGTTAACGTGAATAGCATAAAGAGACAAAGCTCAAAGACTCAGAGAGCTAGTGACTTCAGCAATGAATATATTGTGGTACACTTATATAAACTCCATAGTTAATCGTTTAGTGGGTAGAGTAATACTTGGGTTTTGGGAATTGTTTAACTTGAAGTGTTGTACATGTTTAGGTAACCATCTTGGTGGCTGCAGAGGGTGTACATAAATTGCAGCCGATAAATGGAAGCCTGGATCTAAAGGAAGCGTTACAGAAGCTTGGGTCAATACTGAGGAACAAAATAATGGTAAGAGATTCTGTATACATCCATAAGTTGCATAATCATGGGAACAGTTTAAAATTCTTGGAAATGAAAGATGTAAAAATTAAAATGTTGCAGGCAGTTGAAGTATTGTGGACACCACAGAACGAGAGGGACACTTTGTCGGAAAGGGAACTACTTGAAGATTACCCACTTTTGAGGCCTTTGTAAATTTACTCTCGTAATACACCACAGTAGAATCAACCCCTTCTTATTTGAAGACAATTATGACGAAACAAAGGGTATATGTACATTTTTCATAATTGGCTTTGTAATATATATATATTTTTTTCATATCCATAAATATTGGAAAAATCTCCCTCCAAATATTCTTGATTACTCACAATTAAGTCGCCACAATAAATAAACCCTAGGGAAAAATCATTCTTTCCTCCGTCCAGCGATCGACTATGGCGGCTGCTTCTACTTTGCTCAAACAAACTCCGCTTCAATGGAATCCGTCTTTCTCACCCACGCATCGTCACCACCATCATCGTACTAGTGTTTTTTCCTGCTCTGTTCATCAGCGCAAATCAAATACTGTTCGTCTCCAAATCGCCGTCAAATACAAACAATCGGATGTCGTTGTGAAAACCGATTCAGAGATACGGAAGAATCCATTTGATCTAATCGTGATTCGGATAAAAAAAGCGTTAGACTCTCTGAAGAAACCAGCCATAGCCGCGGTTTTGCTTGGTCTGCTTTTGTTCTATGATCCTAATTGTGCCTTTGCTAGGTCCGGTGGTAGAATTGGCGGTAGTGCCTTCTCTTCTCGGAGTTCTTCTTCTTCTTCTTCTTCTTCTTCCTCTTCCTCTTCTTCTTGGAGTTCTTCTTACTCGTCTTCTTCTTCGAAGCCTTCTTATTCTTCGTCTTCGACTTCTAAAAGCTATTCTACATCGGATCCGTGGTCATCTTGGAGCTCGTCTTCTGCACCGCAGGCATGCGTTTTGAATAAGGAATCCAAGATTACGTTCAGACCGGTCACATTATGTATGGTGTTTGTAATAACCGTATGTTTTATTTATGTGGTGAGTTGCACAGTGCCTTCTTTGGTCCATGGATCACAGGAGGATACTCAGAAAACTAGCGTCATTAAACTACAGGTGCCATTTAAAATTCTGTGACTAAGTCGATTAAACTGCATATTTTGTTTTTGTAAACCTTAAAGATGCATCAGTAGAACATTTAGCTATACAAGTTATCATTTCTCCATACATAGCTTTATTATGCTTGGTAGTTCTTTGGATTTTGCTTCTGTTTTCAATTCAGTTCCCTTATTGCATCGTCTCAGGTGGGGTTGCTAGGTTCGGGGAGGACCCTACAAAAATATTTCGATGGCCTAGCGGAAAGTGCAGACACATCAACATCGGAGGGTTTAAGCTATGTCTTAACCGGTAATCTATTCCTCAATCTATCTCATCTGCTTTACCCAAAACATATATGAAAAAAATGCTTTAAATTTTTTCATGTGACGCATGTTTCTGTGTATTACAGAGGCAACATTGGCTTTGTTTAGGCACCCGGACTATTGCATCTCTTGTTATTCATTAGTAAGTCCACTGGTTCTTTCATGAATGGATATTCACCATTTTAGCTTAGTTCAGTAATCTTAGGATCATTCACCAAGAGCCAATAGCTCAACTGGTAAAAGATTTCACGGAAAGACTAGAGGTTGCTGGTTCAAGTGGCACTTGAGACGAAACTAATTTACTGGTTTCGAGCCTAGGGGATTACAGGATTCGGCCACAATAATTTTTAAAAAATGAAAATCTTAGGATCATCAGTGAACATGGATGCAGAACCTAAACATTATATTTGTATCATGTACTTTCAGGTGGATGTGAAGCCGAATATAGAAAGTGGAGAGCAGCAATTTAACAATCTCTCCATTGAAGAACGGGGTAAATTCGACGAGGAGACGCTTATTAATGTTGATAGCAAAAAGAGACGAAGCTCCACGATTCGGACAGCTAGCGGTTTCACCAATGAATATATTGTGGTACATTTATAAAAACTCCCTGTTGAACGTTAGGTTGTTGTTGTGAATTGTTTAACTTGAAATGTTGTCAATGTTCAGGTAACCATCTTGGTGGCTGCAGAGGGTATACATAAATTGGAGCCAATAAACGGAAGTCTTGATCTGAAGGAAGCGTTAAAAAAGCTGGGGTCGATACCGAAAAACAAAATAATGGTAAGAGATTCTGTATACATCCATAAGTTGCATAATCATGGGAACATGCAGTTTAAAGTCTTTGGAAATGAAAGATGTAAAAATTAATTGTTGCAGGCAGTAGAAGTATTGTGGACACCACAGGACGAGAGGGATACTTTGTCGGAAAGGGAACTACTTGAAGATTACCCACTTTTGAGGCCCTTCTAAATTTACTCTTGTAATACAGTAAAATCTCTAGAAATTAATAACGTGGAGACTACGTTATTTTATTAGTTTAGCGAAATATTAATTTATCGAGAGATTATTTGGGTTGAAATCTTAATTCGGAAACTGAAAAATTCTATTAATTTAGCGAGGTATTAATTAATTAGGTTCTATTGTACACCAAAATAGTGTCGACCCTTCTTACTGGAAGACAATTATGACGGTTTGTAAAGGTGATGAAGAAAACCCATCGACACAGGGATAGAAGGTTTGTTACTGCTCAAGCGGAACAAACGTTTAACAACTACAATGCACAAGTCACGGAGATCCAAACACAATTTTATCCTGGTGGTAGCTCTGTCCAGTCTACTTTGGGCGTTGACGATCTTGACAAAATTTACAAGGAGGTATTCTTTTCTGGTTCGTAATATGTTATTATATAAAAAAATTCTATTACATTTATAACAAACCGAGTCAATGGCACTGTTCTTTGTATAGGTTGCACCTGCACCAAAGATAAAGGGACCGACGATGGGTGTCGGGTCCATCAAAAATGTCTCGGCAGCTTCTTCATCTACTCAGTATTCTACAGAACTGAGTTCTTCTTCTGCGCAGTTGGCTGCTGCTAATGCTGAGATTGAGCGTCTAAAAGCAGAACAAGCGAGTTGCGGTCCACCAACACCGAGATTAAGGGCCATCTCTCAACACTCTCGGGTCTCATCATGGACATAATTGTTGTGACTAATTCGGATTTAGCCGATGCTTAGCAACACATCCAACGTCCTCCGCCACCTCCACCACCTACTTGTCAGACGCAGTTCGAGCAAGAAGTCGAAGGAATATTTCGTGAGGATTCACCCGCCGTTGATCTCATGGGAGAACGTGGACCAGATTTTGGATCCGGTAACTAGGCTTAGTTTGTATTTTCAGTATTTTATAGACAATTATAAGTTCAAATTTTGAGATTTCTTTAGGGGGTGTTATTCAATTGAAGAATTTGAATGATTTTGAATGAATTGAACATTCTATCAAATTCAACTGTTATTCAATTACCTATTTTTCGAATTCTTTTGAAATTCTTGTGTTATTCAATCTACAAAATTCACAATTCCATTAGATATTAGTGTTATTCAATTACACTACACCTTTTATGGCATTATCATTTTACATGAATTTAATAGAATTCTAATGAAAAATAGTGAAGAATTAGTTCTCTCCATTTTTTGCTATGATTTTGATGGAAATTCTATAAAATCATGTAAAACCCTTTAAAATCTATTGTTTTTCAATTCCATCAAAATCTTACGTTAAAATCTATTATAAATTAATGAAATGAATTTTAATTTTCTTTTATTTAAAATTTTTAATCATTTCCTTTTGATTTTAATTCTAATTAATAAAATGCAAATAATAAGTCGATGCTACTTTAGCGAATACGCGGACGCAAATTTGATGTTATTTTAGAGTTAGCGTCGACATTTGCATCGAAGCGGTTTTGACTCAGTTTCGATGCAAAATTTGCATCGACTTAGCATCACCTTTACTGTTTCGAATTAGCGTCGGAATCATTTTGACGCAAAAATGAGCGTCGAAATTGGAATAGCGTCGAAATTGACTTCGACGGTAACTCGACGCAAATCCTATATGAGCATGGAAATATGCCGACGCAAAACCTTTGTTTTTTTTTTTTTTTTGGGTCGGAAAGAGGGGTAAACCTTTGTTTTCTTGTTGTAGTGTTTTTACAGTTTTTTTCTTCCTAGTTGAATCTCCATATAAATGAATTTGGATCATTTCAAATGTCACACTTAGTATAAACCGGTTTGGGAAGAACCGATTGCTAAAGCATGATCCAAGTTATTTCATATATCCACTTGGAAGAATATGACTGGCCTGATGACTTGTGCATAAAGGATTTTTTTTCTTTCCATTTTATAGTTTCCATTTTGTCCTATCAACAAAGAAGAATGTAAATTTGATTCATATTTCCATTATAAATCTCCCTCTAGTTTTGTTTCATTACTAACCACATAAACTCTAGCGATTTCACCAGAGAAACTCCTTTTCTTCATCCTAAAATCGATAATGGTGGCTGTTTCTTCCTTGCTGGGATTAGTATTGAATCAAAGAACACAACAATAATAGGAAATCCTTCTCTTATTAAACTCAACCAAACTCAACCAATCTCAAACTACAAGGAAACTCTCTCAAAACCTTGTATTCTCACAACTCTCTTAAGTTATACCACAATTAGGTATCTCCTCATATAATCAACTCATAAAACCAAAACTCAACCAAAATAGAAAACCTAAACAAATAAGGAAAACTTCCAAATAACCGAAACTTGATCTTCAAGTCATCTCAAGCTTATCCAACATTCTCCCCCTTAAGCTTGAGATTACCAACATCCTCAACACCAATAAGATCTCTAATCTCTTTGAACCTTATTCTACCAAGCGCTTTCGTTAAAATGTCGGCCCATTGCTCATTTCCCGGTACATGCTCCATCTCGACTTGCTCGTTTTCAACACACTCTCTAATAAAGTGATACCTCTTGTGAATGTGTTTGCTACGTCCATGAAACACTGGATTCTTAATGAGAGCTAAGGCTGACTTGTTGTCTACTTTCAACACAACTTTACCATGATTCTTTCCGATAGCTTCTCCCAGCAATTCTTGAAGCCAAATGGCTTGTTTCGCAGCCTCTGTCGCAGCCAGGAACTCGGCTTCAAACGAAGATAAAGCAACCGTCTCTTGCTTCTGCGAACACCAAGTTATAGGACAATTGTTTAGGTAGAATACATGACCGGTAGTGCTTCTCCCATCATCCATATCAACGTTGTGAGAACTGTCGCTATATCCAATCAACTTCACCTTCTCTTCACGTCGAAACACAAGCCCAAGTTTAGTCGTTCCTCGCAAATATCTCAAGACTTGCTTCAAAGCTGCACCATGTGACTCTTTAGGATCATGCATATACCTACTTAGCATACCAACACTATATGACAAGTCCGGTCGCGTGTGTAGGAGATATCTAAGACAGCCAATGCTTCTTCTATACTTGATGCAGGCTCAAATTCACCCTTGAACCACTCTCTCAAACAAAGAGGTCATCGTAGTATTTAGGGATCGAAATCCACAGGGAGTTGGAATACACAATCAATCTTAGTATTCAGATTATGCTAAGTGAAACGATATAAATGTAAATGCATATTATAAAACAAGTAAACGAAAGATGGTTAATTAAATTCTTGAAAAGATGAAAGCTAGGTCATGGAAATTCTTTAGGTAATGATTCGAAATCAATATATAACAATTGTCAAGGTTCAATTAAGTGCCGTTCTAGAACTCAAACACGAAAATATAGCCAGCTAACTGTCGTTACGAAGGTTATCTATCTTTAGATCCTCGAATCCCAAATTTCTTTGCGAATTCGTCAAATCTAAACAAGCATTTAGTACGGGTTCGATATGTTCACAAAGTCCCTAAGCCAAATTTCTTTGCGAATAAGTAACTTTGCCCATTTAAACTAGTTCAGGTTATTAATCTCACTGTCGTGGCTAATCAACAATCCTAAGATCAAGATTCAAGATGATCAAGCAAGAATCAAGCATTAATAACAGTTTAAATGAAGAACCTACGGATAAACCTTAACAAATATGCAATTTCAATGATTTCTTGTCATAACCCAAGAAATCCCAAAACCTAACAAGAGATTTACTCAGAGATAGATGATGAAATCATATTAACTGAATAAGATTGCATTAAAGAGTAAGAGTAGATGATACAAAAGGGTTTGAAGTCTTTGGATCTCAAGAACATGTAGATCTTCTCAAAGTTTCTCCAAAAGTCTCTCTTTCTCTCTCTACCTCCTTAAATAAAACAGTCTATCTATAAATAAAAACGAGTAAAAAGTATTTATACAAGTAGTAAAATTAGGTCTACAGAGCGCCTGTCGATCGACACAAACAACATGTCAATCGACACGAGGGCATCTGTGGAGATTTTCTACGTCTTTAAAAACTTATGTCGATCGACAGTGGATATACTATGTCGATCGACAAGGACCTTTTAAAGGTCTCGATTCCACTTGTATCTCTTCCGCTCCAAAATGGTCCAAAATGCTTCAAATGTTACCATTAAGCTCCAAATGACCATTTCCTGCAAAACACTACAAAAGACACAAAAATACCAAAAATACTAATACAAAACCCGCTTATATCATGGTTAAAATCGGGTAAAAACCATGATATATCAACTCTCCCAGACTTAGCGTTTGCTTGTCCTCAAGCAAAATCATAAACCAAGAATGGAAAAAGTTGAAAACACAGAACATACCTTTCCAGTTAGTGAACCACATGATTTAGAACCAACCAAAATCAGACCACCATGTACTTCTCCGCAGACAAACACGGCTTTCCAAATCCATTCACCACTTCGCAGCATAATCCGTTAGTCTTCATCGCTTGACCTCAATGACCTCAATACCATGAACCTTCTAGACTCATTTCCATACTGTACCGTGACAAATCAACCTATACAACACTTGGTACTCTTTTTCTCTCCCCCAGACTTATTTCGTTCTATATTTATATATACATATTTATTTATTTATTTATTTATTTATTTTGAGATTGTTGAACTCAAAGCAGTGCATATTTCACTAATGTTGTTCCTTGTGAGGAGACATGCTCGTGAGATTGCTCGTCTTTCAACATCCTTTTTAGGGGACTCAGACTGCTGCTTTTAAGCTGGGTGATCATCTCGAGTACATATTCACCGGATTTATTCCTCATCATGTACTCAAGAACTATCATTTCACCCCAATCCTAGTAATATATATATTATTATTATTATTTTTTTTTTTTAACTTATGAATTGGGAGAGGAGTACCATTACTATCAACAGGGGGTTGCATTTATCAGGTACGAATGAGGAGTCAAGCTCAATGGACATCGATCCCAAAGAGAATCGTGCAATAGCTCTGACTTGGCGGATTAGACTGGAAGTAGCGGATGTTTCTAGTCAACCGGTCGATCCTAGGATTTTTCATTAGTCTGACTCTGAAACTGATCCTGGAAGAATGGTCACACGCTGAAAAGGACACTCCACTTAACCAATACAAAAAATTTCTACTAGTTTTGACTCGATAAAACAAAAAATTTTCCAAAAAAATATGAGTCAAAACCAAAACAAAAAGAAATACGTTAGTAGTTCCCTCCCCCAGACTTAAACAACACTGTCCCCAGTGTTATCAAGCCCGAGATTGGCAAAATAAATCAAACGAAACGTGAACTTGATCGAAAAAGTAGAGAATTTACCATTTTGAAGATCCTGTCGATCGACAGAAACATCATGTCGATCGACAGATTACGTTCTGCCTTAACCGTTGAGGTGTTGAAAAATTCCTATTTTGTGCTCGTGTCGATCGACATAAACAACATGTCGATCGACGAATGAGCTTCTGTCCAAATTTGCACATTTGTAGATTTTTCGAAAAGTGTTTGGTTCGATGTTCCAAACCTGCATCTATAGATATTCAACAAACGATTAATGGAACAACACGCTGCAATCCTTAAAATAGAAATTCGAGTTCACATTTTGTTTGAAATTCCAACAAAAATCCGAAATTAAAAAGCTAAAGGGAAAATGTTTGAAAAGGGAAAAACAAAAACAAGATAAAGTAGAATGGAGGAAGGGAACTAGTCCTCCTCCTCGTCATGATGATGCTCTGGTGATGGTTTGTTGCGCGGAGACGGTGTGCGGGGATGGATACAGTCGGACTTGCAAGACATTGCATCCCATGTCGCCTTTAGAGCCTTGGCAATCCAGCCTAAACGCGGGTCGTCATCCATCAAACCTGCTGGGAGACTCGGGAAGCGATGCTCGTGTACAGGCTTCTCCGGCGGTGCTTGCGATGAGCTAGCTCCACCCCGTGTCGTGAGCTTCCTCGTAGGACCCATGGGCATAAGAACTTCCTCAGGTGGATTGAAGGAGATAAGTGTAGGGTCATTAGTGACCCGCAATAAATCCATCACTCTCCCAATCTCTACCTTTCTCTTTTGGCCATTCGCAATTGGGAAGACCCAGTGTAGAGGATGCTCATGCGTGATCCAATGAGCATTCTTCATATGCTCCAAGTCCACAGAAGCACTCTTCTTCTCCTCCTCATATTCGGTTGTTGAAACCTTGCATTTCGTGAAGATTGGAGTGAGGATGCTTCCCACCGGTAATTGCTTCTTACCGAAATTAGTAAGAGATAGCGGAGTATGCTTGAGCGAGTAGAGGTACTCCATCAACACTATTCCCATGTTTGGTGTTATAGTATCCCAAGTCTCATTGTGGATGACGCTCCTCAAAGCGTAAGAAAGTAAGACCAACTCGTGACTCCTAACCTTCACTGACTCCATCTTGCACATGATGGTAATGGTGAGCAATCAAATCAAGTAGCGAGCAATTGGATGACGCACATCGGCTTGTGCAGAACTCCCCACTATATAAGGACCAGTGCCAATCTCATTCCACAATGTCTGGACGCCGCCAACAATGTCCTTTGGCAATCCAACAAGTGGAACTTCCGGGAACCCAAAAGTCCTGCAAACGGTTAAGGCATTCATCTTGTGCCGCTTCCCGTTACTCATAAAGCTCATGTGGAAATGCCTCGGATCTAGATTGTCCTCTGGAGTTTTCGCGTCACTGGATAGCTTAACCGTGGCAAAGAATTGGCGGACAAGGTCGGGATACATCATTGAACGTGCGTCCACCAATTTCGCCAAACCCATCTCTTGAATCAACTGCTCAACTTTGTCCCTGATTTTCAGAAGTCCTAGCGACAGCTTGTCGATGAACTTGGTGGTCGCTATGGGGACCCTGAGCCACTCGTTGTAGAGGAGGGAGTCATAAACGTCCCAAGCAGGTGAATCTTCCCTCTTCTCAATCTCATCACTTGTCAATACCGACTTCAACGTTACTCCCCTTTTAAGAGACTCAAACTCAACCTGAAACCTTTTGCTCTCCTCCCTTGGCCATTTCGGTTTGGCACCACGCTTGATATCATAAGTAGGTGGTGGAGATGGAGCTTGAGAACTCGAACCATCATCGGTCCTTGGTCGTTTGCCTGTGCTTTTATCAGTCGTACGTACCATCTGCAAAATGAAATCACAAAGAAAAACAAGCAGAGGAAGTTAGAAAGAACCAACAAAATGGACAGTCACTTCCCTGTCGATCGACACAAGTATCTGTCGATCGACAGAGAGGCGACTGTCCCAGTTCTGCATACGACAAGAAATCACACAATTGCAACACTAAATCTCGTCTAAATCATGCCTATCACGACTCCTAGCATCACTATTAAACCTATTGTCGACACAACATTCACCAATTCGCACATATTCACAACACATTCAAAAACCCCCAAATTATAAAGTTCAAACCCTAATTATCAAAATCAACACAATTTAGGCATGAAATTGGTTCGAAATTACTCTTATAGTGTAAAGAAAGTATTAAAAACCAAGAATCGAACCAATTTAACCCAAAAACTCATCACCTCTCTTCATGAATTCGGAATGAAAAATCGAGAAAGGGAGACATACCTTGTTTGGTTGCCAAAACGAATGTGAGAATCGAAGAGAGGAGGAAAATCCAAGTGGATTAGGCCCAAAAACCGATTGATTCGGTCAAGATTTCAAAAATCTAGGGTTTGGGGAGGATTTGTCGATCGATGGGGAATGTGAAGTGAAGAAGAAGATGAAAAATCTGGTTAAAACCACTTACCTCGTGGGTTCAGTAGCCCGTGTCGATCGACATGGACTTACTGTCGATCGACAGCGATGTCTCTGCCTAAATTTTCCCTTAACTTAAGACTAAAATAAACGTTAGTAAAACCAAAATTAAAAGCTAAATATACACACACTTACAAATGGGTTGCCTCCCATTTAGCGCTTGTTTTCAGTCATTAGCTTGACTCTGTTTGAAGCTCAGGCTCCGGGTGCATCATCCAAGGGTACCATGTGTCCCTCTGGAATTTTGGCTTCCGCCCAGTAATGTTTCACCCTCTGACCATTCACCGTGAACTCCTTTCCGTCTTTTGCGATTAACACCACCGCTCTATGTGGTCTAACCTCTTTGATTGTGAACGGACCTGACCAACGAGAACGCAATTTACCAGGAAAAAGTTGTAAACGCGAGTTGTATAGCAATACCTGGTCGTTGGGCTCGAAGCTCCTGGAGATTATCTTCTTGTCATGGTATGCCTTTGTCCTCTCCTTGTACAGCTTGGAGTTCTCGTAGGCATGAAGTCGAATCTCATCCAGTTCGTTCAACTGAATCAATCTTCGTTTTGCGGCGGGCTTGATGTCGAAATTGAAATGCTTTACCGCCCAAGTTGCCTTATGCTCGAGTTCCACCGGTAGATGACATGCTTTTCCATAAAGCAGATGGAAAGGAGTGGTGCCTAGAGGAGTCTTGTAAGCAGTCCTATAAGCCCAGAGCGCATCGTCTAGCTTTGTAGACCAATCCTTTCTCGTGACACTTACCGTCTTCTTAAGGATTGCCTTGATCTGCCTATTCGACACTTCCACTTGATCACTCGTCTGTGGGTGATAAGGACTCGCCACGCGATGGTGAACACCATATTTCTCTAAGAGTTTAGAGAATATCTTGTTTATGAAATGTGTTCCACCATCACTAATGACTACTCGTGGCACTCCAAATCTCGGGAAGATGATGGTCTTAAACAACTTAATGACCACCGCAGCGTTGTTCTTCGGACTAGCAATTGCCTCCACCCATTTGGAGACATAGTCCACCGCGACTAATATGTACTCGTTCCCATAAGAGGATGGGAATGGACCCATGAAATCGATGCCCCAACAATCAAATACTTCAACCTCGAGGATGAAGTTTTGCGGCATCTCATGTCGCTTGCTAATCTTTCCTTGCCTCTGGCAGGCATCACATTGCAGTATAAATGCATTTGCATCCTTAAACATCGAGGGCCACCAGAAACCCGCTTGAAGAACCTTAGACACTGTCTTGAACGTGGCAAAGTGCCCTGCATATTCTGAACCGTGACAGTGATAGAGCACATCTCGAACTTCGCTCTCCGCAATGCATCTCCGATAAAGCCCATCTGAACAATATCAGTATAGATACGGCTCGTCCCAAAAATACCTCCGAAGTTCTCACATAAATTTCTTCTTCTCATAGCCCTTGAGATCATCCGGTGTAGTCTCTGCAGCAAGGTAATTGGCTATGTCACTGAACCAAGGCCTATCGCTCTCTGAGACCGCGTTCGACTCATGGAGTTCCATCTGATCACCCATTGTCGATCGACATATAAGGTTTATGTCGATCGACGGTTCATGTTCTTCATTTAAATTTTTGGACAGTGAGCTCCCTGTCGATCGACATAGAAGCTTGTCGATCGACGGCGAATGCTCTGCCCCAACACTTAGCCGATTTTCCGGTGTAGCCTCTTGCGATCCAATATCAATGAAGTGTACACTTTCCTCTGGGAAGTAATCATCGATTGGTACACTTTCTTCTATCCGAATGCGCGAAAGGTGATCTGCTACACCATTCTCGACTCCCTTTTTGTCCTTGACTTCTATGTCAAATTCTTGGAGAAGGAGGATCCACCTCAACAACCTCGGTTTAGCGTCTTTCTTTTGCATTAAGTAATTCAATGCTGAATGATCCGTGTGCACTATAACCTTGGCTCCAATTAGGTAAGAGCGAAACTTCTCGAAGGCGAAAACGACGGCTAACAACTCCTTTTCAGTAGTTGTGTAGTTCCTTTGAGCCTCGTCTAGCGTTCTACTAGCATAGTAGATTGCATGAAGTTTCTTGTCCTTCTTTTGCCCTAACACTGCCCCAACTGCGTAATTACTTGCATCGCACGTTACCTCGAAAGGTAAATCCCAATCGGGAGGTTGCACTATCGGGGCACTCACCAAAGCCTGTTTAATCTGTGTAAAAGCATTTAAACAATCAGCATCAAAATCAAATTTGATGTCCTTACAGAGCAATGTGGTGAGTGGTCGAGCAATCTTTGAGAAGTCCTTGATGAACCTCCTGTAGAATCCAGCATGGCCAAGGAAACTACGAATCTCCCTAACCGTAGTTGGCGGTTGAAGACTCATCATCACTTCAATCTTGGCACGGTCCACCTCAATACCATCCGCGGAAACTCGATGGCCAAGCACAATTCCTTCTTGCACCATGAAATGGCATTTCTCCCAATTAAGCACCAAGTGCTTCTCCACGCATCGAGCGAGCACTTTCTCTAGGTTGTCCAAGCAATCCTTGAACGAATCACCGTGGACCGAGAAGTCATCCATGAAGACCTCCATATATTGCTCAATCATGTCGGTGAAGATGGAAATCATACACCGTTGAAATGTAGCAGGAGCATTACAAAGTCCAAATGGCATTCTGCGGTATGCAAAAGTGCCATAAGGACATGTAAACGTTGTCTTCTCTTGGTCATCTGGATGGATGGGGATTTGGAAGAACCCAAAATATCCATCGAGGAAACAGTAGTAGGGGTGCTTTGCTAAACGCTCTAGCATCTGGTCGATGAAGGGTAACGAGAAATGGTCCTTCCTTGTGGCCGCATTTAGCTTCCTATAATCTATGCACATTCGATGACCAGTTACAGTCCTCATCGGAATTAGCTCGTCCTTCTCATTCTTTACCACTGTGACACCTCCTTTCTTTGGTACCACGTGAACAGGGCTGATCCAAACGCTATCAGAAATGGGATAGATGATCCCCGCCTCTAGAAGTTTCAAGATCTCCTTCTTTATAACCTCTTGCAAATTTGGGTTAAGTCTCCTTTGATGCTCAACCGATGATTTGCTCTCATCCTCAAGGTGAATCCTGTGCATACACAAGTCCGGAGAGATACCTGCAATATCATCAAGAGAATAACCGAGAGCTGGGCGAAACTTTCGCAGCTTGCTCAGCTGTAAGGCGAGCTCTGGATTGTTCAAAGAAGAATTGACAATCACGGGGTAAGTAGAATTAGGTCCAAGAAAGGCGTACCTTAGCCCGGCGGGAAGTGGCTTGAGCTCAAGCTTTGGAGCTTTTTGTTCGCTCCAATCACTGATTTGTGGAGCTTTCGATGAAGCTTCCCCCAAACTAGCACTAGCAACCAAGTGCTTCCTTTCCTTGCTAGCATCCATCATCCTAGCATAACCCCTCGCATCATTATCAAACTGTTCTTTCTCTTGCACAGAGTTAACCAAAGTCCTTTCCAAGGGATCAATGGGATGATTCTCATTGAAAACTTCCTGTGCAAGGTCGGTGAGAGTGTCTACGTAGAAGGTGTGTCCATCTATGGTAGGTCTCTTAATAAGCTTGTCCATTTCGAACTTCATCTCGAAACCTCCTACTCTTAAAGTCATGCTACCTCCTTGACAATCAATCATGGCACCGGCTGTGGCTAAAAAGGGCCTACCCAAGATAAGAGGATCCTTGGGTTCCTCGTTGTATTGCAAAACCACAAAGTTAGTCGGAATCAAACAGTTCCCAACCTTGATTGGAACATCTTCTAGTACTCCTTCTGGAATCCTAACTGACCTATCCGCTAAGATAAGAGAGATCCTAGTGGATTGGTAATCCGTCATCCCAAGACTCACCACAACTGAAAGTGGCATGAGGTTCATGCCTGAACCTAGATCACAGAGAGACCGCGGAAATCTATCCTTGAAGATATAACAATCCAAAACAAAGCTTCCCGGATCCGTTAGTTTCTCTAGGATCCTGTTCTGAATCACTGCGCTTACTTGTTCAGAAATCATAGCCACTGCTTCCTCAATGCCCCAACTCTTGGTCACCATCTTCTTGACATTCCGTCGTATCACGGGACTAAGTTTAACGGCTTCGACAAACGGAAGTTCCAACACTAGCTTGTCTATGATGGACTTGCATCTTGCATCCTCAAGCTCTTGCTTAGATCTCTTCTGACTCTTCGGGTAAGGTACCTTGGGTATGTAGACTCTCTCCACTGGATTATCCGATGATTTTAAAGGAGAAATCGTTCTGGGGGTTTCCTGTCGATCGACGGTCAGATGTGTTGATCGACGGATACTGCTCTGCATCCGGAGACTTGCTCTGTTCTGTTCCTGTCGATCGACATGAAGGTGTGTCGATCGACGGATGACCTTCTGCCCGAATTTCATTCTCATCAAAATCTCCAAACTCATCAAAATTTTCATTACCAAGTCCTTTCTTCAACTCAGGCCCTTAGATAACCTTTTCACTCCTCGTTGTGATGGCAGCAACGAAATGCTTCGGGTTAACATCCGTTCTAGAAGGAAGGAATCCTTCTTGTCTCCTCGAGTTCTCGGCGGTTTGAGCGACTTGAGTGTCTAGCTTCCTCACACGAAGATTGATAGCCTCAATCTTTCCATTCAAATCGGTGTACAAGGCATCGATTTTGCCATTGAAGTTCACCGTCATCTTTTGTTGACCCTCCAGAATTTGCTCTAGCATCAAGTCTGTCTTGTTATCCGACGACTTAGGAGGTGGAGTTTGGTAAGAAGAAGAACCGTAATTCCTAGTGAAGCTGCTCTGATAGGGTTTTTGATAATCGGTATTCTGGAACTGCGGTTTGGTGTAGCTAGGTGTGGCTTGATTTCCAGTGAATGAAGGTCTCGAATGAAGGTCTCTACTTCCTGAGCAAATTGTACTTGCTTCTTTCCCACCAACAAGTTATGCATCGAGTCTAGCTTGGCTTCCATTTTAGCCATGTTACCTCCGTCTGTGCTCTTGCCAAGCTGCCTCCTCTCGTAGTATATGTTCTTCGTACTACTACTTGAAGCCATGTTCTCGATGAGTGCCAACGCATCACTTGGAACGTTGGTGTTGAAGTTTCCCCTACTTGCAGAATCCAAAGACATTTGGTGTCTCCAATCGATCCCTCTGAAGAAGATTCCCAACAACTGCACATCACTAAAACCATGTGGGGACAATCTCTCTGGTAAGATTTGAATCTTATCCAGGCATCCTTAAACGCTTCGGCTGGTCCTTGTCTGAATGTCGAGATCTTCATCCTTAGATCCTCAGACCGTGTCTCATCAAAGAAGTTGACGAGAAATGCGTTTTTCGTGTCCTCCCAAGTAGTTAAAGAACCGGGGGATAACTGCTTTAGCCAGTAAGCTGCTTCCCCGCTGAGAGAATACGGGAAGAGCTTGCAGAAAAGGTAGTCTTCAGGAACCCCATTTGCTTTGATGCTGGATGCTAAATCTTCAAACATCTCGATATGGTCCATGGGATGTTCTGAAGGAAGGCCATGGAATGGGCGTTGAGCTACCAAAGAGAAGTAAGCCGGCTTTAGCTCGAAGTCATTCCTAGGGAAGGAAGGAGGTCTAATAGCAGCTCTGTTGGTGTAGAACTCCTGAGGCCTATAGTGCTCTCTCAATGTACGCTCATGCCCAGCTGGCTCGTGTTGTTGCTCCTCTTCTATCACGGTTCCATCGTCCTCAATGCGCTGGCCCTCAGCGTTATACTTTCGTCCTTGATGGTCCGTGATGGCTCCATCTGCACCACGGAGCAAGATCACTCTGTTGTTAACCATCTTGGCTGCTCTCGTTGCTCGCTCTAACTTTCCAATCTCAGGAATGAGATCGACTAGCTCTTCGTTTCGATTGCTCCTGGTTATACGATTAGGCATAAACCTGAAACACACAAACACCAAGAGAAAAGAGCAAGTTAAGTATCAAAATAAAAATAAAAGCTTAGACAAAATCTTAGTAACTTGAATTCAACGGTAAATTCAACTCCCCGGCAACGGCGCCAAAATTTGATGCGGGCTCAAATTCACCCTCGAACCACTCTCTCAAACAAAGAGGTCATCGTAGTATTTAGGGATCGAAATCCACAGGGATTTGGAATACACAATCAATCTTAGTATTCAGATTATGCTAAGTGAAACGATATAAATGTAAATGCAGATTATAAAACAAGGAAACGAAAGATGGTTAATTAAATTCTTGAAAAGATGAAAGCTAGGTCATGGAAATTCTTTAGGTAATGATTCGAAATCAATATATAACAATTGTCAAGGTTCAATTAAGTGCCGTTCTAGAACTCAAACACGAAAATATAGCCAGCTAACTGTCGTTACGAAGGCTATCTGTCTTTAGATCCTCGAATCCCAAATTTCTTTTTGAATTGGTCAAATCTGAACAAGCATTTAGTACGAGTTCGATATGTTCACAAAGTCCCTAAGCCAAATTTCTTTGCGAATAAGTAACTTTGCCCATTTAAACTAGTTCAGGTTATTAATCCCACTGTCGTGGCTAATCAACAATCCTAAGATCAAGATTCGAGATGATCAAGCAAGAATCAAGCATTAATAACAGTTTAAATGAAGAACCTACGGATAAACCTTAACAAATATGCAATTTCAATTATTTCTTGTCATAACCCAAGAAATCCCAAAACCTAGCAAGAGATTTACTCAGAGATAGATGATGAAATCATATTAACTGAATAAGATTGCATTAAAGAGTAAGAGTAGATGATACAAAAGGGTTTGAAGTCTTTGGATCTCAAGAACATGTAGATCTTCTCAAAGTTTCTCCAAAAGTCTTTCTTTCTCTCTCTACCTTCTTAAATAAAACAGTCTATCTATAAATAAAAACGAGTAAAAAGTATTTATACAAGTGGTAAAATTAGGTCTACAGAGCGCCTGTCGATCGACACAAACAACATGTCGATCGACACGAGGGCATCTGTGGAGATTTTCTACGTCTTTAAAAACTTCTGTCGATCGACAGTGGATATACTATGTCGATCGACAGGGACCTTTTAAAGGTCTCAATTCCACTTGTATCTCTTCCGCTCCAAAATGTTCCAAAATGCTTCAAATGTTACCATTAAGCTCCAAATGACCATTTCCTGCAAAACACTACAAAAGACACAAAAATACCAAAAATACTAATACAAAACCCGCTTATATCATGGTTAAAATCGGGTAAAAACTATGATATATCAATACTCCGTTGCATCGATGCTCTTTTCTTTGTCAGACTTAGTCAACTTCAAATTCATCTCCATCGGAACATGACACGGATTGCAACTATCCATACGAGTCTCGACCAAAATCTTTTGCGCATATCTTTCCTGGCTTAACATAATTCTTCCTTGAACTTGCGACACTTCTATCCCAAGGTAGTAAGTTAACTTTCCTAAATCGCTCATCTCAAACTGTCTCGCCATCTTTTTCTTGAACTCAAGTACTAGTTTCAATGAAGAACCCGTGACAAATAGATCATCAACATAAACCGCTACCACAATGAGATGTTCTCCCTCTTCTTTCCGATAAAGCGATGGTTCTTTTGAGCAACGAAAGAACTTTAGATCCCGAAGCACCTTGTTTAACTTGTCATTCCACGCTCTAGGAGCTTGTTTCAAACCGTAAAGTGCCTTTCTTAGTTTATAAACCTTATTCTCATTCCCAACGGCTTTAAAACCTTCCGGTTGCATCACATAGACTTCTTCTTTCAAATCTCCATGAAGAAAAGCTGTTTTAACGTCGAGGTGATGAATCTCCCAACCTTTAGATGCTGCTAATGCGACAATAAGTCGTATCGTCTCAATCCGAGCTACAGGTGCAAATACCTCGTCGTAATCTACACCTTGCTTCTGCACATATCCCTTTGCCACCAATCTTGCTTTATGTTTATTGATACTTCCATCGGAATTCCTTTTGATCTTGAACACCCATTTTAAACCAATTGGTTTACAACCGATCGGAAGCTCGACTAGATCCCAAGTTCGATTCCTTTCTATGGAGGAAATTTCATCCTCACATGCCTCTACCCAAATTCTTAACTGCTTTGCTTCATCAAAATCCCAAGGTTCATCATTCAAAGTTAGTAGGAGACGTTCCCCTTCAAGCTCCGCCAAGTAAAGGACATAGTCATTCAAGTGTCGAGGCACTACTCTTGGTCTTGATGATCTTCTCAATTGTAGCTCACCTTTCTCATCATCTTCGCTACTATTGGTCTCATCGTGAATTTCTTCTTCATCCCCTCCTTCAATATTCACGATCTTAACGACATTCTGACTTGCTGGTGAACTTGAATCACCGTTCCCTGCTTCTTGCATAGTTTCAACGCCTCGTGTGGTCTCTTCTCCTCCGTTCCCTATTTCAAAACCGAATGTATCGTAACCATCACTCAACTTCCTCTCTGACTTGTTCCAAACCCATGGTTTCTCTTCATCAAACACCACATCTCTACTTACTACAATCCTTCTAGTAGTAGGATTAAGCAACCTATACGCCTTGGAACCGGGCTCAACCCCCAAATGAACAAGAACTTGCGATCGATCATCAAGTTTCTTTCTTCCTACAGCTTCAGTTCACGCATAACTGATACAACCAAACACCCTTAGATGCTCAACATTAGGTTTTCTTCCTTTATACATCTCATAAGGTGTTTTCCCGACTAAGGTTCTGGTAGCCACTCTATTTATGAGATAGGTAGCGTGTCTGACTGCCTCTCCCCACAGTTCATGCGGCACATCCATATGTTTCAAGATGCTTCGTGTCATCTCTAACAACGTTCGGTTCCGTCGTTCTACCACTCCGTTCTGCTGAGGTGAGTAAGGAGCGGTTAAATGTCTCTGAATTCCGTGTTTGAAGCAGAAATTTTGAAACTCAAGGGACAAAAACTCTCCTCCTCTATCTGTCCTCAAGGTTTTAATCACCTCTTTCGACTCCTGCTCAACCATCTTTTTGAAGATTTGAAACTTTTCGAATGCTTCGCTCTTCTCTTTCAACAAGATAGTCCACATATAGCGCGTATAGTCATCGATAAGAACAAACACATACCTCTTTTGAGCTGGCGTTTTGGGTGTAATGGGTCCACAAAGGTCTCCATGTACTAGCTCAAGAGGTTTTGCAGCTCGAAAACTTGTTGCTTGTGGAAAAGGTTTCCTTGTTTGTTTCCCACGAAGACATGAATCACAAACTTCTTTCTCAACATCAAAGTTTGGTATTCCGTCCACCATTCATTTATTAATCATCGACTTCATGGTTTCAGGATTTACATGACCCAAGCGTGCATGCCACCTTGCCGATTCACTCGAACCCGACAGTTTTAATTGCCCTACAAGCTCCACATCTAGCGTTACCTTGTAGAGTCGATTCCTCGACCTCGTTGTAGTCACCAATACTCGACCCATCCGATCATATACAACCAGTATATCCTCCTTCATACGAATTTCACAACCAGCTTCTGTAGCTTGACCCAAACTAATAATATTACTCTTCAACTGAGGGATATAGTAAGCGTTATGTAGAAACTTTTTCTCATTGTTCTTAAACACGAAACAAATCGATCCCCGACCTTTAATATCAATCCGTGAATCATCCCCAAACTTCACTTTGCCAGTTACACTTTCATCAATTGAGACAAAGAACTCATGATTACCACACATGTGGTTACTCGCGCCATTATCAAGGTACCAAATTCTCTTTGCATCTTGATTCTCTTCAAATAGGCTTGGGTTTACCTTGTTTTCGTTCAAAAATACTACTTCATGCATCATTAAAATATCGGCTTCTTGAGTATCATCGTTTCTTCTTTCCTCTGTCTCTTGCAAATTCAAGAGTCGATCAGGACAATTAGCTGCATAGTGACCTTTCTTGTCACACTTAAAACAAGTTATACTCGCCTCGACTCTAAGCAAACGATCGGGACAATTATTAGCATAATGTCCTTGCTTTCCACACCTAAAACATGTTACTTTAGCTTCTCTCTCCTTATCACTCCATTGACGATATTGATCAGGACTGAACCGTCCTCTCCCTCTTCCTCTTCCACCAAATCGTCCACCTCTTCCTCTTCCAGGACTGCCCGAAGTACCATCCGAGTGAGCATACATCAACTTGTCTAGCTCTTCGTGCTCTTCCTCCTCAGCTCCGATTCTCTCTTCATAGGCCTTTAGCCTTCCAACAATGTCTTCAAAACTCGTTGTCTTTAGATCAAGTACTTGTTCTAAAGAGGCAAAGATGTGAATGTAACGAGTTCGTGGCAAACTTTTCAAAAATTTCTTGACAAGCTTTGTTTCTTCAAGTGTTTCTCCAAGAGAAGAAGTTTTGGATGCGATTTCTGAAAGTTTACCAACGAAAGAGTCAATTGTATCGCTTTCTTTCATCTTAAGTCGATCAAATTCCGCCATTAGGGTTTGAAGTCTAGCCTCTTTAACACGTTCTGCACCAACATGTCTCGTTTTTATTGCTTCCCATACGGCCTTTGCTGACTCAAGCTCTCTAACTTGTAATATCAGTGATTCGGGTATCGACTGAAACAACAAGGCAATAGCCATATTGTTCTTCCTGCCGGTCTTCTCTCCATCCTTGATAGCTTCCCAAACTTCGTTCACCTTAAGGGCGATCTTCGTACGTATGGCCCAAACCGTATAATTGTCCTTTGTGAGCATTGGACACTTAATCGATGAGGAGCTGCCTCCGAGTTTCATTATAACAGCCCCTTCGCCACTTGACGAATCCTCTTCGCCTTCTTTCTTCTTCTCCATATCGTCTTTAACCATGTTAGGTCTCGATCTTGATCTCCAAAGCTCTGATACCAATTATTGAATCAAAGAACACAACAATAATAGGAAATCCTTCTCTTATTAAACTCAACCAAACTCAACCAATCTCAAACTACAAGGAAACTCTCTCAAAACCTTGTATTCTCACAACTCTCTTAAGTTATACCATAATTAGGTATCTCCTCATATAATCAACTCATAAAACCAGAAATCAACCAAAATAGAAAACCTAAACAAATAAGGAAAACTTCCAAATAACCGAAACTTGATCTTCAAGTCATCTCAAGCTTATCCAAAAATTAGCTCCACTTATGGTCGCTCTTCTTTTGTTCTATGATCCCAATTATGCCTTGGCTAGGTCTGGTGGCATCGTTGGTGGTAGCCTCTTCTCTGACTCTTCGTCGCTGTCTTCTTCCGACTCTTTTGAAACATCATCGGATGATAGTTTTTCTTACTCGTATCCGGATTCGAGCTTTGCGTACTGGGCTCCAAACCCTAGACCGTTGCAGTTTGGGTTTTCAACTTTCTGTGTGGTTCTGATGTGTTTCACAACAGCGTTTGTTTTGGTTTATATATTCTTCTCAGGCGCTTTAACCGACACTCAGAAAATTAATGTCCTTAAACTACAATTGACCTCTCTCTCTCTCTCTCCTTTCTCCTTCTGGACTTTAGTTGTTAAATTGTGAGTTTGATTGGTGAATGGTGAATAATGGAATATTTTTATTTTGCATCTTTGTCTTCTCAGGCGGGGTTGCTGGGTTCGGCGAGGACCCTACAGCAAGATTTGGATCGCCTTGCTGGAAGTGCAAATACATCCACTTCAGAGGGTCTCCCCTATTTCATGTTTTAAGTAGGGGTGGGCGTTCGCGATTCGGTTTTTTGGTTTTTGGTTCTAGCTAAAATGAGTCTGTATAGAACCATATGAGTTATAGGTTGGTTCAGTTTGGTTTCACTTCGGTTTCGGTTCGGTTCGGTTTCATATTTAGAGATCCATATTAAAACCGAATTGCTTCGGTTTCGGTTCGGTTTTGGTTATTAATAGAATAACTGAATCAAAACCTAAACAAATCAAGTGCCAAATCAAAAATGAAACACAAAAACATTATACGTAAAGCGCTTTGAGTCTAAAGTCCATAATGAAATATCAAATGGAACACAAAATGAAACACAAAGTCCATAAGCATAAAATGAAACACAAAATATCTTAGGACCAAAACATAAAATCTTAAATATTAATTTATGTTTCGAATATTTCAGTTATCCGTGGATTTTCGGTTCGGTTCGGTTTCGGTTTCGGTTTTTCGGTTCTAAGCACATAGGATCCATTGGGTATTTTTAAAAATCGGTTCAGACTCAGTTCGGGTAATATTGGTTCGGTTTGGTTTTTCGGTTAAGGGATCTTTGCCCACTCCTAGTTTTAACTGGTAACTTATTTCTAAATGTCTGTTTTATTTACCTGTTTGTCAGCCTACCGATTTAAGGAATAGCCCTACGTGTCAGCCTACCGACTTATTTCCTTATGTTATCACTAGATTACCACGCCTTTGGTCCCTGTTCAGACCTTTTCTTTTGTTTTAGAATCAAGATGTTGTGTATTCTTTTTATTTATTTATTTATTTATTATTACTTGTGGTAGACTAAGGCCATCAAATAGAAATAGCTCATCAAAAGCTAATTGATGGTTTTACTGTAAGACTATTTCTGTTAGTGTGGCCGAAGTATTAACGGTCCAACTATTATAGTTTAAGTTTAATGTAAGGCTTAAGGTTTCCGGTATATAACGGGATATGGTGATGGACCGAATCAAAGAAAAGATACCGGAATGGGTTTGATGTCAACTCTCTTACTCCACCTAATAAAGAATCTAATCTAAGGGTTCATATACATTTATATATAATGGATTAATTTATATGAATGTATATGTATTAAAGTATAGTTTATATGTTATGTCTTAATGAATGGGTGTCTCATTAAGAGACACATTTTCCTCCTCCTTTCTTCTAATCACGTGGGCCCTCATATATAAGGGAAGGAGGAAGTTATTGCAGAGAACAAGTTCTCATTTTCTGTTTTGAGACAAAGAGACATAACAGAGAGACACAAAAGAGAGATTAGAGATGGTGATCGGAATCGGAACACCCCGGTTCCGTCGAAGGGGAGATCACAGTAAGGAAGGGAAGGATAAGATCAAACAATCATCAAGGAATCATCATCATGCCTAATAATGCAATGAATCAAGGTTAGACATTCTTCCTTCTCATAACCGAAAACTCCATCAATATGAAATTATTGATTCATTTGTTCTAGTGGCGATTATGGGATGGATTACAAGTATGTAATCATAAGGATAAACTTACATGTGGTATCAGAGCCATCCTAGAATCATTTGTTTTACTTTAAAGCATATTGATGGATAAAACCGAAAAAAACTCGTTTTTTTTCTCTAAGAATTTCATCAACGCATTGAATCTGAAAATGGTCTAACAGTTATATCAATGTGTAGAGGATGAAATTATCTATCCATCGGTATAAAATTCATTAAAATACATCAAGTAAATCAAAAGTTATAGGATTTTAAAATTTTAAAAAATTAAATTCGCGATGAACAGTCTCGATGAAGGTAACTGTTAGAGACCGGACCGGTCGGTCCATGTCTTGGACCGGTCGGTCCATAACTTGCGTAAAGGAACCAGGAGACCGGACCGGTCGGTTCATGTGTTGGACCGGTCGGTCCATAAAATGCATAAGGATCTCTGGAAAGTGGACCGGTCGGTCCATGTGTTGGACCGGTCGGTCCATGAGATGCAATGGGGCCTCTGGAAACCGGACCGGTCAGTCCATGAAATGCATAATTGTCTCTGGAAACCGGACCGGTCGGTCCGTGGTCCGGACCGGTCGGTCCATGCCCCAATAAAAAAAAATAAAAAATTTTAAACCGTAAACCGTTTCCGCTGCTTTCTGAAATGTGAAAGGCTAATGTATTATGAAATGTTAATATATATATATAACTTTTTTTTTTAATAAAAGCTTATAAGTAAAGAGTTCATATTACATATAACTTGTTAATCACCAAAGTGGTCTGGTTATATTTAATGTGACGGTAAAGTAAAGATTCATAATTGATCATGATTAAAGGATGCTAAATGACATAAAAAGTTATTGATTGATCAATTGCTTACTTAGTATATCCTAGGAGATCACCCAAAGGTGGATCATTGGGTGTATTAAGTAACAACTAAAGTATTGATCACCCATGTTGCGGTTGATGGTGTGTATACCCAAAGGTAGCATTGCTATCCACTGTAACTATGGATTGATTAATTATTAAAGAAAATCTAAACAAGCATCAATTTAAGTCTATGTGTTTAAAGTATTGCCCAAAGGTTGCTTGAATACATACAAATGAAAGTGTTTAGATTATTTGTTGTCGATGAATCTATTAAAGTCTCATAGAACTAATGGTAAGCATATATAAAATTTTGCAGCTCCGTTTGCTTCAGCAAACTCTGTCGTGAAGTTCATTGGGCTCAATTATGAGGAATGGTCTGAACAGATAAGGTTCTCTTTGGGTGTAATGTCCCTTGACCAGGCTATACTCACAGATGAGGAGCCAACAGCCATTATGGCTGAGAGCACCGAAGTGGAAAAGTCTCGTTATGAGACTTGGGAGCGCTCTAAATGGTTGTGCCTGAATTTACTTAGGATGTCGATGGCGGACAGTGTTAAGCCATCCATGCCTAAGACTGAGAAAGCAAGGGAATTCATCTTGAAAATCAAAGAACAATCCCAATCGGATGTTGCTGATAAATCGATTGTAGGTAGTCTCATGAGTGAGCTAACTACGAAGAGGTTCGATTGGTCTCAGACTATCCATGATCATGTTACTCACATGTCAAACTTGGCATCAAAGTTAACGTCCATGGGGATGGAAGTGCAAGAGTCCTTCTTGGTCCAGTTCATTATGAACTCTCTGCCTCAAGAATATGGCCAGTTCCAGGTGAATTACAACACCATTAAGGATAAGTGGAACTTTCAGGAATTAAAGGCCATGCTCGTTCAAGAGGAGGCAAGATTAAAGAAACAGAAGGGCAACATTGCACTCATTGCTGGACTGAATATTGCCATGGGAAACTCCAAGAAACCAAGCAAGGGCAAAAAGAAGGGATAAGGCTGTCTTTAAGACTCCTGAAAGCAAAATTCGTAAGGCTGTCAAGTGTTTCTTCTGCAAGAAGGAGGGACACATAAAGAAAGACTGTCCTAAGAGGAAGGCATGGTTCGACAAGAAAGGTACCGAACATTTATATGTTTGTTCTGAAATGAATCTTGTAGAAGTGCCTAGAAATACTTGGTGGCTTGATTCTGGAGCTTCTACTCATGTATCTCATATTGAACAGGGATTCAGTTCGATCCAGCCTTTAAAAGGAACTGAAAGGTACTTGTTCATGGAAAACAGGATGAAGGCGCAAATAGAAGGCATTGGGACGTATAGATTGATCTTCAACACTGGATGTTTTGTAGATCTTGAAAATTGTCTCTTTGTATCTGAGTGTGCTAGAAACCTTGTTTCAGTAAGTAGGTTGGATGATGTAGGTTTTAACTTTGAGATTGGTAATGGTGTGTTTTCGTTGTACCGTAACAGATACTTTTATGGTAATGGTACATTGTGTGATTCACTTTATAAGTTCAATCTTGATAAAGCCTTCTCTGAATCTTTGTTTAATATTGAGTATCAAGGAATTAAACGTAGTGCAACTAGTGAAAACTCAGCAATTTTGTGGCATAAAAGATTAGGTCACATATCCAAAGAACGGATGATGAGGTTAATAAAGAAAGAATTATTACCTCCATTGGATTTTAGTGACTTGGATGTGTGTATAGAATGCATTAAAGGAAAGCAAACCAAACACATCACAAAGAAACAAGCCACAAGAAGTAATGAACTCTTAGAGTTAATTCACACAGATATTTGTGGCCCTATAGATGCTCCGTCATGGAGTGGTGAGAAGTATTTCATCACTTTTATTGATGATTAATCACGGTATAGATATACTTATTTGTTGCATGAAAAGGCTCACTCGGTGGACGTACTGAAAGTGTTCATTGATGAAGTAGAAAGGCAACTTGAAAAGAAAGTAAAAGTTGTGAGATCTGATAGAGGTGGTGAATATTATGGTCGATTCACCGAAAGAGGACAATGTCCAAGGCCATTTGCTAAATTTCTGGAAAGTAAGGGCATTTGTGTTCAATACACAATGCCTGGAACACCTCAGCAGAACGGTGTAGTTGAAAGGCGTAACCGTACTTTAATGGAAATGGTTAGAAGCATGTTAAGTAATTGCAAACTACTAATGTCAATGTGGACATACACATTAAGGATTGCGATATATATTTTAAACCGGGTTCCTAGTAAAGTTCTAATGACTCCATTTGAACTATTCACGAGAAGGAAACCCAGTTTAAGACACTTACGTGTCTGGGGATGTCCAGCTGAAGTAAAGCCGTATAATCCGCATGAAAAGAAATTGGACTCTAGGACGGTCAGTGGATATTTCATTGGCTATCCAGCAAAGTCAAAGGGGTTTGTGTTCTACTGTCGAGACTGGTAATGCTAGGTTCATTGAAAATGGTGAATCTAGTGGGAGTTCAGAATCTAGGGGAGTGAACATTAAAGAAATTCGGGTAGAAGATTCTTCACCCGTAGTTCCAACCCAAGTTGTTGTTCTTGTTGTCGGTGTACAGCCTAATATCGAAACAGAACAACAGAATGAAGAACATACGGACCCACTAGTTCAAGAAACCGGAAATGAACAAGTCGTCATTCAAGAACAGAAAGTTGTACCACAAGAACAATTAAGGCGATCTGGAAGGGAAAGAAGATCCGCCATTTCAGATGACTATGTGGTTTATGATGTTGAGAATGAATGTGACCTTAGTCTTGATGAAGAACCAAAAACATTCAGAAAAGCAATGGAAAGTGAAAATTCTGAAAAGTGGTCGAATGCTTTAGATGAAGAAATGTCTTCTATGAACGTGAACAGAGTGTGGGACCTAGTAGAGTTGCCTGATGGTTTCAAAACTGTTGGGTGTAAATGGATCTTTACGACCAAACGGGACTCTAAAGGTGACATAGAAAGGTACAAGGCTCGCCTTGTTGCTAAAGGGTTCACTCAAAAGGATGGAATTGACTATGCGGATACCTTCTCTCCAGTTTCAAAGAAGGATTCCTTAAGAGTTGTCATGGGATTGGTAGCTCATTGTGATTTAGAGCTTCACCAAATGGATGTTAAAACCGCCTTTCTTAATGGAGAACTTGAGGAAGAAGTTTACATGGACCAGCCGGAAGGTTATGTGGCTGCAGGAAAAGAAAATCTTGTGTGTAGGCTGAGGAAATCAATATATGGATTGAAACAGGCCTCACAACAATGGTATTTAAAGTTCAATGATATCGTTTTGTCATACGGTTTCATAGAGGTCATCGTTGATCGATGTATTTATATGAAAGTCAGTGGGAGCAAGTTTGTCATTCTAGTATTGTATGTTGACGACATATTGTTGGCTACAAATGATATGAGTATGTTGAGTGATGTAAAGAAATATCTCTCCAAGAACTTCGAAATGAAGGATATGGGTGAGGCAAACTATATGATAGGGATTGAAATAATCCGGGATAGGTCACAAGGTTTATTGAGTTTGTCTCAGAAAGGATACATAGATAAAGTCTTGAAGAGATATGGGATGGAAAAGTGCAAGTCTAGCAAAGCTCCAGTTCAGAAAGGGGACAAATTTAATAAAGGTCAATGTCCAAAGAATGAACTAGAGAGGAAAGATATGGAGATGATCCCTTACCTATCAGTGGTAGGAAGTTTGAATTATATTCAAACATGTACTCGACCAGACATCAGTTTCGCGGTTGGTGTCTTGGGTCGATATCAAAGTAATCCTGGAATGGACCACTGGAAGGATGCAAAGAAAGTTCTCAGGTACTTACAAGGCACCAAAGAGTTTATGCTTACGTACAGGAGATCCGATAATCTTGAAGTAATCGGATACTCTGATTCAGACTATGCCGGGTGCGTCGATACTCGAAAATCGACGTTTGGCTATCTGTTCCTATTAGCTGGAGGAGCAGTATCATGGAAGAGTGGAAAGTAGTCCGTCATTGCTACTTCCACCATAGAAGCAGAATTTGTGGCATGCTATGAGGCCACAATTCAAGCATTGTGGCTGCGGAACTTTGTCTCAGGACTTGGACTTATTGACAACATTTCCAAGCCGCTGAGAATGTATTGTGATAATTCCGCAGCAGTCTTCTTCTCAAAGAATGATAAGTATTCGAAAGGTGCTAAGCACATGGAGATAAAATACTTGTTTGTAAAGGAAGAAGTGCAGAAACGCAGAGTAGCAATTGAGCATATAAGAACGGATATGATGGTTGCGGATCCGTTAACGAAAGGACTCCCTCCTGGTATATTCGTTGGCCATGTAGAGAGGATGGGAATAATTGATAAGACATTGCTGTATTGATATTATGCTATTGTAAAGATGCTAACTCAAGTATTATGAATTCAATAAAGTTTAAGTGTTTTCTGCAAATCAAATATGTTATCATTAGGATATGTACATGTAGTGTTTGGATAACATATGAATTGAGAATAAAGCTATATCTCAACATAATGGATTTTGAGAATTAGGTAACCTCTCAAATATTAAAGAAGTAGTAAAGTTGGAATTTGTTCGTGATGATGGAAGGGAACTTATCGCTGTAAAAGATAGGGGACCGCCTCATTCGATGAGTTCTGATTTTATGGTACTTAAAAGAATAATTAAGTTTAATGAAAGGATGCGCATTAAAGGAAGTTGAACCATTAAGTTAATACACGGCCAAGTGGGAGAATGTAAGACTATTTCTGTTAGTGTGGCCGAAGTATTAACGGTCCAACTATTATAGTTTAAGTTTAATGTAAGGCTTAAGGTTTCCGGTATATAACGGGATACGGTGATGGACCGAATCAAAGAAAAGATACCGGAATGGGTTTGATGTCAACCCTCTTACTCCACCCAATAAAGAATCTAATCTAAGGGTTCATATACATTTATATATAATGGATTAACTTATATGAATGTATATGTATTAAAGTATAGTTTATATGTTATGTCTTAATGAATGGGTGTCTCATTAAGAGACACATTTTCCTCCTCCTTTCTTCTAATCACGTGGGCCCTCATATATAAGGGAAGGAGGAAGTTATTGCAGAGAACAAGTTCTCATTTTCTGTTTTGAGACAAAGAGACATAACATAGAGACACAAAAGAGAGATTAGAGATTGTGATCGGAATCGGAACACCCCGGTTCCGTCGAAGGGGAGATCGCAGTAAGGAAGGGAAGGAGAAGATCAAACAATCATCAAGGAATCATCATCATGCCTAACAATGCAATGGATCAAGGTTAGGCATTCTTCCTTCTCATAACCGAAAACTCCATCAATATGAAATTGTTGATTCATTTGTTCTAGTGGCGATTATGGGATGGATTACAAGTATGTAATCATAAGGATAAACTTACATTTACCAGAACATGCTTAATCCATGTAAAAAAAATTGATGTTGCATTTATATAGTTCAATGATAAATGCTAAAGTAGAACCTAATCTTCAGGTTCAGTAATATGTTCTCCGTTTAGAGAGTTCGGGGATTGCAAATTTTCTTTTTAACCTGCCTGATTTTGTATTACTAAGGGCATCTTTATTCCAGACCCTAGAAGGTCTAAAAGCCATATAAAATTATTAAAACACACACTCTCTCTCTTCCTTTTACTCAACTTTATACCTTCTCTTTCATCCTATTACTCAACTTTTATTAATTTTATATTTAAACACTCTCTTTTACTTTTAAACACACTCTCCAAAAGATCCAATATTATATCCCTCTCTCTCCCTTTTAAACACTATCTACTCTCTTTACTCAAATTTTATTAATTTTATATTTTAATATACCCCACAAAATACTCTTTTTTTTCCTTTTACAACCATTTTAATTATTTTATATTATAAAAACATACACTTTAGATCCTCTAGGTTCTGCAATAAAGATGCAATAAAGATGCCTTTAGCATAATCAACGCAAGTCTCTTTCTTAGTCTCTTAAAAAAAATTAATTTAATCATTTATATTTAATTTAATTAATATATTAAATATTAACTAATCAGCTAATGACACATGGCCAAACCCATCTAACAAACGTCTCTTCCGTCCCCTGGTTTGCATGCGTCTCTTTCCCTCTGTCCTATTTTTTTACTTTTCTAAAATATTTTAATAGACTAGAGACGGGGAAGAAACCCGTTGATTATGCTCTGCTCTAATGCTTCTTATTGTGTTTCATGCGACTCATTTTTTCTGTCTTACAGAGGCAACATCGTCTTTGCTGAGGCACCTGGACTATTGCGTCTCTTGTTATTCATCAGTAAGTCTACTGGTTCTTTCATGAATGGTTTGCGTGCTCTCCATTTTTACATGGGCTAACTAGTAATTCTAGGATCATTCAGTGAACATGGATGCAGAAGAACCTAACCATCATGTTTGTATCATGTACTCTCAGGTGGATGTGAAGACGGAGAGAAGCGATTTAACCAACTTTCCACTGAAGAACGGGAAAAAATAGACGAGGAGACAATTGTTAACGTGAATAGCATAAAGAGACAAAGCTCGACAATTTGGGCAGGTAGCGGTTCCAGTAACGAATATATTGTGGTACACTTATCAAAACTCTTAGTTTAACATTTAGTGGGACAGAGTAAGACAGTTACACCGATCGAGTTTTGATAATATTGTTGTTGAAAGCAATGACTGATTTGCAAGACCCATCGCCAAAGGTCGAGGGGTGTGTGTCAAATTGTTAGACAAATATGTGTTTGCACGGGCAAGTAACATTAGGTTGTCGTAAATTGCTTAACATGAATTGTATTTGTACATGTTCAGGTAACAATCTTGGTGGCTGCAAAGGGTATACATAAACTGCAACCAATAAACGAAGAGCGGATCTTAAAAAGGTGTTACAGAAGCTTGAGTCCATACCGAGAAACCAAATAATAGTAAGAGAGTCTCCATCGATCCATAAGTTATATAATCTTGGGAACAGTTTAAAGTCTTGCAAATGAAATATGTAAAATTTATGTTGCAGGCAGTACATGTATTGTGGACACCACAGAACCAGAAGGACGTTTTGTCGGAAAGGGAACTACTTGAAGATTACCCACTTTTGAGGCCTTTGTAAATTTTACTCTCATAAGACTATTATTTGGTGATCCGAGTATCATCTAACTGATAGAAAAGAAAAAATAAAAAATTTACAATTTGATGCTTAAACCAAATGTAATCAATTTGGTTAGACATTACAGCTTCTTATTTTGCAAACACACCATAATTTTATCTTTATATTACGACCTCTATGGCCTATTACATGTTCAGGTAGACGTTTATCGTTTTGATGGAATTGATCGTTTTTCATAAGATCATGTTGTTAAATTGGTAAATCGATATCTTCTTGTTAACTCTGTTTTAGTAGTATAGGCTCTCGCAATTCGAATAGCATTCAACAAAGCAAGCACAATGGTTAATATTGAATTATATTTTTTTTTTTGGGTCATTTGTGCTAATTCCCCTATTTTTAAAATGATATAATATTTGTGTTGACAAACATTGAAAAAGGGTATATTTGGAGTATTATTCTCCAAAGCTAAACATGCAAGCAACATGATACGTTACTGAATCTTTATATATGTACCGCTTTTTAGCCAAACAATAAAGAAGAAAAAAAACTTGGCGAAGAAGGAAAATCTTCAGATTCCGATCTCAACCTCATCGTTTCTGAAAAAAAAAAACAGAGAAAAATCTCCAAAAAAAAATACGAGAATGATCGAAACGGTGTTTACGAGCAAAACCCTTATGGGATTAATCTCCGATAAAAGATCCTTCGAATCCATCACGAACGACTATTTTCAGATTCTAGATCTGGACAAAGACGGGATGTTGTCGCCGTCGGAGCTCCGGCAAGGTCTGAACCGTGTCGTGGCGGTGGAGTCTGAAGTGGCGTCGGGAGAAGAGACCGATGATGTCTACAATGCCATTTTCGAGAAATTCGGCGAAAATTTGGTCCTGGAAAATTTTAGGGATTTGATGGCCGAGATTCTGACGGCGATGGCTAGAGCATTCGGAAACACGCCGGTAATCATGGTGGTTCATGACGATGGCTTGATCATGAAAGCTGTTCATCACGAATCGAATCAAGGCAAGTGATCAACTTTAGGATTTCGTTTTAATAATAATATTAATGTTGTTGAGTGATTGTAATTTCTTGAATTTTTCTACTTTATGATTTAACCTCGAAACTGTTCAGCTCTTTTTTTTTTTTAATGTATTTCTATCTAAGTCGAGTTGGTTCGAGTCTTTGTTTTTAACTATCATTCTGATTTAAGTTTTGCAGTTCAAATTTGTTCACCGGTAGATTCACCGAAGCTAACTCAGAAAAATATTGACAAAGGCAATCAAAGAAGGAGATTATCTAAATTAAGAGAATTGATGTCGTGCCATTGTGGATACGGAAACACCTAATTGTTTACCTTGGATTCAAGACTGTTTTGGTATTGTTAGTTCGTCATCGAAGATATTTGTCCTTGCTTAATTTACCAGTAAGGAAAAGACCATTAGTTTTTTTTTTGAATTTCATCTGTAATATGTTTTATTAATTGACTCATTTTGGTCAAAATCACATTTGTGACTGTAGAAACAAGACTGTTTTGGTATTGTTAGTTCGTCATCGAAGATATTTGTCCTTGCTTAATTTACCAGTAAGGAAAAGAACATTTATTAATTGCTTATTAGCAAAGCAATTTTCGTTACTACCTATACAGCCTATTTTCTTTGGAGTTATCTCTTTATAACTTTTACTCTTTCAATCTTACTAGCTTAAAATCAGAAATTCAAAATATTAATCAATGGATACGAAAATGATGGATTAGGCCTGGGAATTTTATCCGGTACCGATAATCCGATCCGACACCGATTCGGATGCTGCCCATATAAACCAATGGATGAGACTTTTAATTATCCAAAATATCCGAAATCTGATGGATATTATCCGAAAACCAATGGATATATCCGATTATCCGATAACTTATGTAATGAACACTTATGTATATATCAAGAAATATGATATGCATGGACACATGTTGTGTTGAATGTTCTTGTTTTTCGGATTTCAGATTTTGATCAATGTAGTTGGATTTCGGATGTTCATTATTTAGACCGATTTCAGATTTTTAATACCTTTCGGATAGAAACTTGAAGTTTTAGATAAAAATTACTCATACCGGATACATTTTATCCGAACAAAATGTTATCTGATTCCTTATCGGATAAAATATCGGATATCCGACACCGATCCGAACCGATCATATCCGATCCGACACCGAACAGAAATAGTTTCGGTTCTTAATTGGATGAGGATCCCCTATTCAAATTATCCGAAATCCGATGGATATTATCCGAATCCGAACCGATTATCCGAATTCTCAGGCCCTATGATGGATTAAGCAATACAAATAAACAAATCAAAGTTTGAGCCTAAAACTACAATCACTAGCTTTGATGTTGATATTATTGTTTGTTGATAAACTATCAACAACAAGCTTGCAGTTCCCCAATATCCGAATCTTCTTCAGCTTCAATTTCCCCAGTTTAACCGCAACAGGCGCATCGACTTTGAGATCTAACGGCACACGTCCCGTCTGTTGTTGCTGCTGCAATGCCGTCAAGACAGTGTTTCCGTACTGCGCTCTTCCCGTTAGAGCCACATTCAGTTTAGTCACATTCTGATGCCCTTGATAAAACTTCGGTATGGGACCTTCACATAGCTTTGTCTTGGTGTACCACACACCGATATGGCCTCCTTTCTCGTAATAAATCCCGATTTTTTTGTTCGGATTACGAGCTGTGATCTCGACTTTGAACTCCGCGGAAAGAGAGAGGTCTAGATTAATTGCAAGGTTGCTAACTCGTAAACTGTCCACCTCGTATTGCGGGAGTTTGGGGCGGAAGACAAAATATATAACCGCAACCGCAACTGCTAAAGCGATCAAGGCCGTTACTAGAAGGCTTAACGCCCAGCAGAAGCATTTGCAACACATATTTCGTTTGTTATGATGGATCACCGCAACCGTGGGAGGCGGAATTGGCCGTTGTATCAGAAGCACGTCTGTCTTTCCGGGAGCTAGTGATGTTTTCGTCTTGTTGGCTTCCTCCATTTGAAGATCTGGATAAACTCTCTGTGTATTATCTCCCATTGCTCCACAACTTTGTATTTAGTAATAATACTAATGAACCAACATGTATTTATATTCTAGTTTATATTCAACTTTTTGTGTTGTGAAAGTTGTTTCTATGCATATGACTTTACCAACATCTTACCTTCCTCACCTATAACGTTGAATTAATCACATACAAAAGGAATTAGAGGTTGTTCAACAGTTAATGTAGTATTCTTATAATTAATTCGATAAAAGCAAAGCAAAGAAGTATTCGGTATGCTTATATTGGTTTAGTTAGGATGACGATTTTGGCAACATTCAAATGTCTTTTTTTAGTATCATCCCTAAATAATCAGAGACAAACAAATACTAAACAAGTTAAAACAGTCATCACAAATGATAAAATAGGAAACAGATTTTGCCATGTTTGTCAGTCAATAACATAGATTTCTCATGGGGATTAAACATTTTCATTTATATAGAAGTTGCAATATACATGATTTTTTTCTACAAATTACATTATAACATAACCAATAACCAATGTTTTCTTACCAATTACTAAACTTACCAATTTTGTTTTGTTTAAATCATGGGTCGAAAGAAGGAACATCATTTTCAGGAAGGTGTGTCAAACTGTAACTTAATCTGTCTACAACGCTTCTGTATGGATCTTCCTCTCTTTTCTTCAACAAGTAGGCTAGGCTTTTCTCCACTTCACCTTTCGCCTCCAAGTAAACTCGATTCGCTGCTTCTTTGTCTTTCACAAGTTCCGGTCTTCCCTTAGTCTCTATCGGTTTCCCAAACAAGTAATAGAACCTACCGGGGATTTTCGGTAAGAGTCCTGGTATGTAGAGCTGCTGGTTTGCTACCTCTCCACTTGACTCTTCCCTGTTATCACAAATAGTACTCATCAATTTTTTTAATTAATAATAACTCCATATTAATAATAACTATACACATTAGTACCGCTCTGATTGTATAGAAGCATCTGTTTCAGGTTCAAGGAAAAGCAAGTTTACCTCAATTTATATCTACCGGTATTGCGAGTTAATCCCCGGATGTAGTCATTGAGAATTGGAATCTTCATCAGGTCATTGTAATCAAGAACCAACTGCAATAGCAAAAGACAATTTTATAGCCTCTTTTCAACAACTGTGCCCCCGCAATTTTGGGATGTTATTCTGTTACAGAAAGCTTACTTCAGCTACGTCGTCTTCACCAACCGTTCCAAACGGTACTATTGTTGCACCAAACCGTGCTGCCATTCTTACAAACTCTTGCTGCTCAGGCCAAATTACTTTGTACTGTTCACCCTGCAAAGTCGTAGAACAATATATCATCAGAAATGCTTTAACACCACCATAGAAACAGTAAAATCATTGGTAATGAAGGCATGAAGATGGCTAACCCGGTAATGGAGAGCCTCTCGTGCACCACCAGGATAGAGAAGAACATGAGATTTAGAAGATAACAGCCTGAAAAGATTAGTTGCGGTGACAGGATAGGCACCGAATACTTTAATAAAGTCGGCATAACCAAAATCCTTATCTGTATCATTTTCTTCATACAGAATCGGATGGGCCATTCCGCGAAAGAGAATGTTTTTCTCTTTGATAAATGCCTCGGACATTGGCCCAAGCTCCAAGCCCATCAACATGTGGTAACCAACAAGTAGCACCGGGCCTTCATCTGGAACACCAGCAAGACCCTTCACGATTCTCCCGTCTTCCATAGTTGACAGAAACACCGAACTTACAGCATTTCGTAAGGGTCTGCTCGTCACAAGGTAAAAAATTCAGACCAGATAATATCATATCATATGGAGCTTAGTTTGTAAGCAAAACCCACATTTGGGGAGACCCAATGGTGTAGATATAAAGTAGGAGCATTTTTACAAGAGTAAAATTACCCGAGCAATTCCTGAAGGGCGTAAGTAATTTCTCCCTCACTCGGAGGCAAGAAATCAGAAACAAAATCGTATCTCAAGGAGCGCCGGTACTTGCAAGTACCTTTTATAACCGTGAGCAAACTGAAGCTATCTTCCTGGAAAAATGAATAATAGTCACCTACCAACCATAACCAAAGGAAATACACTCAAAACTGAACTAGTTGGTGTTAAATTACCAGTAAAAGAGTATGCCCGTTTCCCTTAAAGATCCGAACCGCACAGTTTTTTAGTACTCTATGAAGCCGCCTCGATTCTTCTTGGCTAGGAAGCAAATTGTCCTTTCCACTGAAAGCCCATGAAATCCAAAGTCAGTTCTATAACTTCTTGATGATATATTAATCATTATAAGCCACAGATGTCTACGGTTTTTCTTATTTGACCAAGAAATCAAACAAGAAACGAGAAATGCAATACAATACGGAAGAGGATTACCTAGCAAGGACCAAGACTTCAGCTTGAACTGCATGGAGGCGGGAATTGGCATAAGCAGCGCCAGTTCTCAATAACTTAAGCTTCCAAAGTAAAGTTTCCCTAGGAATAATTCCACCGAGCTCCTGAAAGAAAGTGTACGGTCATACGGTAAAAAAAGATGCCATCTTGTATCGAAACAGAACCAAGTAAGTGCATTAAACACACTCACAGAGAGAAGAGGTAGCATAGAATTAGTAAGCCTCTCTCTCAACTTTGCCATTTTTATACTTGCTGGAAGTTGGTTGTTGATACCAAGAGAAGCCATCTTAAACGGATCACCTAAATATTAAGAAAGCCTGAGTAAGTACAATTTAAGAAAACTAAGGACTTATTAATTTATACAATAAGCATATCAATTCATGTACCCATAATAAAACTTAGAACGTAAGGAACAGTAAAATGAAGCTCTTCTGGCACCATCTCTAATATAGGTAGCAACGGCTGTACCTGTGACCTCTCAAATGATGTTGCTAAGAAAAAAAAGGAAAACGTATTTGACCATTCAAAAAATCATGCATTTAGATACAAAGCTACAAAACTGAACAAATATGTTTGCTTACCTGGGTTGACTAGTATCAACACCAAGTCTAATTGACGGTTTCTGGCCGCAATAGCAAGAGCCATGCATCCTCCAAAGGAATCGCCCACGAGATATATCGGCTTATTTGGACGTCTAGCATTCTCCTGACTCAAAACATCTTCGACTATTTTCAACAGCCCTTTATTGTAAAAACAACGGTAGAGACTATTCAGGAAAAATCGAGCAAATAACTGACAAACTTATACAGAATAACTCATTAGATACTTCTATCCATTTGCAAGTCATTGATATACATATAATCTAATGACAACCATATTCATTCGTGTAAAACTATTTTCCTCGCAATATTATAAAATCTTCTATTTGATGTCACAACACAATGAGCTGAGTCAAAGTTCTTCCAAGTATTGTATAAAAATCAGTATTAATTATTACCTTCGAATGGAGTACGATCATTTACCGGGATATGCAGGCACGAGACATGAAATGCCCTGTATCCAGAAAACACAACAACAACAGTCAAGACTCCGAACCAGTGTGTGATAAACGTTACACGAACATTCAACATAATAGAAAAGATTTAATGCTGCATCAGAGCCATTTTAAACTGATACTCTGTCATTTCCATTTGTACATTTCCTAGTCTGATGTTATTTCAAAGAGCACAAACTTTACACAAAGAGTGAACATACTTCCCAAGAGCTTTATGATGTGGAACCAGACCCATCCCTGTACCATCGAGCCCTGCATCACGAAAAATCGAAGAAAGATTGGAACTTTGAAACTAAACAATTAACATTCAAACAAACAAACCCTAAACAATCAAGTTCTTTGATTCTGATTTAAACAAGCAATTTCTGCAATAAAGCTAAAAAATCAATGATTCAAATTACCAAACTAACTAAAGTTGATTCCTTTACCAGGTAAGAAGAGAAGGGTAGGTGCATCTTTGATAGGTCGGCCACAATCGACGGGGCTAAACCACCGTGGAGGACCACCGTCAGGCTTCTTCAAGATCTCATTGGCCGCTGCAAAGTAGTCCTTGACAGATTTTGAGCCATACCCATCATCCCATAACAGCTCAATTTCATCTATCCTCTCTGATTTTACTTTCCCATTCACTCCAACACTCTTTTTTGGGTTTTGGACCGAACCGTTCACAGAGACCGAACCGTTCACGGGTTCTGCTGACGTGGCCTTTTTGTTATCACCAGATATTTGAGCTCGTACTTTGAAACTGGGTCTCCGGTTATGATTTGATCTGAAATTTGGGGATACCAATAAGCTTGAACATGTTGTTGCCATTTGCCTGCGTTTGAGTCAGGCGTCACGCAAGTCTAGTACCCAAATTGAA
The DNA here is from genome assembly GCA_963576765.1 of Draba incana. Taxonomy (NCBI): domain Eukaryota; kingdom Viridiplantae; phylum Streptophyta; class Magnoliopsida; order Brassicales; family Brassicaceae; genus Draba; species Draba incana. Next base: position 6,896,540 of record OY755215.1, on the reverse strand, counting down.
AAGAAAGATGAAAAATTAGGAAAGATGTAAAACCTTATAAATATCCTACAAAAAGTTTAAAGTTTTTGAACAGACACTTTAAACAGAAAACGTTTGTTCTTTTCTTTTTTTCCCCTTTAATAGAAGCTGCTGAAAATAAGTATATTTGGTAAATAGGAAAATAAGAGAAATTGGGTTGTGTGTAAGAAAGAACTAAAGCAAACTTAGGAAAATGACATAAAAAATCTATGCAAAGGAATCTCAAAGTTTTTTTAAATTTTTTTCTAATTATCTTCTAATTCTTTGTTATCTAGCTAACCCTCCGTAGGAATAATTACAAAAGAAGTTTTCAGTTTTCATCCCATCTATTTTTTTTGTAAACACTCTATATTTTCTTTAAAAAATTACTTTCTACTCTCTATTTTAAAGCAGAAATTAAAAACGATACAATGGAGATAATCTTACAAAAAAAAAAAAAAAAAAAAAAAACTATTCGACTGATACATTCACCATAAAAAATTAGTGAAATGGTAAAAAGTAAAAACATAAATGACCATCTAATTCTCAATAGAACCGTCCCACCACATGTCACCGTGCCGCTTTGTTGCTTCCATTCAAGGCATAAAAACAAAAAAAGTATAACAAAAGCAGTGTTCTTACTCTTCTTACTTTCCACGATCGTTTCCCTATGTTTCTTTCTCTTTGTGATAAATATCTTTCTCACATACCTAATTTCTTTATCTAATAATAACAACAAAATCTAGGATTGATGTAATGTCCTTTGCGTGGTTAGACCACACACACGAAAGACGTGTTGAAATGAGTTTCACAAGTTTGCTAATGATAACGAAGGAAGAAACAAAGGAAAAGTAGATCGATGCGCGATGATTTTGTATGTCATATTCCATAATTTAAAGAGAAATTGACAAAACTAGCAATAAAAACATTTTCAATTTCTCATTTAATCATATTAATTGATGGTTAGGATAAATGGTGTGTAATGATGTATCTATGTCCAAAAACCCTTATTTCTTTTCTCTTTTTTGGTTTTCTTTTTCATTTTCATTTTAACTTTGATAAGGTTTCGTGATCATACTATAAAAATCTATGTTTTTTCACGCATATATCATAATTTGATTTTTTTTTTTAACCAGATAACAAATGAATCGTAAAAAATGTATATTGTAATTAACAAACACAAAGATATAATGCTTAAGTCTAGAGCATTTTATATTTCTATAGAGAATAGGCAAAAGCCTTGAGAACAAATTCAATGTATTAAGAAATAAATATCAGTTTTTAACATTCAAATCATGTTAGATGTTTGGCCTGATCCGCCCGTTCGAAGTTATTTGAATGTTTATATGTATGTGAAACATTTACGCATTTGTTATCTAATGATCGAAGATTATTTAAATGAAATGAATAGTTGATAAAGAAAAATCATGTTAGATGCTTAAAAATATGAACTTTTAGTATGATCATCATGAGATATTATCAATTTATATAAATTGATTATATTAATAAATAAGATAAAGTGAGACCAATCATTTTGTTTTGCATACAACCAAACTGTTTATAAATTAGGAGGAATTTCTCTCCCAGTCGAGGTTATCGAGGCCGCCGCACGACAAGATTTTGAGAATGACTCCGACTCCGACTAAGTCACCACCACAACTGTCCAGCTTTCCCAAGACCTGTCTTCAACCGTCGTCTTCATACCTCTGATGAAACTTTTTGTCCTTTCGTTGATATTTGCCATGTCGAAGACAACACATATTGGGGAGACTCACTTGCCTAGAACAGATATAGTGTCGCCGGAGTCCGTTCTTCCACCAGATCCGCCACCTCCTCCTCTCGTACTTCCTCTTATGCCGACCACCACAGACAAGCTATTTAGTATATCTGTTTTGGCTCCTATTAAACAATTCATTTGCTCACCTGCTGATATCGCGACTTGTGCACAGGAAGGACCAACCCTTTGGTTGGTTTCTTCACTAGTGTTCCCGCGACCAATATTCCCAGATAAATATGGCTCGATGTTGCTATTTTCCATTTGCGAAACCATACTGTTTTATGCAGTTCATGTTCTATGCTCGATTCCATGTTTGGATTCGAATGTGGCTCGTCTAGGTATGATCTATGCTCCATGTTACTCTCCTCTTATGAGTCTAGGTGGTGTTGTTACTCTAAAAACAAAGAAAAAGAGTTTCGGTTTCTGGCCTGGCGACCAGCTTGCAACGCGGAGCGATGACACGTTCTTTGTAGGTTTACAATCATAGTACAAATAGAGATGGAAAAAAGTAGACGGAATCTCTGCTTTTACCCACAAAGAAGACACATCACATAGAAAACATTTATTTTATCTAATGATATTTTCATACTAAGATTTGAATATCTTCTTTTTTCTTTGCTTTATGACATTAGTAGTGGAGGAATATGATTCTTGTGTGTGGAATCTTGCCTTCTACCACGCTTGAAATTTAAGCAATACAATAAAAGTGAGAGAGGTTTGTGTCTATATATATATATATATATATATATATATTTCTCTTCAAGTTAAAACAACCCCAATAAAATTTTGTATTCTCTCTTTTGCAAAATGGTGGATCATCATGATGAGAAGAACCAATCTCATTACGATCATAAGGCTGACCGCGTTGTTGCGCGAATAGAGAAGTCGGTGAATTTTATTATCAAACCAGAAAGGCAAGCCGGCTCGAGGGAGCAAGAACAGAACAAAATGGTTTATATAGGTAGCTCAAGTGATGGAAATCAAACGAAGCCAAAGTTCACATCTATCAAGAAGATTACAGAATGGAAACATTATGATACAGAGAACAAGATAGGTGAAAAGGAGAAGAATGAGCAGCCAACTATGATCGACGCTGGTGGATGGGTCAGACCAAATCGAGCCATGTGGGCTTCACCTCCAAATACATAAAATGGTCAAGTTTGGAAGTAGGCAAAATGACAAATGTTGCGCAAGAACTCTTAATTGGAATCAAAGGTTTAGATGGGTTTACTCAGATTGTACAACTTGATATATTTGTAAACTAGACTTGCTAGTATATGATAGGGATCCCTATATGAGATATCACATATCACTATATCAGTATGTAACATTTATAATTTAAATAAAACCATTATATCATTTTTAGTTAAAAGTAAAAAAGCCTTTCTTTCTTCGCATCTGTTATTTTTTAATAAATTTATTTTTACTTCATTCAAACATACTTTAGAAGTAATGAAATTTGGATTCATATAACTTGGACTACCAATAGCTTTTTTAAAAAATGTTGTTGTCACAAACGCATTTGTATTATCAATTAAATACAATGTACATTGTCTTAGAAAAAAAAACACATAAATGGCCATACAAGAATAAAGTATCCAAAATACACACACGATGGATGTTTATTGTAGGTGATTTTTGTTTATTATTACACACAACAATCAATTATAAATTTATAATACGAAATGATCAAATTTAAAGAAACAAGTGTACACAATATTAATTTTTAAACTAAGAATTAAAAATACTAATAAGTCGAGAAAACCCTAGCCGTCAGAGAGAAAGGGAGAAAAATGGTGATTTTCGTTTACTTCCTCTCTGATGTCCAGTACTTTTGCTGGCATCGTGAGAGGGTTGTAAACTAGTAGATGCTACGATAAACATGGACTCTAGAAGATTTATTGAAGTTTTGGTCAAAAACGTTTCGATGGTTTTTGATGTGTTTTTGATGAGTTATTATGACTCCTTGATGATTTTCTTCGTAGAAGATCTATCGTTAGTTTTACTTGTTTAGTTTATAGTCAATTCTGGCTATCAATCTGATTTAAGTTTTGCAGTTCAAATTTGTTCAACGGCGGCTTCAATGAAGCTAACTCGGAACAAAATTGACAAAGGCAATCGAAGAAAGAGATTTATCTTAATTTAGAAAATTGTTGTTGTGTTATTGTATTGGATTTTGGAAGTCCGGCTACTATTGTGGATTCGGGAACACCTAATTGTCTACCTTCGATCCGAAACAAGACCATTTTAGTATCGCTAATGTGTCATTAAAGATGATAGTCCTCACTTTTCTTCTGGTGTGGAAAGGCCATTAGTTTCTCTTTGTATTTCATATGTTTGATATTTTCTATGATGTAATCGATGTTAAATCAGTTTTAATATAATAAAACGTTAAAAAAAAAAACTAAGAATTAAGTTAAGTATGCATTTCTCGAAATGATGCAAATCAATAAAAATAGTAAAAACGCTGTAAAGGAGTATCATTTAAATTATAATACTAGATGATTAAAAGAAAAGAAAATTAGAATTTGCTTGTAAAAAACAAAAGAAAAACAAAATCTAGCATTTATATTTTTCGTTTGTATCCGCATCTACCAAACCTGAGATTGTCTGCATTATCGCTCATTGGAATCTCAGAAACACTTTTTCACTATAAATTAAAAATCTCCCACTAGTCTTCTTGACACTCTCTTCGTCTTCTCCGCCTCCCTTCGCGATCTTTCCCTCTTCAGGATTCATGGCTTCCATGGCTTTTACATCGACTTCCCTGCCTCGCCAAATGGTCTCTCTATTTCTCCTCGAATCCGATTTTGTTTATCTACTAGTTTTTGTCATAGATCTGATTGTTTTCTTACTTTTCCTTCAATTCATCTGTGTGATATTCTGATCTCGATCTAGTTTTTTTATTTTTCTGATTTGTTGAAATGGATCTATGATTCGTCTTTTGTGGTAGAAATATACTATTGAATTGGTGGAAATTTAGTTTAGGTGATCTCAAATTTTAGGTATTTGGTTCTGCAGCAACTTTGAATCTCATGGATCTGATGAGTGAATATAGATTCAGTTGCTTCTGTTTCACTTCTCTATTTTGGTTAGCTTGTTGCAGTGCTACTACTACTACTAACGATTACTTTGCATTTGGATTTGATGAACAGGCAATTGCGGTGAATAATCCAGTTCAATGTTTTAGCAATGGAAGAAGAAGCAATCTTTCTTTTAGGCTTCGTACCCGCTTGAGTGTTTCTTGCGCTGTAAGCCTTTGCCCTGTGCCTTGTCTCTTGTGAAGATTTATCCAATTACTTGCACACCAAAATGGTATTAATTGATGTATTGTTTTGTGAATCTAGTCAACATTTGTGCTTTTTTGATTGTTTGTAAACAGGCAAAAGCTGAGACAGTGGACAAGGTATGTGCCGTTGTGAAACAGCAACTCTCACTTAAAGAGACCGACAAAGTTGTCGCCGAGACCAAATTTGCTGACCTCGGTGCTGATTCTCTTGACACGGTAGTAACCTACTTTAAGCTCTCTATTGTTTGTTCCCTTATTCATCAATTGTTCAGTAAGATGGATTCTGAGATTATATTACTGAATGGCTCTTGTGTTGGGATTCAGGTAGAGATTGTGATGGGATTAGAAGAAGCTTTTGGGATTGAAATGGTGGAGGAGAAAGCGCAGACTATCACCACTGTTGAGAAAGCAGCTGAGCTCATTGAGGAGCTTTTGGCCGAGAAAGAGAAACCGCAGACAATCACCACTGTTGAGAAAGCAGCAGAGCTCAATGAGGAGCCTAAGGCGGAGAAAAAGGCTTAAAGCGGAGAAGAAGGCTTAGTACAAAAATCATTATTACGTTATAAGCAAAATGGAAAACCAAAAACCCAAATGGACCAGGACTGTCTTCTTCTTGTTTGCTTAGCTAGAGACCCAATTATGTCTGTTGAGATTTTATGCTATTTTGAGGAAAATTATTACAAGGCTTGTTTGTATTTCACTTCTCTTTCTCTTCTAACTTTTAATGAATCTGCAAAATTAATTATCAGAACTTATATCATTCGTAACAATACCCAAGACGTCTGTCTTACTCTCTGTAAGATCAAATTTCCATCAGTGTTTTGCCGTTGAACCAAGGTTTATTGTCCTCACTTTAGCTTCAATCCCTTGAGTGATATTTTGAGTTATGCACTGCATTATCAAATTAGTTGCTTCTAATTCTGAATAAAGAAGAGAAAGACTTCTTTGTAGATTTGTTGCTCCTAGGAATAATCATTTTTCATGTTATAATCTTAATCCAATTATAAAGAAGTTATAATTATGTGACCAAAAAAGTTATAATAATAATCTACTATATAACAAGAGGCCAGCTTTCTCCAGAGTGTGACACGTGGCGTAGATACCTGCTCGACACCTGTACATTGACAAAAAAAAAAAAAAAAAACGAAACGTTATTTCTATCTCGTTGTTTCTCGATTTTTCTGAGTTTTTTTTTCGGAATCGTAGATTGTTGTTCTTCGTTTTGATCGATCGTACTTGATCATGATTTGGGATTTAGTCTAGCAAATATTTTTTGTCTTCGATTGAAATCATTCGTTCCTCGTTGTTGTTTCCGCTAGTATTGGGTTCTGCATATTTGTTCTTCATGTACTGGAGAAATTGAAATCGTTTCCTCTAAAGGATTTGTTATGGTATTGTGAAGATTCAATGCTTAATGATTTCGATTGAGGATGATTAGCTTGAAATTGGATTCTCTAATGGAGGATTAGGTGAAGGAAACATGAAATCTAGTTGATGAGGTTTGACTTACAGGTTTGCAATTGATGGAAATTTTAGCGCTGTTGGAGGAAGGACGAAAGAGACTTGATGAAGAATTCGCGGCTCAACTTGAGAAGGAGAAGGAGGCTTCTCTTATCGACTCTAAATAAAAAATCTTTGCTCTTGACGTTTTTCAGTGAATTCAAATTGCTTATTACATTGGTATTATTGAAATTGCCTATCTTGGAGCATTGTTGAAAAAGAGCCTTTTTCAGGGCGTTATGCGGTGTTTGTCGCAGGAAAGAGAGCAACGAGAGAGAGAAGAGCTGGAGAAAATAGAGGAGGAGAACCGTAAGAAAGCAGAAGAAGCTCAGAGAAAAGAAGCAATGGAGAGGCAAAGGAAGGAGGAGGAACGGTATCGGGAGCTTGAAAACTATTCCTGGTTTTCTCTTTGTAATTCTAGCTACTTGTTTTTTAATTTTATGTTAGGTTGATAATATATATCAAGTTTGATTCTTCTGGCTATTGTTTTAGACATCTGATCGGATTTGTTAACCGACCAACCATGACCCAACGGTTTGTGTTTCATATGATGTCTTCTTTTGCCTTTGTATGTTTGGTTCATGTAATGTACTACGCTACTGCTACTCTTACCAAAACTTGTTTCTCATGTTCGGCTACGAGTTTCATTTCATTCTCATTATCAAAAGTCCACTCATTCTCATTATCAAAACTCTTACCAAATCAAAACTCTTCTTATTCTTAATAACGCTTTATTCTTACCAAACCAAAACTCTTCTTATTCTCATTCTCATTCTTAAAATTTTGCAAGTATTATTGTTATTTTTTTTTTTATGAGACCGGTCGGTCTCACCACTAGAGACAAATTTATTAACAGTTTCCTATTGAGTCTCAAACAATAAACAATTATTAAAAATAACACTAAATTATGTTTTGTGAGGCACAATTGGCTGAGCATTGTGCCTGCTCTTACGAACTTACGATTGATCTTCACTGATACATTCCAGAATCCTCCTTCAATGATGTCCACTTAAACAAAAGAAACAAATGCATTTATATTCCTCCCAAAAGAAACCCGTCTCCAAGAAAAAGAAGCGACGAAAAATGTCAAAAAGAAAAAACGTTCGAGATATTCTTTCATCTTCACCATTAAGTATAGATTGGTCTATTGCTTCTGATGATGATAATGATGATTTCGATGTTGATGATGTTTACTCCGATGTGAAACGATTCGTGTTCACTGCGACTCCGAAACCCGTCGTCTCCTCCGTGGAAGGTAAATATTTGGGGATTTTTTTCATTTTGTTGAGCAATTGATTTGGGTTGAAGTTAAAATTTTGATCCGATTAGTTCTGTTCAAATATGGTCCCTTGACTATGATTTTGAAATATGAGATTTTGGTTTGCCTAAACAAAGCTAAAATAGCTTATAGCTTCTAAGTTTCTAAGTTTCTCTATAAAATTATTTATATTTGGAATCATATGTTCTTTAGATTTTTTTTTTTTTTTTTTTGATCAAACCGAGTAGTATTATAAGCTCATACTCCAAACTAGGAGGAAAAGTTCAAGATTACAACACCATGTTTAGGTAAAGCGTCGGCTAAAACATTCTCCGAACGCAAAATAAAAGAAAAAATGATAGCAGTTATTAGCTACACCGTTCGTATTTGGGTTCTTTAGATTAGTGTAATTAAAGAGAGGGAATCCAAAAAACAACAAAGAATTTGGGTTCTTTAGATATCTTTATGTCTATGAATTTGTGGTGTTGCTATGAGTCTTAATTCGTTTTTCTTTATCAGTTACCCAAGCTTTCCAAAAGTCCAATATAACAAACTGATATCTCAATCACGCCTCAGTTTGTTTCGAACTTTCAACGGGCCAAGAGATCTACCAAACGCCTATTTTAATTCCATCTATGAGGTTTGATTTACTTTATCTCTATATATTGTTGGTTGTATGTTTTTTAGATTGACTTCAAATTAATTTTAGTGAGTTGTTTCAAGAGTGTGAGGTTGAATCAAATTACTAGAAGAATGGCTACTTCCATATTCTTTGTTTTCGTTAAGCTAAAGTTTGCATGTCCTTTTACATATACTTCAGCGTTGATGTTCAATTGTAGCATGACTTCACGCCAGTTTTTAGTATTGTTATCTTCATGGTAGTGGGTTTTGTTACACAGGCCAATTTAGTTCAAGGGAAAATCTAATCTACTCTTGCAGGAAATGTAGAGATAATCAAGAGGAGCTTTTAGCAAATCCGGAGAGAGATCTAAGAACATTTTCGGCATTTCAGGTTAATTCTTAAACATTTGGTTGATTATGAAAGGAGAAACAAAATCCAGAGTGTTACATTTACATATTATGCAACCTGTATGGTTGTCATATTGTTATGAGTTATTATATAAGCTGTCAATATCAATTACTCTATGCTTTTTAATAGGTTGAGTGTTCTGGTAGTATGAATTTGGATGATATATGCTCCAAATAAACCATTTACTCAGTATCTTATCTCATTAGCCTCTACTTATTCTTATATTTTATTTGATAGTACAGTCCATGAGTATCTAAGTTAGTGATATTAGTAAAATGATGGAAGAATGATACTGTCCACCTGGTAATGAGTTTAGATTTTGGTTTAGTAGCTCGGAGAAACATTGAACCTTCTGGCTCATAAAGAAAAGCTATGAATACACAAAGGGAAAGAAGTAAATAGTAGGTGATACAGTCTGAACAAATGGTTATTGTGAATATGTACTTAACATAGCACAAGAGGAAAGAGGCTTCTATTAGACATTAGACATTCGTGTATTCATGAAGGTGTGAATCTCTGTTTCCTGCATTGTGTAGCTTTAGGGTTTAAAGTCTTCAACATAAGCTTGTAACCCACCAAAGTTGCGCTCGAGCCACCTTCTTCTCGAGGAGCCAATCATGATGGCTTCAATCTTCGACCCATCCTGATATGTGAGCTCTCTCTCCCTCTCCCTCTCTGCTTGATGGGTTTGATTTAACATTTTCTCATTGATTATTGATCTCTTCTAGATCGATTGCCCATAATCATTAGCTTTCTCCGATTCGATCTTCTTTGTAGAGGTTTCTTCTAATATTATCTTGTTTATGTATTTCTCAGAGTTTGTTTTTCCTGGCACTCGGATCGTTAGACTCTCGGCCCAAAATCCCGATCCATCAACACTCTCTCCGGCTGCCTTAAAGCCATAAAGTCTGGTACTAACGATTTACTATTCTTTATGTGATTCTCCGTTTTTCTAACGCTAAATTGGTTGTAGTCGCTCCTTAGTACTTGCATATTCATTAAAAAAAATCAAAAACCAGTGATTAAAATGGTTTTCGGGTTGCAGCCGCTGATATCACCAACATACAATGGATGATAATCTGAAGGTTTTTGTGAAGAGCACTAAGAAGCTTTGTGTTGTATGTACTCTTCTCTTCTCTGTTATATTTTGGTGGATATTTAGACTTTATTCATCTGAGGGTTAGATGTCTTTTGGTTGACTCAGGATATGCTCTATATTGTGGGACCTGAGCTGCAAGATATTAACAAGAATGCGAAAGCTAATAGTTTTGTTACTTTGACACCGAATCTAGACCTACCAAAAGTTATGCCCATCAATTTTAATAGGTTTGCAAAGGTTCTCTAAGACCCTTGTAGCACACTAGCACTAGATTATCATATTTACGTAATCAGTTTACTTTACTAATATAGGTGCGTGATGGGTGTTCTTGTTTGCTGTCTTCAGGCATTGAAGAAAGGAGACAATATTTTTGTTGGACAATACCATTTATTGGTAATTAAATAACTTTAGTTAAGCTCGAGGTAAGAGTATGAAACTCACTAATGTAGCTTTGGTGGGTTTTTTTATGTTAAATTGACAAGTAGCATTGTAAGACTCACCTCCCGAACGACCATGCAGGTTGATGAAGGAGATGATGTCATTGGTTTGTCAAGGAATGCTGCTACCCTGGCTGGTTTTCTGTATACTTTTCCCGCCTATCAAGTTTACGTCCAACTGCCAACTCTTACAAAGAAGGATAAGTAGGTCAGAGTTGCGAGTGCAGTCTTACCTTCAACTATAATCGTAGAATATAATTGATACCGACTATTTACTTGTTGTGACTCGATACAATGTTTTATCTCACAAATCTCCCGTTTTGTACCTCTCTCTTTTGTGTTCGTTCACTCTTCTAGGAAGACTCTAAATTATGTTTTCTTTGTAGAGGATGCAACAAGTTCAGAGGAATAAGGTTATGAATGCGTGCCAAGGTCAGAGGATACGTTCGCTTTTGCTTTCATGTATAAGCTTGTGATTGTTTTCGACTCAAACTTGTTCAAGTTGAAATTAAGTTCTTTGTTCTATTGATTTACATTTTAATAAGAGTCAGACATTGAATTTGGAAACGTAACACATAAAGTTGATGATATTGAGGATAAACTTCAACTGAAGAAAACCTTTATATTTATATATTTTATTCATTCTCTTTGGACATTCATTCTTTTCATATATTCTGCACAACCGAATCCTTATTTTTCTGAAACTATTATCCTCTACGGCTTTTGTTTTTGGTTATACTTTATTCTCTCTAAGCTTACTCTTGATTTGTTTTTCATTATTCTTACTCAGGTAAAAAACAATTGTCTTTCTTTTTTAAGATGAGAAAAGTGGCGACATGAGAGGACTGCCGACTGCATAGGCGATAAAAATTTAGAGTAAGTGGATTGAATTAGAAAACCAAGCTATCATGTTCCGTAGAAGAGGAATTCCATTGAAGCTTTGCTTAAATTATAGTTGAAGCAAGGAAATAAATCTATGTTGCGTTAGAGTTGTATTTCTAGGATCGTTTGATATAGGTACCATATAACCGTATTATTTTAAAATACTCTACAAGATCGATACTTACAAAAAAAAACACATAACCAAAGCCACAATTACCATCAACATAGATCCATTGTGTTAGGCAAAAAGTAGATAACCCAACTTAATGGAAAAATCCCGGGCGTCATGCGCGGGCTCTCATCTAGTTATATATAAAGTTATAATTATAAACACATGACAGTGTACGCAAATTTCAAAAGAATAAAACACTTCTCTGTTCTAGAAGCCACAAAGAATAATAAAGTAAACACTTACATTGTTATACATTGAAGAAAAAGAGCATTTGTAACAATTTTTTCATTCTCAAGCCATCACTGCTCTCTTTCCTTTGCTGCTTTTGGTACTATCTTTCTTCCTTCTGGAAATGCCGGTAATGGGATGACCCAGAGGACCTGACCAGGTCTGAACTTGTGTCGGCGGCTCGTCTTTTGAAAAATTGAAGGAAGTGGAAGTGAAGGACGGGACCATGTCTGGTGGAACAAATGTCGGGTCAATGTGCTGCGATGCTCCCAATGGTATAGCTCCACCATCTTGGTGTGGTGGCGGGAACTTCTCGCTCTTGCTCTTTGCATTTGCGTGTGTGATTAATCTCCTTCTCTGCTTTTAGAGTCAGAGATAATAATGTTAAACATCACACATGAGAAGCAATTGAAATGACTTAGCTGAGAGGGACATACATCAAGATTTGACTGAATTTCAGCATTAGCTTCCGGAGCTGGTAACGCTCTATTTGAACGATCTCTGTGCCGATTCTTCCTTGCAACATCCCCTTGGGCTTTACTAGCAGCTTTTTGTCTGCAAAGGAGAAAAAGTGTTATCTATGTATACTGACAAATATAGTATAAAACAGAAAATGTAATGATAGATGCACAATGTTATCGGAATTTCCAAAATAAATGTGTTTCACTCCACTATATCTGGATGATGATTACTTATATCTAACCAAAGCCAGAAGCTAGGAACTGTTACTAACCTCCGAGTTTCTTCATCTCGGCGTTTTGCATCGATTTCTTTGCTTGGAGGATACTTTGGCAGATCAGCAGGTTCACATGCATATGGTTCACTTGTAAAGAACTGTACACACATAAAACAGCAGAGTAAACTGATTCAAACCTGCTCAGGATCATCAAACCAGTTAATTAACAAGCAGCAAGCAAAGTCAAACCTAAGAACTTACTTCACTTTTTAAAGCAGCAGTTGCAGTTTGGCGGTCTTCTGGTTCGATTGAAAGCAAGGTGTCAATGAGTGGAAGAGATGATGGTGGGAACTCTTTAAATGTCTCTGTTATGCATCTTTTGTATGGTTCACGGGGTTTGTATATTGCTCCATGTGTGAATTTTCCTTTTTTCCAGTAATCCTCAGATGGTGAACCACATAGCTTGTAAATCTTATGCAGCTGCTCCACCTAAAATTCATGATCACCGTAAGCACCGTGAGCAATGAATAACTTCAGATACAAATACTAACGATAAGATGATATTATTGAGTAGATACCTCAGTCCGACCGGGCATAATAGGTCTTCCCGCTAATAACTCAGCTAAAATACAGCCGGCACTCCAAAGATCAATACCTACACCATAATCAGTAGCACCAAGAAGAAGCTCTGGAGCTCTATACCAAAGTGTGACAACTCGACTTGTCATCGGGCGCTTGTGATTAGGATCAAATATCGTCGCCAGTCCAAAATCAGCAATCTTGAGTACCCCACCATCATCGATAAGAAGATTTGATCCTTTGATGTCACGATGAAGCACACCACGATTATGACAATGCTCCATACCCGATATCAATTGACGCATCAAACACTTAACCTGCAATACGTAAGAGTAGTAATATGATCTTAGCAAGAAGCCTAAACTGGCCTTTATAAAAGCAATGGGAACTAAAAACGGCGTATAACCTCTGATTCTGAGAACTTAACAACAGGGCTTGAAGCAAGACCAGCCAAATCATGATCCATGTACTGAAACACAAGGTATAAGCTACAAGACATCCTCGACGTAACCAAACCTTCCAACTTGACAACGTTAGGATGATCGAGTCTCCGCAATACAAGAATCTCTCTCGCCATAAACTTAACGCTTTCCGGCTCCAAGTTATCAAACCGAACCTTTTTAAGCGCTACGATTTTACCAGTCAATATATCTTTCGCTTTGTACACATTACTATACGTTCCTTGTCCAATCTACCACAAGGAGCACTAATCAAAACAAGAAAATTTCCAACAACAACAACACCAAAAACAAAATTACCTTATCGATTTTCTCAAAAGTATCAGCTTTTCTTGGAACCCAACCATTAAGAGCTTCACCACAAGCATCAGAAAGCCAAGAAGGCCAACCAGCAGCGACCTGTTCACCACGCCAATGCTTAGAAGGATTACTTAACCTAGGGTTAGGTTTTGACTTTCTCCGATCTCCTCCTTTTGATTTCACAGTGTTTTCTTCTTCCTCATGTTTCTTCTTCTTCTCTACCTCCACAATAGCATTAGCACCGTTGGTTTTAGTCACTACTTGCGAAGTTTCTTCTGTTTTGGAGCTCTTTGTGACTTTAGGTTCAGAGGAAGATGCTTCTCGGCCAAATACACAACCCATTTTATCAATCTAAGCTTCATTTCTCACCATTTTCAACTCACGAAACCTACAGAAACAATTCGAATTAGTAAATACGAAGAAGAAGAAGAAGGTGTGGAATCGGAAAACGGAGTAGAGTGAAGTCGATCTGAGATTTACTTGGGGTCAAAATCGAGGAAGATCGCTAAACCCTAATCAATGATTCCCAAACTCCATGGAAGCTCAAACTTGAGTTGATAGAAGAAAGCAAGTTGTAGAATCTGAAGGAAGGTTTCAGGAGCAGAGATCGAATTGAGAGAGAAGACGAGCTTGAGGGTGAGCGAAAGAGAAGTAGTAGGCGAGCATTTTTTTTTTTTTTTTTTGTTGGACACTTGAATTTAATTTCCTAATATTTTTTCTTATAATTGAACATGACCAAGAAAAAGGAACGCAGTATCTCCTCAATGGTCAACCCACATAACTAATTAGTAAAGGATCAATTTGTGTAATAACCAACAAATTTTTTAAGGACAACCATAAAATCTACCATTCCCTTTCTAGAAATCATCCTTTAAAATCTACCATAAAACAATGTTTAGTCTTATTAAAAGACAAAGAAGTAATTCTATCTATTTTTTTATTTTGTAGACAATATTTTGTAATATCCAGCGCGGATTGTTTTTGTCTACCATCGTTGCTGTTAACGATCACCGTATCCGTCTTCATCTTGTCCACAACCACCGGCTCCACCAATTTAGTCCACTGTCAATTTTGTCTACCACCGTCGATGTTGACGATCACCGTCTCCATCTTATATACTACCGTCATCAACCACAATTATATTTTTGTCCCCAATGTGGATGTCTTAACCACCACCGACTTATCGCCGTTTCTATCTACCACCGATATATTTCATCCACCAAATAGACGTTTTATCCACCATCGATTCTGTAGCCGTCTTGTCCACGACCACTGTCTCAGTCGCCGTCTTGTCCACGACCACTGTCTCAGTCGCCGTCTTGTCTTCCGTCATTTTGTCTACGATAACCATCTTGTCTAATGTTGTTTTGTCCACGACAAGCATCTCCATCACCATCATCTACCACCATCTTCATCATCGTCTCCGCCGCCACCGTCCTCGTTATTATCGCCTCCGTCACCACCATCCACACGACCGTCCGTTCATCACCACCACCATCCCCATTTTTCTTCATCGATCTCTTTTTAGAGAGAGAGATGGTACCGTGAATGAGAATAAGAGAATGAAGGAGAAAAAAGAAAGAAAGATAAAAGAGATAATAACTCAAACAACTTTGGAAAGTACCTTAATAACTCAAACAACCTTCATAAGTCTACCATACGCAAAAAGTCATATAAACCTTGTGAAGTTTGTTTTATTACGAGAGAACTAAAAAGTCACTTTTGTTTTTTGTTTCACGAGACCGAGAAGAGAAGAAAAATGGTGACCGACGACTTCGTCTTCTCCGGCCAAAGTTGTCGTCGCCGGTGAGTCCATAAGGTAAGTTCCGTCGTTCTCTCTACTTCTCATCTCTTCGTACTATTTTTGAAACCCTAATCAAAAAATTTTATTGTACAGTTTCGAAATTACGGCGAAATCTGGGTTTGTTGTTGTTACGGTGCACTAATCGAAACTTCCGTTGCAGTGTACAACAGGTAATTGACAATTTTAGAGGTGATGGCGGAAGAAGCGGAGATCGTGGATTTGTTGGATTCAGCGATGGTGGTGGTAGTTTAATTTGGCAAAAAGTTTGTTCTGTTATGGTAGATTTATAGTTCTGTAATGGTAGATTTATTTGTATGTCATGGTAGAGTTATTTATGTTTCGTGGTAGATTTATTTTGACATTTTACGATGTCGAGACGGACCGCTCTAGATCAGACGGTTTCCCGATTCAAGGAACCGCCGCTGATGGTGGTTCATTCTGAAACACCCAAACTTTTTTTTTTATCTAACAATGCTACCGCAGAAACCAACAACCCGATCAAATCAACAGAACGACCAATTAATTTTCATAAAATAAATAATCAATTCAATACACCAATAAACATGATTTAACATTTATTCCGATCCAAAATATCCAAAAGCATTTCTAACAATTCCTAGCGACCTAAACAGGTTCTAAACACAACCACAAAAAACTAGAGATCCTAATCATCCTCTCGTCCCAGCCATGATTCCACGATCTCAAACTTTTCCTTTAGCTGCAACTCAAAAGGGAAAAACAGAGTTGCGTGAGTATTATCATAAATACTCAGTGAAGCGGTCATCCCGCCTACCGATTACAAAATAGGGAAATAGCATGTCAATTACTACGCGAACAATCAACATTCAACAGATATGCAACGATCAACAGATATGCAACACTCAATAGATATGCAAATTCTCACAGTTTAACAAGTGGTGTCGATCGACACTCCACCTGGGTGTCGATTGACACTCCAATACCAAAATCAATCCTCGCGATCATAAAAGGGGGTGTCGATCGACACTGTCACTAGGTGTTGATCGACACCTCTCGCAGAATTCTAGACCGAGTCGAAATCCTCACGAGACTCGATCCCGTTTCATCGTACGAGACTGATCACGACAAAGCCACACAAAATCACACGAAAATCACAGAAATAACATTCATATTCATCACAATTCAATCATTCAATACCCTAACAAACTAATCCCGTAATCGCGATCACGCACTCACTTTAGCTTTAAATGAAGGAAAGGAAACAAATTGACCACGAACTAACGACGAACAGAGCCTCTACCCGCTGCTACAGAACGATCCGAGCGATTCCCTCACGAAATCATGAAGAACGATGATCCCTACGGCCCTAAAACTCGAATGAACGATGTCTCGAGGATTTCTTTGCAACACTCCTCAAGAACGATCGAATTCTCTCTCAACTAAAATTCTCTCCTTTTTCTCTTCCCAAAATACAGCCACAAATACAGCTACATGTATTTATACTAAAGCCCTAGGATTTTCTCTTAACCGCGATGCAAACCGAGCGATTAATTTTAAAATCGGTTAAACCGTAGAACTTGGTGTCGATCGACACCCACAGCTGGTGTCGATCGACACCCCTTTACCAAAATCAGAATTTTAGTTTTGGATGTTACAATTCTCCCCCACTAAACTGGATTCGACATCGAATCCCAAGACACAAGACTCCACGCTCTGGCCGCACCGGCTCATACCACTGGGGATTCTCACATAATCCCAAAAATCCACAACCAACCCACACTATACACACGTTTTCAGACATTTATTACGTTTTAACTCATCCATACACACACACCCCCTAAGGAACCACCGTCCCTCCGAGAGTACTGTCTCTTAGCACTATAGAGGAAACCACCGTCCCAATATAGGCTCTCAGTACTATAAAGGAAACCATCGTCCCAATATCAGTACTTAGGAAAACCACCGTCTCCTGGAGAGAAGCACCGTCTCTCAGTATGTATACAGGAAACCACCGTCCCCGATACATACTCTGGAAAGCCACCGTCTCCAGGTTATGGGTCATCCGTAATAAATTCCAAAACTCCTACCCATAACAACAATAAGGACCTAAAATCTACTCTAACAGAAACGCGCAAGGATCCTAGCCCGGAATACCATAATGCAATGTTTCCAAATCCTGACTAGGTCTGTCCAATTGATCGCACAACAATCAAACAAGAACATGTATAACCAGCTATAGACCCAGAGTTGGATCGATCGATTATGCAACAATCAAACAAGAACATGCACAACCAAGACACTACATCCGATATCCCGGTCGTTGAAACCGAACGCACAAGAAAAATCATCGAGGTCTGTATTCTGTCTCATGTTTATGCCACGGTCAGATATTGATTACTCTCAAGACGTCTCCTTTGATGTAACGATGCCGATGCCACTCCACTCTCAGGACGTCTCCCTCAAGCTCTGGCTCTATATAGGAAAATATTTCCTTAGAGTAATCAACACATACATGAACAAGCACCTGAAACTAGGAATACTTTCCTTGACAATAAAATGCAAAAACCTAATCTAGCAAAATAACTATACTCCTACTGAACACTTAGCTAACAAACCAACCATCCTCCATGGCCCCGGTCACTTCCGAAACGCCTCACCAACCAAAGCACTAATGCACGACCCGGGTATGTATTGCTCTTAACTCAGTCTATACCTAACACTCATAGGACGCATCCTGTGGCCCATCAGGAAAACATACCGTTCACACTCTCAGGACGCATCCTTTGAGTCAACGGTATTTGGGAAACACACATCCCAATCAACATACCGGAGAACTAACATCTCCTCAAAACACATGAGTTATTCGGGACCGCAGTCCTTAGAGCAATAAATACCGAGCACTGAAAAACAAAAAAATTAGACTGCCCAACAAGGGTTCAAATCCACTCCAGACGCCTCAGCGTAACCATCCATCGGCCGATACACTCGCCTATACACTTGAACATCCCATTCGAAGAGACCTAAAAACTGAATCGACTGCCATAACTTACTCTTGCTCGAACAGCCAAACACTTTATTTTCCGGAAATCCTTCCAGAACTAACCTCGGATGCATTGCCTGATCCTCATGAACTCTGCTTCTATTTCTAACTCAGACAACCTCCCGATAACTGAAACACTCCTTGCTCATTCTGAACACCATCCTCTGAATAATTAATCTCTATGTCTGGATATGATGTTACACGAGAGACCCAGAACTCCTCAAAATACTAGTTTGCGATGGCATTGCGATGAACCTTAAACCTTCAGATACTCCACTCTGCCTTCAGGCAACCAAACCCGGCGCTCCTCCTAACCGCACTTGCTCGACTCCGCATACTGCTTCTGTTCCCGAGCCTCTCGAGAACCAAACGCAATAAACTTCATGCTCCTCAGGATTCTTCGAATAGTCCAAGATATAACCGCTGAGTATGAAATGAACACTTCCCAAAATTCCTTGATCACGTCGTAATAATCTCGCGCATACCGCACGCGCATTTGCCAAGCCGAAAAGCATAACCAAAACTCGAAATGCCCATTACTTGTCTAGATTCGCCCTGAACCTTCTATGCAACATTTTTAATCCAACCGGGTCTGGCGGTAGATCGTACAACAATCAAACAAGAACATGTACAACCACCCGTTAGTCCTGACTACGCAACATTCTTAATCCAAACTAGGTCTGGCGGTCGATTATACAACAATCAAACAGAACATGTACAACCACTCGTCAGTCCCGATTTGGATTTCACAAATGCTACATTTGTTACCAGAACTCCATCCAAGGCCTAGCCTGACCAGCGATACTTTGGTTCATAACTCGAGCCTCCCAAACCGTCTATCACAGACCAAACACCTGACCCATCCAGTCAACACTACTCAAGGTCCTCACCCAATCCTCATAATTCGTCCAACATGGACTAAAATCCTGGCCTGACTTGGCTAATACCACACGAGATCGTCCCCTAATCTCAGAGGCTCCGTCTAATCCACACAAGAAAACATACCGCTCGCATTCTCGGGACGCATCTCTCGAGCCAACAGTATGTGGGGAACTCACGTCCCCGCAAGAGATCTCACATCCCTTGCTACTTATTCTAGGAACTCACTTCCCAAAAAGTATACAGGAGAACACACCTCTCCTCTGATTAGAGCCGCCTCACGTGGTATAGTCTCGATATTCTCAGCCTGGAATATCCTCAAAGAAACGACCCACACTGGTCCACACATATAAAACACATCTAAGAACCACACGCCTCAAAACTCATATGAAAATAAATAAGAAACACCATCTTATAAATTTTCAAAAGTGTATATCGTTTCAACACCAACGAAAATACACAAAACCAGAAACAATAATGCAAAGCTCAAAAACTGAAACTGGAAACAAAACCCAAGAGGAAGAACAACTGCTCAATCCTAGACCTGCACTTCTAAGTCCTTCTCAAGCACTGCAACTGCCTCCACCAGCTCCGCTCTCGATGCGAACTTGGAGCCTCTCCATGACTTCTTCAGCTCAAGCCTAAGTCCTCCTCAAAACTTACCCATCTGAGCTCGCTCATCATCCATGCCGCTACTCGCATATACCACTAGCATGCTGAACTCTGCATCATACTCACGAACCGACCGGTCTCCCCGAACCAGCTCTCTAAACTGCAACTCTAACTGATCCACTGCCTCTTGAGGAAAGTACCTGGCATTAAACTCAGCCAAGAATTCTCTCCAAGTCCACACCGTCTGTATCCTCCTGGCCTCGACACCAGTCCATTAGAGATAAGCATCTCCATCCAAAAATTCTACCGCCGGATCCACACGGTACTCATCCGGACATCTGATAGAACGAAACCTTCACTCCGTCCTCAACCTCCACTCATTGGCTCTCATTGGTCCCCCTCCACCCGAGAAGGACGTGGGCCCCAGGCGAAATCTGGGTTTGTTGTTGTTCCGGTGCACTAATCGAAACTTCCGGTGCAGTGTACAACATGTAATTGACAATTTCAGTATCATTGTTTCGATGGTAAAAGAATTTTGTGGAAATATCGAAACCTTAATCTCTAATTTTGTTTGACATATTAGGATTAAAGTATTTCGGTACAGATTCCGGCTTCGTTTCGTGTTCTAATTTGATTTATGGGTTTGTGTTCTTGATGGTAGATTTATTTTTCTTTGATGATAGATTTATTTTTATTTGATGGTAGTTTTATTCTAGAAGACGTGGAGGTTTTGGAGGTGGTGACGAAAGAAGCAGAGGTCGTAGATTTGTTGGATTCGATGGTGGTGCTTTTGTAGTTTGTAGTTTGATTTTGTAGAAAGTTTGTTCTCTCATGGTAGATTTATTGTTCTGTAATGGTAGATTTATTTGTGTGTCATGGTAGAGTTATTTTTGTTCCATGGTAGATTTATTTTGAGACGGACCACACTGGACCAGACGGTACTCTGGTTCAGGGAAGTGCCGTTGTTGGTGGTTCATCAGATGGACGTAGAGCCTTCGAAGGTGGTGGCAGAAAAGGCAGAGGTCGTGGATAACTTACAAATTTATGTTTGATGGTAGATTTATTCTCTGTTCAATGGTATGATAGATTTATTTTACTTTGATGGTATATTTATTTTAGTTTAATGGTAGATTTGTTTTCCTTTGCTGGTAGATTTATTCTGGTGGACGTGGAGGCTACAGAGGTGATGGCGGAAGAAGCGGAGATCGTGGATTTGTTGGATTCAGCGATGGTGGTGGTAGTTTAATTTGGCAAAAGGTTTGTTCTGTCATGGTAGATTTATTATTCTGTAATGGTAGATTTATTTGTATGTCATGGTAGAGTTATTTATGTTTCGTGGTAGATTTATTTTGACTTTTTACGATGTCGAGATGGACCGCACTAGATCAGACGGTTTTCCGATTCAAGGAACCGCCACTGATGGTGGTTCATTCTGAAACACCTAAACTTTTTTTTTATCTAACAATGCTACCGCGAAAACCAACAACCCGATCAAACCAACAGAACGACCAATTAATTTTCATAAAATAAATAACCAATTCAATACACCAATAAACATGATTTAACATTTATTCCGATCCAAAATATCCAAAAGTATTTCTACCAATTCCTAGCGACCTAAACAGGTTCTAAACACAACCACAACAAACTAGAGATCCTAATCATCCTCTCGTCCCAGCCATGATTCCACGATCTCAAACTTTTCCTTTAGCTGCAACTCAAAAGGGAAAAACAGAGTTGCGTGAGTATTATCATAAATACTCAGTGAAGCGGTCATCCCGCCTACCGATTACAAAATAGGGAAATAGCATGTCAATTACTACGCGAACAATCAACATTCAACAGATATGCAACACTCAACAGATATGCAAATTCTTACAGTTTAACAAGTAGTGTCGATCGACACTCCACCTGGGTGTCGATTGACACTCCAATACCAAAACCAATCCTCGCGATCATAAAAGGGGGTGTCGATCGACACTGTCACTAGGTGTTGATCGACACCTCTCGCAGAAATCTAGACTGAGTCGAAATCCTCACGAGACTCGATCCCATTTCATCGTACGAGACTGATCACGACAAAGACACACAATATCACATGGAAATCACAGAAATAACATTCATATTCATCATAATTCAATCATTCAATACCCTAACAAACTAATCCCGTAATCGTGATCACGCACTCACCTTAGCTTTAAACAAAGGAAAGGAAACGAATTGACCACGAACTAACAACGAACAGAGCCTCTACCCACTGCTATAGAACGATCCGAGCAATTCCCTCACGAAATCACAAAGAACGATGATCCCTACGGCCCTAAAACTCGAATGAACGATGTCTCGAGGATTTCTTTGCAACAATCCTCAAGAACGATCGAATTCTCTCTCAACTAAGATTCTCTCCTTTTTCTCTTCCCAAAATACGGCCACAAATTCGGCTACATGTATTTATACTAAAGCCCTAGGGTTTTCCCTTAACCGCGACGCAAACCAAGCGATTAATTTTAAAACCTACTAAACCGCAGAACTTGGTGTCGATCGACACCCACAGCTGGTGTCGATCGATACCCCTTTACCAAAATCAGAATTTTGGTTTTGGGATGTTACACATTCGGTGGACATGGAGGCTTCGGAGGTGGTAGATTTATTCTCTGTTCAATGGTATGGTAGATTTGTTTTTTTTTTATGGTAGATTTATTCTCTGTTCAATGTAATGAATTGACAGAATTTATGCACTCTAGAAATTCGCTCGCTATATAATCTATTTCCAAATGCCTTTAGCATCAATTACCATAACATTAAAACAGGAAAAACAAGTTAAAACTGAAAAGACACACATAATATTAAACACATATTTAAGCTTCACTAGTAGTATGATTATGATCGTATTGACGACAATTAGAACACTTGTGTTCTTTCCTTGGCTGGTATCGCTCCATCTCAGTCTCCAATGCACCTTTTATCCATGAGTTAGATAATAAGTCTACCACAACATTATTTAAAGAACCTAAGTCAGATAATAAGTCTACCACAACATTATTCAAAGAACCTAAGTCAGATAATAAATCTACCACCACATTGTTTAAAGAGCCAAAGTCATATAACAAATATACCACCGCATTGTTGTTTAAAGAACCAAAGTCAGATAACAAGTCTACCATAACATTTTTAAGTCACATAACAAGTCTACCACAACATTGTTGTTTGAAGAACCTAAGTCACATAACAAGTCTACCACCACAAGGTTGTTTGAATAGCCTAGCTCAGATAACAATTCTACCACTATAGTGTTGTTTGAATAACCTAAGTCATATAATAAGTCTACCACAACAATATGACAACCATCGTCGGATATTAAGTCTATCATAACAATAGAGTAAGCTCCTTCGGATAACAAGTCTATCATCCGAAAAATATATCTACCATAAGGTAAACAGAAAAAACAACTCTACCGATGTTTTTCGTAACTGCCAATCAAAGTTGTTCTAGTAAACGGAAAAAAGATTGAATAAGTCTACCGTCGAAAATATTAAATCTACCACTCATTATAATTCTACCACCACTATAATAAGTCTACCAATCACAAAATTAACTTTACCACACCAAATTAACTCTACCGTTAAAAAAACAAATCTACCAATTTGGAAATAAATCTACTAATCACCAAATAAGTCTACGGCTCCAAAATAAATCTGCCATTGATAATAATAAATCTACCAACCACTCTAATAAGTCTACCATTCGGAAACATCTTTACCACCAAAGGGACACAATAAGTTTACCGTTCATATATAAATCTACCGCTCAAAAAATAAATCTACGGACTTAAAATAAATCTACCATCACAGAATGATAGATTTATTTTCTTTAGCGGAAACTTTTCCCGCCGATTCATTAATGGCAGTTTCGTAAATACGTTTTTGTTATCAAGGCAAATAAGAATAAAACGGGTAAAAATTCTCAAAAACACAATTTTTTAAGGGAAATGTTGTTTTAGTTCAAAACCAACTTTCCAAGGTTGTTTAAGTAACTTTCGCAAGATAAAATGATCTTTTAGTATCTTTTAGTATAGTAGGAAGAAAAAAAAAGAGACAAAAATATGAAAATTTTTTGAATTTTTGAAAAGCATATTTTGAAAGTTAATTTTGAACAAATGGTATATTTGATAATTATCTATATATAAAACACAAG
The DNA here is from genome assembly GCA_963576765.1 of Draba incana. Taxonomy (NCBI): domain Eukaryota; kingdom Viridiplantae; phylum Streptophyta; class Magnoliopsida; order Brassicales; family Brassicaceae; genus Draba; species Draba incana. The sequence goes on along the minus strand of OY755215.1, from coordinate 6,872,350 downwards.
TTACCGAGAAACTCCTTAAACATCCTCATGGTAAACCTTCCCAATAGTTTTGTTGTAATGAAATAGTTATTTTTTCTATTGAATCTTGAGAAAATAAATGCATATTTCGAAGAGCATATTTTTTTTGCACATATACATTATTTTCCATTTTCTTTGTTTTTGAATTTTCATTCCTATATTTTTTTATAACCTGTAAAAATTTTGGATTTTGATACCATCCATACATTTTTCATGTTTCTCCTTTTAATTTTACATAGAGTTCTTGCGAATTGGGTTTCTCTCTTTACTATGTCTCTCAGTTATTTGGTAGATAATATCTCTTGCGGTTTACTTAATTCTATATTTCTTGTATTGTGTACATCTATTTTTATTTTCTTCTATTGTTAGTTTTAGTTGATAGTTTTTGCACCTAGCTGATAGTTTGTTACATAGTAAATAAAATTCCGATGCATCAAAATCATGAACAATCTTAACTCCATTGATACCAATAAGTCCTCTCTCGAGCTTCTTTATGTCCAAATCGCGGTGCTCGCTCAATCAATATACCAAATAGTTTCTTGAGCATTGGGAGAGTAGCAACAAGAGCAAATACAAATAGAACAAGAGTGCGATCAAATTCGATAGTTTTGTATGCGTGACATTGGTTAGTTACAATTTACAAACAAGGTCTTTGTTAAAAAAAAAAAAAGCAAATAAAAGTGCAAAACTAACAAATGTCAAAATTGACATTGACAAATTCATGGCTTATCTCTGTATATCACCGGCTCATCAATGGGAAAGGACGAGTTAACCATCATCTCTCTTATTAACCACATCTAATCTAAAGCGACGAATATTTCACAAAAAGAAAGAGAAAAGTGCCACAGCAAAAAAACTGAAAATCGAAACAAGCAACATGAACAACAACTGAGAATGGAATTATTTAATTCTTCATACAATTAAAAGGAGATGGATTGCGATATAGAGTCACCAAGAACTCACCAGGATACTACAATGTTGGTATATAATTAGTTTGCTATTAAACAAGGTAACATGAGCAACAGAAAAGGAGTCAAAACAATGATAAAAAAATATTGTAACTGAAACGAATCAATAGTCTCGTTCTTTCCTCTTGCCCAGTTGTTTGATTTGAACTTGCACTAAACTTGGAACACAAGAAGAGAACACAGGTGGATATAATGTAAATCCTATTTCTTTACGTTTCTCGGGATCCGGAGCTTCTCCAATTTTGACAGACTTGTAGTATCCATCTTGTCCAATGATGTGAGCTGAGGTCTCTGTCCGTTCACATTCGTCTACATCTGAAACCACAACGACTTTCTTGTCCTCGTCAACGAAGAAGCTCCACACTTTAAACTCATCCGGAAAACCAGTAAGCTGTGTGGTATCCACTTTCAAAAACTTGCTCCACGACACCGCATTAGGCTCGATCTTAACCGTAATCCAAATGTCCATGACCTTGTCGTGTTCATATAACACAGCGAGCTTCTCTTCTCTGACACAAGATACAATCACAGTCTCCGAAAATTGGGAGTTAAACGGTAGAGGTAGTCGCGGTCCAAATCTCTCTACTGTAAAATCAAAACAGAGTAAAAAACCTTTAATCTCTTTTGTAACATCCGCTATTGTACTTAGATCTTGAGCAAAAAAGTAACTATTTCCTTTCGAAGACACATTGTCACTTCGAATATATATATATATATATATATATATATATATATATATATATTCCAAGTCTAAATTAACATCAAGAACCCTCCATGAATAGACTTGAAGTCATAGATTTCGGACGTGTAAGGGAGGTCTTTTCGGTCAGTACAATCCAACATCCTCAAGATTTTGTGGTTACGGTTATTGTTGCTGTATCCAAGAGCATACGAGTCAAATCTCTTGCAATGGTGTCTTGTGTAGGAACCGCGAAAACCGAATTGAGAAAACCGAATGAAATTTGAATACGAATTAAGAAGAAGAAATTCTCGATAATAAAATGTATACGGAGTCGAGATTGCTCTCTTTCCTTAATTCGAAAAATCGCCCATAGTGAGACGGTTTGATACGATTACGAATCCCAGGATAAAACCGTAAGGAAGAACGATTTCGTAAAACTCAAAATCGTAATCTGACGAACAGATATCTATGAATACTCTCGAGACTTACTTTGTGGAGGATCGGAATTTTTCTGTTTTAGAAAAAAAAATTCGCAGAGAAAAGACCTTATGAAAAGAGACGATGGCGCGCAAGTTTTAAAGAACCGATGGGTTGCGATTAACGGTCGCAATTGTTCGGTCACCATGAACCGAAAGGTTGCGATTATTCGGTTAAATTTTTAATAAAAATTTTCCCCCAAAAGAATAATCTTAATGGACCGAAGGTCCAATTGCCCAAGCCCAAATCAATTTCTCATTCAAACTTTAACTCAATTTTACATAAACCAAATGTTCAAACCAATGGCCCATTTGTTTAATAAAATTAGTTCCAACAATCCCTCACATGAATAGAAATGACCTCTAAACATATGACGACTCGATAAACTCTAAGACTCTACTGATTAGACTAACTTATATAACTAGACAGACAGACAGACATTCGAGAGTATAACGAAAAATTACTGTATCTGAGTTGGTAGCAATTTTTCAGCTTTGAACCACTCGTCGTTAGTAGCTGCCAGATTTACTTGGCCAGGAGGTGAACATGATGTCTTGAACCACCCAAATTTCGATGTAAACCTAGACAACAGCTATAACACAGCTTCATTTTCTCATAGAACCTTGTTCTCTATTGTGTTCATTTTGGCCGTGAACTTGCCTGGTTTTCATGAGTGGACTTGGAGAATATAGCCTTTCCTTCATTCTCCTAGAAACGGCCCCATTTCACACTCACTAGGTGATCTTCATTAGCTTAGCGTTAGAAGTATTCTGAATACTATCTATTATAAGACTAAAAAATCATTAAAAGCCAAAAGCTTATCCTTATTCCATACCGATGTAACATTGCATGTCATCCTAGGAACTGGGTAGAGATATTAATCTCACAGTGTTCTTTCAGTTTAAGTTTGAATTTGTTGTCCCTTTGAACCTATTTCTTGGGATCTCCAGTCATGTAAGTGGGGTGTCCATCAAACTTTAACTTTATTCATAGGCTTGTAAACCCATTCCTCTTGATGATTTGACTACTTGATCTCTTGCCAAACCTTTAGTGAACGGATCAGCTAGGTTATCAGCAGATTTGATATAATCTATCGTGAGTACTCCGGTGGAGATCAAGTTTCTAATGGTTTTATGTCGTCGTCGAATGTGACAAGACTTTCCATTATAATGATTATTCAGTGCCCGAGAGATAGCCGATTGGCTATCACAGTGTACACGTAAAGCTGACACTGGTTTCTCCCACATAGGGATATCTTCCAAAAAATTCCGAAGCCACTCTGCTTCTTGAGCAGTTTTGTCTAAAGCGACAAACTCAGGTTCCATGGTTGATGTGGCTATCACGATTTGTTTGGTAGTTTTCCAATACACTGCTGCACCTCCAAGTGTAAAGACATATCCACTTGTGGATTTTGAGTTTTTGGAGTCCGCGATCTAGTTTGCATCATTGTATCCTTCCAAAACTGCTGGTTCTTTACCATAGTGTAGTCCATAATTTTTGGTATAACGTAGGTAATTCAAAACTCTAGTTATTGCTTTCCAATGTTTATGTCCTGGATTACTAGTATAGCGACTCAGTATGTTTACTGCATGTGCTAGGTCGGGTCTAGTACAATTTGTCAAGTACATCAGACTTCCGATTACTCGTGCATACTCCACCTGATAAATTGCATCACCTGAGTTTTTAGTCAGGTGAATATGAGGGTCAACTGGAGTTTTTGCAGTCACACTTGAATAGTTTTTGAATCTATCAAGTATCTTTGTGCATAATGTGATTGCGATAAGATAATTCTTCCAGCATGTCGGTGAATCATAATACCGAGAACGACATCTGCCAATCCCATGTCTTTCATTTCAAAGTTACTATGAAGTAAGTTCTTTGTTTGATTAATCATGTTATTAGTATTGCTAATAATGAGCATGTCATCAACATACAAACACAACAAAACATATCCGTGAGGAGTACTTTTGATGTATATGCATTTATCACATTCGTTAATGCTAAAACCATTTGACATCATCACATTATCAAATTTTTCATGCCATTGTTTTGGAGCTTGTGTCAGTCCGTACAATGACTTGACAAGTCTACAAACTTTGTGTTCTTGTCCAGGGACAACAAATCCTTCTGGTTGTTTCATATAAATCTCTTCTTCTAAATCTCCATGTAGAAAAGCTGTTTTGACATCCATCTGATGTATTTCTAGGCCTCTTAATGATGCGATACTAACCAAAAGTCTGATGGAGGTTATTCGCGTCACTGGAGAATATGTGTCAAAGTAATCTTGACCTTCTTTTTGTCGGAATCCTTGAGCCACAAGCCTGGCCTTATACTTATCCACAGAACCATCGGTTTTCATTTTTGTTGTGAAAATCCATTTACTCTCTAGTGCTTTAGACCCTTCGGGTAGATCGGTAATCTCATATGTATGATGTTGCAATACAGAATAGATCTCACTATTAACAGCTTCCTTCCAATAGGATGCTTCTGGTGTAGACATGGCTTCTGAGTAAGTTGTTGGTGCGTTATCTGTGAGAAACACCATCATGAAATCATCACCAAAAGATTTTTCCTTACGAGCTCTTTTGCTGCGTCAAGGTTCATCTTCTACGTCTTCCACATCATGTGTTGAGGTTCTGGAAGTGCTTGCCTCATTTGTTGAGAAGCTTGTGTCCCGTTGTTCAAATGTCCTCTTCTGACTTTGTTTTTCTTTACAAGGGAAAATGTGTTCAAAGAAAGACGCATTTCGTGATTCCATTACTGTATTCACATGAAAATCGGGTATGTCTGATTTGTGAACCAGAAATCGATAAGCACTACTATTGTGTGCATATCCTATAAAAATACAGTCTACTGTTTTAGGTCCAATTATGACCTTTTTCGGAGGTGGTATTGCAACTTTAGCAAGGCACCCCCACACTTTGAGGTATTTGTACGAAGGTAAAACACATTTCCAAAGTTCATATGACGTTTTGCCAATAACTTTATGTGGTAACTTGTTGAGAATATAGTTCGTAGTAAGCAAAGCTTCCCCCCACATTGACTGGGGTAACCCAGATTCCTGCAATATTGCATTCATCATCTCATAAAGAGTTTGATTTTTATTACTTTCTGTTATGCATGTATTTGAGATAGATCTTGAAGTTTTTCCAACTAGGAGGAAGCTGCTGTCTTGGTCTTCCGGAAAGGCGAAGACAAAAGCATGGATTGACTTTATTCTACGACTAAACCAGAATCACTCCGGAGATAAAGCAGTTCACCGTGAACATACTTTCAAATTCTATCTCATGCACTAGTAATTGCATTAAGGTTCACAAGTGGCAAACCACTCCCAAACTAAATTTAGGGAGTTTGACTCACTTGATCCGTTTTTAACCATTCGGTTCCTTTGTTTAGTACACTAACACAAAAGTTAGAACTTCACTCTTATATACTCAACTTTTGAAACATATATTACTAAATTGTAATTAAATTTAGACTTTCAGGATAATAAACCAATTTAATTGTGCAAAGACATACTTCTGCAATTTTAACAATTCGAGTAAATTGCTAAACACACGTCGATTAAATGTTCCATAACACTAATCGAACCTGGAAAGTAACTCAATAACCAATGTTACTTATTCACAAAAGTCACTTCTCATAATCTGGAAGAGAAACGTGACCAATGAATTAATGACAGAGACAAGCCATGCTAGACTTATCAAATCGATGATATTAAGCCGGTTAAACCACACCGAATGTACGCAATCTAGACAATTAGACTAATTGCTACAACATGTCGATTAAAATATTCTATAGAACTCAAGCTATGAAATATTATAATGACAACAACAGTTATCGGTGATTGCAAATTGCAAAGCAATTAACTAACCAAAATCAAACCGGTTGTTTACACAAAACTGGAAACAAGATTATATAATCACACGCCGATCATGTAGATGAGATTCGGCGACGAATGCCAATAAATTGCTAAATTATGCAAACGTGATTTTCCAGAAACCAACAAAAGCATAATACTGTCTAACTAAACAAGTTTGACAAATTGCTTTAATCACGTTGATTAAAATATTCAAGTGAGCACAAGTTATGAAACTCTATAATTCCACCACGAGATTCAGAATGATTGCTAAAAAATAATCAAACCAGAATCACACCGAATGTTTAAACAAACCAGAACCAATCAGAAGATTTTGAAATCATTAAATAAAAATCGAAGAATTCTCAATTCGATTAAAGCGATAAGCAGAAAGCGGATTTTTCGAATTAAGATTGTAGGAACCGCGAAAATCGAATTGAAAAAACCGAATGAAATTTGAATACGAATTAAGAAGAAGAAATTCTCGATAATAAAACGTATACGGAATCGAGATTGCTCTCTTTCCTTAGTTCGAAAAATCGCCCGTAGTGAGACGGTTTGATACGATTACGAATCTCAGGATAAAACCGTAAGGAAGAACGATTTCGCAACACTCAAAATCGTAATCTGACGAACAAATATCTATGAATACTCTTGAGACTTACTTTGTGGAGAATCGAAGTTTTTCTGTTTTAGGAAAAAAATTTCGCAGAGAAAAGACCTTATGAAAAGAGACGATGGCGCGCAAGTTTTAAAGAACCGATGGGTTGCGATTAACGGTCGCGATTGTTCGGTCACCATGAACCGAAAGGTTGCGGTTATTCGGTTAAATTTTTAATAAAAAATTTCCCCAAAAAGAATAATCTTAATGGACCGAAGGTCCAATTGCCCAAGCCCAAATCAATTTCTCATTCAAACTTTAACTCAATTTTACATAAACCAAATGTCCAAACCAATGGCCCATTTGTTTAATAAAATTAGTTCCAACATCTTGGTTGGATCGTTCTAGCCTGCCCCAAATATGGATTCCATACCACGAGATTCCAATCGTCTTTATTGACGCATAACAATAAACCGTCACAATGAGTGATACTATCTATCTCCATCTGGTTAAATATACTTATTTGCTTTGCGGATGGATCAACAAAGTCGTCGTCGTTTCGGATTCCTTGGAGATCAAATTTTATTGAATAAACCTTACAATCCATCCTCATGAATCCTAGAAACTGCTTTCTTGTTGTTGTTGCTACTGATGTTTTACCAAAAATCTGATTTTGAGATGAAGAATTCCACTTTTTGCTAGTGGATCGCACTGTCTTCAAAGATGTCAATGAAACTCTAAAGAGTATCTCTTCTACTAAATCCCATAGAATAATGCATTATTCTATGTTTCAAACAAAGTTTTTAGATTCATAAGCTTTGCTCTCTCTATGTACATATACAACCAAATAACTAAGTTAGGGTAGGATTTATGAATCACCGCTTTTAATTTCTTTCCTTTTCCTACGTAGTAATAATGAGAAATTGGGTGGTATAACAAAGAATTAAAGGAAAATTAGATGACAAAAATCTAAGCGAAACCACCTATTGTTTTGTAAAAGAATCTTAATGCTTTTTGTTATTTTCCTAATTTCCTTTTAATTATTTGTTATTAAGCTAACTAACTCATTCAAAAATAAATTTAATCTATCCATCATCCATGCGTATATATCCAAAATAAATTAAAATAAACAAAAAGGATTTAATCTTAATGATTTTTTGTTTTTTTATAAAAGGTGGTATATTTGCGATTGCAATAAATTTTCAAGAGCGGCAAATTTGAAAAAAATATTTCCAAATGTGGCATATTTTCAAGGGTGGTATGTATAATTTATTTTCTACATACAATACAAGAAGATGCCGCTTATTTGTTTCCTAATTTTACGACCATCTAAAGAGTGACTCTTATCTTCTTAATTTATCATGATAATTTATTTTCTTTTTTACCAGTTTATAACAATAACGAAATTATATACCCCTATATAAGTTTTATACTAAGGGGTGATCAACACTTTTACCACCCGACTAATTCTCATGGTGGGTGTAGCAGTCGATTAGCCTACTTACCAAGTTTTTTAATGGCCTAAAGCGTGATACTATTTCGACTGGCCAAAGATTTTTTGGTTCGGACCGAAAAAGGAATGTCGAGGGAAATGGTTAAAATAATATCACGATTGAGGAGAATTAAACCTTAGTCTAGACCTATAGTGTAACTCTTTTCTCAAGTGGGAACCACTAGCCCACCACCACTTAGTTAAACCATATTTATTTCTCTACACCGAACTAGTAACTCCGTCCAGCCTAGTAACACCATGATCTCTGAAAATATATGGTACACGCATAGATGTTTAAAAGAATTAATTATTTATGTCACCAAAGTGAACTTATCTTTTATGTCACATGTTTTGAGAAAACTCCATGGTTAAACGTGTTTTCAGGATGGGTGACCTACTGAAAAATCATTTCCAATACCGTGTGAGTGAGAACAAAACATAAAAAAAAATTATGTGGTGATTTATTTCAGTTAACAAGTCTTTCGAACCTCTCCAACTAACGCATCGATCATCCGAAAAAAGTGAGGCAATGGGATGAGATTGTTCCTCCAAACTTTTCAAAAAAACTACTATTAAAATACAGTTTTTTAAAATTGCCACCATGAATAATATCCATTAATATATTCCGTAACATGGTTTCATACGTTTATTTATAATCAGTTGGATATATATATTGTTAAAAGAATTTATGCAACCAAATGAAGACCCGAATTTAACTAAAATAAGACTAAAATTTTAAAATGTTTTGAGAGAGCTATTCTCAACTATATACCTACATATATTTTACGTTTTCTGAAACTTATCTAAAGCTCCGGCATGAATGTAGTAGATGTAGAGAATCGATTGTCCAATTATGTACTTACGAGGATCGTCAATTTAATAAAAAGAATAATTTTATTGTAAGAGAATACTATTACAATATATAATTGGACGTACTCCAACCAAACTCTTCAACAAGAAAATAGACCACACCAACCTCTAACTTAAAATTCACCATCAAACCAAGAACAAAGGAAACACTATGATCAGCTACGAGAAAAAATTCATCGTCACAACATCTATCTTATGCCTCTCCATAGCCATATTATCCGAAGGTCAACCATATCTGATGCAATTCGATCGTTGGGAAGTATTGCAACCGAGCATCGGTATATCCGCCATGCACATGCAAGTCCTCCACAACGGTATGGTCATAATGTTCGACCGTACCGATTTCGGTAACTCAAATATCTCTCTACCCGGAGGAATGTGTCGATATGATCCTAGTGACACAGCCGTCAAGTTCGATTGCTCCGCACACTCGGTTCTCTACGATGTTGCCTCCAACACATACCGGCCCTTGAAAGTACAGACCGATACATGGTGTTCTTCTGGTTCGGTTCTTCCCAATGGAACATTGATTCAAACCGGTGGATACAATGATGGTGATCGCGCTACTCGAATCTTTACACCTTGTGGTTTTAGTGAAATATGTGACTGGATTGAATTTCCTCAATATCTAGCCCAACGTAGATGGTATGCCACCAACCAAATTTTACCAGATGGACGGATAATCGTGGTCGGGGGAAGAAGACAATTCAACTTTGAATTTTTCCCCCGACCCGATCGGTCTAGAGAATCTAGATTTGAGTTTCTTAGAGAAACTTCAGATGGAAGCAACGAAAACAACTTATATCCGTTCCTACATCTTTTACCAGACGGAAACTTATTTGTCTTCGCTAACACAAGATCCATAGTGTTTGATTACAAAAGGAACCGAATCGTGAGAGAATTTCCAGAGATTCCAGGTGGTGATCCAAGGAATTACCCAAGTAGTGGCTCTTCCATACTTCTCCCATTAGACGAAACCCGCAATGCTAACATGGAAGCTGAGATTATGGTTTGTGGAGGTGCTCCTAAAGGTGCCTATACAGATGTGAAAAACGGCCGCGGATTCGCACGTGCCACTTCCACGTGCGGGAGGCTAAAGCTAACCGGTGCTAGTCCAAGTTGGGAAATGGAAACCATGCCGTTACCACGTGTCATGGGGGACATGCTGCTCTTACCCACGGGTGATGTCATCATTCTAAACGGGGCAGGAGCTGGTACGGCCGGGTGGGAAAACGCACGTGATCCATTAACGCGACCCGTGATATATCACCCATTTGATCGTCGGTTCTCCATTATGTTCGCAGCAGCGCGGCCTAGGATGTACCATTCCGCAGCGGTTTTGCTACCGGACGGTCGGCTTTTAGTTGGCGGAAGTAATCCTCACATTTATTACAACTTTACCAACGTTGAGTATCCGACGGAATTGAGCCTAGAGGCTTATTCTCCACCGTATCTTTCTTTCACATCCGACTCAATAAGACCGAAGATATTGACCAGCGACAAAGTGGTGAACTACAAGAGATTGTTCAACCTCAGTGTCTCCATTGCACAGTTTTTGACTCTTGATCTTCTCTCTGTGAGGATAGTTGCACCTTCCTTCACTACTCACTCCTTTGCGATGAATCAGAGGATGGTGATCTTGAAGCTACTCTCTGTGGGGCGTGACGGGCTAACAAATTCGTATAGAATCAATGTGTTGGGTCCATCGACGGCTGAGATTGCTCCTCCAGGATACTATATGATGTTTCTAGTGCATGCAGGCGTACCAAGCTCAGGTGTTTGGGTGCATATCGAGTGAACCGTTAAGAGAGGATGAAATAGTGTGAAATGTGTGTTGCATGTTGGATTTATATACGGTAAGATCTAGTATTTATCTTGGTTTATTAGAGCATCATTAGAGCATAATCAACGGTAGTCTATCTCCTTCGGTCTCTTAAAATATTAATCAAAGCATTTGTATTTAATTTAATTAACTATTTAGATATTAAATAATTAAAAAAACTTGTAAACCACTCAAATGATAACATGTAGCTACAAACCATCTAACATACGTATGTTTAGAGCATGTGCATTGTAGCATAAGTGTCTACAATGCACATGCTCTTAGTCTCCTAGACAAGAGATTTCTCTCTCTCTCCTGCATCTCTTGTGCTTTTAAATTATTTTATACATTTTAATTAATAAAAACTCATGCAACAGACCACCGTTGATCATGGTCTTATCTTATTATATAAAAGAGAAGCCGGTCGACGAGAGCGCGACACGTAAGCAAAATTGTAACTCGGGAAATCGTGACAAGTGTCTAATATTGATCGAGATTGTGACATGTGTGAAATATTAAAATTAGTTAAGAAAGAATAAAATTACAAATGGAAAAATAACAAAACAAAAATTAGTTAACTAAGCAATTAGTGCAAAGTAAAATTTCTAATAGTCTTAACTAATTAGAATAACAAAAAAATTTCTAATATAGTATAAACTAATTAAGGAAAAGGAACTTTATAATAGTAAAAACTAACAAAAAAATCTGCCGAAAAAATTGAGAGAATATAAAGTTTTTGTTCTATAAGGAAATTGTATAAAAGGAAACTTATACAAAAGAATAACAATATACTTACTATTAAAATAATTTTATACGTATTATGAGATTATTAATATGAAATTTATTATATTCTAATTTAACTCTACATTATTTAAATTGTTATATGATTTTTCCTAAAACTAATATATACATATATATAAGAAAATAATATGTGATTAAGAATATAAATTGAATTATGCTTACACATATTTTAGGATCCGTTGTGATGAATTAGAATATGAAAATGAAGATAAAAATTAATATCTAATGATTTGAGATCCCTATGTAAATAATTTTTATTCCATTACTAAATAAATATTGGTAGTGTGCGGGATGGTGTACAAATTGGTATATTGCATGTTGATCTTTATTAGTATCAATGATAGATGTCTTGCTTTTAATTTTTAAGTTAATTACTATTTTTAAATAAGATCTCACAAATTTGTAAGGTATCTAGAGAATCTATAACGGGGAAAAGAGAATGAAGAAAACGTTTTGTCACTTTTCTACGAAGGAAGAAGCCGCTCTGTCACTTTAAATTTTGTAAAATAAGATATTTTTATTTTTCTAATATATTCAAACAAAATTTTCAAATCAACGTAAAATAATGGTATAGATTAAAAATACTCAAAAGAATTTTAGATTAAAAATAAATGGGTAGACAAATATTGTTGGTGTACATGATGGTGTATTGGTTAGTATTGATGACATATGTCTTGTTTTTTTTTTAGTTAATTATTAAATTTTAATAAGATCTCACAAAATTATAAGATTCAAGAAGAATCAATAACGAGGGATAGAAAATGAAGAAGACGTTATGTCACTTGAGTTTATAATGTTTAGTGTTTTTATCCGCATATTTACGCGGGCTTTACTCTAGTGGGTAGTAAATTAGGGGTAAGATAGAAGGGTTTTACTTAATAAACTCAAAAAAATAAATCTAAAAAAGCCCATAGTCATATTTACGGTTCTTTTTTTTTTGTCGGAAACTAGGAGGAAACCCTCCCAGAGTTTATTAAAGAACTAAAAAGATTACAAGCAAACTCGTCTCGGTCGCGTCGACCCAAGACTGTCATCCAACATGATCGACTCTACGTCATTCGGAACCAACTCCAACAAATGAAACCCTAATGGCAAAGAAAAAGCATAGTTCGTCAATCCATCCGCAAGGTGATTGACCTCCCTATACACATGCGTAACCCGGACTATCCAGTCCTTTTTCAGTAAGCCATGGCACAACCGTACCAGGAAAGACAGCGGATGAACATCACTAATCCCTGTCGTCAAGAACCTCACCACCAACTCCGAATCAACTTCCAGCACCACCCGTGTATACCCCTTCTCCCAGGCAAGCACCAGGCCATAGTACACATCCCAGAGCTCTGCTAAAGGAGCCGAAAAAACACCAATATTCAGAGCAAAGCCCCCGCACCAACTCTCGTCCCTATCCCGGAGCACTCCTCCCGCTGTAGCTAAACTCGGCTTTCCACGTGAGGCTCCATCCGTGTTTAACTTGATCACGTCCCCAGGTGGGATGATATATCATGGTTTTTACCCTGTTTAAGCCATGATATAAGTCCTATATCTAGAGTCTTTGTTATGTTTTGTGTTAGTTTTAGAGTCTTTTCAGGTACAAGGACGATTGGAGCTTAAAAGATGTTTACTGGGAGTTTTGGAGTATCACGGAATGAAGCGGCAAAGATGCAATCATGGAATGAAGTTTTGGAGTCTGTGTCGAGCGACACCACCAGTGAGCATCGCTCGACACTACGACATGAGAAGCAAAGAATCCGATTTTGAAGATTGGTGTCGATCGACACCACCTATCAGTGTCGATCGACACCCTGTTCGCAGAAGCCCAGTTCTTAATCGCAGAAGTCCGTTTGAAGCCCGAAGTTTCCAGATGTTTACTTTTATGTTCTCGCCGACTTTGTAACCTTATAAATACATTTTTAGAGTCATTGTTTAGACTTACGCATTATTTTACTGAACTCTTTGATTTATCTTTTAATAAAACCATGTTTTCATTATTCGATATGTCTGAGTAATTTCCCTGTTAGGTTTAGGGTTTTTGAAAGTGTTTGATGAGTTGCATGATCTGATCTGATTATTAGGATAAAATCATTAGAACATTCTTCATCTAGACTTGTGTTTATTGCTGATTCTAGCCTCGCGAACTAGAATCTGATATTAGGTTGTTTAGTAGATGCGACAGCATTATTAATCACCTGAACTAGTGTTAGATGAGCAAAATACCTATTCGCAAAGGGATTTGGTTTAGGGTTTTGTGAGCAATTGAACTTGAACTTTAATGCTTGATTAGATCCATAGGATTCGTAAAGGAATTTGGTTTTCTAGGATTTATTCATAGATAATCTTTGCAACGACAGTTGGTCGATTTTACCTTCGTGTTCATGTTCAAGAATTGTGCTTAATATTCCTATTATCTGATTTATCTGCATCTTTGATTCACCGGAGATATCCCTATACCTAGCGCTTTCTTTCATTGATTTTAAAACCGTTTTTAATTGCTTTGATTTATTGCATTCATCTCATTTTGCCTAGCTTAATCTGAAATTTATAATTTATTGTGTTTTCTTAGACTTCCTGTGGATCGATAACCCTAAATACTGCAATTGACCTCTTAATTTGAGAGAGTCTAGCTCTAGGGATAATTTGAGCTTATCAAATTTTGGCGCCGTTGCCGGGGAGTCTAGACCATTAGATTTATTTTATTAGGATTTTGTCTAGGTTTTTGTTTTTATTTTTGTTTTGCTAGTTTCTTTTTGTTTTGCGTTTCAGGTACATGCGAAACCGCAATACCAGGAGCAATCGACACGAGGAACTAGTTGGTTACAATCTCGAGGAACTTGCGCGTTTGGAACGTGAGAACAGAAGAACAGCTAGAATGGCTGCTCAAGAACGTATTATACTGATTCCTGGAGAGGATGGAGTTCTGCGTGATCCGGCAGGTCTCAGATACAACGCCGAAGGGCAGAGGATTAACGACGATGGTATTGTGATCGTCGAGGAGATTGTCGAGCCAATTGACGAAGGAGCAGTGTTCGAAAAATAAGCTGGTGTCGCTCGACACCATAACGGTGTCGCTCGACACCCGCATGGGATTTACGCCGAGCAACAAGGGAATCAGATCGCTGGACGCAACAGACAGCCAGGTGTCGATCGATACCAGGAGGGTGTCGATCGACGCCCTGTCATGAACCGCACTCTAGCTGATTTCAACAGGCCTGATCAGTTCTACGCGAATCGAGCTGCAATTCGTCCTCCAGCTTTCCAGAGGAATGATTTTGAGCTGAAGCCTGCGTACTACTCACTAGTAGCTCAACATCCTTTCCATGGCCTTCCACATGAGCATCCGATGGATCACATCGAGAACTTCGAGGATTTAGCCTCCAGCATCAAGGCTCAAGGAGTGTCTAGCGATTATCTTTTCTGCAAGCTATTCCCATACTCTCTTAGTGGGGATGCTTCTTACTGGTTGAAGCAGCTTGAGCTTGGATCGCTTACTACTTGGGAGGACACAAAGAACGCGTTCCTGAAAAACTTCTTTGATGATGCGAGATCAGAAGAGCTGAGGACAAAGATTACTTCTTTCAAGCAGGGTCCTACAGAAGCTTTTAAGGCTGCATGGACCCGACTTAAGTCCTATCAGAGGGATTGTCCTCACCACGGCTTCACAGACGTTCAATTGTTAGGCATCTTCTACAGGGGAGTAGAATGGCGGTATCAGATGTCACTGGATGCAGCGAGTAGTGGTAACTTCAATACCAACTACCCAGCAGATGCAATCACTCTCATCGAGAACTTGGCTTCTAGCAACAGCACGAAGAACGCTGACTTTGAGAGGAAACTGTTGAGCGAAAACAAAGATGGCGGGAAGCACTTGTCTGAGATGAACGCGAAGCTGGATTCTATGAAAAGTATCCTTGTGGGCAAGAAGTCTATTCAGTTTGCCCAGGAAGTTGAGACAGCAGGAGAGGATGTGAATTACATCAATGGCTCAGGATTTCAGAAGTATGGAAGTCAGCAAGGCTATCAGAAGCCCTTTCAGAGCAACAACTTCAACAGAAGCTATGGTTCCTCGTCCTACCAGAAACCTCCTGAGCAAGACAACGAGGTGAAAACTATGCTTGCGCGACTCCTAGATGGACAACAGAAGTTGGAAGTTACTTTCAATGGGAAGTTGGACTCAGTCTACCAAGACCTTAATGGGAAATTCGAGTCATTGAGCGCTCATATGAAGCAATTGGATACACAAGTTGCGCAGACTGCTGAATCTGTTAGGAGACAAGATGGTTTCCTTCCTGCAAAGACCGATGTAAACCCAAGGAGCGCTTGCAATGCTATTCACACTGAGACGAAGGATTATTTCGCAGAATTGGGTGAGATTTTTGGTACAGCAGAGCAGGTGTCGATCGACACCGGTCCAGAGCATCGATCGACACCACTTGTGGAGTTATCTGAGATCGAGACAGAAGATCTAGTGTTGATCGACACTACAAAGAGTGTCGATCGACACCCCGTCCAGACAGAGCCTGATTTTGCGGTTATCGCGATTGCTTCTGAGGAGAACGTCCACAAGGCCAAGGTTCCTTTCCCCAGAGTTAAAAGGTCCAAGCAGGAGATTGAAGAAGGATTTTTCAGGTGGATCATTGATAAGGTCATGGTTGAGATGCCTTTGATCGATGCAGTTAAACTTTCTCCTGCGCTTAGGAGATACGTCAAGCGGCTTGCAGCTAATGGTATTAGTCCTGAGGAGGGAGCACTGCTGACAAGAGATATCTGAGCGATTCTCTTGAATACTCCTCCAGTACCTAGGAAGAAGAAGAAGGACATAGTAGTCTCCGAAGAAGTAACCGCAATGATTCAAAGCAGGATTCCTGTCAAGCTGCCAGATCCAGGAAACTTCGTGCTTAATTGCTCCATCTCGACAGGGCAGTTTCCTCACTCTCTTTGTGATTTAGGATCAGGAATTAACTTAATGCCATTATCTGTTGCTATTGATCTTGGTGTGACTAATTTCAGGACTACTAGGATGTTTCTTACTCTAGCCGATCGGTCGAGGAGATTCCCAAAAGGAATTCTAGAGGATGTGCCAATCAAGATTCAGGACTGCATTATTCTAGCGGATTTTGTAGTTTTGGAGTACGAAGATGAGCCTGAAGATCCTTTGATCCTAGGACGGTCATTCTTAGCTACTGCTGGCGCTCAAATCGACGTGAGGAAAGGGAAGATAAAGCTTGATCTTGGTGATATTTTCATGGACTTTGACATGGAGACAACAAGAAGGAAATCCACCATTCATGGTCAAGCTTTCTCTGTGGATACATCGCTGGATGACGAAACAATCAAGGAGCCTTCGAAAGATATTCCTGCTGAGATCATTGAAGAAGTGGTCGTTCCAGAACCATCTCCTGAGATACCTCATGAAGAGCCCCGGTATGAACCCCTTGTACTTAATTATGTCTCTTCTACATTCATTAAAGATGAAAAGCCTGTTACGCGCTCATGCAAGCTTCGAGTTCCTCGAAAGCTTGATTTTTCTGATGGATTTGCAGGAAAGAGAAAAGAAGAGATGAAACCTCAGAGGAGTTCAAAGCCTTTCGCAAAGATGTGAATCATCATTCCTTCGGAGCTTAAAGATCAAGGAGAAGCAGTTCTTCAGGAAATGATGGAGAGAACGATGAGACTTTTTCCTGAGACTGTTTCTGATAAGTCTGGGGGAGCTGTCCAGAAGGTCCGTTTGAAACAAGTTGCCGGTTCCGTTCAGGATAGAGGAAGTCCGATACTTCCTAAAGATCCACCATAGTTCCGAGTTCCATCACAGTCAAGCTAAAGACTGAAAACAAGCGCTTAATGGGAGGCAACCCATTTGTAAGTTTAATATTTATGTTTTCTTTTTATGTTTCTTTTTCAGTTTTACGCTTTGGTTTTGTTTTTGGTGTCGATTTTCAGGAAAATAAACGTTCGAATTGAAAGTGAGAATGAACTTCAATTGAAGGTGTCGATCGACACCAACAGGAGAATCGATCGACACCATGAAAATCCATAGTCAGAATCGGGACACAAACGTGAGTGTCGATCGACACTTATGTCGTGTCGATCGACACGGTCCCCAGGTACGAATTCTTACTTGATTTTTCATTCGTTTCAATTCCTGTTTATCTTGTTTCACCGATCTTAGGCTTAATAACACTGGGGACAGTGTCGTTTAAGTCTGGGGGAGGTAGTCGCTAACTTTTGTGTTTTCTTTTGGTGTTTTTGAGTCATTTTTAAAAATTTTAGAGTCAAAACCTCTCTTTTAGACTTGCTTTGAACAGCACTCATGGATCGATTTAACGGAACGAGTTTAAATTTCTGGAGAACGCCAGAAAGGATGTCAAAGACCCCGCCCTAATGAATCTTAATCTTCTTGTCAAGGGCGTTGGCTAATCGCAAGACTTGATTCAGCTTCTAAACACTTGAAAGCGAGGAAGGACCGCTCTTGAAACTTCTTCCCGTATGATGAGTACAACTGTCCTAGATCTGGTGGTAAAGGATCCTCTGCTGAGGTACCCGCCATCATAAAAGCCTCATAGAACAACAGTAGTGAGCGCTGATCTAGTGAAACCATAGAGATGCCAAGGAAATAAAAAATCTGCAGAAAAGTGCAAGCCCGAATTCATATAGGCATTTGGTGGCAAAGGACCCTCTGCTGAGGTACCCGCCATCACAAGAAAAAAGTTCAACAGAAAGGCATTGCATCTCTATGATATCCTTAATTGGATAAACAGTTTCAGAGGGAAGAGAGAGGGTGAAACGCGGGAAAAGTGTTAAAGGAAGCGAAAGAATCTAGAAGGTCCAGCGATCGATATTCCCTCGATGAGACCGCACCTAATTGAACTTAAGGGGCCTGCGACTGAAAGTCTGAGTTTCTCTAAGGGGTTTGGATTCAATCTGGAGGACTGCTAAGCTTCTAGGGAAACATCGAAGTATCACCGGATTTGCTTTGCAAAGGTATGTGGTTCCTAAAGGAGTGATTATATCTGTTTTGCTTAGGGACAAGCAAAAAGCTAAGTCTGGGGGAGTTGATATATCATGGTTTTTACCCTGTTTAAGCCATGATATAAGTCCTATATCTAGAGTCTTTGTTATGTTTTGTGTTAGTTTTAGAGTCTTTTCAGGTACAAGGACGATTGGAGCTTAAAAGATGTTTACTGGGAGTTTTGGAGTATCACAGAATGAAGCGGCAAAGATGCAATCATGGAATGAAGTTTTGGATTCTGTGTCGAGCGACACCACCAGTGAGCATCGCTCGACACTACGACATGAGAAGCAAAGAATCCGATTTTGAAGATTGGTGTCGATCGACACCACCTATCAGTGTCGATCGACACCCTGTTTGCAGAAGCCCAGTTCTTAATCGCAGAAGTCCGTTTGAAGGCCGAAGTTTCCAGATGTTTACTTTTATGTTCTGGCCGACTTTGTAACCTTATAAATACATTTTTAGAGTCATTGTTTAGACTTACGCATTATTTTACTGAACTCTTTGATTTATCTTTTAATAAAACTATGTTTTCATTATTCGATATGTCTGAGTAATTTCCCTGTTAGGTTTAGGGTTTTTGAAAGTGTTTGATGAGTTGCATGATCTGATCTGATTATTAGGATAAAATCATTAGAACATTCTTCATCTAGACTTGTGTTTATTGCTGATTCTAGCCTCGCGAACTAGAATCTGATATTAGGTTGTTTAGTAGATGCGACAGCATTATTAATCACCTGAACTAGTGTTAGATGAGCAAAATACCTATTCGCAAAGGGATTTGGTTTAGGGTTTTGTGAGCAATTGAACTTGAACTTTAATGCTTGATTAGATCCATAGGATTCGTAAAGGAATTTGGTTTTCTAGGATTTATTCATAGATAATCTTTGCAACGACAGTTGGTCGATTTTACCTTCGTGTTCATGTTCAAGAATTGTGCTTAATATTCCTATTATATGATTTGTCTGCATCTTTGATTCACCGGAGATATCCCTATACCTAGCGCTTTCTTTCATTGATTTTAAAACCGTTTTTAATTGCTTTGATTTATTGCATTCATCTCATTTTGCCTAGCTTAATCTGAAATTTATAATCTATTGTGTTTTCTTAGACTTCCTGTGGATCGATAACCCTAAATACTGCAATTGACCTCTTAATTTGAGAGAGTCTAGCTCTAGGGATAATTTGAGCTTATCATGGGACCATCCATCCAATCTGCCGATCCTCTCTAGCCCTCGGGCCCTCTTTCCCACTCATCCCTTGATGAGCCATCCACACTTCCTTTGATAAGTCTTTAACGAATCTCACACGGTCGCGACATTTTCTATTCTCGCCAAAAATGTTCCCACATCTCCATTTCCATGCCCACCAAATTGCCATAGCAAACGTAGTAGACCACGGCGTATCATTCACAAGGGCCCCTTCCGACAAATTAGTATAGAGCCATTCCAATAAAGTCTGAGCAAAGAACACGTCCCTCTTCCTAACCAGTACGATCCGAGACCAAATTCCTAACATCGAAGGACAATCCCTCAGAACATGTATAGTAGTCTCAATCCCTCCTTTACACACCGGGCATATATCCGAATCACTTAAATGCCTTTTCTTTCTCTCGAAATTGGTCATTACCGCTTGATTCCCCACCAACCAAGTAAAAACCTGCACACGTTCCGGTGCTACTACTCTCCAAACGTAGTTAAAAAAGCCTCCATATTCGGTTGTGCCTCGTCACTACACGTTAACACCCGATAAGAAGAACTTACTGAGAACCTCCCATCCAGGCTACCACTCCATGAAAGCCGATCCTTAGCTCCGGTAACCCTATCCACCACGACAGACATAAGCTGTAGCCTCTTCCCTTCTGAAATAAAGGGGGCTATTTTCTCAAAACACTAACCCAATCTTGCTACCCACAAATCTCGTACCAAGACCGTGTCATAATCATCAGGCCATGGCCTTCTCGCATCCGCTAATAGTGGTTGTCCCGAAAGCCACTTGTCCGTCCAAAACTTGACGCAATTACCATCTCCGACCACCCAGCTCTGCCCTGGGAACACAACTTCCTTCAAACCTATCATCACACTCTTCCAAACCACTGACCAATTGCTCTTCACATTAGTCCAGGACCTGTCATGAACCACTCCAACTTTATACTTACTTCGTAACACACGTGTCCACAAACTCCTCTCATCCTGAAGTAAACGCCATCCAACTTTTGCTACAACCGCTTTATTCATCTCCAAAGATGATCTAATCCCCAATCCGCCACATTTTTTAGGCGAGCACACTTTATTCCAAGCCAGTAGGTGCTGTTTCTTGCGGCCCAAGCTACTGCCCCAAAGAAAATTTCTTGACAACTTATCCAAACTGTGCAGAGTAGACTTCGGCAAAATAACGGAGCTCATAGAGTGCACTGGAATTGAAGCCAAAACCGCCTTCGTGAGCGTTAATCTTCTCGCAAGGCTAAGAGTGTGCTGCTTCCAACCCGAAAGTCTTGACGAGGCCCGTTCAAGGACCGCCCCGAATGTGTCGTTATTCATTCTTTTTTGGAGGACTGGCAGCCCTAGGTACTTTCCTAGGTCCTTCGTAGCTGTAATCCCACTCGCAACACTAATCTGATTTGCAAGCTCCACCGATACATTCTCCAAAAAAATATCTTAGACTTATCCAAACTGATCTTCTGCCCAGAGGCTAAACAAAACCTTTCTAATACTCCCCGAATCACTTGAACCTGCGAGACAGAGGCTTCTGCAAAGAGAATCAAGTCATCAGCAAAGCATGTATGTGACAGTGCCGGTCCTCCCCGAGATAACTTAATGGGCTTCCATTTCTTACTCGTAATTTCTCTCTCAATCAAGTGGCATAGACGTTCCATACAAAGAACAAACAAATAAGGCGATATTGGATCACCTTGTCGGAGCCCTCTCATTGGCTTAAATCCTTCTGTTTTCTCCTCGTTCCATAACAAACTCATCGACGGTCCTCAAACACACTCCATAATCCATCGAATCCAAATCTCTGAGAACCCCGCAGCCGCAAGCGTATCCTTCAGGAAATCCCAACGAACCCTATCATATGCCTTCTCCAAGTCCAATTTCAGTAACATCCACCCCTTACGCCCCTTCTTGCGAAGCATAGAGTGAACTGTTTCTTGCACAATGACAATGTTGTCCGTACTCAGCCGCCCCGGTATGAAGCTAGCCTGAGCCGGACCAACAAGCTTCGTTATCACCTGCTTTAATCTCTCAACCATAATCTTGGTGATCGTCTTGAATAAAACTTTGCATAAACTGATCGGACGAAATTGAGTAATCACTTCCGGTTTGGCTACTTTACCTATAAGGACAAGCAAAACATCATTCGTTCCCGGTGGTAAACTACCAGAAGTGAAGAAGTCAAGGACAAAACGAGTAACCGATTCCCCTACTGTCGACCAACATGTCTGATAGAAAATAGGTTGATACCCATCCGGATCCGGTGCTTTAAACTTTCCCATCCTCCTAACTGCACTCTCTACGTCCGTCGCTGTGAACACCCTGTTCAACTGACCATGCTCCTCTTCCGTCAACTGGACAAAACCTTTTCCGTCGTTGTGAACACCTTGTCATATTTACGGTTCTACATTTAGGATCTGTATATACCGTAATTATGAGTGACGTGGGAAGCTGGGATTGGCCGAATTTATGAACAAAAAGGAAAAAAAAAAAACCACACGCGAATTTTGCTGTTCCTCGTCTGTCTCTCTCTCTCGTTTGTCAATCTCTCTGAATCTTTGGAAACAAATTCCATAGATCTTCTCTGAATCTCTCTGTTTCTTAGTCCAATTGATAATCTCAATCTCTGTCGATCTCTATCTCTCTCTCGATCTCTCGATCTGCATCAATCTCTGACGATTGAAATGGAATTGTTTGTTCAAATCGTGTTCTCCACACTCGAAGATAAGTATTTTGTTCTCTGATTTTGTATAGATCGTAGTGATTGACAGATTTTGGAATCGAAATTAGGGTTTGTTAAAAAACAAATTGGAGGATTTTCGATGGAATAGAAACTAGGGTTGCTTGGTTCCAATTACAATTGTTTCCTGTGATTTTGGGCTTCAATTACGATTGATTGTTTTTGCCTTGTCATAACTTTGCTTTGTTCTGATATTGAAAAACGTCAGCGTCTCTTTCGACGAGAAATGTCTCAGTTATTGAAAATTTTGTTGCTGTTTGATTCACCATAATCAGAGTTTAGAGTCATAGATTTCAATCTGAGTATCTATAAATCGCTGTATGTTTGAAAAACTAGTTGATTTTCTGATTCGTGTTGTTTTTGTGGATAGGGATTTTGTGCCTGGTTTTCACAAGAGGAAGAAGAAGAGAAGAAAAGAAGCTCAAAGGAATCCGGAGGAAGCTTTAAGGTGTAAGCGAATCGAAGCCCGTGCGAAGGTGAGATAAAAATAATTGATATTTCATTAGTTGAAGTATTGTGTGTTTCATAATTTTATAGTTTTTGCGTTATAGATTAATCCTAATTCATACTTGATTCTATGATTTATCGTAAGCTCTAATCCATGGCTTTTTGGTAGGAGGTTGTAATTTGAACAACTTGTGGTTCCTTTCAGTGAAAATGTTGAGTGTTTCTTTTGAACATAAAGCTTGTATTGCATTTTGATAGTTTCAATGATGGATGAGTTATTGATATGGGATTGTTAATGTTCAATCATCTGTGTTATTATGTGGAGTTTTTGATTCTTGGCCTTGAGTTTGTCTCATTTTGTATTGTTCTGAATCTTGTTTTTTTAGCTTTGCAGAGGAAATTGGAAGAGCAAATGGTTGCGGGTCTTGGTGCGGAAATTGAAGATGGTGAAGAAGCTGATGAGGAGAATGAGGATGAAGAGATTGAAGAAGCAGAGCCTGATGCTTCAACTCGCAATTTGACTGTGAAAGAGTGTTCATGGTCATAAAAGCTGGTTGATTGGAGTCAAGAAGTTCTTGTTTTTTTTTTGACGTGGAGTCAAGAAGTTCAATTGATTGTTTTTGCCTTGTCATGATTTTGCATTGTCCTGATATTTGTTGTGTTTCTTTGTGGATGAAAGGAACGACATCCGTGCATGTTCTTGATCAAAAACACAATTTCGTAATTTTTTTTATTAATTAAAATCCTTCTATATTTACTACATATAATCATCCAAGAAAACAACAAATTAAATTAGGGTAAATATGTTAATCACAATACACTTAATAATATAAATTCTTATATTACCCTATCATCTTACCTACCCATAATGATGCTCTTAGGTTCCTCCAATATTGGGTTTCTTTTAATGGGTTGTATTAATGGTTTAGATATAACTAATGGGCTACTCCCAAAACACTAAGGCTTGGTGCATGTAATTTCTTTTTTTTTTCTTCCGCAATTTAATTTGAAAAAGTTTACCCAAAAAAAAAAGATATAGTATTTATACCGCATATATAAATATCAAAGAAAAATAAGAGGCAGAAACCGTGGTCATATATGGATCCATCGACGCTAGTGTTTAGAAGAAGAAAGTAGAAGAAAATGTAATTTTATGATAGGAAAACATAACTTTCATAATCAAAACCTAAATGGCATGAAATTCATTCAATAATATTACATCCAGCTGTTAAAATTTAATGTTTAACTTTGTTCGTGATTTTTGTTGGGTAACTTTTCATTTTCATTAATTTGTATAAAATTTGTAATTTAGAGATTCATTGGAAAAAAATGCCTTCGCGACATTTGATTATAATTCATAGGGTAGAACACACGATTAATTAAAATGTAGTAAGATCGAAGTATTAATTTATTCAATCAAAATATTATGTGGAACAAATGGTCAAGCAGTTTTAGAGATCGATACACAATGAGTCCACAAATCATCTCTCTTCTTCAAATACTGAGTTTCTTTGGCAATTAAGCTAGGCCTATCTGAAATATATTTGATGAGTGTATCGTGGCATTGTTTTCCTTCTTGGACAAGATCATGACAACATGAATCAGAAATAGATCCATTTCCAAAAACAACATCGATTATGTCCAACGCACATTTAGGAGTGATTTTGACAAGACATGTATCCCATAATGTTTTCGCTTCAGTTTCTTCGACTGAAAAAACAGGAACAAACGCACACACCAAACTAACAACGATTAACATGGTAGTCATTTGGGAGCGAAGCGTAGGCATGGCTTCTTATACTCTATAAATTAACAAGTGGTTTTAATAGTGTGTAAAGAATGTAATGAAAAGTATTTTGTAATTTTGATTATAAAAGGAAAGATGTGTAAGCTATTTATATGTGATGAAAAACCCAAACATAGTTTTAAAACCACATGTCATAAATTAATGGCAATAAAACATCTTAACATTATACCAGGAACGTCAGTAGCAACCGTTAGGAACGTTAGTAGTTTACTTTAAGTAGTAGCTGAAAATAATAAACTGTATTGAAATCCTATACCAATTTATTAGCTATTATAAGGTTTGGATTAAAAAAATAATGTAAAAAACCTTTTTTTAATACATCTCAATTATTTTTAAGTATGAATCTCTCCTAATCAAACCCATATTTTGTTTTCAAAATAAATTTGCAATATAATGTTACTTTGAATATATCAAACGATTATAAAATTGGCATATTCTAAATGGCTAATGAATTTCGGTTCATATATCTAGATTTTACAACATGTGTGATACGTATCGTCGGTGTTGCCTTCTAGTGGTACAAATGTGGGCCATGCCCATGCGTAAAACCATCCCATGAAACAATTAGAGTCTCAAACATGTGAAATTAATTGAAAATAAATAAAAACTAAACTAAAAGGGTATTTTTGATCACTTTTGGGTTGAGACGTCTTAGTGCCAGAGTCTTCTGAGACAGTATCATCGGCCACGTGGCCAGCTTTCATTGGACCGATTTTTTTTTTAATTTGCATTGCAGTATTACATTTAGAAAAAAAAAATCTTATGTTTTTAAATAGAGGAATTCCCTAATATGCCACCATTTTTCAAGAAGTTCCAAAAATAACACTAAATCAATAGTTCAAAAAATACCATAAATACAAAAATTGATTTTAAATATATTTGTAATTAAAATTTTTGGGTTTGGATTAACTATTCTCAAAGTAGGGTATCAATTTTTAGGGGGTAGGGTTTGAGTTTGGGGTTTAATGTTGAGTTTTAAATGTTAAAATTTTATTTTAATTTTGTGGGATTTTTGTAATTTTTAACAAAAGTGGTATTTTGAAACTTTTCTAAAAATGGTGGCATTTTTTAGAATCGCCATTTTATTATATATAACTTTCATTATTATCCAATTTGCAAACAATTTAATTTTTTTTTAATGATACCGACACCGGTCTCACCATTGGAAGCAGATTTATTAATAGTATCATAATGAATATCAAACAATAAACAAATATTAAAATTTATATACTAAAATAATGCCTATAATACCCAAATGGTATCATGGGTGTGCCTAAGGTTGGTTTTTTCCATTGGCATCAATGTTCTCCAGTTTTAATAATTTTTATAGGAGAATTTCACAACACCTTTGTGTTATTGGAAACTTATATTTATAAACAAAGATAAGCGTGATTCATATCTTTTATACTTGAAGATTGAAAATAGTAAGACAATTCTTGCGTTTTCGAGGAGAGAATGAAACTCTACCGGAGGTCAAGCTCCTCCGTCGTATAAACCTCTGTTGGCATTGCTTTTGCCGGCGAAACCTTTCGGACACGTGTGTCTTGGTAATCTTTAACTTCTTTGGTTCCCTCTATGGAGTCCGTCGTATCCTCAAGCTTCTTCGAGCTCAACTTCCGCCGTCAATCTCTTCCGACAGTGACGACTCATCCATATCTGATTCGAAGCTTGCATAATCGAACCGTGACTTCTTCTCTAGAACCAGCGGTTCCTCCAGATCCTCCAAATCTGGTGAAGCCATCGATCCTTAGACCATATCTGATCCTCCTCCGGCTTCGTCTAGCTCTCTACCGCATGCTCCGATCTTCAGACAACTATGTTGTTCATCCCATCGGAGGTATAGTCACCTGTCAGCTTTTGTGTCATCGGAAAAGTGTTTCCAACGACGCAAATCACTGCGACAACTTTACCAATTCACTGTTCCACCGTAGAAACGGAATCCCCCATGTGAAGTGGTCCTCATCTCTGTCGTCGGAGCCTAGTCTCAGCCCGACGATGCAACTCGATATCTATCGAAGTCTTCCCCAGAGGCTCTCGTCTACGGCGCAGCATGCTTGGTCCGGTCAACTTTCAATCATGCTCCGACCACTCACCGGATTTCTTCCCGTCCGGTGTAGAGCGTCGCCGGATTTAGGGTCGTACGAGGTAAACGTTACGAAACCTCATCTCTTTCTTGGGTTGTATCATAGATGGGCTTGGCCCAATAAGATATGTGAATTTTATGATCCACAAAAATCTTTTACTGGTTGTCCACCTGCTCCTGCTCGATTGATCAAACGACCATATGCTTTGTCTAGTATTATTACTAGATTTATGAGATTGGTTAGATTTAGGATGACTAGAACCCTCCCAACTTCTTCTCTCTATCCTAGAGTGGTCGTAGAGTCGGAATTTGTACCGAGAGGTACTAGGAATTGCCGGATTATCTTGCTAGCTTTTGTAGACGGATGTTGGTGTCTAGAAGTAGCAACCGAACTCGTCTTGTCGAGGGTCGGAGGTCGGAATTCATTTTCAAAATCACTATGGCAAGTGATAAATTTCAGAGCCGTCATCTTCGTTGTGAAGATTTGCTCGACGCATCCAAAAACTGTTTAGGATTCGCTATCTATCATCTTTTGCGATGAAACTTCTATCATATGTTATGTTTTAATGCTTTTTATGTATTTTACTTTGAATTTAGAGGTTGATCTTTCCCTCCATTGTACTAAGAACAATGTTTGAATGAATGAACGAAGTTGTTGACAAAAAAAAAAAAAACAAAGATAAGCGAAGAAGTTCTAATATGAGAAAACGTTTCACATCGGAGTAAACATCATCAACATCGAAATCATCATTATCATCATCAGAAGCAATAGACCAATCTATACTTAATGGTGAAGATGAAAGAATATCTCGAACGTTTTTTCTTTTTGACATTTTTCGTCGCTTCTTTTTCTTGGAGACGGGTTTCTTTTGGGAGGAATATAAATGCATTTGTTTCTTTTGTTTAAGTGGACATCATTGAAGGAGGATTCTGGAATGTATCAGTGAAGATCAATCGTAAGTTCGTAAGAGCAGGCACAATGCTCAGCCAATTGTGCCTCACAAAACATAATTTAGTGTTATTTTTAATAATTGTTTATTGTTTGAGACTCAATAGGAAACTGTTAATAAATTTGTCTCTAGTGGTGAGACCGACCGGTCTCATAAAAAAAAAAATAACAATAATACTTGCAAAATTTTAAGAATGAGAATGAGAATAAGAAGAGTTTTGGTTTGGTAAGAATAAAGCGTTATTAAGAATAAGAAGAGTTTTGATTTGGTAAGAGTTTTGATAATGAGAATGAGTGGACTTTTGATAATGAGAATGAAATGAAACTCGTAGCCGAACATGAGAAACAAGTTTTGGTAAGAGTAGCAGTAGCGTAGTACATTACATGAACCAAACATACAAAGGCAAAAGAAGACATCATATGAAACACAAACCGTTGGGTCATGGTTGGTCGGTTAACAAATCCGATCAGATGTCTAAAACAATAGCCAGAAGAATCAAACTTGATATATATTATCAACCTAACATAAAATTAAAAAACAAGTAGCTAGAATTACAAAGAGAAAACCAGGAATAGTTTTCAAGCTCCCGATACCGTTCCTCCTCCTTCCTTTGCCTCTCCATTGCTTCTTTTCTCTGAGCTTCTTCTGCTTTCTTACGGTTCTCCTCCTCTATTTTCTCCAGCTCTTCTCTCTCTCGTTGCTCTCTTTCCTGCGACAAACACCGCATAACGCCCTGAAAAAGGCTCTTTTTCAACAATGCTCCAAGATAGGCAATTTCAATAATACCAATGTAATAAGCAATTTGAATTCACTGAAAAACGTCAAGAGCAAAGATTTTTTATTTAGAGTCGATAAGAGAAGCCTCCTTCTCCTTCTCAAGTTGAGCCGCGAATTCTTCATCAAGTCTCTTTCGTCCTTCCTCCAACAGCGCTAAAATTTCCATCAATTGCAAACCTGTAAGTCAAACCTCATCAACTAGATTTCATGTTTCCTTCACCTAATCCTCCATTAGAGAATCCAATTTCAAGCTAATCATCCTCAATCGAAATCATTAAGCATTGAATCTTCACAATACCATAACAAATCCTTTAGAGGAAACGATTTCAATTTCTCCAGTACATGAAGAACAAATATGCAGAACCCAATACTAGCGGAAACAACAACGAGGAACGAATGATTTCAATCGAAGACAAAAAATATTTGCTAGACTAAATCCCAAATCATGATCAAGTACGATCGATCAAAACGAAGAACAACAATCTACGATTCCGAAAAAAAAACTCAGAAAAATCGAGAAACAACGAGATAGAAATAACGTTTCGTTTTTTTTTTTTTTTTTTTGTCAATGTACAGGTGTCGAGCAGGTATCTACGCCACGTGTCACACTCTGGAGAAAGCTGGCCTCTTGTTATATAGTAGATTATTATTATAACTTTTTTGGTCACATAATTATAACTTCTTTATAATTGGATTAAGATTATAACATGAAAAATGATTATTCCTAGGAGCAACAAATCTACAAAGAAGTCTTTCTCTTCTTTATTCAGAATTAGAAGCAACTAATTTGATAATGCAGTGCATAACTCAAAATATCACTCAAGGGATTGAAGCTAAAGTGAGGACAATAAACCTTGGTTCAACGGCAAAACACTGATGGAAATTTGATCTTACAGAGAGTAAGACAGACGTCTTGGGTATTGTTACGAATGATATAAGTTCTGATAATTAATTTTGCAGATTCATTAAAAGTTAGAAGAGAAAGAGAAGTGAAATACAAACAAGCCTTGTAATAATTTTCCTCAAAATAGCATAAAATCTCAACAGACATAATTGGGTCTCTAGCTAAGCAAACAAGAAGAAGACAGTCCTGGTCCATTTGGGTTTTTGGTTTTCCATTTTGCTTATAACGTAATAATGATTTTTGTACTAAGCCTTCTTCTCCGCTTTAAGCCTTTTTCTCCGCCTTAGGCTCCTCATTGAGCTCTGCTGCTTTCTCAACAGTGGTGATTGTCTGCGGTTTCTCTTTCTCGGCCAAAAGCTCCTCAATGAGCTCAGCTGCTTTCTCAACAGTGGTGATAGTCTGCGCTTTCTCCTCCACCATTTCAATCCCAAAAGCTTCTTCTAATCCCATCACAATCTCTACCTGAATCCCAACACAAGAGCCATTCAGTAATATAATCTCAGAATCCATCTTACTGAACAATTGATGAATAAGGGAACAAACAATAGAGAGCTTAAAGTAGGTTACTACCGTGTCAAGAGAATCAGCACCGAGGTCAGCAAATTTGGTCTCGGCGACAACTTTGTCGGTCTCTTTAAGTGAGAGTTGCTGTTTCACAACGGCACATACCTTGTCCACTGTCTCAGCTTTTGCCTGTTTACAAACAATCAAAAAAGCACAAATGTTGACTAGATTCACAAAACAATACATCAATTAATACCATTTTGGTGTGCAAGTAATTGGATAAATCTTCACAAGAGACAAGGCACAGGGCAAAGGCTTACAGCGCAAGAAACACTCAAGCGGGTACGAAGCCTAAAAGAAAGATTGCTTCTTCTTCCATTGCTAAAACATTGAACTGGATTATTCACCGCAATTGCCTGTTCATCAAATCCAAATGCAAAGTAATCGTTAGTAGTAGTAGTAGCACTGCAACAAGCTAACCAAAATAGAGAAGTGAAACAGAAGCAACTGAATCTATATTCACTCATCAGATCCATGAGATTCAAAGTTGCTGCAGAACCAAATACCTAAAATTTGAGATCACCTAAACTAAATTTCCACCAATTCAATAGTATATTTCTACCACAAAAGACGAATCATAGATCCATTTCAACAAATCAGAAAAATAAAAAAACTAGATCGAGATCAGAATATCACACAGATGAATTGAAGGAAAAGTAAGAAAACAATCAGATCTATGACAAAAACTAGTAGATAAACAAAATCGGATTCGAGGAGAAATAGAGAGACCATTTGGCGAGGCAGGGAAGTCGATGTAAAAGCCATGGAAGCCATGAATCCTGAAGAGGGAAAGATCGCGAAGGGAGGCGGAGAAGACGAAGAGAGTGTCAAGAAGACTAGTGGGAGATTTTTAATTTATAGTGAAAAAGTGTTTCTGAGATTCCAATGAGCGATAATGCAGACAATCTCAGGTTTGGTAGATGCGGATACAAACGAAAAATATAAATGCTAGATTTTGTTTTTCTTTTGTTTTTTACAAGCAAATTCTAATTTTCTTTTCTTTTAATCATCTAGTATTATAATTTAAATGATACTCCTTTACAGCGTTTTTACTATTTTTATTGATTTGCATCATTTCGAGAAATGCATACTTAACTTAATTCTTAGTTTTTTTTTTTAACGTTTTATTATATTAAAACTGATTTAACATCGATTACATCATAGAAAATATCAAACATATGAAATACAAAGAGAAACTAATGGCCTTTCCACACCAGAAGAAAAGTGAGGACTATCATCTTTAATGACACATTAGCGATACTAAAATGGTCTTGTTTCGGATCGAAGGTAGACAATTAGGTGTTCCCGAATCCACAATAGTAGCCGGACTTCCAAAATCCAATACAATAACACAACAACAATTTTCTAAATTAAGATAAATCTCTTTCTTCGATTGCCTTTGTCAATTTTGTTCCGAGTTAGCTTCATTGAAGCCGCCGTTGAACAAATTTGAACTGCAAAACTTAAATCAGATTGATAGCCAGAATTGACTATAAACTAAACAAGTAAAACTAACGATAGATCTTCTACGAAGAAAATCATCAAGGAGTCATAATAACTCATCAAAAACACATCAAAAACCATCGAAACGTTTTTGACCAAAACTTCAATAAATCTTCTAGAGTCCATGTTTATCGTAGCATCTACTAGTTTACAACCCTCTCACGATGCCAGCAAAAGTACTGGACATCAGAGAGGAAGTAAACGAAAATCACCATTTTTCTCCCTTTCTCTCTGACGGCTAGGGTTTTCTCGACTTATTAGTATTTTTAATTCTTAGTTTAAAAATTAATATTGTGTACACTTGTTTCTTTAAATTTGATCATTTCGTATTATAAATTTATAATTGATTGTTGTGTGTAATAATAAACAAAAATCACCTACAATAAACATCCATCGTGTGTGTATTTTGGATACTTTATTCTTGTATGGCCATTTATGTGTTTTTTTTTCTAAGACAATGTACATTGTATTTAATTGATAATACAAATGCGTTTGTGACAACAACATTTTTTAAAAAAGCTATTGGTAGTCCAAGTTATATGAATCCAAATTTCATTACTTCTAAAGTATGTTTGAATGAAGTAAAAATAAATTTATTAAAAAATAACAGATGCGAAGAAAGAAAGGCTTTCTTACTTTTAACTAAAAATGATATAATGGTTTTATTTAAATTATAAATGTTACATACTGATATAGTGATATGTGATATCTCATATAGGGATCCCTATCATATACTAGCAAGTCTAGTTTACAAATATATCAAGTTGTACAATCTGAGTAAACCCATCTAAACCTTTGATTCCAATTAAGAGTTCTTGCGCAACATTTGTCATTTTGCCTACTTCCAAACTTGACCATTTTATGTATTTGGAGGTGAAGCCCACATGGCTCGATTTGGTCTGACCCATCCACCAGCGTCGATCATAGTTGGCTGCTCATTCTTCTCCTTTTCACCTATCTTGTTCTCTGTATCATAATGTTTCCATTCTGTAATCTTCTTGATAGAGATTTTTAATTTATAGTGTAAAAGTGTTTCTGAGATTCCAATGAGCGATAATGCAGACAATCTCAGGTCGGGTAGGTGATTGGGAGATGCAGGTTGGAAGTTTGGAACAAACCAAATGTATAAATGCTGATTTTTTTTTTTTTAATTTTACAAGCAAACTCTAGTTATCTTTTTTTTTTCTTTTTTTTTCAACAAGTTTATTAAGACTTTCACTGAGTATGCATCTTATTATCTTAACCATCCAAGCTACTAATCCAAGCCAAGCATAAAAAATGAGCTTTAATCCAAGTTTAAGGCTTTTAGTATCATTCTTGTGATCGGTACAATCTAAAGCGTTAAAAATTGTAAAGTGGCTATAAGCTTTTATAAAATGGCTACCAATCAAACCTGTAGATTAAAGAGACGGCTCTTTGAAAGTCAAAGGCTATAGAATAAAGGATATGTGTGAATCTTGGCCAAAGACAAGGGAGCCTTTGATATGAAACAGCAAGAAATCAACATAGTGGTGAGTGTACAAAAATGAAATTGTGATTACATAACTCTACATTACCAAATACCTTCAAAATGTTTTTAGTAGGGCCTTAACTTGCATACTTTTAGATTTTATACTACTTGACAAAATGAATCTATAGTTAGCATTCATTAAACTTGAGTAGTTTGATAAGAGGGATACTTTCCAAAATGTGACAAGGCACTGCTTTTCTATCAAACTACAACTTTTCAATATTTTTTAATACTTGATAAAGTTGTGATATACTTCCCTGGAAAGTTATAACAAAAAACTTTTCTAGTTCATTCCATACTTGACCACCACTGGCCTGTCAACTTTACAAGGGCTTTTGGAATTTCCCATGGACCCAAACTCGATACATGTTCTTACCCTTTCTCCGGTTTACTGCTTTCACACAACAATTTTCAAGCTCAACCTGTACACAAGACCAAAAATATTAAATAAATCCTAGGGACTGCATGATAAAAAGTAACATTTGAATGAATAGAACTCCAGAAAAAGCAATGCATCAATCGCAAAATTCAGAGTAGATACTTCAATCACAACAAAAATTAGGAACAAGTAGGTTTACCTCAATGAATCCAGCATCTGTAAACAGTCTTCTAACAGTGTCGAGACAAAAGAAGTAGGAAAGTGTTCCATCTGACCGCAGGTATTCCCTGAACCCTATACGTTTCTCTAGCTCAAACCGCAGCATAGTCATGTCATATAATCCTGAATTTTAGTCAAAAGTGTTTTAGCCTATATGCTATTTGTATAAAACCTCTTAGTGGTGAGATCTTATGCTCATTCAACAATTACCATAATCTCTGAACAAGAGCAAACCACCAGGTTTCAGAACAGCAAAGCATTCCTTTATAGCTCTCGGCATCTTTTCTTTAGGCACTGCCGACAACGTGAAAATCTGACAAAACCAACAAATAAGCCGAGTTTCAACGAGCTATGTTCACATAGCAGACCATATAACATACCTGTAAAGACCCTAATAGCTAAGAATCAGATAAATAGAACATGAAAGACATATTTTAGCCAAAAATTTTAGTTTAACATCGATATAAGATTCCAATACTGTTTCGTGCAGTGATCGAACTGTTTGGTGTTTTAACTAAAAGAGCAATGTTCACATACCAGAGTGACAAAATCCACCCCACCGATGCAACACTCATTTAATGCAATGCGTTCACTCCCTCCTGTTAACGAAAAAAACATAACACATAAACGAAACCAGCAAGACTCCGTATAAAAGATCAATGTACATGTTGATCAAAACCTGAATGGTAGCAATCTTGCTTAAGCTTAAACTTATCACGACAACGATCACACGCCACCCAATTCGGGAATTCAGAACTCGAAAAATCACAACAGAAAGAACGGAAGTTATCAACGGTACCGATATCGCGATCAACGTTCTCTTTAGTCCTCACAAGAGCCTCACTGCTACAATCACAAGCATATACAGTAACGTTCTTGCTTCCCCTACACAAAAAACCAAAAGATAATAAGAAAAAAACGGAAACATAACAAATCCGTAAACGAATATCGAAAAGATTTTACCGCAAAATCGGAAGAACGGTACTCCCATTACCACACCCTACTTCCAATAGTTTTGAATTCTCCACACATGAAACTAACTCAGGAAATTCCTTCAATAGATACCTTCGTTCCTATATGCATTTACCCAGAATCTAAGATCAATTTGAGTAAAGCCTAAGCGATTTCGGAATCGGAAGATGTGAGAGTACCTTGAAGAATTTTCCGGAAGAGTGACGGGAGTGGAAATCTTGCCATGGCTGCGAATCTGGTCGATGTTTGGGGAAATCGTGTTCTTGCTCATGGATATGGTGAGAGAGTGAAGGATCGTTCTCTACTAAATTCTTCAGAAATTCCCAATCGAAATCTTTGGAATGATACTCTCCTGCTTCCACTCTTTTCTCCATCTAAGGGATTTCAATGTCTGCGTCAATTTCAGAAATGGCAAAAGAAAAAAGAAAAAAAAAAGAATTAATTAAAGGATTAGGAAAGATAATTTTTTGGTTAAACTGAAAATTATAAATTCTTGAAAAATACTATTGATTAGTTTTAAGAAAGTGGAGATGCAGGAGATCGAACCCTGTACCTCTCGCATGCAAAGCGAGCGCTCCACCATTTGAGCTACATCCCCAATGATGTCTGCTGATGTTTCACTATTTAAAAAATTTTAAATCAATTGAATGAGTTTCACATCTTATCTCCAGGCGAGCCGCCTGATGGTGGTCGGAGCGAGATCTCCGGTGGACCGTCGCCGGAGAGCACTGGAGAGAGTGAACAAAGAGCTCTCCAGAGGAAATTACGAAACTGCCCTTTCTCTTGTCAAGCAACTTAAAGGAAAACATGGATGCCTCTCTGCCTTCGGCTCTGCCAGACTGGTCTCTTTCTGTCTCTCTCTTGTGCTTACTTGTAATGGATTTTTGTTTTCGTTTGTGATTAGCTTCCCAAGAAATTGGATACATTAGACATGAGTAGAAAAGCTAATCTTTTGGAGCTTCGGTCGTTAATCGATTCGGTCTCTAGAACCATTGAATCTGTTTCTTCCGAAGAGGTGATTTGGCCTCACTTGTTTATAAAATGTGCTTTTGAACAATGTTATACGGTTATACCAAAAAACACCTTTTGTTTTAACATACATTTCAAGCAAAAGTGGTTTTTATTTGCAGAATTCAGTGAGAATATTGAAAGAGGAAGACAATAAAACTTCACCTGAAGAATATTGGTTCGCTGTTGTTCAGGTGAGAGATCTTTTAACAAAATAACTATGTGATTGCAGTTCATGTTTCATCAGGCCACAAAATATTTTGTTCAATTCATAAAAAAGATCTCTATCATAAGCGTAAGCTGGAATATAGCACCTACTTAAACTTGTGAGTTGCTAAGTGAAAATTGAAGAACTTTGTTAAAAATGTCGTCTGGTAGTCATATAATATCAATCAAACAAGACTTTTTTTATGGTGTCAACATAACTTGTTTTTCTGTGACGTATACAGCATAAATCCGGGCATTTTCTGGTTGGTTACTTGCTTGGTGTTCTTCCAAGACACTATGAAATACCAAAACTGGAAGCTATAAGGCAGAATTCATCGAGTGTGACGGGGAGAGTAGAATTTGTAGGCTTCGAGTTCCTCAAAGAAGTAAGTGATTTGTTCATGGTAGGGACTAGAGTCCAAATGGTTACCTTGTCTATGTCCCCAGTCACTAGAGTTTATGTTCTTACTGACAGGTTGGTGCTGCAAATCAGCTTATTAAAGATAATGTGGACAACCAAATGAATCTATCAGTATGTTATCAAAACACTCTGGATATATTAGTGTATTCCCTTGTATCGCTACCCAATGGGTCATCAGTTAGTGACCAGATCACGGGTTTACGGTCATAAAACGATGTTATACACTGTAAGTATCTCTATCGTGTGTCTTCCTGAATATTTGAACTTCCTACAATGTAAGTTCCTCAAGGGAATATCTCATTCAAAGTAAGATTTCCTCAAACTTTACCTCTAAGGAAAGGTATTTTTAGCTCAAGTTGCTTCTGAAGTGAGTGATTGGAAATGCAGACATTAAACAACTTTTCATGTGTTATACTTGGGAGGAATGGTAGCAGAACAAATACAATTCGGATACTCGGAAGGTTTCTACTCAGATGTTATCAAGGTAATTCAACTCTCAAGTTTCTTCTACTCAAAAGCAAAGTTGAGATACTAATCTTCTAATGTTTTGCAGTTGAACAGTGTGCTGCAATGGCTAGGTTACACAGAGAAAGAAAAGGAAGCTCATATCAAATGGGCAACTTCAAACACAGCCCCCTTACTACATTCCTACAGTAAAGCAAGAGTTTCACTAGCAGAAGCAATGGCTAATTCAAAACCTATTAGTACTTGTATTGAAGCAATTGAATCCGCAATTTCATGAAAAAAACAATATTGATTCCAAAACCAAATTCCATACATTACTCAATTCTCAAAACACATAAAATTCCAACAAAAGAGAATTCAATTTAAATCAAAACTCCTGAGAAGCAGATCCAATATCACCCTTGTTCTTGCCAACTTTTGAAGGGAGAAGTGTCGAATGAATATTAGGCAAAACTCCACCATTAGCGATTGTTACACTTCCTAGAAGCTTACTAAGCTCTTCATCGTTCCTCACTGCAAGCTGAATATGTCTTGGTACAATACGCGTCTTCTTGTTATCCCTCGCTGCGTTTCCAGCGAGCTCCAATACCTATACATAGATCAAAAACCTTTAACATCAAATCAATCAATCAATGATTATTGTGTCGAACCTCGGCGGCGAGGTATTCGAGGACGGCGGA
The DNA here is from genome assembly GCA_963576765.1 of Draba incana. Taxonomy (NCBI): domain Eukaryota; kingdom Viridiplantae; phylum Streptophyta; class Magnoliopsida; order Brassicales; family Brassicaceae; genus Draba; species Draba incana. Next base: position 6,834,907 of record OY755215.1, on the reverse strand, counting down.
GAGATAAACCGGAGCTCCGGCACCGACACGTTCGGCGTATTTTCCGGCTTTAAGGAATCTAGCGATTCTTCCGACGGGAAATTGGAGACCGGCTTTGCTGGATCTAGAGACGGATTTTGTAGCCTTTGGCTTTCCTCTGCCACCGCCTGAGCTCATCCTCTTCTATGCTTTTAGAAAATCGAAAAGGGCAACGAAAATTATGAGACGAAGAGGTGCGAGTGTGATGCTTTTTAGGGTTCTGGACATTTCTGATGTGTATATATATAGTGCTAAGAGAATGTATTATGATTGGTTTAGGGGTGAGTCATGCGGATTGCCAGCATGGCACTATAGTTTGACTCTCGCGGGGTTTTTTCTTTTCTTTTCGAGTTTTACCGGTGGATTTTTTGAGTCGGTGATTTGCTTTTTCATCGTTAATATTGACGATAAAACTTACAGAATTTTTTTTTTTTAACGCTGATTCATAAAATTTAGGATCTAAGGAAACAGAGTAATAATGTTGAAAAAACAAAGACTTGAAGCAAAGAAACAGAGCCATGCCAATAGGCATTAACAACAAGTAAACCAAAGCTAAACCATCTATCACAAAAGAGACAAAAGCCAGAGAGAGAGGGGAGGCATGAATAGGTTGTAAAAATCAGAAGCAACACTTTAAGTCATCCAACAACTTCATGAAACAGCCGAAGCTTCCAAGACAATCAGCGATTCGAGCCATCTAGGGGAATCCCGAGCTATTTATGATTGATGCCTGCTATCACAAATGACACTCTCAGCAATTATTAACGCCACCTGGTTCGCTTGAACAGAGCTATGAACTAAAGATCAAAATTCAAAGGAATGAAGCTTAGCAGAAATATCACTAATAAGCTCTCCATAATGACGAAATAGATGAGGGTGGAGTAAAGTCTCTCGTGCTTGTGGGAAACTAGCTTCGAACATCACCCGACGAACACCAAGATTTGCCAAAGATTCCAAAGCCCAAAGAAAGCTCCACAATTCAAGTTCAAGACTTGAGAATAGACCGGCATAAGAACAACGGCTGTGGAATAATGTCTTTCCAAGATGGTCCCTAATAATACAAGAGACCCCACCATCATAGTATGAATCATTCCAAACAGCCCCCAAATTGCATTTAACAACATTAAAAGGTGGACGTTTCCAAGTCGAGACGGGATTCTGTACTCGTACTTGCCTAGTTTCAGTCTCTGGATTCTCTGAAACTAAACTATGAGTAGATAACCAGACATAAGAATCTTCCTTTGCTTTTTCTAATATGGCACTAGCACCATATTACAAAAGTAATTTTGGTTTTGTAATTTTGGAGGCTAAACCGACTGATTACAAAATCATCAAAAAAGTCAATGATGAAAACGAATTGCATTCTTAACATTAAAACCAAAAAAAAAAAAAAATAGACCTGAATATGTATAACCAAAACGAAATAAATCTTTATTCTATTTTTTTGCCTTTTTTTTCCGATGATGAATAAAGTTACAAGAGAAGAAATTGTAAAAGAAGCAAAGAAAAACAGTCCATGCAAATCAAGAGACTGTTGATTAGGGATAATCCATTTACAAACATTTACAGAAACAGATGATGAAAAGAGAATTGATTTTGAAATGTTTTTTTTTTTCCAGGGTATTAAGATCCATCAGTAGGTAAGTTGCAGCATAAAAGGGATTAGTAAGAGACCTCCCTTCTCCGTTGGAGCTTGGCCATAATTTTTAAACTAAATTTAACCTGCACACAACAAAATCCATTCAAAAATGTTGATTCATTTCATTAAGAAGATATTACTTACTGGCTTATTAGATGGATTCTTCTTTACCTTCTTCGGAGAAAGCGAAAACACCACCAAGCATGTCATCATCATCATCATCATCATCATCATCATCATCATCATCATCAGCATCATCTAGTTTTCCTTGATCAGATGGAGCATCCTTATTCTCTGCTTCTGTAGCAGTTTCACTGGAGATGACCTCCTTGAAAAACTGCTCAAAATCTGGAGAGCCATCGATGATGGGTCCCTCACCCTCGTCTGCTGCATTCATGCTTAGATCAGAACGGTTAGAACTTACATTTGAGGCTCCACTTGTCCCGCTGCTGTTTTCAATCGTTGTTTCAGCGGGCAGGGAGGCGTTCTTTGGCAATAAATGAGCGTCTTCTATATAATCAGTGTCTTTCACAGCAGAAGATACTGAAACCACAGGTTGTTTGAATGTAACAATTCCGCTATGAGGATTTTGATTCGGACTTGGTGAAAAATGGGAACTAGTTACTCTCCTTTCCTCATTCTCGTGGTAAACCATACCTGCTAAATTCAGTTTTAAGATTAAAGGAATGTCAAAAAGCGCATCGATTAGCAAGTAAAATCTGATTACCGTTCAATGGATGATTTTCTTTAACTTGTCCGGAATCAGAAGAAGAAGAAACTGAATCTTTTTCCTCAGAAAATCCTCTGCAAGGAAAGAACACAACCCATTGCCAATCAGATCACCGACAGACGTGATTTGAAAGATATTATGCAGTTAGTTAGTCAGGTAACTTACCTGTTGCGCATACTGGAATACAAACTGTGGAAATTATCAAACACCGGCAGCAAATCCTTCCGCCTAATATCAACCTCGTTTGCAGATACTTTCTCAATTTCAATCTCCCCGCCACCATGATACAAATTTAGGTTCTTGCCATCAGTGTCTGGTGGAAACATCGGATAGAAAGATACCTGGGATTTGCATAATTGAAGGTAATGTCAGCCACTAGTACATTAAATAGGATAAGAAGACATGACCAGATCGTTAGGAAACAAATAAGTAGATCGAACCTCTGAGTTTTGCCAGATTGGTTTCCTTCCAGAGTTTATCAGCACCTCTGCATTGGCAAGATAAACGTGGTGTTTTTCCAAAGGCTTCACCAGATCTTCAGTATCAGTAGTGTCCTCCGCAATTTTTCTTCCACCAAAAGTAAGCCCGCATATGTTCTCCTCTCTCTCTGGCCAATCTGTTCTTCGGCAGACATCCCAACACTGAACGGGTTCCACTTTCACTCTCAACTCTTCCTCAGATGCCAGGACAGAAGCTGCACCAATTCGTGAATTGCTCTCAGCCTGATCTCCTCCAAGCGATGGAATGAGTTTGTATTGAACTACATGACCTGACGGAGTGTAAACGAGTAAATAGTCCAAGGCATGAGCTGACGACTGCAATTCATGTGGCACTGATTGATGGAAAACAGCAGCAAGACAGCCAGAGGGGAAGGACGATTTTCCTACAACGGAACTTGCAGCATGGAAGAAATTGTTGCTTTTGATTCGGCTAACCACAGAAAGAGTTACTGATGCTGGTGGTGGAAACGAAAAATGGGTTGTCATAAACGATGGACTCGACCACCATGGCAGGGACAATGTTGGAGCAAGCGTTGGTCCATCGACATGAGAATTCCGTATTTCAAGAACATTTTCTCCACCAAACGGGGACAAAACGTAAATATGGCAGGTACCCTTAGAAGAAACGATTGCAATCCACTGACTGTAGCTACTAAAGCAAATATCTTGTATAACCTGTGAGAATAGCACAACAACGTTCACAGTAGCAAAAATGTCGAAATAAAACATAGCTACAAAAGAAAATGGAATAAGAAACATACAGCTGATGTCATGCCACGATGTAATTTGTAAAGAGGCACATGAGAGGAGCTCCAATCATAGCTTTGAGCACCTGGTCCATTCTTTTTAGGTGATGGCATAATTCGAAAAACGTTAATATTGTTACCGTGGATTGAGGCCGTTACTAATAGAGTTCCACTTGGGTCGAAACAAAGAGCAGAGATTGGACTAGTGTGAGCCCTGAATTGTGATATAATAGCCCGGGATTCAAAATCCTTGACAATAACCTGAACCAGTTATAATGATAAGCAGGTCAAACTCATTTTCATGTAAACGAAGAAAAAAACCAGATTTCCATATAATCAAGATAAGATGATTTCTCTAGGAAACTAACCGTTCCAGCAACATCAGACTCTGCTGATGCGGCCCTACCAACTTTCCAGCCAGGACTGGACGAAGGAGAAGAACCGGGACCATCATGCTTGAGATCTTGACAGTATCTAGTTATAGTCTTGTAACCCTTATCACCCAAATTGAGTAACCCAGTCGCCAGATTCTTGCTAGATTCTATGGCGTATCTTGCCATAAGATTACCATTGCTTGGCGAAGTAGATGGACTGACGCCAGGAGGCGTAACATTCTGAGGGCTCAGACGACCTATACTAGATGACAAAGGACTAGTAGAAGCATACGCTAACCATCTAGGTCCGACTGCCATTGGACCATATCCGACATTGACTCCAGATATCCCTTGGCTTCCCGGCTGAGGAACAGGATATGACAGGACGCTGAATTTGTTTTCAAGCGTTAACGCATCAAAACAGTATATCTGCATCACAACGGCACAAGCATTAATAGATGCCACATAACAAAGAGATAGTAAGTAGGTAAAACTGACCTGTGAAGCAAGGCCAACAGCGACAATTCGAGGACTGCATCTGACCATATAGACCGTAGAACGGAATCTCAAAACATGAACATAGTTATGAGACCTAAGCGAATAGAATCGCACAACCGTGGGAGAGAGAGCAACAGGATCCTCGAAACCATTTCTAACCGATCCGTCTCTGCCAGTAACTATAGGACTCGAACCTTTGGCTTCATCAGCAACTGCTAAAAGTATGGGATGTGATGATCTAAATCCTTCAATTCCTTCACATTTAGCAGGTAAAGGCTGGATCTGTAAAAACGTAACCGGATCATCCCTCCTTGATACAATTTCACTAACGTCACTCGCATCATCGATATCAAGAACTTGAAATCCGTTTGTATAACCTAGTAAAAGAACGTTCTTGAAGGAAAATTCACTTGTGTGTAATCTATCAAAGGAAGACCACAACACCTGCTTGATCACACAAAATGTTAACCATCAGCAATCACAATTTTGCAAGTCAAACCTATCTGCTAAAATTACTCTAATATTCCCTAATCTGATCAAAACCGATTCGAAGATGAATCAAACACGAATTTACGACGAGGACGGATCTAGATTTCAATTTGCAGTTAAATTCCAAATCCCAGAATCACGAATCGGAGAAATCAAACCTGATCCTTGAGCTCGTGCGAATCGGCGGAGAGAGAAGCAGCGACGGAGGCGCTAGCTGAGCGAACACCGGAAGAAGCGGTTCTGATGCAGGTAGAGATGAATTTTAGCGAATTCGGTAAAAAGCCATTGGTACCGTTTTTGGTTTGATTATCTCCGTTTTTGATGTTGTTGACCTTGGCGTTGCTCTTCATAGTAATGATACAATCGTCGGAGAAGATATTTCCGGCCACCGGAGAATCACCGGAGAGGAGATAGCGATCGGAAACAGCATAAGCCGTCGGCGATAAAGTCGAGGAAGGTTAGAAATAGACGATGAGATCTTTCAACAGTAGAGCTTCACCATTTTTGGTATTTTGGGGTTTGGGAGTTTGTTTTTGACCTTCAAGGAAGAAGAAAAGAGGAAGAAGAAGAAGATGAAGAAGAAACGGTTCCTTGCTTTTATTTTCTATTTTTTTTTTTTTCTTTTCTCTGGCTTCTTGGGCCTTGTGGCTTTCGTTTTTGCTTTTTATTAATTTTTTTAATTTTGTTTGTTTATGTCATAATGTTTTGGTTTGTTTTCACTTTGATTTTGTGATATTCATGAGTCACTATCTGCCGTCTCCGGGTGTTAATTGCACGGTAAGCAAATAAGATTGTCTAGTTTTTTTCAGCCATGAAAGTAACATACGTTACCCCGTAGTATTACTTGTTGTTTTGTTCTTTCTTTCTAAATATGGACTAATCAATAGCTTAAGAAATTTGAAATGAATTAACTATGGATTATGTTTTCCAGCATATATAACTATATATTTATTAAATATGGAGAAACATAATTAATAAAAATAAAAACATCTAGATCCGATCTGATATAATTTACTTCTACATTTAAAACAAGTTTTCAAATCTGAAAAGTTTGTCAGCAGAGCTGAAAACGCCAATTTATCCTTTGGAAATGGTGTTATCCTCATTAACTCCAAAAAGTATGTTTGAAAAGAGATAAGTTGTTTCATCAAAGTATGGTTGACGTATAGCAAATGGAAATCGTATCACATCAATATAGAGGTGACTTCCATTTGCAGACTTAACTTATGTTTAAAGTTATATCCTTAGATCTTGAACATTGCCTTGTGGTCTTTGACACTTATTTGAAGAAGATATCTATCTTTTTCATGCCAATTAGTGAAGATTTTCTTTAATCTCTTTCACTAATCTCATTCTACATTATGAATTTATTTTTCTTAGCTTTTGTTTTCTCTTTAGCTATGTGTGAGTAAATATCTTAAATGGACTATGAGTTAGGTAGATTAGAGTATGTAGAAGTTAATTATGATATTTAAGTAAGTAGAAGGATAACACCATATCTTAAACTGAGATGTGGTTAAGGCTACATTTAAAGTTATTAATCAAAATCTAAATCATGACCTTTTTTACGTGGAAGGAATTTGTAAAAATGTCTAAGAAAATCTCAAATTCATAGTTAAGTAAATTATAGGTTTATGGACTTATGCTTATGCTTTTTTCTTCCCTAATTGCAAACTGAAGTTTATGATAACAAGATAATAAAAAAGAGATTAAACCGATGGAAATGAATTAGTTTAGTTAGTGCACGGTTAGTAATAGAGATAGAAGGTGCTCCAATAGTCTTACTTTGATGTTTTACTGGTGAGCTCGCTGTCTCAGGCTTTTCGTCTTGACCAATAATAGCTCATTGCCTCCCTAGGTTAAATCCTTGTAAATCTCCAAGTCAGTCAGATTCAGGTGTCTTAAGGTGGATGCTAAACTTTACACTATCACTCTTGATCGTTCCAGATTTCGAGTTATATGTTCTAAAAGATTTTTAAGGTTGAGTTAGGGAAAAAAAAAGTACACCATAATCAGAACAATAATTTCTTCTCTTCTCTTGACAAACTAACATTTTTCAAAATGATAATTTTTGTTATTGTGACATTTAAAACTTTTGAAAATGATAATTACCCATATTTTTTCACTAAACAGTATTAGATTATAGGTCTATCGTCTATTTTTCACTTTTAAGTCTAGTGAAAACGTATTTAAAACCTGATCCATCTAAAGTTTTTATTTATAATTTTCAATCTAAAATTTAATGGTTTTTAAACCTATAACACTAGATTATATTCATTTAAATTTAAATTAGTTAGATTCTGATTTCACAATTTTGGATTGACATATGGGTTTTGTTTGCATCAATAATATAATTGATTGTCAAAATTGGAAACAAAATTTCAAAAAAGATAAGTTCCGCAATATTTTCTAAAATAAAAAAAAATTGTATGCAGTATACATACATCTTGGCCTTATCTCTTCTATATAAAATTAGTCCTTACGATGCTCTCCAACAACTCTGCTTTGTCTTTACTGAAGTCACCAAGAAAGGTAAATTAAAGGACTAAAGAAAAAAAGAGAAAAATGGGACGAAAAATCCATAACACTGATCTTGCTCCTGAGAATTTACTTCTTGACAAACATAATCAAGACTCATCGGCGAAAACAATTACTCTCTTGATCACCACTTTGGTAGCTGTCTCTGGTTCCTTCGTTTTTGGCTCAGCTGTGAGTTTCACATCTTTAATCTTTTGGTTTTTGCTGTGGTTGCTTCTATATCAATTGTCTATGAATCCACTGATTCTTGATTTGCATCTTCGTTTCATATATTTTGCAGATAGGATACTCATCACCCGTTCAGTTGGATTTAACCAACGACTTGAATCTCTCTGTGGCAGAGGTAAACTGTTTTTTTATTAATTAATTAAATAGTAAATATATGATGAATATAAGTACTACTTTATGTATATATATTTTTTATAAATTTATTAAACAAGAGTCAAATTTAGTAATTTATGGCAAAAATCTCATAGTTGGGTCTCATGTTTATGTCCACGGCGATTATGTCTTTGAATTAAGTTTTTTAATGAAAAATACATCATTCACTACAAGAAAATGTGAACATAGCTACATTTTTTTGATGGCTATGCAACAAATTTTGTAGCTATATGAGTCTTGCTACAAATTTGCTACAAAATTAGTCTTCTGAGTATGTGTTCGTAGGTAATCCAAATTTGTAGCTAATTGTAGCAAATTTGCCACAAATATCTACACAACTATCTACACATTTTTTTGATGGCTATGCAACAAATTTTGTAGCTATATGAGTCTTGCTACAAATTTGCTGCAAAATTAGTCTTCTGAGTATGTGTTCGTAGGTAATCCAAATTTGTAGCTAATTGTAGCAAGTTTGCCACAAATATCTATACAACTATTGTGTCACAATAATTCGCTACAAATTTTGTTACTGCAAAATTTGTGGCATTTTGATACAAGATTCCACAAAAGCATTGAAGCAGAAACCCCACTAGTTTGGGACAAACATATTGTTGCCAAATACCACATATTGCTTCAAAAGTTTTGAATCTGAAATGCTACAAATTGTTACAAAACCGAAATAATTAATTTTGAAAAATTTATTAGTCTTTCCATTTATAATACAATTAATATAATTCTATTTACAAACAAAACGCAATAATAAAAGCAAGCAGAAATGAAAATGAAATATAGAAAGATTACTAAAAGATGCTCCTAATTTATAGTCTTGTAGTCTTTCCATCTTTACTTGACTAGGCTTATGAAGTCTTCCATCTGATTACAACAAAGAAAGATTACTAAAAGATATATCTAATCTATATAAATGGTGTATAAACATTCCTAAAAAAAAAAAAAACATCTCACCTTTGATTACTCCTTTGCTTTCCTTTCCAAAAATAAAGAAGTTCAAATAAATTATCTTGACAATATTTTACCTATTAATGTTTAACTTTCATGCAGTACTCGCTCTTCGGTTCGATTTTGACAATTGGAGCAATGATAGGTGCATCCATGAGTGGACGAATAGCGGATTTAATAGGCAGACGAGCTGTAAATTTTCTTCTCACTTTTAAATGAACATTGAATATGTATACTTTTTCCTCAAACTGGTAAATAATCTCATTGACAATATCATAATGTGTGTGATTATCAGACGATGGGTTTCTCGGAGATATTTTGCATTCTTGGCTGGTTAGCGATCTACTTTTCTAAGGTTATCTTAGTCTCTATTTATCTTGATCTGTGAATATTTAATCGCACTTCTTCGAAAAGTATAGAAAATAGTTTTGTGCTTGTGGTTTTGCATATTAAGGTTGCACTTTGGCTTGACGTTGGGAGGTTACTAGTCGGTTATGGGATGGGCGTTCTTTCGTTTGTGGTAAGATCTATAAACTCTAATAACTTGGATTATGAATCAATAGTTGTGATATGGTAATTTTCAAGAAAACTAGAATTTGATGATCTTTATATCAATGATATGTTTAAGAATAATGTATTTTCAAATAGGTTGTTTGGTTACCCGGCTTTTTAGATTTGTATCTAAAGTGAGAAGAACAATACAAAATTGTCAAGCAAAAATTTTGATTTATAGAACTGCATATTTTTTTTATATTATTAGAGATAGATTTTCCTGTCGTTATTTTAATTGAATTTAATGTTTGTTAATTGATAATCAGGTTCCTGTATACATAGCTGAAATTACTCCTAAAGATCTTCGAGGTGGGTTTACAACTGTTCATCAGGTAAAATTATATCATACAATAACTAAATTATTATTTACATAGAAAAATATTATAACCTAAATATTTCCATCACTTGATTATAACATGGATTAGATGTAAATAAATCATTTTATAACATTTTTGAAACTTTGCAGCTAATGATATGTTTAGGGGTCTCGGTGACATATCTCTTAGGCTCATTTGTTGGCTGGCGAATATTGGCTTTGATCGGTAATACATTTTCCTTTGATAAATATAATTTCTAATTAGTAACTTATGCTATAAAGTATCGTTAATTAATATTTTTGATATCCCAGGAATGGTACCATGTGTTGTACAAATGGTGGGATTATTTATCATCCCAGAATCTCCTAGATGGTTGGTAAGTTATCTGCCAAATATATTACAATTATAAGAATTGAATAAAGTTTTAAGGAATTTGAGTTGACTTTGAGTAAGGTACAAAATGATTCAAATTGTCAAAACCATGCCTTAATATAGGGATTAAATACTCAAAACTTATATATGCGTTTGGAAAATAAATATAATTTCACTACATCTATAGGCAAAGGTTGGCAGATGGGAAGAATTTGAATTTGCATTGCAACGATTACGGGGTAAATCAGCAGATATTTCCTATGAGTCTAGTGAAATCAAAGTAAAGTAATTCTGAATCATACTTTCTTATTCACCATTATAATGGATGTTTCTTTAAAATGTTATTCGTTTTGTATATATTGTCTATTTGAAGGATTATACTCGAAGACTTTCACAATTATCAGGAGGTAGTATATTAGATTTGTTCCAGCCGCAATATGCTAAATTTTTGCTTGTAAGTTTAACATGACTAATGTTAAAAATTCTAAAATTATTTAGTGGTTGGTTTATCATTGGTATTAATAATGAGATGCCAAATCTATTTAGGTGGGAGTTGGGCTAATGGTACTACAACAATTTGGAGGTGTTAATGGAATCGCCTTCTACGCTAGCTCTATTTTCGTCTCAGCTGGTTCGTAGATCCATAACATATACTGTATAAAATTTCAACTTAAACTATATAAGAATATGTAGCATATTTGTTGTATTAGTGTTGTTAATGCATTATCGATCAATTGCACTCAGTTAAGCTATATTTTTAACAAAAATTACGTAACTATCGTTTAAACATTTTTTAGGGTTCTCTTCCGAAATTGGAATGATCGCAATGGTGGTGGTGCAAGTGAGTTTTTAGTTATTAACTAAATATTTTTCCAGTGTTTGGAATTTTAAAAGCTATATATACAACCATTCATGTATTAGAAAATGAATTATATATCTTTCACGTAAAAAAAGTTTATGCAGTTTAATTTTTCACTTTTTTAGCTCTTTTGGTGTAAGAAAATTTTATTTTAGTTCCATCTAGTTTTTTATTTCATTCCATAAATTTACTAAAACACATTCTCACTCGTATTATTTTGCAACTATTTAGCTATTTTTCCGTTTTACGATATTACGATTAGAACATAAAGGCTACAATAAAATGTGGAAGTATCAATTTGTCTAATTATGTGTATCTAATACAGTTTGTATTCAGATACCGATGACAACTCTAGGTGTTATTCTGATGGATAAATCAGGGAGGAAACCACTACTTCTAGTAAGCAATCACATTTTAACATTTTTTATATGATATTCCTTGTATAATTTTTTTTTCCTCAAAAATGATATGTCATTTTTATTGAGGCTTTTTTTTAGTCATCAAGGTTTCCAATAGATATTAACTGTATGGTTGATACATTTTTTTTTCTCTTCACAGATTTCCGCTGTAGGTACATGTATCGGGTGTTTCCTCGTCGGCTTATCATTTTTCTTAAAGGTTATTACCTCATGTACAATATTGTGATTTCTATATAAATTATATAATGTTTAAGTAATGACACAATCTCCTTATTGATTTCTATATAATTTATATAATGTTTTAATAAGAAATTTTCTGACAAATTTCCATGCTTCAGCAAGTTTACAATTCTCATATTGTTGGTTTATCAAATTGTAGGGTGAAAGACTATCATGTGGATGGACTTCATATCTAGCACTCATTGGCGTTCTGGTAAGTTTTAAGTTGGAAACATTGAATTTTATTTTTAAAAATATTCATAACTTTATAGGATACAACAAGCTTGCATTTACCTCTAGGTGTACAACGGATCTTTCTCGCTAGGGATGGGTGGGATCCCATGGGTTATTATGTCTGAGGTAAATGACACTCATCAAGTTATTTTGTTTTAGACGTACTATGAAACTTAAAGATTTGATTTACGATGATTATATCATTATCTTCGTAAACTTATGGTTTAGTATTTGAGTTAAAGAAGAGGTTATTCAAGGTAACGGAGTATATATGGTTCCTTGTCCTATGTTTTTGATTGTATATAAAAAGTATGAACATTTACTCTTTGCTTTAGTAATTTTTGGGTATATTATATGTTCTCTTTCGTTTAATTAGAATCGAGATATTTAAAAATAATTTTATGTCAAGATTTTTCCAATAGATATAAAAGGATCAGCAGGAAGCCTTGTGACTGTAGTTAGCTGGGTTGGATCTTGGATTGTCTCCTTTGCATTTAACTTTCTAATGACTTGGAGTCCATCGGGTATAATTTTTTTTTTAATTTTAGTTATTTTTCCAATCAGTTTTTAATCGTTATCTGATTATAGAATGTGTTTGTATTTTCAGGAACGTTTTATGTTTTTGCGACAGTTTGTGGACTTACTGTTATTTTCGTAGCAAATCTCGTACCGGAAACTAAAGGTAGAACGCTAGAAGAAATTCAATCTTTGATTGGTTATTGAACATTGTAATGTTAGATAGTTGATTTCAAATTTACAAAAGACATTAATCTCCAATCGACATCTAAATATAAGATTCTGCACCTTTTAGATTGCGTCATGACATCGTAACAATTTATTATATATATGAATCATGGAGAATATAACATTTTTTTATAAAGATTCAAATATATGTTTACTAGTTCAAATATCAACTTATTGCTATCAAAAGAAATTTTATTTAGATAATGAAGAATCATAAATTTGTCTCGAAAGATGGATTGATCATTACTTTTAAAACAAAAAAATATACATTTCTCTAACAACTTGGATGACTTTAAGATATGTTTGTCAACTCTACAATGCCCAAGATGTGATAAGAAAGGCTAAGGAAAACGTAGTGGAAATGTTTAGCAAAAAAAAAAAAAAACAACGTAGTGGAATAGGCAAGGAAAAGTAAGCCTCCCATAGATCCCATCATCAAATGGAAATCACCTCCTCAAATGCAACTGTAACGGAGCCTCACCCAAAGAGGGAAACAACAGTGGTCATCGTCAGTGAAGATCACTTGTCATAAGGAAAATCTTTGTTATCTGTTTAAGATGATTTATACATGTATAAATCAAAACACATAATATATCAATCGAAACAGATAAAAAAGATTTTCCGCGTTCTAATACTTGCGGCCGTTTTGATAATTTCAAAATCTGTTCGTATTAGATACTTAAAATAACAATCACAAGAACTAATCCACCTATAAATAGCCAAACACATGATATAGTTTTCTATAATTTACACGTAGATGTTAATGGATAAAAAGAATCGGCCTAACTTACCCCTTTTTTTTTTAATGTATGAGACATTGTTGATTATTAAAGGATAATTAGCATGAATAACCAACAAAAATTATATAATGATGCAGCGCAGAATTAGGATAATTGTCATTTATTTGTATTTTAAATATATTGATATTTATGATGTTTATCTTTTAGGGTTTTCTAGAATATTCTATAGTATCTAGGATTTTCTTATGTTTTATTATAAATAAGCTGTTTAGACCTTCTTTGTATTCAATTGATTGATTAATAAAATTAAAGAGCTTTGTGCTTTTCAGAGAAGAGTATTCTCTAAGCCCTTGTTTCAGTAGATATAGGTTGATCTCAATGAATCCAGGAAGACTTTGATCTTAGGTATTATTAGGCCCATATTATGGCCCATTGTGATCATAGCCTTAACACTGCACTTAGGTCATGATGTAATATCTATATAAGGCTAATAGCCTCATTACTTTATCAATAAGAAAACCTCTTTAAAACTTCTAGGTTTCTTGACATGGTATCAGAGCCCTAAACCTAACTACTCCAAGGTTTAGTGTTTCGATTTTGTCTACGTTTCCCCTACACAAAATTTATCTAAAACTATCCTAGTGTCGAACTCTCCTTTCCGATGCCAGGCGATGATGATCAATCCTCCGGGTCTGCTGTCACGAAACAAAGGTCTAGGGTTGAGCTCACACGACGAACGATCTCTCCTTATGATCTCACTGCCGGCGATAATCCGGGAACAATAATATCACGTCCTTCTTTACGCGGACCTAACTACGATGAATGGTCAGCAAGTATACGATTGGCGTTGAAAGCAAGGAAGAAATTTGGGTTTGCAGATGGCACAATGCAAAAGCCAGATGAAGACTCGGAAGATTATGAAGATTGGTGTGCTAATAATGCTCTAGTAGTATCTTGGATCAAGCTCACCATTGATGAAACACTATGTGCGTCTCTCTCACATAGTGATGATGCTTTTAGTCTTTGGACACAAATTCAAAGACGATTTGGAGTGAAGAATGGACAGCGAGTGCAACGGCTCAAAACCGAGCTTGCAACATGTCGTCAGAACGGTTCAGCAATTGAAGCATACTACGGAAAGCTAACCAAACTTTGGACCAGTCTGGCCGATTATCAACAAGGTAAAACCTTAGAAGAAATACATAGAGACCGTGAAGAAGATATGCTGCATCAGTTCCTTATGGGACTCGACGAGTCCTTGTACGGAGGGGTTAAATCTTCTTTGTTATCTAGAACTCCTTTACCGTCCCTGGATGAGGCATACAATATCTTGGCTCAAGATGAAGAAGCTAAACTATTGCTCGACTACACGAAGAAAGAGCAGGAGGTGTTAGTTTCGCGGTTCAAACTCAACCAAACTCTCGCCAAGATGCGCGAACTACTACTTCTGGACCTTTGACATGCACGCTTTGTGGTCGCAATGGTCACTTAGCTGAGTTTTGTTTTAAAAAGGTTGGCTATCCGGAGTGGTGGGTTGATCGCAACCGAGGAAAACAAAGCACCGGTTCACAAAGTTCTGCGCCGCGACCACCAAATCGAAGCTCGTCAAACTCGATACCGTCACGAGGCAGAGGCTCTAATGTTGCTCGTGCAAATCATGTCGTATCAGGATCCGATGGAGCTTTCTCACCAATTACAGATTCTGATCGTGTTGGATTTAGCGGGTTAAGTGATCAACAATGGCAAACTTTGGTGCATATGTTGAATGAACGCAAGTCATCAGCACCATCAAAACCGTCTGGTACGTATTTTATTGAATCATGGATAGTTGATACAGGAGCTTCGAATCACATGACTGGTAGTTTAAACTATTTGGTTGAAGTATGTGATATGGCACCGATGTTAATTAAACTCCCTGATGGTCGGTTTACAACATCAACCAAACATGGAAAGGCACTTTTGGGATCCTCTCTTACCCTGCATAACGTCTTGTTTGTTAATGGGTTGCATTGTCATCTGATTTCAGTATCTCAATTGACTAGAGATAGAAGATGTATGTTTCAGATATCTGACCGGCTTTGTGTTATTCAGGATCGCATCACACAGATGCTGATTGGGGCGGGTGAACAGCTGAATGGACTTTACTTTTTCAGAGGAGTTGATGTTGTCTCGGCAGTTTCAAGCTCTCCCACATCAAAGGAGTTATGGCACAGTCGGTTTGGACATCCTTCTTCAAAGGCGATGGAGTTTTTGCATTTATCAGATTTAGCTAGTGATGGTTTTGATTCTAAAAATTGTGACGTTTGTATTCGAGCTAAACAAACGCGGGAAATTTTTCCATTAAGCAGCAATAAAACAACAAAAGTTTTTGAGTTAGTTCATTGTGATCTTTGGGGTCCGTATCGTACTACGTCTATTTGTGGTTCCAAGTATTTCTTAACAATTCTTGATGATTACTCTAGAGCTCTATGGATATATCTCTTGCCATCAAAACAAGAAGCACCACGTCATCTCCAAAATTTTGTGGCTTTAGTAGAAAGGCAGTTTGAAACTCAAGTTAAGACAATTCGCAGCGACAACGGGTCTGAGTTTATATGCCTTAAGAAATTCTTCCAAGACAAGGGTATCATTCATGAAACTTCATGCGTTGGAACTCCACAACAAAACGGCAGAGTAGAACAAAAACATCGCCATATTTTAAATGTTGCAAAAGCTCTTCGATTTCAAGCTTCTTTACCCGTAGAATTTTGGAGTTATTGCGCTCTTACGGCTGGTTACTTGATCAACCGAACACCGTCAAAACTTCTTAATGGTAAGACTCTGTATGAGCTACTCTACCACAAAGCTCCTCCGACGCAACATTTAAGAGTTTTTGGTAGCTTATGCTATGTCCATAATCAGAAACATGGTGGTGACAAGTTTGCATCAAGGTCAAATAAATCCGTGTTTATTGGATATCCATTTGGTAAAAAGGGATGGCGAGTCTACAACATGGACACAAAGAAAGTTACGGTCTAAAGAGATGTTCTGTTTTTTGAAACAACATTTCCTTTTCACGAAACACCATCATCTCTCTCTCTCTCGTGATCCATCACTCCCGTCTCTTCCTTCTCATCTGGACTTCGAAGATGAAGATTTCCTTTCATTACCAAGACCTGTCTCATCTACGTCTCCGATCATCATCAACACTTCATCTGATATTGATCAACCGAGTTCACAGGAGCTTGAAACAGAAAATGTAGTACTTACATCTTCTCCGTCTATCTCATCCACTCCAATTCCTGAGATAACATAGAACATTATGGAGCCTATGGAAACCAGCCCGACCGGTCTCCTACCTAGACCGGTCGATCCTTCAACATCCGAAAACAGAGCAGAGTGTGGACCGATCGGTCCATCCCCAAGACCAGTCGATCCTTAAGGTTCTGGAAACAGAACAGAGGTTCTGGAACATGGACTGACCGGTCCATCCCCCAGACCGGTCGATCCCGATGATGCAGATTCGGGTGAAGTTGTGATCTTGAGAAGATCCGTTTGTGAGAGAAAACCGCCTCCTCATGCAGCACCAGAAGCCCTTGGTCGTGGATTACGATCTAAGAAGCCTCCAACCAAACTCGCCGATTACGTTACAACATTGCTTCATCAACCGCATCCATCCGTTACTCCGCATCCAATTGATAACTATGTCTCGAGTTCTCAATTCTCATCTGGTTATCAAGCGTATTTGTTGGCATTTACATCAGCCATTGAACCAAAGTCCTATAAAGAAGCCATTAAGGATGAAAATTGGAACAATGCCGTGGAGGATGAACTGGTTGCTTTAATTGATCTAGGTACGTTTTCCGTTGTTGCCTTACCTGAGGGAAAGAAAGCTCTAGGATGTAAATGGGTTTTTCGACTCAAATTTCATTCGAATGGAGAGCTTGAGCGACATAAAGCTCGACTTGTGGTTTTAGGCAATAATCAAATAGAGGGTGAAGACTTTAATGAAACATTCGCCCCTGTTGCTAAAATGGTCACAATTAGAGCTTTTCTTCAGCAAGTCGCATCTAACGACTGGGAGGTTCATCAAATGGACGTGCATAACGCCTTTCTTCATGGAGATTTAGATGAGTAAGTTTACATTCAATTTCCCCCTGGGTTTCGAACCGGAGATAAAACGAAAGTGCTGCGTCTTCATAAATCGTTATATGGTTTGAAACAGGCACCTCGATGTTGGTTTGCAAAACTTACCACAACCTTACTGAACTACGGATTTGAGCAAAACTACTCAGATTATTCTCTCTTCACTCTTGAGAAATCGACATTTCGGCTTCATGTTTTGGTGTATGTCGATGATCTTATCATTACCGGTTGTTCTTTGCGCATAATCAAAGATTTCAAGAGCTATTTGAGTGAATGCTTCTGTATGAAAGATCTCGGGATTCTTCGGTATTTCTTGGGTATTGAAGTTGCTCGCAGCCCTACTGGTATATATCTATGTCAACGAAAATATGCGCTTGACATTATCTCTGAAAATGGATTGCTTGGTACTAAACCTATTACGTTTCCTCTTGAACAAAATCATAAGCTAGCACTTGCAGCTGGTGAACCGCTTACCGATCCTAAGAGGTATAGACGTCTAGTTGGACGTTTAATTTATCTTGGTTCTACGCGTCCTGAGATGTCCTATGTAATCCATATTCTCTCTCAATTCATGAGTAATCCTAAACTTGCTCACTGGGATGCTGCTCTGCGTGTTGTTCGCTATCTCAAAAATAGTCCAGGCTAAGGTATTCTCCTCAAAGCTCACACATCTTTACATTTATCTGCGTGGTGTGACTCTGATTATGCGGCTTGTCCTCTCACACGACGATCCCTCACTGGTTGGTTTATTCAACTTGGTGATTCTCCATTGTCTTGGAAAACACGGAAACATGATGTTGTTTCTCGTTCATCGGCAGAGGCCGAATACCGCTCTATGGATGATACGGTTCAAGAACTCCTATGGCTCTGAGAACTTCTTCCAACTCTTGGCATCGCCATACATGGTCTGATTACTCTACATTCGGATAGTCTTTCCGCCATTAGTCTTGCAGCAAATCCAGTTTTTCATGCTCGTACTAAACATGTTGGTAAAGATTGTCATTTTATTCGAGATGAGATACTTCGTGGGGTTATCGCAACCAAGCATGTTTCTACGAAATCACAATTGGCGGATATCATGATGAAAGCATTAGGCCAGAAGGAATTTGAAGCTTTTCTTTTCAAGCTGGGTGTTTGTAACCTCCACACTCCACCTTGAGAGAGGGGGGGGGGGGGGGGGGGGGGGTATTAGGCCCATATTATGGTCCATTGTAATCATAGCCTTAACACTGCACTTAGGTCATGATGTAATATCTATATAAGGCTAATAGCCTCATTACTTTATCAATAAGAAAACCTCTTTACAACTTCTAGGTTTCTTGACAGGTATTCTCAGACTAAATAAGATCCTTGCATTATCATAGCTTCCACTACGTCATATAATTAGAAAATTAACTATTTGTCCTATATTTAGTGGTTATATTTTTATCAAGCAAAGTCATTTTAGTTAACTTTTTGATTATTTTGCAAATTAATCCATTATTAAAACAAGAGATAGGGATAGAAAAAGTCAATAGAAAGGAGTTGAAAGAGACCGAAGTGCAAAGCAATCTGATGACGTGGGACCCATCTTACGTTCTCTTCTAATCTCCACAGGTCACATTGTTCGGTGGCACCCTTATTCACCAAGCAAAACACCGATTCTTTCGATCATCTCCCTTTCCATATCTTTCTGTCTTTTGTATTTTTTCCCTAAAAAAAAGTAATAATTATTCAACAATCATCAGAACAATACAAATAAGGGGGTATGTATCTTGTCACCCTCTCTGTGTAAGCAAGGTGCATAAGCTTCAACAAAAGAAGCTTTCACTCCTTCCACCATTCCAACACCAAAACAATGCCGTTTAAGGAGGACAAGATCTTTGAGTCCTTTTCTAGGGATCTTGGTGGCTTAACGTTGTGCACAGAATATCTAGGGTTCGAGAGTTACGACATGAGGATGTCCGAAAAGGAGGTGGAGAACAAGATGATTTGTCATGCAGAGGAGAACACAGAAAGAGTTGTAACAAAGAGGAGGAAGACTAAGGAGAATGTTTTGGCGCCGGAGCGAGGGAGGAAACTAGAATTTCCTCCGCCGCTCTCGTCGTTAAACAGCCGAGGACAACCATCTTTTTATCTCCGGCCCGTGAGGAAAGATGGTAGATTGGAACTTACACAAGTTATGATCGATCGACCAGAGATTTTCCACGCTTCCCGTGAAGATGGACGGTTGAGATTACAACTTGTCGATGGTGTCGACAATCCCATACGCGCTTATTGTGATTCCGAAGAAATCGTGGACTTTGAAGATGTACCTCAGTGTCTAGATCGGCCTCATTTGGAATGTGATAGAGAGATTAATGATAAAAATGATGCTACAAGTGATCAAGTGGTGGATTCGTCTACGATCAATGTTGATAATGGAGAAAGACATTGCAGTTATAAAAGTAGCCATGAGGTTACGGTGAATAGTGATGATCATGATCTTGCACTTTTTAATGATGAGCATAAGGCGAAAGAATGGAGGTACAAGAGTTGTTATAAGATTATGGCAATTAGGAACCAAGAGGAGCACGATTGTCATCATCATCATCATAATATTCATCCATACCACCATTATAATAGAAACAATAACATGCATTTTTGGAGCCGGTCATACGTGAAGACTAGATAAGGTAATCAATGTTTTACGTGGCGGCTTGAAAATGAAGACAAAAAAGAGGGACAGCTATTCTTTGGAAGCTCCGTTGTCTCATTAAAAAAGAATACGAAAAGTCAATGGGTATCATTTAGGATTTCTGTTACATTCATCTATGCTTATGCGTGTTATAGTATGAAGAATATAATTCTTCGTTTGAGCATTCACATTATATAACTTTGTGTGGTATGTGTTAATATTATTGTTGTATCATTATTTGAATTACAAATACCCAAATCCGGATCTATGGTTTCATGATATCCAAATTTCAGATAAACCGAAACATTAAAATATTAAAAGGTCTTTAAGTCATAAAGTCAAAATTCTGCATAATATATTGAAAATAAACATTACATTATATTATTATTTTTGTATATAACCATTAACTTAATTTTTATATATCTGAATTTATAAAAACTAGGCACGGAACCCCCGTGAAATTGCGGGAGAACTCGACTTAAATAAAATTACCTAAGATTAAATTGTAATTTGGCATTTGGAAGTTGAATGTACAATGATTTTATCTGTACAATGAATTTTGATATATTAGTATTTTAACCTCTTTTACGTATTGTTTTCTATTGTTTTTCGGTTCTTTCCAGTTCTTTTAGTGGCTTTTCAGGTTCTAGGAGGCTCTCGAGCACGGATTGGAGTTATTGGAGCTCATTGGAGCAAACGAGGCAGAATTGGAGCAAAAAGGCGATTTTCCCTAACCGAGCACCTGCTCGGTTTGCTCGACCGCCTGCTCGCCCCACCCGCTCGCTAGAGACTTGAAGAATTCTCCTCTCTGGAATCCAGACCGACCGGTCCCATCACCAGACCGACCGGTCCCGTACCCACTTTAATCTAGTTTTAATTATAAATAAGAGGGCAGCCACCTCTAAAACATCATTCCTCTTTGCACGTTATTTTTCAGACTTCTTTTTAGACTCTCTTTTACACTTTGGGAGACTTGGATTAATTGTTCTTTGCTTTTGGATTCAAGATTTGGAGAATCATTCCACAATCCTATTGAGAAGAATTCTAATCCCTAATCTCTTATCATAATATCATGAATTCTCTTATCTGCTTTGTTGTGTTTGTGATAGACTCCTCGTGAGGATCTATGCCCGAAGATCTCTTTGAATAGTTTTAAGAATGCGGAATGATGATGATGGATGAATTTCGAAAGAGAAGATGAACGGTTTGAATGTGAAGGATGAAGAGATAAATGGATCGATGCGTACTTCCGAGAGATTTGAACGATCTCTAAGACTACAAAGCTTACCCTTTGTGAAGGATAAAGATCCAAACACGATGAACAAGAGGGGGATTGATGTGAAACTTCCAAGGGATGTGAAGAGATCCTTAGACTTTCGGCTCTTGAGTGAAATGGGATGAAGATCCAAATTTCGGGTTCAAGAGGATGATCAAACGAGTTTAAGAAAAGACTTATGATTTAAAATGTTTGATGATTGAAATGAGAAGTGGCAAGCCACTTATATAGGAAAAGAGAAGTGTACATGCACACTCTCTTGAAAAAAATAACATAATTAAAGGTTTGACTAATAAATGAAAAATGCATGCAAAACACATAGGAAATGATGAATTTTGACTCCAAGATCTCATAAAAATGTGATGGGCCTTTGATGGGCTTCCAAAAAGTCCAAAAATTAGCCTAAGTATGATAATGAGGAAATGGTGAAGCATGTGGGCTTGCCTCATTAAAAACCTACTTCGGAAAACCCATTGGGACAAAACCGAAGGTAGGGAAAAAGAGTACGAGTCCACATACCTCTCATTATCATCCTTTCTTGGCTCGGATCACAACCAATGCGGTTTGATGAACAACTAAAGGAAGTTGGCCGTTTAATCTCAACACAAGCATAGAGACGGCTTGGTTGAGTTGTCTTGTACGTGACCTCGTCATCGGTCCACTCGGGATTTCTAATGCCTTAGCGTCTTCAAGAACCTCAATGTCTCCAAGTTGCTCCTCGGCTACAAGCGGTTCCGTAGTTCCTTGGTCCGGGTCGGTCATGGTCTCATCATCCTCTCCCACTTGAAAAGGATTTGACCTCAAATCCGCATCATCTGCAAAATAAGGGAGAAGGTCGGAAACATTGAACGAATTACTTACGTCGTACTTACCTTGGAGATCGAGTTGGTAGGAGTTGTTGTTGATCCGCTTGGTCACTTGGAACGGTCCATCGACTCTCGGCATTAACTTAGATTTTCTTTCCTCCGGGAAACGTTCCTTTCTAAGATGGAGCCAAACTTGATCACCGTCCTTGAAAATGATCTCCTTTCGGCCCTTGTTCGCATATTTTTGGTAAAGTTTGGTCCGGGCCTCGATATTCGCCTTAGTCTTTTCGTGAACCTGTTTCACTAATTCGGCCTTCTTTTTGCCGTCTTGACTAAGTCTTTCACTCAAATGCAAAGGGATTAGATCCAAAGGCGAAATAGGATTAAAACAATAAACAACTTGAAATGGGGAAAATTTAGTAGCGGAATGCACCGAATGATTATATGCAAATTCTACATGCGGCAAACATTCTTCCCAAGTTCTAAGATTATTTTTAATAAGCACACACAACAAGGTAGATAATGTTCGGTTAACAACTTCGGTTTGACCATCGGTTTGCGGATGACATGTAGTAGAAAATAACAACTTAGTTCCTAATTTTGACCATAACGTTTTCCAAAAATAACTAAGGAACTTAGAGTCTCGATCCGAAACTATGGTTTTAGGCATGCCATGCAAACGAACAATTTCCCTAAAGAACAAGTCGGCTATATGAGATGCATCATTGGTTTTATGACAAGGTATGAAATGCGCCATTTTAGAAAATCTATCAACAACCACAAAAATGGAATCTCTACCGTTTTTAGTCCTAGGCAATCCCACAACAAAGTCCATAGATAAATCAATCCAAGGATGCAAAGGAACGGGTAAAGGAGTATACAAACCATGCGGTTGAAGTTTAGACTTAGCTTGTTTACAAGTGGCACAACGTTCACAAAGCCTTTCAACGTCTCTCTTCATGTTCGGCCAATGGAAGTGATCTTGCATCACCTTAAGAGTTTTGGTTATGCCGAAATGACCCATTAGTCCACCTCCATGAGCTTCCCTTAAAAACAATTCTCGCAAAGAAGAGTGAGGTACACAAAGCCGATTCTCATAAAATAAATAACCATCAAGCCGATAATATTTTCCAAAGGCAAATTTTTCACAAGATTTAAAGATGGTTCCGAAAACCGAATCATTGGCATATAATTCTTTTATGTGTTCAAAACCAAGCAATCTTGCATCTAAAGAGTTAATGAGAACGTACCTCCGGTATAATGCGTCGGCTACAACATTATCCTTACCTTTCTTATATTTGATCACATACGGGAAAGTTTCAATGAATTCAACCCACCGAGCATGTCGTTTGTTAAGCTTGTTTTGAACCTTGAGATGCTTCAACGACTCATGATCCGTGTGAATCACAAATTCCTTGGGCCATAAGTAATGTTGCCAAGTTTGCAAAGCTCTCACCAAGGCGTACATCTCTTTATCGTAAGTCGGATAATTAAGCATAGCTCCTCCAAGCTTTTCACTAAAGAACGCAATGGGCTTCATATCCTGCATCAAAATGGCTCCAATGCCTATACCCAAAGCATCACATTCGATTTTAAAAGTTTTCATAAAATTAGGAAGTATAAGAACGGGAGAGTTAGTGAGCTTTTCTTTCAAGGCTTGGAAAGCCTCTTCTTGGGCGGTTTCCCATTTGAATCCGACGTCCTTTTTGATAACTTCCTTAAGCGGGGCAGCAATGGTGCTAAAGTCCTTAACGAACCGTCGGTAAAAACCCGCAAGGCCATGGAAGCTTCTAACTTCACTTACGCTTTTCGGACTCGGCCATTCTCGGATTGCCTTAACCTTTTCCTCATCGACTTTAATACCATCTGCACTTACAACAAAGCCTAGGAAAACAAGATTATCCGTGCAAAAAGTACATTTCTTAAGATTAGCATAAAGTTTCTCCTTGCGAAGCAAATCCAAAACAAGCCTAAGATGCATGACATGATCATCAAGATTTTTACTATAAACGAGTATGTCATCAAAATAAACGACTACAAATACTCATATATGCTTTCTCAAGACATGATTCATTAACCTCATGAAAGTGCTAGGTGCATTTGTTAATCCAAACGGCAAAGTCCTTGTTTAGTTTTAAAAGGCGTTTTCCATTCGTCACCTTCCTTCATCCGGATTTGGTGATAACCACTTTTAAGATCAATTTTAGAAAATATGCAAGAACCATGCAACTCATCAAGCATATCATCTAAACGAGGGATAGGATGGCGATACTTAACCGTAATATTGTTGATGGCTCGGCAATCAACACACATGCGCCAAGAACCATCCTTCTTTGGCACAAGTAACACCGGGACGACACACGGACTCATACTTTCGCGAATATGGCCTTTGTCCATGAGCTCGTTGGCTTGCTTTTCCAATTCCTTAGTCTCCACCGGATTAGTTCAGTACGCGGGTCGGTTCGGGAGAGTAGCTCCGGGAACAAAGTCGATTTGGTGTTCTATTCCACGAATAGGAGGCAAACCCACGGGATTCTCTTCCGGGAAGACATCACTAAAATCCTGTAAAAGAGACTTAATCTTGCTCGGCAAAGCCGGCTCGGGGTTGGTAGTACAAGCAAGGGATTCTTTAAAAATAAAAAGCAAACTATTCTTACTTCCCTTTTTCTTACTCTTTTTGTCTATGAGATCAACCGGTTTGATAGCCTTCTTTTTCATGGCGAGTTGATCTTTATAAACCTCTTGTGGACTCATGGGAACAAGTGTGGTCTTTCGGCCAAGATGCTTAAAGGTATACCGGTTCGTGAATCCATCGTGTAACACCCTTCGGTCCGATTGCCATAGTCGGCCAAGTAATATTATGACTTGCGTCCATCGGAAGAACATCACACGTGAACTCATCTTCATACTTACCGATTGAGAATAGAACTTTAACTTGTTCACTTACGGTCATCTCACCTGTGTCATTGAGCCATTGTAGTGAGTACGGTCTCGGATGCTTAAGAACCTCCAAACCTAATTTCTCAACCATAGCTTGACTAGCAACGTTAGTACAACTACCACCATCGATAATTAAGCTACATACCTTGGCTTTGACGAGGCATCTTGAATGAAAAAGGTTTTCTCTTTGGGCTTGTTCCTCGGGTTTGATCAAAACAATAAGTGATCTTCTAGCCACTAGAAGTTCTCCTTTGATGGCGGTTTCTATACCATCTTCGACCACCTCATGATCCGATTGCTCTTCCTCGGACTCGATATCTCCATTTTCCCGAATTATCATTATCCTTTTGTTCGAACAATCACTCGCGTAGTGACCAAGTCCTTGACACTTGTAACACCGAATGTCTCTAGCTCTCGGATTCTCTTTAGCTTTTCCTTTAAGGTCCACGTCCACGGGTTTCGGCTTATTGAACGGCTTGAAGTCTTTTTGAAAACCGGGCTTCTCTTCCTTTTGATAACTTGGTTTTCCCGAGACAAAGCCGGGTTTGGCTGATCCGTAGCTAGACTGAGAATTCTTCCTTTTGATTTGTTGCTCGAACATCATGACCATGTGGAACATCTCTTCGAGTTCTAAATAATGTTGCATTTCGAGACGGTCTTGAATTTTGCGGTTGAGTCCTCCCATGAACCGAGACATAAGGGTTTCTCCATCTTCCCGAATATCGGCTCTTAACAACAAGGTTTCCATTTCCTTGTAGTACTCTTCCACAGTTCTAGATCCTTGAACTAAATTCCTCAACCATTGATGAAGCTCACGATTATAGTAGCTCGGCACGAATCTTCTTCTCATAACGACTTTTAATTGTTCCCAAGTGTCTATGGGGTTTTCACCGGCATGTCTTCGAGTAATCACGAGTTGGTCCCACCAACTAAGCGCATAATCATAGAACTCGGTGACCGCGACTTTAACCTTGACCTTCGCCGTGTATTTCCTACAAACAAAGACGAGTTCAATTTTCTTTTCCCATTCTAAATAAGCATCGGGATTATTAGTTCCATGAAAAGAAGGGATAGAAATTTTTAATCCGCCAAGAAGATCTCTTGGGGCATTTTGGATCCTTTCACGCCGTCGGTTCCTTTGACTTCCGTGAGAGGAAGTATGGCTATAGTAAGCTCGGGCCTCTTCGTCTTCTCTCCTTATCTCACAACGCGGCCTCTCTTGCGGTTGAATAGGGTTTTGGACCGGGTCCGGGGCATTGAACATCTCTTCGTCTTCTCTCTTGATTGTTACCATCAATTGTGAACAAATTGAACCCATTCGATAATGCTTGTTAGCATCTCTGAATTCAAACGAAAATTTAGGCATTTAGGTTGTTAGACAAAGATATTGATGCATCACGACAGTGGGGCAATATTATTTTTATGTTTGAGTTCTAGACCGTACTTAAATTGAATCCTGAATAGTTGCTCAGTCCTAAGTCCGAAATAACCGGCGAATGACCTTGATCTAGTGCTTGTTTTTATTGATTTTCATATCGTTTATTTGTCGTTTTATTGTTCTAAATTTTTCAACCAAAACCATATTTTATCTTAGCTTTAAATCAAAATCTATATTTTCATAGTGTAACCTTGGTCTCCGTGGATTCGATACCCTTTATACTACTGCAATTGTCTGTGCACTTACGGATTTATTTTGGGTTAAAACTTCTCACATCAAGTTTTTGGCGCCGTTGCCGGGGACCAATTGCGTTACCTTTGAAATTCGATTTTATTTATAGTCTAAGAATTTTTCGCTAATTTCGTTTTTGTTTTTATTTTCTCTTTCGTGTGTTTCAGGTGCATGAACAGTTGAAGAACAAGAAGAAATATCACCGAATCGTTAATCAGTGTCTCGAACGAAGAGTTAGCTCTCCTTGAACGTCAAAACCGTCGACAAAGAAACTCACCTAATCCGGACATTATGGCTGATCAAGAAGAGATGAACTCTCAGTTACAATTGTTAAGGGATCAGATTGCGGTGTTACAAAGAAATCAACCACGTGCTCCACCTCTACAGCCGGGAATTGGGGATTCGGACAATCCCCATGCATTCTACCAAAACCGTTCTGCCATTGCTTCACCAGCAATTCAGAGGCAAGACTTTGAGATCAAGCCTTAGATGATCTCGTTGGTGAAGCAACAATTATTCCATGGATTACCGGCTGAGATACCGATGGACCACATCGAAAACTTTGAAGAAATCTGCAGCACTACGGGGTCTAATGGGGTACCGAGTGAGTTTTTGAAGTGCAAGTTGTTCCCATTCTCACTTTCAGACAAGGCTTTTAGATGGTTGAAGTCATTGCCCGCCGGTTCTTTGAAGATATGGGATGAGGTTAGAGCTGCGTTCTTGGACCCTTTCTACACTAAGTCCAAGACATCATCTTTGAGGAACAAGATCTCATCCTTTCAACAACATTCTGGTGAAGCTTTCCGTGAAGCTTGGAAAAGACTGAAGGAGTACTGTAGGGAGTGTCCTCATCATGGTTTCAAGGATGAGCAAATTCTAGGGATTTTCTATGATGGAGTTGAATGGGATTATCGGAATGCTCTAAATGCTGCGAGTAATGGAGACTTCATGACCAAGACTAGAGATTGGTGCTTTTGAGTTGATTGAGAACCTTGCTTCAAGCTCTAAAAAAAAGGCTATTAAGTATAATAGGTCCAGGAAGGTCAATAGTGTGGACACTCAGAAGATTGATGAGCTAACGGCGAAGGTGAACTTACTTCTACACGAGAATCAAAGGCCGGTCAAGTTTCTGGAAGAGAATGGGGCTGCCCCTATGTCTCAAGAGTTTGAAGATGATATGGATGCTGGAGTAGAGGAGGTTAACTTTATGAGTGGTCAAGGATACCAGAACCATGGGTTTAACCCCAACTATCGGAACCACCCCAACCTCTCCTACCGAAGCACTAATGTCGAGAACCCGCAAGACCAAGTCTATCCGCAACAAGGAGGTATGAATCAGAAGTATTATTCCAGCAACACTCAAGGGAATCAGTTCATCCCTAACCAAAATCAGAATCATTTCCAAGGAGGGAACCAACAAAGATTCGCTGCTCCACAACAAGCCACTTCTGCTCCTACATCTCAGGATGAGTTGAAGAGTCTCATGCAACAACTGATGGTTAACCAACAGAAGGCACCCACTGAGATTAATGGCAAGGTAGATCACATGTACAATGATCTGAATGCAAAGTACGAGGCTGTTACCGCGCATGTGAAGAAATTGGATACACAAGTTGCTCAAACTGCTGAGACGATTAAGAGACCGACAGGAAATCTTCCAGGGAAAAGAGAGATCAATCCCAGGAATGGGTATGTCAATGCTGTAGAACTCACAAGTGGAATCTCTAGCACCCACAGGAAAGGTAAAGAGCACGCTACCGAGCACCAGGCTCAAAGTGATGAGTTCAGTGCAAATGATGGACAAGTGGGGCATTGTTCAGCCTCAGGAACACCACTGGGAACTGTTCCAGCTGAATCGGGATCAGAAATTTCCGAGCACCCAGGTTTTCATACCCGAGCACCTGCTCGCCAGGGTGCTCCTGCCAAATCTTCAGAAATTTCTCCGGAGAGAATTTACGTACCCATGGTTCCCTACCCACGTGCGTATGTCAACTTTGTCGAGGACCAGGGACCTAATCAGAGTAGGGAACATCAAGTACCACCTCTTCAAGAGAATAGACTTGAGCTCATGATGCAATAGATTTTAGATGGGCAGAACAAGAGTGCACAGGAAGTGAATGAGAAGATAACCTCTCTTGACGACAAGATAAACGTCATGAACAACGAGCTCAGCTATAAACTAGAGAGTTTAACTTGTCAGGTTGACTTTCTTGATTCACAAGTTGCTTCTATGTCTCAGAGTAAAGCGTCCAGTTCTGCAAAAAAGGTTGCATTGATTCCTGCAGACGAGCTAGATTGATCGATCCCATTTGAACCAGCTACGGATACTCAGAGTCAAAACATAGATGTCACTCCAGGTAACACTCAAAAACCATTATTGAGGCAATTGCATAAGCTAGAGGATCCAGGTAAGTTTGTTGTTCCATGTTTTATCTTTGGAGTTGATTTTGAAGATTCTCTATGTGATTCTGGATCCAGTGTTAACCTCATGTCAAGGGATATTGCAGAATCTTTAGGTATTGTTGATATCAAGACTTCTCAGATGTCTATTAGGTTTGCGGATGCCTCGGTAACAACTTCGCAGGGGTTTGTTGGGAATTTAGATGTCTAGATTGGGGATTGCTTGATCCCGACTGATTTCCAAGTTGTGGAGATGAACAATGGTTCATACATGCCCTTGATTCTGGGGAGACCTTTCCTTGCGACAGCAGGTAGTTGTTGACTTACCAAACAGAAGGATAGTTTTCTGTAACATCGACAAGCAGATCTCTTACAACACCATTTCGGATGGCGACAAATATGGCTCTTGTATTGCCATAGACGATGTAACAGGAAAGGTAAGTTTCCTGCCAGCTGCAGCACTTTGTAATAAGAATGAGGTTAATGAAGTTCTGGATGGAGACACTCGTTCTTATGAAAGGAAACCCAAGGAAGTTAACAAGCGGGACAAACCAAAGCGCGAGAAGAATATTACAGGTTCGCATATAACCTTGACACCGCAGAGATGTGTTGGAGACACAATTGAGTATAAGCTAAAGGGCAAAGGTATGTCTAGGCCTTTCTCTAAAGTCAAAGCTATCATTACTCCGGAGTTTAAGGAAAAAGGTCAAGCAGCTATGGCTAGTATGCTGAGCAAGGTTCTGCAACTAATATATAAGTGATCAAAGAACAAGTGGACCACGCCTCAACCCGCCTCCACCGAGCCATGATCCGGACAAGAAAGTCTCTAATCCTCATATGGATTCTTCTCACGCCTAGACGGTCTACAAAGTCGAACTAACAACTTAAAACAAGCGCTTGATGGGAGGCAACCCATCGGTAAGATTTCTTGTACATAATTCGATTTTTATTTCCTTTTATTACTAACATTTTACTTGTGTTTTCAGTACTTGAATTCTAAAAAACAAAAAAAAAAAGGAAGAAAAGGGGGAAGGAATTTTCCCTGAGCACACGCTTAAACAGGCGCGAGCACTTGCTCAAAATAGGGACAAGGTGCTGCATAGTCTCTGGAAACGCGACCGGTCGATCCGCAGGATCGACCGGTCGGTCCCATGTTTCACCCGAAGCGCCTAGAGTCTCTGAAAATGAGACCGGTCGGTCCCATATACTGACCGGTCGATCCAGAACACGAGCAACCTCTGGAAACACGACCGACAGATCCAGTATCGGGACCGGTCGGTCCCGTGCCCGAGCACCCAATCCGACTTTCCTTTTCCTTTACTAAAAAAAAAAACACACTTAAGCTTTCCTTTTTCTTTTACTAACCTACTTCATTTCTTCCTCTTTTTGCAGCAATTCAGCACCAAGGGCAAGGACATAGCCTCCTCCTCCACTGCTCGGAGACCCTCTACGCACCCTTGGCTTCGCCTCGAGAACACTCCGTTCGATCTTGGAACCAATGAGCTCCCACCTTCTTCACAAACAGCAAGAGACACTCAGCCAGTTCCCTCAAGCTCAACCTCAGGCTCGGGTTAGCCATTGGCAAGGAAGAAGCGGAGGACGCGAGGTGATGGAGGCGATGAAGCTTGTACTCGGTGATATTTTCTTTCACCCTTCTATCATCATTGTATTATCCGTGTTTATTTCTGTTTTCATTTGAGTCTCCAATCTCTTGAACTTTTTCACACCGGAGATGGTGTGATTTAAGTTCGGGGGAGCGGTCTTGCTTTTGAGTTTGTATTTCTTTTAATTTCTGTTTTATTGAGTCAAAACTTTGTAGGGAATTAGGACTTTATCTTATGATGATATTTGAACTATCTATGTTTAATCTTCTCTCTAGTGACCATTTTTACAGAGCATGGGTACAAGGAACAGCTAGAACACTTCGATACACTATCTTCCAGGTTTCAGATTGACCAAAATTTCCTCTCGTTACTGGCACTAGATTAGGGAAACGAACCATATTCAGGATTCCTTATTCTTTTTACCACTCTTGTTGTTCCTGAATAGCTAGCTCATTTTTAGCTAGTACCCTCCTTAACCATTACCTCTTTTCAAACTCCTTGCATTCTTGTTACTTCATGGTCACATGTGCAGCATATGCGCAAAAGAGCCGGAGAGAATCGAGTCGACACTGCATCTAAATAACTCTTTCAGAAGAACGAGCACTTGCTCCTATTTTCAAAGATTATTTTATAATGAGGAAGGAATAGCAATGATGAGCTCCACTTGGGTATGTACATCAATTCTATCTATCTTTGTGTTTGAGAGATACATGCTTGTAATTTAAACCCTCTTCATCATCATCATCCTAAAAAAAAAAAAAAAAAAAATCGATGATGAAGAGTGGTAAATTTGTAAAATAGTGTCTCTCTGCACAGTGAATGTACCTAAGATGGACGATGGCTGGATGAGGTGTTAGAGAGATTTGGAGAAGAAAGAGTGGTTTAGAGAATGTGGATATCAACGAACTTATTCTCTCTTGCAATTTTGTGCGATATCCTGCATCCTCTACGAAACATCGGGTAACCCTTAAACACTTTGAACTCCACCTCTAAATGGCCTCACACCCTTAGCGCCGTCTACCCTAAAAAGGTGCCTTTAGCGAGATCCTCACGCATACTTTGAATGCGTTGAGTTTGTGCTTTGGAAATGGCTTGGTTGAGAAATGTGTTGAGGTTGTTTTGGTAAAGCTTTGCTATTCGTAATCTGAATCATGTGGTCTGCAGATTGAAGGTTATTAACTCAGTTCACTGAGGATAAAAGAGTTCCCACGTTTTCAAACCTCTCTCCTTTACTTATTTCTGAATTTGCTTGAGGACAAACAAAGATCTAAGTCCGGGGGAGTTGATATATTAGTATTTTAACCTCTTTGACGTATTGTTTTCTATTATTTTTAGGTTCTTTCCAGTTCTTTCCAGTTCTTTTTGTGGCTTTTCAGGTTCTAGGAGGCTCTCGAGAACGGATTGGAGTTATTAGAGCTCATTGGAGCAAACGAGGCAGAATTGGAGCAAAAAGGCGATTTTCCCTAACCGAGCACCTTCTCGGTTTGTTCGACCGCCTGCTCGCCCCACCCACTCGCTAGAGACTTGAAGAATTCTCCTCTCTGGAATCCAGACCGATCGGTCCCATCACCAGACCGACCGGTCCCGTACCTAGATCCGATTTTAACCTAGTTTTAATTATAAATAAGAGGGCAGCCACCTCTAAAACATCATTCCTCTTTGCGCGTTATTTTTCAGACTTCTTTTTAGACTCTCTTTTACACTTTGGGAGACTTGGATTAATTGTTCTTTGCTTTTGGATTCAAGATTAGGAGGATCATTCCACAATCCTATTGAGAAGAATTCTAATCCCTAATCTCTTATCATAATATCATGAATTCTCTTATTTGCTTTGTTGTGTTTGATTTCTCCATGTTTGAGTAGTCATTTAGCTAGATTAAGGTTTTCTATGGTGATTTAGGATGATTAGTGACTGAGCCAAATAGGATAAATATCATATGTGTTCATCAATTGAGATTTATAATGCTTAGAATAATTTGATCACCTAATCTATGATTCTAAGTTAAACTTATTCACGAAAGTGCTCTAGGTTGCTAGATAAACCATTGGTGAGCAATTGGTGTGTAACCAACGACAGTTGATTGTTACCATCAATTGTGAACAAATTGAACCCATTCGATAATGCTTGTCAGCATCTCTGAATTCAAACGAAAATTTAGGCATTTAGGTTGTTAGACAAAGATATTGATGCATCACGACAGTGGGGCAATATTATTTTTATGTTTGAGTTCTAGACCGTACTTAAATTGAATCCTGAATAGTTGCTCAGTCCTAAGTCCGAAATAACCGGCGAATGACCTTGATTTAGTGCTTGTTTTTATTGATTTTCATATCGTTTATTTGACGTTTTATTTTTCCGAATTTTTCAACCAAAACTATATTTTATCTTAGCTTTAAATCAAAATCTATATTTTCATAGTGTAACCTTGGTCTCTGTGGATTCGATACCCTTTATACTACTGCAATTGTCTGTGCACTTGCAGATTTATTTTGGGTTAAAACTTCTTTTGAGACGGTATCATTCCAGACTAGAATTTAAGTATCAGAAACCCGTCCGTCGAGCTGAACATTAACTGAAACATGGGAGCTCGGCGACATCAACAATAATCTCCATATGTGAGCTGAACATTAACTCAAACATGGGAGCTCGTCGATAATGGCAAAATCTCTATTGACTAAGCTGAACATTGACTGAAACATGGGAGCTCGGAAAATCAAGAACCTTTCGAACAAAAGTAAACTACAACGAGTTGAATCATATCCACCGAGTTGAACATTCACTGAAACATTGGAACACGGTGGCGATAACTATAACTTCAATGAGAAGTGTGTGACTTGTGCTCTTTTTCCCTTGATTTAGTTTTTCCCACTGGGTTTTCTGAACAAGGTTTTTACCGAGGCTTGCTCACACACTTACGCGCCTTACGACAAGTTGTTCCAAAAACACGAGTCTACGAGGAGTTTCTGCCGAGGTAAGCGTTTACAGAAACACGTCGAACTCGACAACATTTACAAGTCGGCTGAACAAAGGTTTACGATTTCATCTCGTCAAAACACATCTTGGAGGACAATGGCAACGTCTGCGACGTATCTTTTTGAAGTATCAACCTCACTTTCAACTTCTTCTACCTTGACACTATCATACCAGACACTGCCAAGCTGGGGGGCTAACTGTAGGGGTCAGATTCCACCCCTGCGAGATCGATGCAACGACAAGAAAATTTTTGCCAAGTCCAGAAGAAATCCTAAACAGGCTTACAAAGGCCCAATTTGTAATTAGGCCCATAATAGACTTAGATCCATATTTTAAAAGGGTTTAATGATATTATGTGTAAAGCCTATTTATTGCTTAATGGGCCAGACCCAAATGTATTATTAACTCTAGTCTAAAAAGCTATATATAGCTCATTGTATTCACCCAGAAAGAGGGTGAGGACTTTTCAGACAACAACATCAATAAAGCTTTCTTAACTGCTACTGCAACAGTCTCTACATTTTCTGCATTGTGATTCACTCAGAAGTCTCGCACCTCTCCTACAACCCTTACAAATTCAATTGTGCGAGTTATAACTCCTACAAATGTTATACATATATATATATATTTAAGTGTTACAATTTGAAGAGTTGCAACTTTCAATTACTAAATTTATTTTGATGAAAAGTTACTTTTCAAAAGACTTGTAACTTTGTAATTAGTAGACCTAAAACTATTTGAAAAATTAATTAAATCATTAAAATAGATTAATTTTTTTATTAAATTATATAGTTAACTAACATAAAAATGTTATATACAAGTTAAATGTAATAACATAATTGGAAAATTATAATATATATATATATATATATATACTGATTAAACAATATATAGAATGTTATTGTTATAAAATAATGAAAAATTACAATTTGAAGAGTTGTAACTTTTTAATTTAGTAAGTAGTTAATTTATGAAGAGATACCTCTCAAAACACTTGTAACTTTTTAATTAGTCGAATGATATTTGATATATTAATTCAAACACTAAAATGATTATTATATACCAAATCATAGTTAACTACAATTTAATGTTATATATATGTTTAAATGTTACAATTGAAAATTTGCAACTTTTGGATTATTTAGTAGTTATTTTGGTGAAGAGTTTCCATTTAAAAGACTTGTACCTTTTTAATTAGTAGACCTAAAGCTATTTGAAAAATTAATTAATTCATTAAAATAGACCCTTTTTTTAATTAAATTATAGTTAACTAACATTTAAATATTTTATACACGTATAAACATAATGACATAATTATCATGTTAAATGTATATTCTATTCTCACATCTTGACGAGACCGTCATAATGAAAAGCAAAACTTTCGAAAACAACTACTAATCGAATATTTATAGGAAAAGGCGCCAACCCAAAATGAAAATACACAATAACAACTATATATAAACCGAAAGAACAAAAAAACCTTTAGCCATAAAATGTGCATTGTCTGAAGAATTAAAAATTGTACAATTCAATATTTTTAAACCAAATCTTAACATTTGTGTGGTCATGAGAATCCCGAAATTCACATAAATCAAGAATTTTATGAACTTACATTTTTTTAGTTTGTTTTAAAAAATCTTACGACATTTTCTATCATTATCATTCTTTTTTCAAATTGATAACCATAAAGGAACTAAACATTGAATTAAAGAAATATATAAAATAATTTATAAAAAGTTACTCAAAAGATACAACCTGAAAAAAACATAACTCCACCAAAAATAACCATAAAGTGGTTATTTTTGAAAAGACACGATCTTCCAAATTTGAAATGACACAATTCTTCATAACAACCAAAATGCAATTTTTTGGAAATAATGCACCATCCTACAAATTCCTAAGGACACAAATATTTTAAAAAAAATTATAAAACCGTTTTTTTTTGGAAAAGAAGTGATTCTACAAAAACTTTTTGAAAATACACAATCTTATATATTTTTAAATGACAAAACTTTTCATAATAACCATAAAGCGGTTTTTTTCCGAAAAAAGCCGCTCTACAAAATATTTTTGAAAATGCATGATCTTCTTTGAAGTTTTGTATAATTATCATGCTTGAAGTAAATTTTAAAATTGATCTACAAATAAATAAATTAGTTAACAAAAGAAGTACATAGAAGAATTTGTTTCCGAAAAGCCACGACTCAAAAGATACCACCTGAAATGACACAACTCTACAATATAACCATAAACAATTATTTTTGAAGAGGTGCGTCTTTACAAAATTGAAAGGATACAACCCTTCAAAATAATCATAATACGGTTTTTTGGAAAAAAAAATACGACTCTAGAAAATAATTCGAGCATACACGACATTACTAATTTAAAAGGATACAACTTTTCTTTTTTTTTGGTCAACCAAACATTAATTAAAAGAATACAACTTTTCAAACTAATCATAAAGCAGTTTTTTTGGAAAAAATATGACACTAAAAAATAATTTCAAAAATACACGATCATACATTGTCTACATTGAAATTTTGGATAATTTAGCAATAAAATCTACACTGTTTAACGAATTCCAAAATTATTGAAACAAATTTAGAATTATATGAACTTCTACAATGGTAAAAAGATCAAAAATTTTAAAGAATTAAGAAAATGGCGTTTTTGATGATTATTGTTTTTAAAGTGAGTTATAAAACTTGAAGCCAAGATTAAGAATACATAAAACAATCAGTAAGAAAAATATATATAAAACGGAATGGTTTTGTCATGAAAGATTGCAACCATTCAAAAAAGTATTAAAACGATTAATTATAAAAGACACATTTTTGAAAAACATTATAAAACCATATTTTATTATATAAAGGAGAGTGAGCAAAATTGTAACTCACGAGATCGCGACACGTGTATAATATCGTTTAGATGATGACACATGCCAGTTAATTAAATATGTAAGTTTTTCAATATCAAAATTGTTAATTATCCGAAAACCCGAAAAATTATAAATACGTTTATTTGAAAGGACACAACTCTTTGATTATTTTTTTGAGGATTGTTATTATTATTTACAGAATCATATAATTTAACTCTACAAAATAAACCATAAAGCGGTTATTTTCGAGGAGTTGCGACCTTACATATTTGAAATGAACCAACCCTTTTAAATAACCATAATGCGGTTTTTTTAGGAAATACGAATCTATATAATTTTTGGAAATAACTATTAAATGATTTTTTTTAACGAAAAGTCACAATCCTATGAATAATCAAAAACCATATTTGTACCTCTTGACGAGATAATTGTAATCAAAAGATGTAACTTTTCAAAAGAATGACTAAACGGTTATATTTACGAAAAGTTGCAACCCAAATGAAAAGACACAATCCTTTAAAACAACCACTAATTATATGCGAAAAGATATAACCCTATGAAATAACCATAAAACGGTTATTTTTGAAAAGATGCGACTCTATGAAAAGACACAACCCTTCAAACTAACTATAAAACTGTTATTTCCGAAAAGGTGCGACCCTACGAAATAGAAAAGGCATATCCCTTCATGAACATTCGCAACCCAAATGAAAAAACACCAACGTACGATAACTCGCAACCCAAATGAAAAGACACAAACCGTGAAACCAACCACTATAAATAAACCAAAAAAACCAACGAAAAAAAAATTCATTTGTTTGGTTTTGCTATTATATATAAGATCACTCCATGTATATAAAAATATTTTCCTTCAAGACATTAATTAAATCATGATATATGGATCCATACTCTCCAGATATTCCAAATTTTGGAGTGGATTCGAACAGATTTTAGATCGATCATCAGATTCCATATAATAATTAGCAACCTCATGTATGAGTTCCACAATTAAAACATCTTATCTGTATTATATCATTCCAATTTTATTTTATTTTTGACCCTCATAGTTTAAAGTAGACTAGTGAACAAGAAAAAAGGAACACGGGTAAAATGAAAATGTTCGAAAAAGCAAATGTAACACATTGAACAGTTTAATTGTTGGTCCTTCTCACGCATATCCGAACTGTTGAAAATTGGAATATTAATGTTGTCTAGATCCGCAGCATTTATAGACTACATTTGTCACCACCATCGACAGCTCACAAGCACTCACGAGTTACGACACATAACCCCAAGTTACATTGGATCCGATTAGTAACCTAGTTTTTTTAAAAGCTGGAGCGGTAAGCTTTATAGCATAATGCAAAGCTGTATAGATATAGATTTGAGATAAAGCTGTATAAATAAAGATTAATGTAATAGTGTTGGTAAAGTTTTCGTGATTGGTATAATCTAAAGCGGTACAAATTAAAAAGTGGTTGTAAAGATGGTAAAGATTGCTACCAATCTAACCCATAACGTTTTTAAAACTTTTCAGGATTCTCTGAAACAATTGTGAACTGAACATTGCGACCGGTGAGGTACAGAGACATGGCATTTGGAGAAGAAATTAAAAACTAAGTAAAAATATCTTGGTCCACATTATTACATTGTAATTCAATAAGAAAATGTGATTGAGAAATTAGCGTTGACTTAGTGACATAGTTGTAAAAGACTTGAGTACGAAGATAAACGTCTTTTTCTTTCTTTCTAAACTCGAATTTCATGTGAAAACACTTTCATTTCATGTGAAAACGTCATCTCTTTCTTTGCTCAAATCCCATAGAAATTAGGTAATATGACTAGAATCATATAAAACTTTTTTTTATTATTGACATTTTTTTAATATCCAGCGTGCCTTTTTGTTACGTTGTGACAAAAAACGTAATTACAAAAATGTCATAGCCACGTAAGCAACCACGTAGGAAATCGCTGAGGTGTATTATTAAACTCAGCCGTAAAGCGCTACGGCTGAGTTATGGTTACGTTGCGGCTGAATTATGGTTACGTTGCGGTTGAGTTAAAAACCGCGGCTGACTTATGAGAGATCGACTGACTTACAAACATAAATCAACTGTTAGTTACGGCTGATTTACAGAAATCTGGCTGACTTATGAGATAACGGCTGACTTACGAACATAAATCAGCCGTTAGTTACGGCTGATTTACAGAAATCTGGCTGACTTATGAGATAACGGCTGACTAACGAACACAAGTTACGGCTGAGTTATACAACGGCGGGCTGATTTGTGCAAAATTGGCTGAGTTTTAGATAAGAGACGGCTGAGTTATGTTCTCCGGTTGGATGATTTATGAGAGGTAGTTACGGCTGACTTACATAAATCAGCCGTAATTGGTTGGGTTAACAATAACTCAACCTGGTTACGGCTGACTTAATAGCGAAAGATTAATTACTAGAATAACATTCATTTGATGGCTGATTTATTTGACAATACGGCTTACTTAATATTTCCTAGCTTAATTACGGCTGATTTATTAGCGAAAAATTAATTACTGAAATACTATTTATGTTGCGGCGGACTTACATTATACTTGATGGTTGATTTATTAATGGTTGAGATATGTGTTTGTTTGGCGGTTGACTTACCGATATTCCATGTCATCAGTTCCGATTTTCCATGTCATCAGCTCTTATTTTCCATGTCATCAGCTCTTACAAATTAGGGTTCTTCATCTACGACCTTCTTCTTATTCTTCTTCATCTACCTTTTTCATTATTTTCATTCATCAGAGATCTTATGGATCTGGTAATTATTGTTTCTGGTAACTGGGTTAAGAAACACAGATATGTATTCAACGCCGACGGTAGAGGGTGTAGAGTTGTGATATAGATGAGAAAACAACACTAGACAAACTTGCGAAGATAGTACTCGATGATTACAGATTGAAGGAATCGAGCCATCAGATTCAATTGAGCTACATGTTCTCGAATAAAGCTTTGAAAACAATGGCACACGATACTCCACCAGTTTACCTCTCCAATACTCGACAGTTGCAAGTTTTTTTAAGCTTCAGAAAAATTGAACACTTACGTCTTTGTGTGGAGATTACGGAGAATGAAATTAGTCGGAATGACGGAGGGAGACAGAATAATAAAAGTTTATTCACTTATAGCTCAGAAGTTGAATCTAGATCCAAAGATTACGGTGGGAGTTATGATGCTTTCAATTTGGAGGATGAAGTAGAAGAAGATGAAGTAGGCGAAGAAGATGAAGTAGGCGAAGAAAATGTAGTAGGCGAAGAAAATGAAGTAGTCAAATTAAATGAAGTAGGCGAACAAGACGAAGAAGATAATGAATTTGACAGCCGATTTGATATGTTCGACGACTCGGATGGTGAGTCATCTCAAGATGATAACTTCAGTTTATACGAAGACGAAGATTTACCGACACTACCTCCTAAGAAGAAACCTCATAACTTGTCAACGAGCGGATCCAAAGGGAATCCGGAGGTTCCAAGGTTAGATATGTCTTCCCTAAACCTCTTGGTAGGGCAACGATACGAGAGTAAAGCCGATTTGGATAAACGACTGAAACTTCTTACGGTGAGGGATCGATTTGATTTTGATGTAGACGTATCCGATTCGGATACACTCGTTGTTAAGTGTTGGCTTGGAGGATGTCTCTGGAGAGTTCGTGCTACTACACTAGGGGATCCCCCGACATTTTATGTTTGTATTTACGATTCGGATCATACATGTTCCGTAACTGAGCGTTCTAGTCGATTAAGAAAAGCAACAGCGGCTATTTTAGGAGAGTTGTACAAGGACTTTCTCGGCAACATTGGTCCGTCAGTTCGACCTAGGAGTGTCGGAATATCTATCCAGAAGCAATTTGGTGTAAAGGTAATTATTAGTATGTTGCGGCTGACTTAATTTTAGGATGCGGCTGAGTTATATTATAAACTTAACGGCTGAGTTATATAAACGAGACGGCTGAGTTATTTAATCTCAACAGCTGAGTTATATTATAAACTTAACGGCTGAGTTATTTAAACTTAACGGTTGAGTTACTAGCACGTTTTGGCTGACTTATTGTTACAATGCGGCTGACTTATTTGTATCATTTTCCATGTGGTCAGATGGATTATTGGAAATCACATAGAACGCTAAGATTTGCAAGGGAAATCAAGATGGGAACTCCTGAGAGTGGGTTTGAAGACTTGCCTTCTTAGTTATACAAGATAAGAAGGGCAAATCCGGGTACAATTACGCGTCTTCAAATCGATGAGTTTGGAAGATTCATGTATGTGTTCCTTGCATTTGGTGCGAGCGTAAATGGGTTTCCTTTCATGCGCAAAGTTGTCGTTGTCGACGATACGTTTCTTAAGGGTAAATACAAAGGGACGCTTCTCACAGCTCTAGCCCAGGATGGTAACTTTCAGATTTTCCAAATTGCCTTCGGTGTGGTTGACACTGAAAATGATGATTCGTGGCACTGGTTTTTTACGCAGCTAAAACTTGCGATTCCTGACGATGAGGATCTTGCGATAATCTCGGATAGGCATAACTCGATAGGGAAAGCAATTGGGAATGTGTATCCGTTAGCTTCTCGGGGAATTTACACATATCATTTATATAAGAATATTTTGGGAACGTACAACGGAAAAGATGTCTTTCGTGTGGTGAAGAAAACGACAAGATGTTGTAGGATAGCTGATTTTACTGTGATATACAAGGAGATTCAAGCGATTAATCCTGAACTCCATGCCTACCTCGAAAGAGCTGATGTCGGACTGTGGGCGCGTGTTCATTTCCCGGGCGAAAGGTACAATTTGATGACTACAAACATAGCGGAATCAATGAACCATGCACTGTCAAATGCTAGAAGTCTTAACATTGTTCGACTATTAGAATCGATACGGGTTATGATGACCAGTTGGTTTGTTGAACGGAGAGAGGATGCTAGATCGCAGCTAACCACGCTTTTGCGTGGTATCGAGAAACAACTACATGTAAGTCAGCCGTAACATTTCATAAGTCAGCCGTAAACAGGTTGCATAGGTCAGGCGTAACATTGCATAAGTCAGCCGTAACATTGCAAAAGTCAGTCGTAATATTGCATAAGTCAGCCGTAATATTTCATAAGTCACCCATAACATAATTTTATTCTGTATTTATAATAGGGCCGTGTTACTGCCGCCAACACAAAGGATTGATGATTATCATAGTGAAGTTATATATGGATCTTCTGGGGATTTTTTGCATGTTGTGAATTTGGACGGAAAAACATGCACATGCCGGCGTTTCGAAAGGGAGAAATTACCATGTGTGCATGCAGTCGCAACTGCCGAGTACAAGGATAAATGTCGTATATCCATGTGCAGTCCTTACTATCACAACAATTATTTAGTAAACGCATATGCTGAGTCGATCATGCCGAAAGATTCAGCGCTCCAAGTTCCAGATAACGTAGCTAACCAACTGTGCTTTCCCCCGGTTGTTCGTCAACCACCAGGAAGGCCTAAGAAAGGTAGGATGAAATCTGCTCTAGAAGTTGCACTTGAGAAGAAACGTCCTAGGAAAGAACACACATGTTCTCTTTGTAAACAGGTTGGACATAATGCAAGAACTTGTCCAATGTAGAAAGTTTGTATAAATTTTTGGTTGTATTACGGCGGAGTTATGGCTTTAATTTTTTGTTGTATTACAGCTGAGTTATGTATTTTGTTTACATTACGGCTGAGTTATGGGTTCATACCCAATTTGAATTACGATTGTTTATATTTCGTCTATATTCACGCCCAATTTGATTAACGGTTCTGAAGAAACTAAATCGTAACATTGCATAAGTCAGCCGTAACATCATATATTCTTAAATCAGCCAAACCACAAATTTTTGATTCATAAATCAGCCAATGCATTATAAATCAGCCATTACAGAATTACTTAATCATTATAAATCAGCCATTACATTATAACCCAGCCAATTACATTTATAACCTATTCCTACTTAGAATGATCCGTCTGATTTGGATCCTGCAGTTCTGGCTACTCCAAAAGAATCCACAACTGTCCCTGAAAAGGAGCTATTAGTAAATGTGAAGGTTGAGCAAGAAGATCTTGAGTCTTGATCTGATGATTCTGATATTATTGCGGTAAGTGATTCTTTATTTTAGGATGGAGAAAACACACCATTCGTGGCATCCAAGAGTGTGGTTGATCTCGAGGAAGAAAGTAAAGAGGATGAAAGTATGTTTACAAAAGAGCTACTGGATGTTCTGAAAAAACCATACAATGAAAACGAGTTGTTGGAGCTCTCTAAAGAGGCATCAGTGCAAAAACCAGTGACTCGATGTAGAGAACTGCGAAAGGGAAGAGAAAAGATTTACGCAATTGGTCAAATGGGACCGTCTTATCTCCACAAGTTCTCTGATTTCAAAAACCAATTTCATCTTCAGTTCCTCAAGTTCTTTAATTTTTCATTCGCTTGCAAGAGAAATCACCCAAATATATGTTAGATTAAGCGCATAAGGGGAATGGAAACCACACTTATAACGAAAAACAAAAACTTTTCTGATTTTCCCACCCAAAATAGAAACACGAAACGTCGTGATAAAACAAAACAAATAGAAATTTTGGATGGATTTTGGTGTAGCGGCTCTTCGGCGAGTGTATAGGTCACTGCACACCTACGCTAGGTGTAGCGGCTCTTCGGAGAGTGTATAGGTCACTGCACAACTACGCTAGGTGTAGCGGCTCTTCGGCGAGTGTATAGGTCACTGTCAAATTGGCGCATTAAATACATAGATTCGGGTATAGAAACATGAAACGTCATGACACGGCTGAATTATGGTATAGAAAAACGAAACGTCATGAAACGGTTGAGTTATGGATTCATTATTATGGCTGAGTTATGGATTTTGGGCCCCAAAATAAAAACACGAAACGTCGTGACACGACAGAGTTATGGTATAGAAAGACGAAACGTCACGATACGGCTGAGTTATAGATTCTTTATTATGGCTGAATTAGGGATTTTGGGCCCCAAAATAGAAACACGAAACGTCGTGACACGGTTGAGTTATGGATTTTGTTTACATAATGGCTAAGTTATGGATTCATTATTATGGCTGAGTCATTGATTTTTGGCGGGATTTTTCCTGCCCAAAATAGAAACACGAAACGTCGTGACAAAACAAAACAAATAGAGATTTTGGATGGATTTTGGTGTAGCGGCTCTTCGGAGAGTGTATAGGTCACTGCACACCTATGCTAGGTGTAGCGGCTCTTCGGCGAGTGTATAGGTCACTGTCAAATCGGCGCATTAAATACATAGATTCGGGTATAGAAACATGAAACGTCGTGACACGGCTGAGTTATGGTATAGAAAGACGAAACGTCACGAAACGGCTGAGTTATGGATTCATTATTATGGTATAGATCGCAGCTAACCCCGCTTTAAGACATTAAAGTTTAACTGTGTTATCTAGTTGTTCACTTTGTACTCTTTAAGACATTGTATTATAAATCAGCCATATCGGTATTATCTTATCTATATAAATCAGCCATCATACATTCATAAATCAGCCATCATGTATTCTTAAATCAGCCAAACCACGAATTTTTTATTCATAAATCAGTCAGTGCATTATAAATCAGCCATTACATTATAACCAATGGTAAATCAGCCATCTCTGGGATGCAATCCATGTTGGGAATGTCCTGAAATCACACTTGTAATCACTCCAGTGATAGTTGTAATGTCGAGATTAGACATTCATATGATACTAGGTGATCATGACGTTTTGCTAGAAACCTCTG
The DNA here is from genome assembly GCA_963576765.1 of Draba incana. NCBI lineage: Eukaryota > Viridiplantae > Streptophyta > Magnoliopsida > Brassicales > Brassicaceae > Draba > Draba incana. The sequence continues at coordinate 6,790,431 of OY755215.1, read as the reverse complement.
ATGATCTATGAGTTATGAACTCATTGCTAGTATTATATGATCCTACAGGGTCACACACCTAAGCAAATAGGATGCGCTTTATATGGGAATAATCATTAATGTAATGATCCAAATGATGTGTATTTGATACACATTATTTTAGTGTTTTAAAGAGTGTGTCGATCGACACAAATGGGTTGTGTCGATCGACACGAGTTAAATCCGAAATAGAGATTTCGGTTTGACGACTTAATTAATTCTGACTCGGTTCAGGATAATTAGGTTTTTCTCGAGGGTCCATATATAAAGATATGAGGCACGACCTGAAAATATAGAGAGAGATCTTTTCTGATAGCCGTCACTCTGAAACACTAAATCCATAAAGAGATCTGATCACCGGTTCTAGCATTCCGGCGGATTCCTATTTGTGTGCGTGTGGACTATTCGTAGAGGCATAGCGTTTGACGTGCTCGTAATCTCGATTCCCTACTAATTCCGCTGCAAACTCCAGGTATAATCGAGATCCAGTTTTTTCAGTTTATTCGTTTACAAACCCTAGATCCTAGGAAAAGGAACTGTAACATAGGTGGATTAATAGAGATTAATCTGGATAACCTAGTACTAATTCCAACAGTGGTATCAGAGCTTGGGGTTTAACGTATTAATCTGTTGAACAGTAATCGAATATGATCTAGTTAAATTTGCAAAAAATCGTTTTGTTATTGAACTGCTCAAATCGCATAAGAACCCTAGTCGTGTCGATCGACACAATGGTTGTGTCGATCGACACGTCTGTATCTGCCTTGCATACGATGAACCGGTTCAATTGGATTGAATCGGTTATCGCGCTTGGTTAACAAATCAATTAAACCGGTTAATTTCAGTTTACTGCGAATTGGTTCGTGTCGATCGACACAAATGTTGTGTCGGTCGACAGAGACCAGTATCGACCCGGTTTAATTGGATTGATCGGTTATCGATCCGGTTCAATTGGATTGACCGGTTATCGCACAATTGATTTGGTTTGGTTCGTGTCGATCGACACAAATGTTGTGTCGCTCGACAGAGACCAAAACCGACCCGGTTCAATAAGATTGACCGGTTATCGATCCGGTTCAATTAGATTGACCGGTTATCGAAGATTGAATCTGGTTTAGTCATGTCGATCGACACAAATGTTGTGTCGATCGACACAGACCGGTTATTGAAATTTTATGCCGGTTATCGAATCCGGTTCAATTGGATTGATCAGTTTTCGATGAACCGTAACAGAAGAGTAAGTGTCGATCGACACTAATGTAATGTCGATCGACAGCTTATGCAGATTGATGGTTATTGAACCTGAAATCGAATAACCGAACCGGATTTAATGAGATTGGGTTCCTGAATGCATATATGATATGTATTAGGATTAAATGTTCAGTTCCTCGACTAAATATCAAGTGTTCTGGATGTCTTCCCAATCTTGTCAGCTGTCAAGATTTGTGTCATTGCGTGATAGGCTTGCAGTGCAAGGTATCTGCAGTTACATGAATAAGGCAGTAAGTAATTGTGTTGATGGGCTTGCAGTGCATGGCATTAACTGTTACATGACAGAAGAGATTGGTTAACTTGAATGGGCTATCAGAAGTTCTGGGCCCATAGACATCAGGTGGACAAAAACATAAGATGTTTTATCCACAACCAAGAGTCATATTGGATATGATTAGCAAAGTGTTGCTTACCTGTAAAGCTGAGATTTGAGTAACAGCCAGTGGCTTGCTCGGGTTTTAGTGAAACATGGATCTTGGATCATTATATTCTTTAGAGGAAATATAGTTTGAATATAATGCGAGTTTTCTTAAACGTTAAGTTTGCTCTTTTAATGAACATCATAACTAACCCTCTACCTCTTTTGTTTCAGCAATGTCTAACTCAAACAACAATTTTTCCATAAGATCAGTCCTTGAGAAGGACAAGTTGAATGGATCTAACTTTCTGGAATGGTATCGGAACCTGAGAATCGTTCTCAGGCAGGAGAAAAAGGACTATGTCCTTGATAAGGTTCTCCCCGAGAAATACCGTGCCAATGCCCCGCAGACAGAAAAGAATGCTTGGGATAAGCATTCGAATGATGTGGTCGATGTGACTTGTCTGATGCTGGCTACCATGAACTCAGATTTGCAGAAGCAATATGAGAACGTGGCGTCACCCATCGAGATAGTCACTAGCCTGAAAGCGATGTTTCAGGAGCAGGCTCGAACTGAGAGATACCAGACGGTTAAATCTCTAGTTGAGTGCAAGCTGCCAAATGGCGCTCCAGTGAGTCCCCACGTCATAAAAATGATGGGTTATATTGATAACTTGGGGAAACTGGACTGTCCTCTTAGCCAAGAGTTGGCTACAGACATCATTCTGCAGTCACTGCCGTCAAGCTATGATACGTTCATACTGAATTACAACATGAACAGCTTGACGAAGACGTTGACTGAATTACATGGCATGCTCAAGACAGCTGAGCCAAACCTCAAGAAGGGTGCCCCAAATGTGCTTATGGTGCAAGGGGGCAATAAGTTTAAGAAACCCGGCAAGGGCAAAGGAAAGGGCAAGAACGTCCAGGTTGCGAACCAGGACAGACCTGCGCCGACTCCTAAGCCAAAGGCTGGCCCTTCTGGTGCTGATAAGTGCCATTTCTGCAATGAGCCTGGGCATTGGAAAAGAAATTGCAAGCAATACCTGGATGGTCTGAAGAACAAGAAGAAGACGTACGAGACGACTTCAAAAGGTATTTATGTTATTGAAGTAAATGTTACTTCCACAGGTTCTACCTCATGGGTATTAGATACCGGCTGTGGTGCTCATATTTGTACTAATGTGCAGGCACTCAGCAACAGTAGGACGCTGAAGAAAGGACAAGTGGAGCTGCGAGTCGGGAATGGAGCAAAAGTTGCTGCGTTAGCCGTGGGCACTTATCATTTGTCTTTGCCTTCGGGCTTGGTTTTAAAATTAAACAATTGCTATTATGTACCTGCGATAAGCAGAAACATCATTTCTGTTTCCTGTTTGGATTTAGAAGGATTTGAATTTGCTATTAAGAATAAATGTTGTTCTTTCAATCGTGATGGTATGTTTTATGGTAGCGGCCCATTAGAGAATAGGCTTTACGTTTTAAACCAATCAATGCCCGTATATAACATAAATACTAAGCGGTTTAAGTCCAATGACGAAAACCCAACTTTTCTCTGGCACTGTCGTTTGGGTCACATAAATGAGAAACGCATACAGAAGCTCCATAGTGATGGACTTTTAGGCTCATTTGATTATGAATCATGTGAGAAATGTGAATCTTGTTTGATGGGCAAAATGGCAAGGGCCCCTTTCAACAAACCAAATGAAAGGGCCAGTGACTTATTGGGCCTTGTACATACAGATGTATGCGGCCCGATGAGCACAAGTGCTAGAGGAAACTATCAATACTTCATTACCTTTACTGATGATTTCAGTAGGTATGGCTATGTCTATCTAATGAGACACAAGTCGGAATCCTTTGAGAAATTTAAGGAGTTCCAGAATGAAGTAGAGAACCAACTTGGCAAAAGTATTAAAGCTCTTCGATCAGATCGTGGAGGAGAATACTTAAGTCAAGAGTTCAATGATCATCTGAGAGAGTGTGGAATTGTTTCACAGCTCACTCCTCCTGGAACACCCCAATGGAATGGAGTTTCTGAGAGGAGGAATCGGACCCTATTGGATATGGTTCGATCAATGATGAGTCACACAGACCTTCCATTATCCTTTTGGGGATATGCTCTACTTACGTCTGCGTTTACACTAAACAGAGTCCCATCAAAATCAGTTGCGAAGACACCACATGAGATGTGGACTGGAAATGTTCCAAGTTTGTCTTTTCTGAAAATTTGGGGTTGTGAAGCTTATGTAAAACGGTTAATATCCGATAAGCTCGCACCCAAATCTGATAAGTGTTTTTTCGTTGGTTATCCTAAGGAAACCAAGGCGTACTACTTCTACAACCGTTCTGAGAACAAAGTGTTTGTTGCTCGGGATTGTACTTTCCTGGAGAGAGAGTTTCTTCACAAGAAGAATAGTGGGAGTAAAGTACTACTCGAAGAAGTTCGAGAATCACAGGAACCTGCTCAACCTTGTCAGGAAGAGCAGCAGGTGGAACCACAAGGAGTTGTGGAACCTGAACCACAAGGAGTTGTGGAACCTGCACCTGTGATGCCTGAAGTTCGCAGATCCGGAAGGATCCGTCACGAACCTGATAGATACTATGGGTTTCTCGTGAATGATTGTCATGAACTGTTGATCATTGATAGTGACGAGCCTGCGAATTTCGAAGAAGCGATGTTGGGCCCTGACTCCGAAAAGTGGCTTGGAGCCGCTAGATCCGAAATGGGATCCATGTCAGAAAACCAAGTATGGTCTTTGGTAGATTTACCCGATGGTGCAAGACCCATTGAGTGTAAATGGATCTTCAAAAAGAAGATTGACATGGATGGGAATATTCAGATATTCAAAGCTAGATTAGTGGCTAAAGGTTTCAAGCAAATTCATGGTATCGACTATGATGAGACCTATTCCCCAGTCGCTATGCTTAAATCCATTCGGATACTCCTAGCAACTGCCGCTTATTATGATTATGAGATTTGGCAGATGGATGTGAAAACAGCTTTCCTTAACGGAATTCTGGAAGAGGATGTGTATATGACACAACCCGAAGGTTTCACTGATCCTAAGAATGCTGGGAAAGTATGCAAGCTTCATCGATCCATTTATGGATTGAAGCAAGCATCAAGGAGTTGGAATCTTCGCTTTGATGAAGCAGTCAAAAAGTTTGACTTTGTCAAGAACGAAGAAGAACCATGTGTATACAAGAAGACTAGTGGGAGCGGAGTTGCATTTCTCATACTGTATGTAGATGACATACTTCTTCTCGGAAATGACGTTCCATTGCTTCAGTCTGTAAAGGCTTGGCTTGGAAGTTGTTTTTCCATGAAAGACATGGGTGAAGCCGCGTACATTCTTGGAATTAGAATCTATAGAGATAGATTAAATCGGCGAATTGGATTGTGTCAGGATACTTATATTGATAAGGTATTACACAGATTCAATATGCAAAATTCCAAGAAGGGTTTCACGCCTATGTTGCATGGCGTTATTCTTAGCAAGAAGCAGTGTCCTTCGACACAAGCTGAGCGGGAACGAATGAATAGGTTTCCTTATGCTTCGGCAATAGGATCTATAATGTATGCCATGCTCTGTACTCGTCCAGATGTTGCTTGTGCCTTAAGCATGACGAGTAGATACCAATCTGATCCAGGTGAGTGTCACTGGACAGCAGTCAAGAATATCCTCAAGTATTTGAGAAATACGAAGGATAAGTTCTTGGTATATGGAGGAAGTGATGAGCTAGTCATAAGTGGATTCACGGATGCAAGTTTTCAGACGGACAGAGACGATTTCCGGTCTCAGTCTGGTTATGTCTTTTGTCTGAATGGCGGTGCAGTAAGTTGGAAAAGTTCCAAGCAGAGCACTGTAGCAGATTCCACTACTGAAGCTGAATACATTGCCGCTTCGGAAGCAGCAAAGGAAGCTGTTTGGATCAAGAAGTTCATATCTGAGCTTGGTGTGATTCCTAGTATCTTGGAGCCTGTAGCATTATTTTGCGACAACAATGGAGCAATTGCTCAGGCAAAGGAACCTAGATCTCACCAGAAATCCAAACACATAGAGAGGAGATATCACTTGATTCGTGATATAATAGATAGAGGAGATGTGAAGATCAGTCGAGTTCCCACGGATGAGAATGTCGCTGATCCTCTGACCAAGCCCCTCCCAAGACCTAAGCATGAGAGTCATACGGCTGCTATAGGACTTAAGAAAATTAAGATGTGATCTTGATTTTAGTGGGAGTTGTCTTGTTTTTAAGTTATGTTTTTAATGTTCTTGTAATAACATTTTGGTTATTTTAATGAAATATGATTTCGGTATTATTTAACTGTGTTTTTAAATAATAAGTCCCAAGATAATTTATGACATTCTATAGGTCATCAAGTTAAGGACTTGATCATGAAACCCTATGAGAATTAAATGTCATAGATTATATTTGTCCCCGGTCGAGGTTGTTAATGTGGGACACTAGCAACCGCGAGAGACTGGCATGTGAGGTGACTGATGACTAAGTTTCATGGAGTCATTAATAAGAGTATTAAAGTCAATCACATGGATATATGTTGGAGAATATATGATTGGACATGACCCGCTAATGAGAACTCTACGAGATAGCTATACAAGTGTCATAAGAGATTCTCATTACGACTATAGAGTATAGTCCTTAGACCTGAGTTCATCATGATTTCTTACATGTGAATTGGTCCGCTTTGACTTTGTCAAACGTTATCCGTAAAAGGTGACTATAAAGGCATTGATTGGGCGTATCATGAAGTGTGTGAAGGAACAGAGGGATGGAACGAGATGGGATTTGTCCCTCCTGTATAGCAGGAGATAAATATCTCAGGGCCCATCGAAGATTTGATACTGAGGAATGTGTGGCCGCACTCGAACGAGCTGAATGTCAGTCATTTGTATTGTCAGTATAAATCGGAGTTCGATGAACATGATTTTGGTTGAATAAGGATGACACGGTACTTGCCTTATGCCATATCGAGATATAGCGACAAAGGGATTATTGGAATAGTTGATTCCAGTACAAGTGGGAGATTGTTGGGAATGTCCTGAAATCACACTTGTAATCACTCCAGTGATAGTTGTAATGTCGAGATTAGACATTCATATGATACTAGGTGATCATGACGTTTTGCTAGAAACCTCTGATGATCTATGAGTTATGAACTCATTGCTAGTATTATATGATCCTACAGGGTCACACACCTAAGCAAATAGGATGCGCTTTATATGGGAATAATCATTAATGTAATGATCCAAATGATGTGTATTTGATACACATTATTTTAGTGTTTTAAAGAGTGTGTCGATCGACACAAATGGGTTGTGTCGATCGACACGAGTTAAATCCGAAATAGAGATTTCGGTTTGACGACTTAATTAATTCTGACTCGGTTCAGGATAATTAGATTTTTCTCGAGGGTCCATATATAAAGATATGAGGCACGACCTGAAAATATAGAGAGAGATCTTTTCTGATAGCCGTCACTCTGAAACACTAAATCCATAAAGAGATCTGATCACCGGTTCTAGCATTCCGGCGGATTCCTATTTGTGTGCGTGTGGACTATTCGTAGAGGCATAGCGTTTGACGTGCTCGTAATCTCGATTCCCTACTAATTCCGCTGCAAACTCCAGGTATAATCGAGATCCAGTTTTTTCAGTTTATTCGTTTACAAACCCTAGATCCTAGGAAAAGGAACTGTAACGTAGGTGGATTAATAGAGATTAATCTGGATAACCTAGTACTAATTCCAACAATCCATCCAATGCTTTCACCAAATTTTCTACATTGTGATCCAACAGAACTCTGAAAAGTGTTATTTGAAACCTTCTACACAAAAGGACCTGAAAACATAAGAATCCACAAGAAAAGCAAGAGAATTATCGAATTTGGAGTTCCAAGTGACAAAATAACATAATAATATAAAAAATTGTGCAAAATACCTCCTCTTGTGTAAGGTGAAATGCTCCCACATAACTCAGTGTCACATCAATTGTACCTTATGATCTTCCATCCGGAATCTTGTGTTCCCAATGTCATACTCATTAGAATTACATTATAGCGCATTACAATTACTTAATCATTATAAATCAGCCATTACATTATAACCCAGTCAATTCCTTCACCAATTTCTTCTCCAATGGGTTCCGGTGTAACTTCAACCATGTATGAGAACTTGTGGGACTTAACACCATGATTGAAGCAATCATTCGCTTGCAAGAGAAATCACCCAAATATGTGTTAGATTAAGTGCATAAGGGGAATGGAAACCACACTTATAACGATTTAATCTTAATTAACCAGTTTAAAATAAAATTTAAAAACCGAATACTCCAAATTAGAAACCCAAGAGCATTACTCTGATATGAAAGAAGAACAAAGACTTTTCTGATTTTTATTTGATAATTGGATACATACAAATGAACCATATAACAAGTATAAATAGGCTCAAATAAAACTTGAAACATTTAATTCGGGCCGTTTACTATTGGCCGGCACTGTTGGCCGGTCAACTTGCAACATGTACTGTTTAACATTTACTGTTGTATGTTATGGCTGAGTTATGGTATAATGATACGGCTGAGTTATGGATTTTGTTTACGATACGGCTGAGTTATGGATTCATTATTATGGTTGAGTTATGGATTTTTGGCGGGATTTTTCCGCCCAAAATAGAAAGACGAAACGTCGCGACACGGCTGAGTTATGGTATAGAAAGACGAAATGTCGCGACACGGCTGAGTTATGGTATAGAAAGACGAAACGTCGCGACACGGCTGAGTTATTAAACTTGACGGCTGAGTTATGTTAATCACAGCTGAGTTATTATACTTGACGGCTGAGTTATGTTTTACATGTTTTACATTTTAAAACTTGTAAACAAAAACAAAAATTGTTGTAAACGGCTGATTCATTTATATAAACAAAAACAAAACATTTAATTAAAGTTACAATGTCCATACTGAAAATTATCAGGGCCTAACTCATCAAACATTTCGACGAGAGCAAGGCAAACTCTATAAGTCATCCAATCAGACTTCTCGCCGCCATGAAACCATATCCTCTTCAACGTGCGCATTTGAGTGCGAAATAGCGTTCTAGCCAGCAGATTAAACTGTGTCCAAACTGTCAAATTATGCCTCGGATCCCATCTGTATTTTCGCTATAAAAAGAAATAAAAAGTATTAGTGTTTAAGAAACAAAAAGTTAAATCTAATAAGAATACACTATCGGTTATGCTTACAGTTAGTTTAAGAAACCACTGTCCCTTAACATCATCGAGAATGAAGCGGTAAGTCGGCCACGACTGAACCCATCCCTCTCGAAGAATATCCGGGATCGCCTGCGAGAAATCGTGTAAAAACTTAAGCCACGTAACAGTGGTTTTGTCACACCAGACACCCGCACCAGGGTTTAGAAGAGGGAGGTTATCCCGATCTTGCATGTTGTATATAGCATTGACCATGCTCTCGAACTTGGATGTATATGCAGGGACAATCGACATGATGTATGTTTTGATGAGATTAGGTTTTTTTTCTTAGGTTTTGATGAGATTAGGTTTTTTTTCTTATGTTTTCTTAGGTTTTGATGAGATTAGGTTTGATGAGAAGGGCTATATATAGAGAAAGAGAGAGATAGGAAGACGAAACGTCGCAATAGGGAGAGATAGGAAGATGAAACGTCGCAACTTAAAATTTTACACTTGACGGCTGAGTTATACGAACTTCACGGCTGAGTTATGTATGTTTCCCGCCCAAAATAGAAACACGAAACGTCGTGACACGGCTGAGTTATGGTATATAAAGACGAAACGTCACGATACGGTTGAGTTATGGTTAAGACGGCTGAGTTATGTTTAAACCAAAAACAAAAATTGTTGAGTTATGGTATTACGATACGGCTGAGTTATGGATTTTGTTTACATTACGGCTGAGTTATGGATTTTGTTTACATTACGGCTGAGGTTAAATAAACAAACACAAAACCAATTTTTTCGGAATCAAACAGATTCATGGCCAAAGATAGATGATCTCAGAATCTAACGATGGGAAAAGCCGCTTTTAACTCCATGGCCAAAGATTAATGGATGCGAGTATCACAAACTTAGAGGAAATTTGACATTAATAAATAAAAAGAAGAAAGAAATCACATCCACATTATTCTTATACATTTTCTAAAAACAAACCTATTTCATAATCCCAAAAACAAATCTCACAAAATGAAGCAGAAGAAGTACTTACGTCTTCGTTAATACCATAACCATTCCAAGCACAATTGCTTTTTAAGAACTTCTTCGTGCCACCATTGCAATTTCAACCTCCATAAGTGTAACTTTCTTTGAGCTCTCTCATCCTCCGATTGCCACCCCACTCAATCTTATCACGAACATTTTTCCGAAGTTGATGCATCTCCTCCATTGTCGTTGACATCATAGGCTTGAATAACGAAGACAATACTTTTAGACCTTCATCTTTCGTTGCTCCTTCTGCAATGCAAATCATTCCATATACATAACAAGCTTTTTCATTGCTTTTCTTTGCAGCTTTAGCTAAACATGCCCTACCTTTATCTCCTTCTTCATCATCTAGACAACCCACTTTTAAACCTATATCAAAAAAGTTGTACACACCTTTCCGGTATAGAGCCTCAGGGTTTCCATTCCTTAAGCACCTATCCAAAAACTTGTAAAATGTTTCGTAAGTGTGAGGAAACCATGGTAGGAATGGAACGTCACGAAGTGTTACTCTTTCTACAACCCATCTTTTGTGGCAACAATCTCTGAAAACCTTTGACACAAAATTTAGATTCTCGATGGCGGTAATGGAAGAAGATCCAACAAGTGCACATATATCTTCAAGAATCTCATTTGGCAACGAGTTCAGAGACATTGTTGGTTTGCCGGAATTTTTCCTCTTCAACAGAACTATTGCTAGAATAAGCAGTACAAGAACAAATCAAAACCTGACCATGGTTCCTGCAAACTTGATAGGAAAGAAGATTTTTTTTGGAAGTTTGGAGGATATGGATGATGCTAGTGGAAGTTAAGAGGATTTGGATATTATTATATATATATAAAGGACTGTTCATTGGTTTTGTAATTGTTTCTTGGCACCCGTTCCAATTTTGGGGAAGTGTTCATTGAATCCTTGCATGTTGTCTTTAGTTCATTGGTTTTGTAGCTGTTTCTTGGCACCCGTTCCTAAACGACTGTTCGTTAACCCGCGACTACTACCAACTTCGTTGGAAGACGAAACGTCGCAACTTAAAATTTTACACTTGACGGCTGAGTTATAGGAACTTCGCGGTTGAGTTATGGATTTAGGGTTTAAGGTTTAGGGATCATGGTTTAGAGTTTAATGTATAACATATATATAGTATATGATTTAGAGTCTCAACTGAATCAAATTATACTCATTCAATTGAAAAAATTGTATGTGGTTTATTGTATATGATTTTGGGTCTTAATTATCTATAGGTAATGTTTGAAGTACTTGTAAGACAACATATATCTCAAGATCAAGTTAGATTACATTTTCGATTTCATACACATTCATATATAAATTGAAGAACTATGCACATTCAGTTGATTTATATTTACTTTATATTAATAAAATGAGCTTAATTATAATTTTGTAAGTCTTGAATCTTATATAAATGGTTTTAGGGTATGGCTGAGTTATCTAAATGACACGGCTGAGTTATCTAAATGACACGGTTGAGTTATCTAAACATACCATAAGTCTTCAAATTACATTTTCGATTTTAGGGTATGGCTGAGTTATCTAAACGAAATGGCTGAGTAATATATCATAAAAACCATAAGTTATACACTAAACACATACTATTTACAATCAAATCCTAATAATAAAAAAATCAGTTGAACTGCGCATACATATCATGGCCATCTTCATCAAAGATCTCTGCTGTCATCTTCACCCGTAAACCCTGAATATTTACATCGCATATCCCATCAAAAGTTACACCGAGCGCTAGACACTCGGCAAACTTCAGTGAATACACCCCACAATCGTCAACTTGGGTGTTTTGGGGAATGTTTTTGCCGCTTTTCCATCTGAACGCAAATTGTTTTTTGCAAACGGTTTTTTTTTCCAGGAATTACAGCATTGATCATTGCAGGGATCATTTGCATCAGCGGCCTAAATGTATCTACCATTTTTTGTTGACTTTCAGGAGTTACCTGTCCAATGATGGGATCGTAGGCATCAATCTTCTCCTTCAGAAGATCCACGTGAAACGCCACCCAATGATCGCTTCCAGTATGAAGAACTCCGTACAAGTGATCGACATCTTCAAACCACTTTTTGTTTGTCTGAAGGTCTGAGGGAATCGCACCATTTATGAGTAACTCATAACCTAAGTCTTTGAATTTGAACATCTTTGGCTTCATCTTGAACTGAGCGAAATCCTGAATCCATGATCCTAGGAACCATTGGTCCATAAAGGCAATGCGCTTGGAACAAAATGGGTTGGGATCTTGCATGGACATTTTGATGATGACTCTGATATACGAAGCAATATGTTGTACACAGAATATTAAGTCAGCCATTATCATAACTCAGCCATTATTAAACATAACTCAGCCATCAAACAACCATAACTCAGCCATCAAACAACCATAACTCAACCATAAATAATCATAACCCAACCATTAACTAACTAATAACTCAGCCATAAATAATCATAATTCAGCCATAACTTATACTTACAGTGTCAAACAACAATCCATAATCACGCTTCGGCCACAGCGCTCTTTCACTGATGAGTATTCTGTAGAAATTAACTTCCTCGTTACTACCATCTGTCAGTGGAATGTCCCTAACAATCAAACACAAGTCAGTTTAGGCAAATATTGCTAATAGCTGTATAAAATAAAATAAAATGGTGTAAAAGTCCATACTCGAATGGCCTTAGATGTTGCACAAGTTTATCCAATTTATCCGGGTCAACAGGTGAGAGAGGATCATAGATTACTGATGAAGGTTCAACATCCTTCCTCATGCACATCGTCCCTTTTTCTCCTAAAACATAAGGAAAAACTTCTATAGGAGGAGCACTTGACTTCGCTGCTAACCCAGTTATAGCTAATTGAACAACCTTCGCCCGATAAGTTTTAATTCTTGCTAACCTAAGCTTTTCATCTTCGTCCTCTTCAGACTTCGGTAACAATTCATTTCCTTTTGGGATCGCTTCCTCGGTCACTGTTGGGGTCGGTTTTCACCCATTCAACATTAACGTTCAAAGACGGACGGCTACAGAAATGACCCTCCAGAATCTCGATAAACTTGGCGAAATAGCTCCTAGGTCTTCACGCAAAGCAAAGCCAGTAATCATGGAAGCTGTCTGGGCAAGGTGGAGGACCATCCAAGACTTGACAAATGGAGGCGTGTTCGGCCCGACGGAGCTGACCACGGCCTCGCCAAAGCCAGACGACCACGACCTCGGCCTAAGGGCTGACCACGGCCTCGGCCTAAGGACCGATAACGGCCTCTCATAGTCTAGCCGACCATGGCTACGGCCCAAGGGCCGACCACGTCCTCTCCCCGGCTGCCGACCATGTCCTCTCCTCGGCTGCTGACCACGTCCTCTCCCTGGCTGCCGACCATGTCTTCGGCCCAATGACATTAAGATAGCCCGGTCCAGACACGAAGCCTACGTTGATGCAACCGACTCAAGCAAGGCAATTCCGCGAAGGCTTAGGAGACTTAGCCGCCTTAGAGAAAGTATATATACTTGATGTAAAAGCCCTTGAGAAGGCATTCACAACTTTGTACTCAAACACATTGAAAGCAATAACAAGCTACTTTCTCATCTCTTGTTGTCCTAGCTTACCCTAGAAGTCTCTGCTTCCTCTCGAACCCTAACAAATCTAATTGTGCTAGCTTAGGCTCCCAAAATTTGGCGCCGACTAAGGGGAATAGAGAATTTCTGACACAAAAGGCTAGGTTACACAAGATCTGGGAGGATGACCAACGACAACAGCAAGTCAAACAGCAACGAGGAGTCCTCATCTCGCAAGAGCAACGAGGAGTCCTCATCTCGCAAGAGCAACCAGGAGAAGGAGAACTCCATCGAAGCTCCTGCACCCAACACAGCAAACAACCCAGCAAACATGACGGAGATCAAGCAGATGCTAGAAACGCTCGTCAAGCAGGCGCATGAGCAGAAGCAGAAGAATTTCAACGATGCGACGACAAGCAAGCTACAGGTGCTTTCACGAAGAAAGCGCAAAATATTCCGCATCAACACGCCTCGGACCGCTCGAACGGATCCAGAAGACTTGCTTCTACCACCGCCACGACGGGACACCGATGGAACCCCCGAGCATGCTGTGGAGATGTCTGACAACGATCAACCTCTTCCTCGGAGACGTGCCCGAACGAACACTACTGACGACAGCGTCAGGGCTGACGGAGAAGGAGAACCCTCCATAGCAGAGTTGTACCAGAGGGAACAGGAGCGCAGGGCTCCACAAGGTTCCCGAGACAAAGAGGTCGCTGCGCTGAAAGCCCAGTTAGACAGGATCGTCTCTGACCTGAAAGCCACCCACCCACAGATGTACCGGAGCACAACAAGGCTCCTGGAATCGCCTATGTGCTCGAGAGGGCACGGAACACACCCTTCGCTGAGAAGGTCGCGAGGGCTCAAATCTCCGACCCCAGAAAAGTCAAGCTTCCAATCTATGAAGGAACCACCGACCCTGTTGTCCATCTGATGGAATTCGAAGTCGTCTTAGGAAGGGCAAACTTCACAGAAGCCGAGAAGGACATCAGCTACTGCAAACTGTTCGTAGAGAGCCTCAAAGGGCATGTCCTCCAGTGGTTCTACAAACTGGAGAATAACTCAATCCACACCTTCCATCAACTCTCATAGATGTTTGTGCAACATTACAACATCATCGCTGAAGGAAATATCAATGATGCGGAGTTGTGGAAGAACAAGCAAGGTGAGAATGAAAGCATGCGGTCTTTCGTGACAAGATTTAAGCACATGCTGTCAAAGGTGGACGGTATTACCAACACGTCCGCGCTGCAAGCCTTGAGAGGAGCGCTCCGATGCCCCTCTCCATTCTGGCAGGAATTGACTGTCAACCCACCCGCAACCATCCAAGATGCTCTCCACCGCGCTACAGACTTCGCTCAAAGCGAAGAGGAAGTCCACGCTAAGAGGGGCGGGAAAACCAAGCAAGCGGGCGAACCCACCCAGTCCGCTGCGACGCCACCACCCTTTTAGAAGCTCTTGCAATGAACTACGGGGTGACTTGATCCCTGCAAAGGATACGTAGGCAGCTTATCTTCGAACGAGTTCAGTTGCCCCCCCCTCCACCTTAAGGGGGGGGGGGGGGGAGTACGTGTTTTCATAAGCCTCGTCTCCGGATGAGCCCACATGATCTCCTCCGCCTTAAAGAGGGGGGATCAGTGTTTTATCTAAGCCTTGTCTCCGGACGAGATCTCCGCCTTAAGGGGGGGGGGGGGGGGGGGGGTGGGGGGGAGTAAGTGTTTTCACTAAGCCTTGTCTCCGGACGAGCTCTACTGATCTCCTCCGCCTTAAGGGGGGGGAGGAGTAGGTGTTTTCATAGCCTTGTCTTCGGACAAGCTCAATCTCTCTAGACGATTTCAGTTCCCTCTTTCGTCTAAAAGGGGAGGGGAGTGGGGTACCCGTACTCTACTCTTTGACTACATCATCACCATAAACTTCAAACACTTGGCACAAACCTCATCACGAGAACAGCTATATCCATCATGGGCTAATCAAAGCTTCAATCAAGTAAAGTCGTTCCGCATTCATTGCTGCTGGCCACAGTGATGATGCGGGAATAAGAACACAATGACATCCAACATCAGATCCAAAGCGCGCTATATAAGTATTAATGTTCAGTATTGGGGCGGACGAACCCAACTGATCAACTGATCATTCAAAAACCCAACAAGCATCGTTGGTAAAATGCAGCTGCCAATGATTTGTTCGGCATGTACCCTGAACAGTCATTCAGAAAACCCAGGTTCCACGCTGGTAAAACTTAGGGTGTACTTGTTCTCGGACAGACGTGTCTAGAGAACAGCACCATTCAGCAAAGCCCAACAGCAACGTTGGCAAATAAGGAGTGTGAGCGCACTTGCGTTTTCTCTACTTAACAAAGCCTCATTCATGAGCAAACAAAGCTTCATTCCTGAGAAAAAAAGCCTCATTCATGAGCAAACAAAGCCTCATTCATGAGCGAACAAAGCCTTATTCATGAGCAATTGACCAAGAGGAAGCCTCATTCAAGAGCAACATGCAAAGAGAACTCTAAGCATCTACCCAAATCAAAGCAAGAATCACAAAAAAAGTTAAGTCTGAAAAGAGAGGGTCACTCATCAATCTCGTTGGCCTCGGCCACACCGGCACTCGAAACACGAAGTCTTAAAACCTTCGTAAAAAAAAAAAAAAAAAATCTGCAGCAACGCAGCACCTTCAGCAGACGAAGCAGGAAGTCTTAAAACCTTCAGAACGCTTACAGAGTCTTAAAACCTCCAGTATGAAGTCACCCTCTACTGCTGTGTGAGTGGTTATGCCAACAACGTCATGACTTTGAACATTAACGCTGATACCCAATACATCTTTAACTCGGCACTATTATCTCTAACACTACCGAGCTGGGGGGCTAACTGTTGGGGTCGGTTTTCACCCACTCAACATTAACGTTCAAAGACAGATGGCTACAGAAATGACCCTCCAGAATCTCGATAAACTTGGCAAAATAGCTCCTAGGTCTTCACGCGAAGCAAAGACAGTAATCATGGAAGCTGTCTGGGTAAGGTGGAGGACCATCCACGACTTGATGAATGGAGGCGTGTTTGGCCCGACGGAGCTGACCACGGCCTCAGCCCAAGGGCCGACCACGGCCTCGCCTAGTCTAACCGACCACAACCTCTGCCTTAGGACCGACCATGGCCTCTCCTAGTCTAGCCGACCATGGCTTCGGCCCAAGGGTCGACCACGTCCTCTCCCCGGCTGCCGACCACGTCCTCTCCTCGGTTGCTGACCACGTCCTCTCCCTGGCTGCCGACCATGTCTTTGGCCCAATGACATTAAGATAGCCTGGTCCAGACACGAAGCCCACGTTGATGCAACCGACTCAAGCAAGGCGATTCCGCGAAGGCTTAGGAGACTTAGCCGCCTTAGAGATAGTATATATACTTGATGTAAAAGCCCTTGAGAAGGCATTCACAACTTTGTACTCAAACACATTGAAAGCAATAACAAGTTACTTTATCATCTCTTGTTGTCCTAGCTTACCCTAGAAGTCTCAGCTTCCTCTCGAACCCTAACAAATCTAATTGTGCTAGCTTAGGCTCCCACAGTCACATCCTCAAGATTAGTTTTACCTCCAGTCTTCCCCTTCATCTTCCCAGGAGTAGGTGGAATAATAGGTATTCTTATTACTCCGTCACGTAAACCCTTTGTTTGGACCTCCCTCTTTAATTCAGCCATTGCATTCTCTTCCTTCCTCTTTAAATCACCCGCTGCCTTCTCTTCCTTCTTCTTTAAATTAGCCGCTGCCTTCTCTTCCTTCTTCTTAGCAGCGTTCTCCTTCCTTTTAGCAGCAGCCTCAGTCCTCTTCTTAGCAGCATCATCAGCCTTTTTTTTTCAAATCAGCCTCATTTTCTATTGGTTTTTGCCTCCTGGAGCGGCGTCGTAAATCTGGTTGCTTAGCACGAGACTTAGCAAGAGAAATAGAAACGAAATCTGCCAGACCACTACCAAACAAATTCTTTTTCACCTCAGGAGTACCCTTAGGAATTTCGGCCTTCAATTTCGACCCCGCAGCTTTCTCTTCGGCCTTACCAAGCTCATCAGGGGTACCCTTAGGAATTTCGGCCTTCAATTTTGGAAAATACTACTGCGGAGTTCGACTTTCGGCCTTAGCCGGCTCATCAACCAAAGTATTTTTCGCCCACACAACATTATCAGGGGTCTTAGATTCCGTGTTAAGGAGCGTTGGACTATTAACTGACTTATGCCGTGGTAATGTTTGCGTTTTTGGGCTGGGAACATAGTTTTGGGCACTTTCCGATAAACCCAAAACTTTCAGACGCTCATCCACTGCATCTTTGGCATAATCACCAATTTTCTTCTCAATATCAGCAAATTTTCGGGTTAACTCTCCAACGTTGGAATCAATGGCCTCAAACTTCGACCCAATCTTCTCAAACAAAGATTCATGGATCTCAAACTTACTCGTAATTTTATCCAGCGTAGCGACTATGGTATTCAGATCCGCCGCATCCTCGCTTAAACCCTTTCCCTTTGCATCCTCCTTCTTCTCTATATCAGCAGCTTCACCCTTGTGTTTCTTATCTTTCTTCTGCTTCTTTTTGGGTGGCTTAGACTCAGAGTCATAAGGAACTAAAGCCAACTTGGGTTTTTTCTTCTCCTCCTTCCTCTGCACATCCCAATAATCACCTGGTACATACCTACCAGAATGTAGGTCTCTTATCAGGTTATTCAGTTGTGGGTCATCGTCTTGACCTGGCCACTGAGGAAACATGTCTTCTACAAACTCCTTTGAAACCATATGCCTCACACACACCTACAACAGTAACTCATAACTCAGCCATCGAATAATCATAACTCAGCCGTAAAAAGAATACCTCAGCCATCAAACAAAGAATAACTCAGCCATCAAACAAATCACAACTCAGCCATCAAACAAATCATAACTCAGCCATCACATAAATAATAACTCAGCCATCACATAAATAATAATGCAGCCATCAAATAAAGAATAACTCAGCTATCAAATAAAGAATAACTCAGCCTAAAACCTTACATGACCATGATCTTTAATCTCCTTCTTCATGACACTATCAAAACTTGCACGTGTCCGCGTTCCATCCCATCGAAGAAGCGGAACTTCTTCTTCCACACCGAATAGTTTGCCAAAACGCTCTCGAAAGCAACTGACAGATTCATACGCCCAAGCCAATAAAGCGTAACTCATGTCATTGATGTAGTATGTCTTTCCTACTGGATTCAATGACTTAATACTACCAACAAGAGCTTCAAATGCAGCCCGACCCCATGGATAAGTCATCATGGCTTCATCATCGAATACTCTTTTTGCAGTTTCAAACGGTGTCCTAGAATTATGATGCCCACCATAAATTCCCATGGCTTGAAGAACTAACAACCCTAACCATTTACGCTTTTCAAAACTCCAGGCCCGACAGCATCTTACTGCTGCCCTCAGTTCATCAGGCTTGGGTCCAAACCCATGCGGCACATTCAACTCCTCCCAGAACTCTCTGTATTGGTCAGAAAGTTCAATACTTTCTGTTGGCACAAGAACTGTGTTTAACCCAGTGATCTCACCAAACTTGAGTAAGCTAAACCTGATAGGTTGATCACCAACCACACTCCAAATCTCCTTCTTCTCTACTTTCAACTGTCTGCACAGTAGATAGTGTACAGTCCTAGCAGACCACCCGCATTTTCCATCAAATAGCTTAGCAATTATTCCAACAGGAAACTTCTTCAGTTCTTCCCACACCTCAAGTCCTAATTGTTCTTTAACAAAACCGAAATCTCCCATATAGGAATAGTGATTAAGCACTTTATTTTCTAGATTAGCAGCGCGTCTTGATCTTCTAGGGTAATCAGGTGCTTGATGTTGTTTCATCTGATCACAAAAGACTTAAATAACTCAGCCGCAATAGAAAACTAACTCAGCTAAAACATAATATATAACTCAGCCGCAATATAACCATAACTCAGCCGAAAAACCCTAATTCGGCCACAATATAATTGATAACTCAACCACAACATAATTAATAACTCAGCCACAACATAATTTATAACTCAGAAACCCTAAACCCTAATTCAGCCACAATATAATTGATAACTCAGCCGTAATTTATAACTCAGCCGCAATAAAAAAAACTAACTCAGCAACAACATACCGGAGAATACGATTACAGGCGACTGCGGAGAAGACGATTTTGGCGAAGACGATACGATTTCGGCGAAAACGATTTCGGCTAAAACGATTTCGGCGAAAACGAGACGATTTCAAGACGCATTTTCCAGGAAGACGATCTCGAAAGAAACAATGTGGTTTTTTTTTTTTTTTTAAAGGCACACTTAAACGTTTCTTCTTTTGAAACTTCCCTCTTATATGATCACGGTTATTTCTTACTGAAGTGGATTTGTTTTTCATTTTTTCATTAACAATAATTTCAATTAAGAAAA
Organism: Draba incana; assembly: GCA_963576765.1. Classification (NCBI taxonomy): domain Eukaryota; kingdom Viridiplantae; phylum Streptophyta; class Magnoliopsida; order Brassicales; family Brassicaceae; genus Draba; species Draba incana. The sequence goes on along the minus strand of OY755215.1, from coordinate 6,770,513 downwards.
ACTAATCAAAGGTGTATCGTAATTTACTAGGAGTGTGAAAAAACTTGAGTAATTTTTGAAAGATATATGGTATTTTAGTCATATAACAATAGTTCAATGGGAGTTGAGTTATTTTTTTTTCATTTAATTAGTCCAAAATAATTTCACATTTTATACCCATTTAAAAACCAAGTGAATTGGTCCCTTAAAAGAAGTTTAGTGGAGGCTTATAAAGAGGAGGAAAGTTATTGGAATCAGAAAAGTAGGCAAAGATGGTTAAAGAATGGGGATTTAAATACTCGGTTCTTTCATGCTTCAGTCAAGGCTAACAGAGTAAGGAAAAGAATTGAAGTTTTGAAGGATATCAATGGTATTTCTCAGAGATCGGAAGCTGCAAAGGGTGATGTAGCTATTGCTTATTTTACTAATCTTTTCAGAACCTCTAACCCTGGTAATTTTGAAGACTTTTTCCATGGGTTTCAGGAGAGGGTCTCTGATCAAATGAATAGAGCTTTGACAAGACAAGTTACATCTAAAGAAATCAAAGAGGCTGTTTTCTCAGTTAAATCAGCAAGTGCTCCTGGGCCTGATGGTATGAGTGGTTTATTTTTTCAGAAATATTGGGAGATAGTTGGTCTCCAAGTTACCACAGAAATAAAAAAGTTTTTTGAAGAAGGAGTCTTTCCAACTGAGTGGAATTATACACATTTGTTTCTTCTTCCAAAAGTGTCTAATCCAAAAGAAATGGCAGATTTGAGGCCGATTAGTCTGTGCTCAGTGTTGTATAAGATAATTTCTAATATCTTGGTGGCTAGGTTGAAACCATATCTTCCTCAGATTGTTTCTCCTAACCAATCGGCTTTTGTGTCAGAGAGATTGATTTCTGATAACATATTGGTAGCTCATGAGCTGGTTCATGGTCTCAAGACTCATCCTACGGTATCTCAAGAGTTTATGGCCATCAAATCTGATATGTCAAAAGCTTATGATAGAGTAGAATGGAACTATGTCAGGAGGTTGTTAGGTGCTTTGGGTTTTGATCAAAAATGGATCCAATGGGTTATGTTTTGCATTACTTCAGTATCTTACTCAGTTTTGATCAATGGTCAACCTTTTGGCTTGGTGAATCCACAAAGAGGGTTAAGGCAGGGTGATCCCTTATCACCTTTCCTTTTTGTGATGTGTTCAGAAGGTTTAACTCATCTTTTGAACAAAGCAGAACAAAGAGGTGTTTTGACTGGTTTGAGTTTTCATCAACAAGGTCCGAAGGTTCATCATTTGTTATTTGCAGATGATAGTTTGTTCCTTTGTAGAGCTAATGTTGATGAAGCAAAGGTTCTAGATCAGATTTTGGAGACTTATGGGAATGCTACAGGGCAAAGAGTGAATTTGAATAAGTCCTCAATCACTTTTGGAGCCAAGGTGGATCAGTTAGAACAAGAAAGAATAAAGAGAATTTCAGGAATTTTGAAAGAGGGAGGTGCAGGAAAATATCTAGGCTTACCAGAATGTTTCAGTGGTTCAAAGATTCAGATGTTGGATTTCTTAAATGACAGTCTAAGTGCTAGACTTAGTGGATGGTTTGCTAGATCTCTGTCTTTGGGGGGAAAAGAAACTTTGATTAAATCAGTTGCTCTGGCTCTTCCTGTGTTTGCTATGTCTTGTTTCAAGATTCCAAAGACGACAACAAAGAAACTCACAAAGGCTATGGCAGCTTTTTGGTGGAATTCTTTTGAGCATAAGAGGAAAATTCATTGGTTGAGCTGGGACAGGTTAGTTTTGTCAAAGATGCAAGGTGGGTTGGGTTTTAGGGATTTACAATGTTTTAACCAAGCCTTGCTAGCTAAGCAGACATGGAGATTAATTCAGCAGCCGGATTGTCTCTTTGCTAGGATGTTTAAGAGCCGATATTTTCCAGGCAGTTTTGGGAGAAAGACCTTCCTTTGCTTGGAGAAGCTTGTTGTATGGAAGAGATTTATTGGTTAAAGGTTTAAGGAAAACAATTGGGAATGGGAAGGATACAAGTGTGTGGATGGAAAAATGGCTTTTTGATGGCATTATGAAATCTCCTCTTATGAAAAATCCCATTGTTGATCTTTGTTTGAGAGTAGTGGATCTCATTGATGTTCATAACAGAGATTGGAACATGGTCAGCTTACAAGAACATTTTTTCAGTCCTGATATTGTGCTTATGGTTGCAAAAAAACCGGTAATATCCATGGATGATTATTGGTCTTGGATGCATACAAAAAGTGGGGATTACTCGGTGAGATCTGGTTATTGGCTTGCAAATCAGATAAAGAATGGAGAGATGATAAGGGAAGCTGAGATGAAGCCATCTCTGAATGAGATCATAAATCAGGTTTGGTCAGTCAAAACGAATCAGAAAATCAAACTTTTCATGTGGAGAGCTTTAAATGGAGCTTTGTCAGTTGCTGATTCTCTTTCTCATAGAGGTATGGTTGTGGATTTGAGATGTCAGACTTGTGGAGCAGAGCCTGAAACAATTAACCATGTTTTATTCACTTGCACCATTGCTAGACAATTGTGGGCTCTCTCGGATGTCCCTTCTCCTTCTGGAGGTTTTGATCCCTTGTCTTTGTTTTCCAACTTTTTATACTTGTTCAAGTTGGAAAAGAATTTGTTGTGTCTTGCTGAAATTAGGAACTTATTTCCTTGGATTTTGTGGTATCTTTGGAAGAATAGGAATAAGTTTCTTTTTCAAGGAGTTGCTTTTGATCTTTCTGACTCATTGAAGAAGATGGTGGATGAGAGGTCGCAGTGGTTCTTTGCTCAAGAGTTGGAGTCAGGAGACCAGGAGTGTCAAAGGATCTTTTGTGATCAGTTAACAAGTAAGTGGAAAAGACCTCCTCCTTTGTTTGTTAAGTGCAATGTTGGTCTGTCTTGGTCGAAGAGAAACAGCATTGTTGGTTGTGCTTGGGTTGTAAGAAACCAGTTTGGAGTAGTCTTGTTGCATAGTAGGAGTTCTTTGTCTGGTATCATATCGATTGAAGATGCTAGGTTAAAGTGTCTTCTGTGGGCTATGGAGAGTATGAGTAGTCATAGGTTCAACCGTGTAATCTTTGCTTCTGATGCTTCTGATTTGGTTAAGGCTCTGAATAGGCCTTTGGCTTGGCCGGCTTACTTTTACCATATTTCAGAAATGAAGTTAAGGTTGGACAAGATTTCAGAGTGGAGTATGGAGTTTGAAGATAGATGTTCTAACTTAGGAGCTTTCAGGATTGCTCAGAGTGTGACTTTGGATAATCGATCCCAATCATATGTGGCTCAGAGCCATCCTTTATGGCTTAAGGAGCACTTTGATTGTGAAAGGAATAGCAGTTCTTGATAGAAGTTAGAATTTTTTGGAAAGGATGTTTGAATGTTTAACTATGTATCAATTGTATAGGTTATCTTTTGTGTTTGGTTTGTAACCTTGTTTTGTAGTTGATCTTCATCCTTTCATTATAATGAGAATATAGATGACAAAAAAAAAAAAAACCAAGTGAATTGGTCATTCAGTAACAACATTCACCTTGAAAATTCGTCGAATGTCGATCAAGAATCTTATAAATAAAAAAGCGAGTGGACATTAACAAAATATTGATAAAAAATACTAATGACGTAAGATCAAAATCCACCAATCAAAGATGGTAGTTGATAGTGGGTTGCTAATAGGCTTAAAATAATTAAATAATAAACTGAACACTTTAATTATCTAACAGAATTGCTTATTTTACACTTCATAAGCATTTACGTGACCACATGCTCTTACATTATTGGTTCATCATCTTTTAAGTAATTAAATATTTAAAACATTAATGAAAGTAAATAAAAAGTAAGGAAATTGGGTTGAATAACAAAAAAAAAAAAAAAAATTATAATTGAAAATCTAACCAATTAACCTAATTTTAATGGATAAGATTATGTTACATATGTTACTTTTTGATTATTTTTTTCTTTGTTATTAAGCAAATTAGCCCTAAAAAGTAATAAAGTACTATAAATAAGAATAGGTCAAAACCCACGGGTCCAACCCAACTCATCCCACCATGTGATGGGTATGGGTTCAAGAATGTAAAAAAAAAAAATGGTCTCATGGGTCCAACCCAACTCATCCCACCATAACGGGTAACGGGTTTCGCGGGTAAAATCCGTAAAAAACCACGGGTTAATGGATTATCCATCAATTTTTATATACATAGTTTTAAGTTTTTATATAAATAAATATATATATATATATATACTATATAAGCTATTGTGTATAAGTATATTTAAAATATAATAATAGTTTAACAAATGTATTATATATAATAAAATATTATATGGCTTCCGTTTTAAAATATTGGAAAGATAAATCTAAACGCTTAGGAGAACTAGCTTATATGGCTTATGATCTTCCTTGTATTCCTATCACTGCGGCAGCTTCGGAGTCGTCTTTCAGTATTGGATTGGAGCTCGAGTTTTGAATAAATACAGAAGTTATCTTCTTGCCAAAAATGTTCAAGTATTAATATGCAGTCGAAACTGGTTGCGTGGATTTGAAGCTTATGAATGTAAAGTCGTAAAGATTTAATTTATTTTTCAAACTTGCAAAATTATATACTAAATTTTGTTTATACTATTTGTTTGACTATGTAGAGGATAATAAAGAACCTGAAAAAGAACCTATTACACCTATCGGCGAACGTAGGCAAGAATGACTTTAATTCATCTTAAGGAAGCAAGATGTTTTTCAAATTATAGACCTATCATTTTTAATATTATTTTTTTTCTGTTTTTCCATTTGGTTTTTTGGTTTTCAGTTATACATTATGAATTTATGATGTCCAATTTTAATTTTTCTATGTTTCTTTGAATTTATTAGAATTGTTGGTGTTTTTTCTTTAAACAAATCAACTTTTTATTTTTCTTTTAAAATAAATATTAAAAACACATGGGCCGCCCAAAAAACCTATTTAATATAATGGGTTGGGTTGGGTCTATAGATATTATCCCGCGGGTGTTATGGGCGGCCGGCCCATCATGGACAAAAAAAAAAAAACCAACGGTGGGATGGGTCAAATGGTTGGGTTGACCCATCTGACATCTCTATTAAATAAGCAATTAGAAAAGAGGCTCTCCGATAATGATGCTCAAATTGATCACATAACTGTTGGAATAGACACACTTCAGTGGATCAAAGGTGTGGAGTGCCTTTGTGATAAAAACATAAATCTGATTCCACATAAAGACAAAGATTCAAGAAGTTTTTAAGTATTGGAATCAACCTGAACACTTAGCAGAACAAAGAGATAAGCAAAAAGTTTAAAATGAGTGAAAACTCGATTTATATTCAATTCAAAGATCGTTTGCAAAGATGAACGACAAGAGATATTTATAGACTCGTGGTCAACAAAGACTAATGGTATAAAATGCTAAAACAAAAAAAAACAATAAATCAACATAAATATTAGTTAATCAACGGTTTGATGGAAATGGCTTTTATAACTGGATTTTTGACCAAATTAGACAAATGTGATGGAAATGGCTTTTATATCTAGATAACTTGTGCTAATAAACCATAGAGACAACGTTTTGTGGCTGGGAGCAAGATAGTTACTAAGGTTGGGGTCAATAATTGAGACAGAGGCTAAAGCATTTAGATGGGCAATGAAATGGATTACATCCTCTCGGTATAACAACTTTCTCTTCAGATCGGTTTCACAACAACGGTGAGGGTGATTCAAGGAATGAAAAAGTGGCCTAACCTCAGACCATTCACACAAGACATCAGACATATGCTCTCCCAAATCTCAGAGGAAAGGATCTGATTTAGTCCTCGAGAAAGCAAACATTTCACAGACAAGCTGATAGCGAAGGAGACACTCTCATTCTTGAATGATGTTCCTAAGATGCATGTATATCAATACATGTATGTTGATATATAAAACAAAAATTCATGCATTCTATTGTATTTTTATGTTCGATATAGTTAGCTAAACCTATATAGTATTCTACTATTAATTTCTTTCTGTTCTATATATGTGACAAGAAATCTTTCTATTTTGAATACATTCACAATTAAGTTGAAAGAGTGGAAATGACAATTATCGTTAAAAGGGAAATATAAGGAAGAAAATGTGTATACAATGGGGAAAATGGTCATTTTAATACCATATTGTTTGTTTTACGCTAATAGCATATTTTGTTAATAATATACAAACTCGTGTTGATTCGACCAAATTAGATATAAAATTAGTCAACACTAACAATTGTTTAAGACTTGGTTATTTTGGCAAATTATTGAAATTTTGTTGGTTAGTTCCAATTTCTTTCAACAATAAAACGCCACGCTGGCACAAAATAAAATTATGTTTGCACAAAAATGTGGTTGGCCTTAGCCCCTGAAATAAACATTATCCAAAAATCTAACATCTCCACCAATCCTCAGCTTCCTTCCCAATCCAAAAGAAACAGAAGAAAAATGCAACAAAATCTTCATCCCTAACTAAGAACACTCTTTCTCTGAAAAATGGAGACCCTTCTCTCTCCTCGTTCTCTCTCTCCTCCTCTCAACCCCAAACCATCATCACCTCACCAAACAAAACTCACTTCACATTCCTTGTCTCTCTCCAATCCCACCTTCACCGGTCCTAAACCCCTCTCAACCCGGTTCGCTAAACCGGAATCTTGGTTAACAGAAGCAAAGCAAGGACTAACTGCTCTGGCTCTGTCTCTGGCTCTGAGCTTCTCCCCTGTTGGCACTGCCTTAGCCTCTGAGTTCAATATTCTCAACGATGGCCCACCAAAAGATACTTACGTGGTCGACGACGCTGGTGTTCTAAGTCGAGTCACAAGATCAGATCTGAAGAAGCTTTTGTCTGATCTTGAATACCGAAAGAAACTTCGACTCAATTTCATCACTGTTCGAAAGCTCACTGTGAGTTTCGGTTTGTTTGTCTTATTATAAAAAAAAGGATTTTTGTAAACCGTAACCGAGCCGGTTTGGTTTAAATGCAGAGTAAAGCAGATGCGTTTGAGTATGCAGACCAGGTTTTGGAGAAATGGTATCCTTCGATTGAAGAAGGCAACAATAAGGGTATTGTTGTTTTGATTACAAGCCAGAAAGAGGGAGCTATTACTGGTGGTCCAGCTTTTATCGAAGCCGTTGGTGAAAAAATTCTGGATGCTACCGTCTCCGAAAATCTTCCCGGTATGGATCTCCCTGCTCTTCTAGTTATATGAATCGAACCATCATGATTTAATATAGTAGACTAGGGCATTTAGTCTAATGGTTGTAATAATGTCAATGTCACCATTCGGTTTAAAATCTAATAGAATACAGTCGATAAAACAATAAATTTCTCCCGTCCTAAATTGAGTTTTCAGTATTACTAACATCTTTATAAATTAATTAATACATGCACATTGTTGACAAACTTGCTCTTATATTTTAAATCTTTTCATTTTATATCCAACTTTGTATAAAATAATACTCCCTCCGTTTCATATTAAGTGTCGTTTTGAAAAATGTATCTGGTTAGTATTTAGATGTATTTAACTCAAAAACACATCCAGATACAAGTCAGATACATTTTATCAAAACAACACTTAATATGAAACTGAGGGAGTAGGGACGAACTTGGGAACAACATATATACGGAATTTGCATAGGAAATAGAAAGCATGTTTCTTTTATGAAACAATTTATTTTTTTAGAACAAGTTATCTACCAACATAACTTTCACATGTGATGTTAGAAATCTATGTTAAATTGGAAGTGGAATTGATTAGTCTTTGAATGTATGATTTTGCAGTACTAGCGACTGACGAAAAATACAATGAGGCGATATACAGCAGTGCGAAACGGTTGGTTGCAGCAATAGACGGTCTCCCTGATCCTGGCGGTCCAGCAGTGAAGGATAGTAAGAGAGAATCAAATTTCAAAACTAAAGAAGAAACCGAAGAGAAGCGAGGACAGTTCAGCCTTGTGGTTGGGGGTTTGCTTGTAATTGCCTTTGTTGTTCCCATGGCACAGTACTATGCTTATGTCTCCAGGAAGTAGTAGTATAACTCGGCTCACTCTCGTAAACCGGTCAGGTCAGAACTTTGCTACCAACCCGGTTTTACCTCTCTTTATTTGGTTACGGTGTCTTGGTAAATCGGTTTTATTTGAGTGTATAAGTAAATAGACAGAAAACAAAAGAATGAATGAAACCAACCGATTTTCACAGAACTGTTTAAAATTTTAAGCTTAGAAGAAAAGGCATTTGATCTGAAAACGGTGGATCGGAATACTTCCCGGTTAAGATTTGAGATGAAACAAAATTGTTTGCGGCTTCGGTATAGTGAATACCATCCCAAATTATGTACTCCGAACTATCATCGCAAGCTTTGGCCGTTACTGTTGTCCCATTTAAGACTTTAGTTTGGCCACAGGAAATGCGGCTATCGTAGTTTAACGGCGGCCCTCCAACTCCACAACAAACCATTATGGGGTTTTCAAAACCTGGAACCATCGAAATTTTATTGCTTAACCGAGAATAACCAACATTTCTCTAGACGGTTATATAGTATGCATAAATAAAGCAAATATCCAACGTAATTTGAAAATGCTTACCGAATCGGGAGTAATTAGCAATGAGATTAGATTTGATTGAAAAGATATCATTGTAAGTAACATTTGCGTCAGGGAATTGGGCTTGAAATTTGTTGGAGAGAGCATGGAGTTGAAGATTGAAAAGTTTGGCTGCTTGGTTATGAGAACTAACACATCCAAACTCATCAAGCTTTGTTGAATCTGTCCCAAATTTGGCGATATTTTGAGCCAAACATCCTAAAGGCCCTGTGTTGTGTATCCAGAAGTTTCTACCTCCTTCTTCATACAGCCTCTGCCAAATTTGGCATTATCAATTTTAATGTTTTCAGAATTTATCTATCTTAGTTCGGTTCTTAACGAAAATAACAACCAAAAAGACTGATTTACCTTGAGTCCAGCTTCAAAGGTTTCAAGAATGGAAGGAATAGAAGCAATAACTTGGTCAACACTCTTGGAGTAAAAGGCACCAGCTATATCATTTTGGCCTATGTCAATTATGTAAAGTCCTTTTGCATAATAATCAACTGGTGGCAAGTACTTTTCATATTTCCTTCCTGCAAAAGTCATCAAACAAATCTTTGCTTCATTTATACATCATTAATATATATACGCACCAGCAACATTTTTCAAATTAGTCCGGCCCCACCTGTTTTAGCAAGTAGTTCAAGTGCTCTAGATTTGAACCGGATGAATTGAGAGATTTGAAGATCAAAGGAGAAGGGAGAAACCGAGGACGGGTTTGCGGGAAGAATGGTTGATCCTGCTGCTGCAAAGTTACACCCTTTTTTGAAATTTGGTAAACCTAATGAATCCAAATAAGGATTTAGAAATGGCATGTCCATTGCATCCACTGCACAACACAAAAAAAAAAAAACATATCAAAACAATTAGTATCAAGTGAATACCAAAATGAAAGAAAGCCAATTCTATGAAGAACAACATTAGTTTGTTTGGATTTGTAATGATGTATTATGTATACATAGAAAATCTAGAATAAGACGGCCGTCGCAATATCTTCCTGAGGGAAGCTTGAAGTAAGTCTGTCCATATGGAGGATTAACACTTTCAATCCCGGCGGAAATGAGATTGCCTGTGTCCGAATTCGAGTCCCCAAAGTTGATGATTGCCGGATATTTTAGAATTATGGAGAGAGATGAGGGCAAGAACAAGGAGATTAAGATAAAGTGAACAAATGAGAGATTGTTTACAATGGGAGCCATGGGGTTGGAGACAATTAGTAGAGCCATGTGACCAAGCAACCGATATAAATGCTTTGTTTTTTATATACAAACTGAAAAGCAAAATATAAAGTGTCAGCAACAACCATGACCAAGTTTTTGGAAAAAGTTAATTTAAATCTGATCAGGCCCGGCTCAGATTAAATATGGGCCTTGTGCCCAAAAAAAAATTTTGCCAAAATTTAGGACTTTTTCTGTAAGTTTTATAAAATTTAGGACTTTTTTATAAGTAATTTTAAAATTTAGAGTACTTTTTAGAAAAAAAATCAACTGAAAATCTAGGCCCCACGGTGGAGCCTTGTGCACTTGCACAGCCAGCATAGTGTAAGAACCAGCCCTGAATCTGATTTATAGGATGTGCTTATACTCCCTACATATATATTAGTCTAGATTTCAACCTCTACGATGATAAAATGACGACACTAATACAAAATTACAAACTGTTAGGATATATGTCTTGGTTTCTGTTTTTTATTTATTAAATAATTTTCTATATGTCAAATAATATCAAACTACTTATAATCAAAACAATGGTTTGCAGTATTCAAACCTTGTTTTCATTATTAACTCTCTTTAAACATTATTGTAGGAAAAAAAAATTGAACGAAGAATATATAATATAAGGTTGCTTGAAGATTGCTTCTTGGTTGCTTCGTGCGGAAGATTTGTCGAAATGGAATGTTTTACATATAGGGATGATTGGGGATGTTTTACGTTTGTGTTAACGATTTGCAAAAGTTGTTATATGTAACATAAATTATGCACAACCCCATAAAAAGCGCATAATAGACAAAAAAATGTTTTATTTTTTATTTATATAGGATTAAAAAGTTCATCTATCTAACTTTTTCTCTTTTTTTTCTTTTTTCTTTTCGGCCTGCTCTATCAAGATTTCGGTATCCAGTTAGGGTAATTAAAGTTTTGGTACAACATGCGTAACCTGAATATGCAAACACAACATGTATCTACTGATTTTAATTTTTAAATGAAGTGTTTTTGATATATGGTAGATGAAATGAATATTTAGTATTACCGGTTATATAAAACAAAAACTAAAAGTTGAAGATTTTAGTAAAAGAAGACGATAAATAGAGCAAAACCTTACTTAGAAAATCTATGACAAGACGTCCATCGCAGAATCTTTGAGAAGAAGTTTTGAAGTAATTTTCCCCGTAAGGAAGGTCAAGACGACTGCCAAGGCTAGCAACGGAATCACCAGTATCAGAATTTGAATCTCCAAAATTAAAAACCGACAAATATTTGAAATCAACGGAGTTTGATTTCTGTAAATACATGGTAACGAATACAACGACATAGAAGAATCTCATATTATTAAAAATCACGAGCTCTCTATTTTTTTGTTACAAATTTGCCTTAGAGATTTATATAGTCTCTATTTTTCGATAGCTTTTAGGATGTATCAATGCTTTAAATTGTGGAAATAGGAAAAACTAGACAAGCAAGATTGTTGCTTTGAATCTCGCTTGCAAGGCTTATCGTCTCTCTCTCTCTTTAAGAATACATGAGCTCACCTTTCTAAATCCTAAATTAATATGGAACCTGACAGAAAATAAGTATAATGGTATTCGGTATCTTCTTATTGACAAGCCAATGGCCATATTCTTCGAACAATGACGAAAAGGAAAACTACCAATTTACAGAGAAAAAGAAGTAATTGAAAAAATTAGAAAATATCCTTAACACTCACCCTCAAAATGGAGCATCAAGATCACGAATGCGTATCTTGCTTAAAAACTTTTCAAATTCTTTGTGTCAGCTTCTGAATATATCAGCCAATTTTTTTTTTTTATTATTTTTTTTTTTGTAGACATGTGACGAGTAGAGATGACACCATTAACAAATTCATCCCCAATAAAATCAAAGTATTTTTTTCGTACATGAAAACGGGATTGGTGCTTGCTTGTCACAATATATGAGGATACGCTCGTTCCGGGTCTCCCCAAACCACAAAGGGATACATTTCCGTAGATCATTTGGTTCATTTGGAAGGCTAGGAACGATAAGCTCTTCAATGGGAAGAATGTATCAGCTGCGATTACGTTCCAAGTAGCCTAGTTAGAGGAAGAAAGTTGGCGAGGCGCGAACTTGGCTAGAGAAAAAGACAAAGGGGAGGAAGGAAATACTACCGAAATTGAAGATACCATCCGATCCGAGCATCCACTTATCCCGATCTGCCAAGTGGACGCATCTTGGGCATATCAAGGGCCAACTAGCGGACTCGGATGGTGCCTCACTGACATATTAGGTCAAACACACACCGGCAATCAGGGATGCCGAAGAAGCCTTTCAACTCTACATGCAGAGTTCGAGGGACTCCTCTGGGCAATGGATTGCCTTATCCAGAAACGGGTACTTAGGGTCCGATTTGAGACGGATTGCTCAAACCTATTAACGATGACCGACGATTCGATAGATTGACCAGCTTTCCAGTCTGAGCTAGATCACTTTGCTGAACTTAGAGATAATTTTAACTCCTTTCAGTTAGATTATACTCCGCGCTCTTGTAATGTACGTGTCGATGCCCTTGCAAAAGCGGCACGAGCACGTAATCATATCTTTTCCCATGTAGATCTCGATGAGTTGGTAGATAGTACCCGTTTCCGGAATGTTTCTACCAAACAAATGTGATTTAATATATGGAGCTTGTTGACAAAAAAAAAAAAAAAAAGAGGATACGCTCGTTATGTATGACACATTGACACCAAGACAAATAAGAATCTCCTTGAACATAAGTATTATTGAATATAAGAATATCATGTTGTATTATTTTTCTTTTGATATGAGAATTACATTGCTATATATGGTAGAATTATACAATCATATAATAAATGAAATAGTCATAGAGAGTAATTGTAAGGAGTAATCAAAAGGATCTTGATAGATGATTATCCTTAATACACTTCCTCAAGCTCAAGGCGGAGATGAAGTGAAGATGGAAACAATTGCTTGAGATTGAAGCTTTGAAAAATTTGATAGTAAAGAAAATAAGAATTGCACTTGAACGATGCGGTTGGACAGATTTACTGTGATGAGAACACTTCAAAAAACATGTATATAGAGGCTGAAAGAGCGGTTGTTGTTGTCCGATCACTACAAGAAAACAGGGGTTATTCCGACGGCCAAAACCGTCGGAATCCCGTCGGAAAAAGGTCATTTTCGACGGAATTCCGACGGTATTGGTCCGTCGCTTCTGTCTCGTCGGAAAAATGCACCGTCGGAAAATCGTTGATTATTTCCGACGGCAATCCGACGTTAAAACGTCGGACCTAAACCCGCGACGGAATTCCGACGGTGCCGGAGTTCCGGCCATAACCGACGAAATTCCGACGGTGCCGGAGTTCCGGCGATGACCGACGGAATTCCGACGGTGCCGGAGTTCCGGCGATTACCGACGGAATTCCGACGGAAACCGTATTTTTTGAAAAAAAATAAATAAATAATAAATAATTAATTAAAATTATATAAAATATAATAAAACATAAAAAATGTATTAAAAATTAAAAAAACATTTAAAATTGTTTTAAAAGTACGATCGAAGTTTTACAATATATTTAAAAACTCTAAAAGGGCTATTCCGCCCTACGGGAGGTCAGGAACTGTCTCATCTGGTCTTCCAACGCTCGAAATCGTGACTCCGCATCCGCCTTATCCTTCTCTCTTGCAGCCTCGGCCTCCGCCTTATCCTTCTCTCTCGCTTCCTCCACTGCCTTAAGCCGCTCGGTCAGCGCTCGGTTTTCGGCCTCCAATCTGCTACCACCGCCTTGTCGCACAGACGAAACTGATGAGCAACTAGCCTCAGGAAGGCCGAATACACGGCCTCTGGTCTTGGGAGTCGCCTAGGATAAAAAAGATATAAAAAGTTAGTTGTATTAAAAATTAGTTGAAAATGTGTTTAAAACTAACACGGTTACTAACCTGATAGGCGAACTCGTTGACCACCTCGTATGGAACTTCGGTGGGCGCCTGAGTCCCTTCGTCCATCGGTTGCGATTGGAGGTACTCCTCCTGCCGCCTCTCCACGGTTTCCACGATTTCACGAGCAACGGCATCTTGGATTTCACCGGTCTTCTTGTTGGTGTGGCTTACTCTGATCAAATCAAGGTTCGAAGGAAAAACACCGGTTTCCTTAAACTGTTAACAGCGGAAAATTGTGTTAGCAAATTATTAAAAAAATTGAATTGTTTAAATATTTACCATTTTGTCTGCTTTGGACGCCTTGCTTGTTGCACCGAGGTTGTGGGTCGCTGGTCCCTTCCCCTTCCGGTTGCTGTTACGGTTAGTTGAGTTTCTCTCAGAGATCTCCTTAGTTGCCTCCTTTTCCCAATGTGCAACTAGTCCTTCCCAACACGCATCTTTATATTTCATAACCCGAGGCCGCTTCCCGGTCTTGAACCACGCTTCTTTCCACTCGTTCATCTTCCACGAGTACTTCCTCCCCGCCTTTTCGTCGAATCCCTTTCGGACCAACGTAGTGAGCTGTGGATCCCACGTGAAGGTTTGCTGCAAACCACACCACAAAAATTTGCATTAGTAATTATAATTTGACTAATATAGGAAATATATTTTAAACTTATAAATTAAATTACATACCGCAAATTGTCGGAACCAAATGTCCCGGTCCTCCGGTGGCATATCGTTGTATGTACCATACGGTTTATCTAACATGGTATTCATCATGTCGTTGATAGAAGCAGTAATCCCGTTTTGCGAGTATTGGAACCTATTAAAATATTTGGTTAAATATTTTAGTAAAATAATTTAATCCAAAACATATTTACATTTGACTTACCAGGTCGTGTTAGGTGGCGTGTCTGGATCTAGACGAGTCAACCTATCACGTCCAGGTTGCGCCACAAACTGCTCGATGGTCATGGATGTGGGTTGTGAATTGGTTGTGGGCGGGGGCTGAGACATGTGTGGGGCATGTAGGTCGGGAGTAGCGTAGGGGATATGCGTATCAGTCGCAGTCCGATCTCCCCCACTGGAAGACGCCCCTACTCTAGACTGATGATATGCTGGATAGTCCCTACGGTTTCCAAAATTCTAAGAGTTTGAAATTTCGGGATTTATGAAATTTGGAATTTATAATAATTCGGGATTTTTCGATTTGCGATTTAGTTACTTGGAAATTTCGGATTTAGGGATATAAGCATTTAGTGTTTTTAAGGGTTTTTTGAAATATAGAGATTAAAGGAATTTAGTTTTATGACATTTTGTTATTTAAAAAACTTAGGATTTTAAGATTTTTGTAATAAATGACTTTATTGAATTTGGGATTATGTGGTTTTGGAATTAATGCACTTAGGGATTTAGGGAAATTAGAATTTAGAAATTTAAGTATCCAGGACTTGTTTGTATATTGTATATTCGGAAACCGAAGTTCATGGATTTAGGTTTTGTTGGGAAATTGACTTTTATAATTTGACAAATGTTATTAATGTTCAAAAAATTTCATTATTTTGAAATCGTTAAAGTTATAAATGTTTAAAATTATAATATATATTTTCAATTTCAAGGATTTAAAGTTTTATATTTTTTTATTTTTAAGTAGGTTTAAGTGTTTCAATTTATAAAATTTTTAATATATGTTTTATTAATGTTATAAAATGATTCTCTTACAATATTAATCATACATTAAATTGTAAATGAAATGAAAAAATTCATAAAAACCTATGAAAATCATATTCTTAAAATTGTAAAATTTATAAAATTATAATTTCCTAAAAATCCCTAAGTTAGTAAATTCCTAAAATTATGAAATTCCCTAAATTTTCCAATCTCCAAATTGTAAAATTTCCAAAATAACACAATTAACCAATTTAATCTACAAACCTAATTTACTAACATTGTCAAATCCGAATTCACCCTAACATTCTACATGAACGAGAATCCTCAAGAACAATTTCGGATTTTTAATTGAAATTATGTAAAACTCACATAATGTTGGATTTGGTGAAAGATTGTGAGGAATCACGACGGAGGAGTAGTTTTTGCAAGGATTCGGCGGTGAAACGGCGGAGAAACGGCTCGGAATCGACGGAGAAACGATCGGAGAATTTTATGAGGAAAAAAAAAAGTTGAGATCTGTTTTCGGGGAAGACGAAGTGTGGATTTATTGGACTGTCCGACGGTACTCCGACGGAATTCCGACGGTATAAAAAAAATTCAGACGGAACTTCCGACGGTTTTCCCGCTTTGACGGTGACAACGAGGTTGTTTGGCGGCAACTAAAATTAGGGTTACCGTCGGTATGCCGTCTCACTTTCAGACGGAACCCCGACGGTTCTTAAATTTTTAATTTAATTTTTGATTATCCGATCCTTAATTAATAAAAAAATTAAATAACCGTCGGGATTCCGTCTGAAATTGAGACGGCATCCCGACGGCTGTTAATTAAAAAATAAACAACCGTCGGAATTCCGTCTCAATTTCAGACGGAATCCCGACGGGTCTTAAATTTTTAATTTAATTTTTGATTATCCGATCCTTAATTAATAAAAAATTAAATAACCGTCGGTATGCCGTCTCAATTTCAGACGGAATCCCGACGGCTGTTAATTAAAAAATAAACAACCGTCGGAATTCCGTCTCAATTTCTGACGGAATCCCGACGGTTCTTAAATTATTTATTTTAAAATATTTTATCCCAACATTAATTGTTTAAATGCAATTTTAAAGGTTTTAGATTTCAGAAAGTATGGGTTATGTATTTTTACGCCTTACTTTATAAATTTTATCTTAATTTTTAAAATGTTTTTGGAAAATTTTAAATTATATTACATTATACTTAATTAAAACTTGTGCCGTGGGATGTATTTTACTACTACGGAAATAGTAAAAACAACATAAATCTTTTATCATAAAATTATAGAACATAAAAACAACATATGGATTTGAAAATAAAAACAACATAAAGGCCATTATTGAACATATATAAAAACAACATAAAGCTTTTATCATTTAATTATTCTTAATCATGGACGAGTTGGATGTTTAGTCTTCATCGGAGTCTGGAACTATTTCATATTCATGCGCAGTAGTTCCTCCATCTTCCTCCTTGGTGGTAGATACTTCCATTGGTTGGTATTTAGCAAGCATCGAATTAACACCGATTATCTATTTGAAAATTGAATTTGGTTAAGCATTCCCATAAATATTAAAAAACGTATGCTGTATCTACCTTAACAATGTTTCGCTCTGTGATGTTCAGGTACTTTGAGTTCCTGTTAAAACGGCAAACGGTAACATTTCTTAGGATGACCACCGCACCTACACCAGTGGCGAGTCTGTACTCGTCCTTGCTGAAGATGTTATGGTGCATGGTTCCCTCGATTTTTCCTGAAGGATCTTTTAAGGTTACTAGCAGATCCCCCTGGTCATTGGGGGTCAAACTAGAGAGCATAGCCACAATCTAATAATCAAATAGAATATACTTGTCAGATAACTGTATGTGTAAATGTTAATAAAATAGGTGGAAAAAGTAAACCTTTTTGACTTTCACAAAGTGTAAATGCGGGGATTGAATTTCTGCAATCTGGGTCCAGAATGGTGTGCTCCTATTGTTATAGGAACCTACATGTAAGAATAATAGATGTAGTATTTTCAGCTATAATCATTATTGTACCAGTAAAATTACGGGTAATTATATATATATATATAGTAAAGATTAACGATTGCCGACATCGAACACCGTAGGACGATTTGGCAACCACACAATCGTTGCCGACATCGAACACCGTAGGAATTCCGTCGGCATACCGTCGGTAATTCCGAGGGCATATGCCGTCGGAAAAATGTCTTACACCGGCGACCACGCAAAACTTTCCCGACATCGGAAATTCCGATTTCCGTCGGGACTTCGCCGGAATACCGTCGGAATAGATCGACGGCGAATTACCGTCGGTATTCCGTCTGAAATTGAGACGGTATTCCAACGGTATACCGACGGATTGGGTTTCCGTCGGAATGCCCTCGGACAATTTTGACGGATTGCCGACGGGATCGTTTTGGTCGGCCAACCGTCGGAATACCGTCTGTTTTTTCCGACGGAATTCCGACGGCAATTAATGTTCCGTCGGAAAAAAACCCTGTTTTCTTGTAGTGGATGGTCAGTGACATATCGGTGACGGTGTCGAGGAGACAAATCTGGTGCGATATTGCCAGCAAAGATACCATAGGAAATCAAACTCAGAATTGTTTGTTTGTTTTTTTTTTTCTATAATCAAAATTGCGAAGGTATTGAACCTTTAAAAGCATATAGCTATATTTGCATGGAAAAAGAAAAAAAGAAAAATATGAAGTACGATGGCTTCTGGATGCATTGTGGCTTAAGGAAACACTATACTTGATAGATTTAGCAATCATAAAGATCGGTGCTAGGAGTAAAGAAATACTGATTTAGTGGTGAGGTGCTTAGGTTACTAAACGCCCCAGAGAATGCGAGATAATATATAATCGCTAGGAGTATACCCATAATTTCTCTATTTATAGGGAAAGGAAAACGTATATATTAAAAAAGTCTCACATGCAAGAAGAAATTCCAAAGAATGCCATGGATCAATTTGTAGTGGTTTCCAGAGAAAAATCTAAGCCTAGCTAGGTGAGATATGCTTCAAATAAGTGGTTATATGACACATGTTTGAATAAAATAAAAACCATACATTTTGCAACCAACGTTCATTAGATCGGCCAAGATAGTGTACAGGTTAACTAAAACATCATAGAACAATGGCTTAGAGTTAGATAACATATACAAGATTCAAGATTTGGATACATGATTCACGAACTTCCCACCTGTTGCCATTATTAGCTATTTGCCATATCCATAATCAGTGCCGGCTCAAAGTTTTTATGGACCTTAGGACAAAAAAAAAAAATTTAGGCCCCTAAAATATATTCTTGATGATATTTTTTACTAAATAACTAGAATAAGACCCTCGCGATGCGAAAATTATTTGATTTATAGTAAATAGTTATGTTTAAAGAATGTTTGGATGAGAAGTATACTATATTCTTAATTGAAACCCAAATTAGATAATGTAATGATTAAAGTTATAGGTTCATATGTAATTTGAAAAAATATAGTCTCATATCTCATCTGATTTGAAGAATTTGGAGATCAATAAAGTATATACGCATGATATATGTAAATATGGTTTGAATCATTAAACTATTTTATATAATAGCTAAATCATTTTTATTTTATTTTTTGTCACAAACTAAATTATTTTTATGTTTTGACGACCTTTTTTATGATATTTTGTAAACTTTAGGCATGAAAAAAATTCTACTAACCAATTTTTTATTATTTTGCTTATTCTTCTTGATATAGTTTTCCGTTTATCAATGATCAATTATTTTGTGTTCCCCATATATATATATACACATTTGTTAAACCTCTGCCTACATATAATGATAGAAACATGGTCGATTCTATTTTTAATTACATATATAATTTGAAGAATTTCGAAATCAATTAAGTATATACGCATGATATATGTAAATATATACGCATGATATATGTAAATATGGTTTTAATCATTAAACTATTTAATATAATAACTAAATCATTTTTACATGTTTAGACGATCCTTCTTTGATGATATTTCGTAAACTTTACACATGAAAAAATACCACTAACCAATTTTTTTTTTTTTTTTTTTGCTTGTTCTTCTTGATATAGTTCTCTTTTTATCTATCGTCAATTATTTTGTTTTCCTCATAAATATACATATGTTAAATATTTGCCTATATATAACAACAGAAACATGGTTGTTTCTATTTTTAATTACATAGTTTGCTATTTTTCTTTTTCTAATATTTGTTTTATGTTAAATTTCTCTTTATTAATTATTTTCAATTAAATATCTTATATAACTATTCTTATAGAGGTTTTGTGCAATTTTTAAAATTACTTTATGTTTTTTTCCATTTTAACTTCTTCCTTTTTTTTATAATTAACAATTTTGATACTGAAAAATTTACATATTTAAATAATTGACATGTGTTATAATCTAATCGACTACTTAACACGTGTCGCAATCTCGTGAGTTAGAATTATGCTCATTCTCTTTTATATAATAAGATTTTTTTTACTAATTCCTTTTCTAAAATTATGTTATGAAAAAATATATATACGTTATAAATAAAATTATGGGTCTTTTTCAATTTTAATTTTAAATATTTTTGTTATTTAAAAAAAAAAATTTTGACCCCTTAATTGTTAGGACACGGGATGGGCCCCGTCGTCGCACCCAAAGTCCTCCCCATTGAACCAACAATAAAAACTATGATAATTAAGGCCGGTTGAGTATACATAGTCCATAATCCAACAACCTCAAAAGAGAATACATCTCCCTTGGAGCATACTCCCAAACTATGCTTTTCACGTGCAACAAACCTGTAGATCTCAATCTCATCAACGCTCTGTTTATTAAGGCCGGTTGAGTATCACTCATTTTACACTTATTATTTTCTTCTCTTTTTTTTCCATTTTATTATTTTCAATGTCACTACCACACTTAAAACATTTTTCTTGTTATAATTATCATAGTTTTTATTGTTTGAGAAAACTTCCCTTTTAATACTTACAAGGCTAATGGCTCTCGATGGGGAGATTTTCAGTCACGGCAACATGTACAGCTTTAATGGGAAAGAAACCTACTCCAACATTTACAAAGAAGATGAACCACCATTCTATGATCTCCATACCTCTCTCAGCTTTCTCGATAGCCAAACCCATTTCAATCACTCTTCGTTTCTCCAAGAAGGGTACTACGGGGATACCACTACATTCCTTGACCAATCACCTCATGAAGTTGCAATGAATGAAGCAAAATCTACGCCGAAGAGAATCTCCTCTCGTAGCCCAAACTGCCATATAAGTTACCACCAAGATATGGGGAATAATCAGGCAACGCAACGCAGACCAAAGGTGAAGGAAAACAAAGAAGAAATAAATAATAAACGTATGACTCACATTGCCATGGAGCGTAACCGGAGAAAACTGATGAATGAGCATCTCTCCGTTCTCCGCTCTCTCATGCCTGAGTCATACGTGCAAAGGGTATCCATTGTTAATTTATATATCTACAATCATAATTATATACTTCATCTATTCTTTGCTCTCTTTTTTTGGGTTTTAAGCAGCTCATGAGATTATAGTAAACTAACACCTTATGAAACAACCTTCCATGATTTTAAAAACTATTTATACAGTGGATATTAAAAGTTTCAAATTAGATAGATTTTTTACTTTTGAATGTAAAATTAAGGTGTTATTGGTTTGTGTATTTTAGTTGATTTATAAATCTCCTACGATTTAGAAATATATGTTATTTGATTTATAAGGTGTTACGATTTGTTAGTTGAAATATTAGTTATGTGTTATTTGATTTGTAATTTGATTTATAGTTGTTATTTGAAATTATAAGATTTAAAAATCTTTGCAAATAAGGTGGTTTTACCTCGGATTTGAGTCTTTGTATTTTTAACATTAAAATTCTTCTAAATCCGTAGGATTGAATACCACATAATTTTAGTTAGTATTTATAAATCATAGAACCAATAATACCACATTTTGATATGGATTTTAAATTCATACAATCAATAACACTGAATTTTGATTAGATTTCCAAATCTATTACAATCCATAAACCAATAACTCCCACTTAATTAGTTTTTATTGATTTTGATCATTTATACTTTGCAGATTGTTTTATCATTAGTTGAATTGTGTTTAGGTAGATAAGTAATGATGTTTTAGTTAAAAAAAATGTTAAATGATTTCTTAATGTATGTACAAAATTTTTAAATATCAAAGTAAGTTGTAGTGAATTCTTTTTAGCCTGTACTGTATTTGCAACAACTCTTTTTCTTAGGATTGGGTGACCACCAGTGAATTCTTTTTCTAAGTTTTGAAAAAGTAATATTGTATTGAGATAACCTTAATTGTAAGACTTTACATGCATAACTCTTTCGTACTGACGATTTTAGTATCAATATCTTTTTTCTTCATGGTTTAAGTGTGACCAAGCATCAATAGTAGGATGTGCCATAAACTTCATCAGAGAACTGGAACACCGTCTTAACCTCCTCAACTCCAATGGGGAACCAAACGAAAAATCGTTTTCTGGTGACAATATCTCATCCGCCACACCTTTCTCCGATGCCTTCAAGCTGCCCCAGTTCTCATTGGGTTCATATGCATTCAGCGATAATGTGGTTCACGAGGTTAATACATTGGCTGATATTGAAGTAAGCCTTGTCGAGAACTACGCAAGTCTTAAGATAAGATCAAAAAGGAGACCAAAGCTTCTTCTCAACGTGGTCTCTGGTTTACAAAGCTTAGGGTTTATCATTCTTCACCTTAATGTCTCCACTGTTTCTGACTTCCTTCTCTACAATTTCTCTACTAAGGTACGTTCCTGCTTAATCTTAAATCACTATTTATTTACCTCTGATTTGGTATAACGTTACACTAAAAAATGATTGTAATCAAAAACAAAAATAAACTCTAGAATAGTAAATAAATTGCTAGCTAGAGGCATAGCCTAAACCTAATTGATTTTCTCTTGTCTTCTATCGTCTTATTAGTTTGAAAATGTGATGATACTAGTAGACCATTATAATAATTCAAATATAGGTTTAACTACGACTCTAATTACTACGTGATTTCTAGACATTTCAGGCAGAAATTATTTTATCATTACATTACTAATATTTTTGATGAAAATTATCGTCTTGAGCAACTATATGTTACTTTCTCCGGTTGGTTATAAAACGATGTACTATATTATGGGGATAGTCCTCACCAAATTTTTTTTATTCTAATGACTTAAGAATGGGTTATAGGAGAGATGTTAGTAGGTTAAAAAAATTACTTAAGAGGCTAAAATAAGCACCCCTCTTAAGTTTTTTAACAAATCAAAACAATATTAAATTGTTTTTAACCCACTAATACTCCTCCCTATAACTCATTGATAATCATGCTCTTATGCATATGACAACACAACAATTTGGAAAAAAACCATCTAGGTACACGAAGCTAAATTTATTTATAGGCTTTCACATCACTAAAGATGTAAGGAGCATTTTTAAAAGGTGCTTCTTTTCTCAACTTAACTCCAAAAAATACTTGAAAATTTGAGGAACTCTACAAAACGAAAAGTTTATAATGTTTTCTAAATTTTAAGTTTTGTGTTAACTTACAAAAAAAAAAAATTAAAAGTGGTATTGACAAAAAATAAAAGGCAATTAGAAAATTTCACAAAATATAAATACTTACTTAAAATCTCATCTAATGTTTTTGTTTGTTTGTTTTGAGGATCACCTAATCTAAGATTTAAATATTTCTTAAAAAATAACAATGCAGATTGAAGATTGTTGTAAGCTTACCTCTGAAGCTAATATTGCAACCGCAGTGTATGAAATGATTCGGATATATCATGATTCACGATGATGCTCAGGAGTGACCATCGATTTACAGAGTCAATGCTAATGACTAGCCGGTTTGGGATCGTTTGAAACGAGTTTTTTCTATATATTAAATTATAGGCTTTCTCGATCCACTCCACTTTTCAAACTTTCTAGTATAGATAAGGAAAATTCATTTTTTTGTTGAGGCTATTGAAAACAACTAAATGATAACAGCTGGATATTAATGGTTGTTGGATTTCGTTAATATTTGTAGAAAAACCAACTTTTAAAAAAAAATAGAGATTTGGACGCACAATAAAGAAAATCGCGTAGTCATTCTCGACCCATCATATCTGTCTCACCAATAATTCCCACTGTGATAGTTTGCATAACAAACTTTACAAAACCAGGAATATATGTTTTTCAATGGGCCAGAAACTACTTTTCTATATTTTCCTCTTTAGGGATTTTATCGGTTTATCATTATCTGATAATTAAAGAAAGTAACTGTTTGTCCGAAACAAGTTTTATCGAGTTCGGTTTAGAGCTTATACAATGAACCACGAAGATAACCGGATAATTAAATTCTTGTTTAGTTTGGAAATGTGGTTATCGAGCTGGAACCACATGAAGTCGTTTTGGTCTTCACTGACTCTAACTCACATTTATGTTGAATCAAATAAGAATTAATTTTAGTTTGGAGGTTGAAACGAAATTGGTGAGTGAGTAATCTTAGATATTTCAAGACCCATCAAATTTATACCTTGTAATCAAATTGGTGAGTGACATTTAATACTCGCTCTTTACATAATGAACGATATTCGGAGGATCCTGCTCTTCTCTTTGATAAATGTTTTTATTTCACGCTTTCCAAATGAACCCATGAAAATATATTGTGGTTCCACACTAGTCTCAAGATTGATCGTTCCAATTTGCATTCTCCTAAAAAAAGTCAAGATTAAAGTATAGCAAACTAATCGGCATCGGTAATGTATCTTTACCCGATAGTTTTGGTGATAAACATAACTGTGAAGTGGACATTTAAATAATGCATGGCTCACCACCCAATTTTAATCTCATGGGACTACCTTTGATCAAGATGCTTTTATGAAAACAAACTCTTCTTTCTAAAGATTTTTGCAACATGAAAATTTAGATATTGATAGAGTCGACATGATTATTTTGCCAATAATGTCGTATTGAGATTTTCAAGAGAGTGGAATCCGAGTCCCTCTTATTTTTAGATTTAACAATTCTTCCGTTAGTGTTCCACCTGAAATTTGAAAATACAATGATTAACTTAAAAGTTAACGAGTTGGAAAACTTAAAGCATGACATAATATAGACCAGAAGAGCAATATGCAGAATTTCTTTCTCCTCCCATTAGAATTTCTTTTCGTTGGCCCTCCATTTCATCTATCGCGAAGTCAGAAGTGAGATTTTTGTTTATATCTACCGAAACTTTATGACAGTCCAAGATACTATCATGTACCTCCTTCCTTATTAATACCAAGGATCCATTTAAGATTATTCTTCTAAGGGCTCGACATGACATAGTCAAACTTGACCGAGGACTGTTCAAAATTAATACCTTTCTTTGAAGTTTTTTCCGTATTTCTCTAAAACGACATCCAATATAACTCACTATTCCGCTTTCTAAGTTTTTTTTTTTTTTTTTTTGAATGAATGTAAAATTATTATTCAACCCAAAAAAACCATTTTACTGAAGAGAATTGCTTAACTTTTGATAGCAGTTGAAATGATTGTACTAATCGAAAGAATAGAAATTAGAGGCTCTTAAGGTGGTTGAGATGCAAACCATTCGCTCATACCCCCATTATAGGCGATATCGCCTAAGATGTGAATGGAACTCAAGCGGTTTCTCATACTTCTATCAACTGTTTTGATAATCACAGAAGGTGGTTGCGATTTCTCGCCATGACGAAGCCTATTTCTCTCTCCCCAAATATGATACACAACCGCTTGGAAGACATAACGTAGCAAGAACAATTTCATGCGAGGAAGGTCCGAGTTATATAGAAGCCGCAAAGCTTCGTCCCAATCTTCAACAAACCTAGTAGCTAGTAGCCTCAACGTTAAGGCTTGCCAAATATGAGATGAGTAAGAACAAGTAAAGAAGAGATGGTTACGAGTTTCGACTAGAGTTCCACAGAAAACGCAGTCCGTTCGGTGACCCGCTTTCTAAGCTTTACAGAAGAATAAGGTGTCGTTAGCAAACATGAGATGTGAAATTGCTGGACTTCCCCTAACTATTGTGAATAAAGAGAAAACTGAAAACTTTGAGTTATATTGCTCTGTTTTAGACAAGTTACAAAAATGGTAAATACAAGAGATTCAAAAGGCTCCATAGAACAATTTGGATCCTTTCTAAAGCTTATCCATAAGTGGCAGCTAATTGATTGACTAGTCAGCAGATACACCCTCTAATGCCTCAAAACGATTACTCAAAGAAGGCATTTTCTTCCTCTCTATAACATCTTTTGCATGTACGGTATTTGCTTCAGGTTTTGTCTTTTTGCAGACTTGAGAGATGGGGTTTTTGAGTGTTTTGTATAAAGCCCAATTTGTCTAATTTAGGTCCATTACTCTCATGCCCCCTCAAACTCGGGGTGGGTGACTCAACACCGAGTTTCTGACGGAGTTCAACGAAAGACAATCGTGGTAACGATTTTGTGAAGATGCAAGCTAATTGAAGAGAAGCTGAGATGTGCTTCTTCTCAATCAAACCCAAGACAACCTGTTCACGAATATAGTGAAAGTCCTTGTCAAAGTGCTTCGATCTCTTGTGAAGAACAGGATTGGCACTGAGATAAACTGCTGAAAGATTGTCGCAGTGAAAAGGAGTTGGATTGGCTGTGGAATGCCAAGATCTCTAAGAAGAAAGGAAAGCCAAGTAATCTCTCGAGTTGTATATGTGAGTGCCCTGTATTCCGCTTCTGTCGATGAATGAGCTATTGTTTCTTGTCTTTTGGCTGACCAAGAAATAAGATTTGAACCAAGGAAGCTGTAAAAGCCTGTTGTGGAGCGACGAGTTTCTTGACATCCAGCTCAATCACTGTCGCAATACGCTAAAAGAGAGAGATTCTGATCCTTGCGAATGTGTAAACCCAATGAAATTGTGCCTTTGATGTAGCGTAGGATTCGCTTGAGCAAACCAAAGGCAGAGATCATTGGTGAATGCATTCGTTGGCACACGAAATTTACCGCAAATTGAATGTCTGACTTGGTAATGGTAAGATACTAAAGCTTACCGGCAATGCTTCAAAAATAGGTTGGTTCCGAGAAGAGCTATAATTGAAGGTTTCGGCATTGGATTACAACCAGACATATCAGCTTGATGAAGAATGTCTGTAGCATAAGTGGCTTGATAAAGAAAGAGATGTTGGGGAAAAGATTGTTTCAATACCAAGAAAATATCGGGGTTTACCAAGATCCTTCATCGAAAAACTTGTGTTGAGAGCTAGAAGCAGTTCATTGATGAGAGTAGAATCACTACCAGTCAAGAGCATATCATCAACATATTGGAGCAATACCATTGATTTTCCATCTTTGTGATAGGTGAATAAAGACGTATCAGACTTACTACAAGTAAATCCAAGACCGATGATGAAATTACTAAAGGTGTCAAACCAGGCTCTAGAGGCTTGTTTGAGACCGTAGAGAGCTTTGGTGAGACGACAGACGTAATTTGGCTTTTCAGGATCCACAAAACCAGGGGGTTGTATCATGAACATTGGTTCTTGTAATTCTCCATGAATAAAGGCGTTTGACACATCTAGTTGCTTGATATCCCATTCTTTTGATGTGGCAATGTCAAGAACTAGGCAGATTGTGGAGGTTCTTATAAATAGGCTGAATGTTTCAAGGTAATCAACTCCTTCTTCTTGACCAAATCCCTTAGCCACTAGATGAGCTTTAAGTTTAGCCAGATCCCATGATGGTTGAATTTTTGTCTTGAACACCCATCTACAACCAAGGATGTTCATATCATCTGTTGGAAGAATTAGAGTTTAGGTGTTTAGCATGTGAATTGTATGCATTTTATCTTGAACAGCTAGATTCCAACCAGGATGTTTCAAGGCAGCATTGATACTTTTAGGTTCTTCAGGAGTAAACTTAGAGGTTAGATTAACATACCTAGAATTTGGCTTGCCTATCCCATCTTTGGACCGAGCTCTCATAGGATGTATATTCACTGGATTAGACTGGTTTTCAGGAACCACAACAGGAGATTCAATCATAATAGATAATTCTGAATTAGCTTCACTGTTGCCTTAAGACACAGAGCTTGATAAAGGAGAGTCACTGCCATTTGCAACCAGATCACTAGTGGTTTCTGTCTATGTTGATGCTTGAGCATGAGATGTTTTGGTAGTGAGAAGAGGCTTTGATGTAGCTTGAGGAGGGACCTGACTTGCATAAATTAGAGAACCAGCTTAGCAAGCTTTAAGCAATGGAGTATCATACTTAGGAATAAGAGACTGATATTGATGTTTGAATGGATAACAGTCTTCATCAAAGATGACGTGTCGGGAGATATAAACTCTTTCGGTGAGAGGATAAAGACACATGTACCCCTTATACTGAGATTTAAACCCAAGGAAGACACATTGCAAAGACCTTGGATCGAATTTATGGCTGGCAAAAGGACGTAAACACGGGTAGCAAGCAGAACCAAATACCATGAGCACCGAGTAGTCTGGTTTCTTATTATGGAGAACTTCAAAGGGACTTTGATTGTTTAATATTGAAGATGGTAGAAGATTTCCCAAAAAGCATGATGTAAAGAAAGCTTCGACCCATAAGTGAAGAGGAGTGTGACTTTGAAACAATATAGATAACCCGAGTTCAGCTAGATGTCGATGTTTTCTCTCTGCTATACCGTTCTGTTGAGGAGTATTGGGACAAGAGGTTTTATACCATTTTCCAATAGATTTTTCCTGAACTGATTACTAGTGAATTCTCCTTCTCCATCACTTTGGAAAACTTTGATCGTATTCAATTGATTTTCGACCATTTTTTGAAAAGCAAAGAACACAAAAGAGAACTCAGACTTTATGTGCAAAGGATAGAACCAAGAGAAGCGAGAAAAATCATCAACAAACACTGCATAGTACTTGAATCCTTGATTCGATACAACCGGTGAAGGCCTCCAAATATCACAATGAACCCAATCAAGAGGATGTAAAACACAAGACTCAGAAATATGAAATGGTAATCTAGAGTTTTTCCCCATTTGGCAAGGTTCACAAATGGGAAGAATGATTCTCTTATTAACTTCAATATCCTTGTTAATCCTGAGTTGTTAGAGAACTTGGTTTTTTGAGTGACTAAGCCTTTGATGCCAAATAGCTTCAGAGGCTGCACATTGTCTATTTGAGTAGAGAGCTACAAGTTCCTTTTTCTCCAACATATAAAGACCTTTACTTCGAGATCCTTTTGCCACCACTTTCTGAGTATTGAGATCAATTACGTAAATCTTGTTAGCATCGAAATACACTCCACAATTATAATCTTCACACAGCCGAGAGACTGACATAAGAGACTTTTAGATATCATGACAAACAACCACACCATAGAAAGGAATTGTACCTGACGATGAAGAAATGGTGGTAGAACCAACATGATTAATAGGTAGATAAGTGCCATCACCTACCATAACAGTATCATTGCCTTCATATGGAGTTGCAGACTTAAGATTGTTACTGGTAGGTGTCACATGAGTAGACACACCGTAGTCGGGATACCATTCATTTCTAGCATCATCAGAGACACACAGAGATTTGAAGGCCTAAGTTATCTCTCCCTGTATACTGTGATCAAATCTGTCATAGCACTTCAAGGCCGTATATCCTGTCCGACCACATATTTGACAAACAGGACGTTCACCAGAGGAATATTGATGTTGAGTGAAGCCTCTTCCTTTGGTAGAGTATCCTCCTCTTCCTCTAGACTGACCGTATGAGCCTCTGCCCCTTCCTCTATAACCAGGTTTGTTGGTGAAATCAGTTATTTGCGTCTGAAATTCCATGTGAGGAGTGACTGAGATCGGTTCTTCATATGATTGCAGCTTGGAATCAAAACTCTCAACTTCAGAAACCACATCACCAAAGGTTGGAGCTGGATACTTGGATAAAGAACTTTGAATAACTGTGGTAATCGAATCATACTCTCAGCCCAAACCATTTAGAAAACCAAAGATCTTCATAGGTTCATCTATTGGCTTCCCAATAGAACTCAATGCATCGCAAATACCCACAAAATCACGACAATATGCTGCTAAAGTCTTATCTTTTTTAGTTAACAATTGCAGGGTACGACGAAGAGAAAATTCCCTAGCTAGACTACTCTTGTTAAAATTCTCAGCTAAGGAAATCCAAATTTCTCGAGAGGTTTGGAGATTGTAAACATACCCTAGGACTTCTTCGGAGAGCGTACCAAACAACCATGACCTCACAAGTTGATTGGTGCAAAACCAAGACTCGAACTATGGATTTGGAACGATTGTGGTTGTTTCACCATTAACAATCGTACGAGTAGACGATGGAGCTGTGACTGCTCCATTGATGAAGCCTATAAGCTTTTGACAGGAAAGAAGAGACTCAAACTGAGTCTTCCACAAGAGATAGTTATTGTTTGAAAGTTTAAGCGTGACATAGCTTGAGAGATGAATGTTATCGGGAAAAGGGTAGGTCGTTGTCATTCGCCATTGAAGCACATGTGAAGGTTTACAATGGCTCTGATACCATATGAATAAAGAGAAAACTGAAAAATTTGAGTTATATTGCTCTGTTTTAGACAAGTTACAAAAATGGTAAATACAAGAGATTATAAAGGCTCCATAGAACAATCTGGATCCTTTCTAAAACTTATCCATAAGTGATAGCTAATTGATAGACTAGTCAGCAGATACACCCTCTAATGCCTCAAAACGATTGCTCAAAGAAGGCATCTTCTTCCTCTCTATAACGTCTTTTGCATGTACGGTATTTGCTTCAGGTTTTGTCTTTTTGCAGACTTGAGAGATAGACTTTTCTTGAGTGTTTTGTATAAGGCCCAATTTGTCTAATTTAGATCCATTACTCTCAACTATCTCTATTCTTGTGAAAATCTTCTCCCAATCCCTTTTCATAAGATTGACATCAATCTTGTTAGCAAAAAAAAGGGATTGACATCAAAACTTTGGTACATCACGTAAACAAATATGAGGATAATGGTTCCTCTTTATCTTAGCCCTCTTCTATGGGTTACGTGAATTGAAACTGCTTTTTAAAGTACCATTCAATATTATCATAGACTTTGTTTATATCCGTCTTAATTGTTATGAATTTGTCTCTGCCAGCTCTTTTTTTTTTTCCATCTGTATACCATAAAACATCTTCTGAACCATCAAAATGTTACCAGATATGAGCATGCTGCATGTGGAATATCCGATTGATTATCCCATATTAACTGTGGTAAAACTTTCTATCTTCTCAAAATTAAACATCAAAATTTATTTTTATTAAACCTCCAGTGAATCTCCTAATAGTGTCAACGGTTTTGGGTAGCATGTGAGTTTGAACAAATACCGAGACTATTTCACGTTTGTATAAACATTTACCGATACTATTTCACGAAACTGATTCGAATTCGAATTAGGGTTCTTATTTCTGGAATTGGGGGTTTATTACGGGATTGGGTCGGGTTATCCAATTCAAACGGGTCGGGTTTTGATCCGGTCCAAAATCCGGTTATGTCGGTTTTTAGTACTTAACCGATCTGGTATACATATAAACCATGAACATTTGAATTCGTGTGTAATTAGATATGAAAGTTTGAATTGGTGTGGAATTAGGTGTAAAGCTTTCATTTGGTGTGGAATTAGATAGAGGTCATAGTTTGGTGGATATATACTTAGATATGATAGTTCTCGTGGGGAAATAGATCGTTTTCCCAAAGATATATATATACTGTAGTTGTCATTAAATTTTGTTGAGGAAAATTTCCAAAAAGGAATTTCCCTTCACATTATGTGTATGGCCATAAATAAGACTTATCTATCTATCTCTCGTGAGGAAAACAAACTACTTGTGACTGCTTTTGTAATTCGTATTTTCTTTTGTATTTTCATCAGAAATGTCATTTTCATTATGCACTATGCATGACTCCCGTCTGCAGTATAAGAGCACAGACCAAATTGCAAATAATTCAGTTCCCGTTTACCATCGGTTTGTATAGTTTGGTTCAGGCGACGTATTGTCTTTTTTTTTTTTTTAATATGAATTTGATTATAATTTAAAAATGAAAAGGTTTGTAAGAGTTGCAAAATTTGCATTACCAGAACCAATTCTTTGCCAAAAAAGATGAAAATAAGAAAAGACTTGTTGAATAATAACTTTTGTACTTAAAATATGTACTGACTTCAGTGTTTACATGTCTCTTGCAGTTTTCTATATTAAAAACAAAAAAACTATATTAACAAGCAACATTAAATGGAAATATATTCAATAAGTTATCCAATTTTTTTTAGGGAAAATTCCATAAAAATACTTCAACTAAATTCGTTAAGCTTATTAATACCCCAACTTTTTGGCTACCCACTTTAATACCCCTACTAATTATTTTGTCCATTTTAATTCTTCAACTTTTAAATAGTGCTCATTTACCTACCTCGACTTAACGAAAAGATAACATCCGTTATCTTTTTATGTTTTAAATAATTTAAAAATTAAAATTTATTTAAAATGAAAGAAAAACCAAAAAATTCAAGAAAGTCAAGAAATATATTCTAAAAGTAAAACAACATAAAAACTAAATTTTCGATAAAAAATATTTTATTATACTTTCAATTTCTAATTCAAATACCAAATTATATTTCAAACAAAATCAAAAGTTTTAATATTCAGAAAGTTCAAACAAACAAAAAACATAAATTTACAAAACTTTTTCTGAAGTCCAAGATATATTATATTCAAAATCCTTGTCTAAGGCAATTTAGAATAAAATAGATAAATGGCATATATAACACTATTTTGTAAGAATTTTTTGAGTTTTTTGAAAAATATTAACTTCTTTTTTGAATTTAAAACTTAAAATTTTTATCTAAAATTCATACCTTTTTATTTCATAATTTATGATTTTTAAAGTGTTTTTAAAGTATTGAAGATTATAAATTTGGGAATTTAAAAGTTAAATTTGGGTTTTTAAATTAAAAACTGAATGTATTATTTATTATAAAAGGAAGGGAATGTAAATTTTTAAGTTTCAAAAAAATTTCCCCCAATTTGTTTCGAGTTAAAAAAAATTATTGTGATGTTTATTATTATTTTTTATAAATATTATTTTCTGAATTATTAAAAAATATAAAGATAATGAATGTTATCTTTCCGTTAACACTAGTAAAAAAAAGCAAATACCCACGAAAAACCCACGAATTTTTTCGTGGGTAAAGCAAAAAAGCCACGAAAACCCACGAATACCCACTATGAACAGTATATGCTTACCCACGAAACTATTCGTGGGTTTTTCGTGGGTATTCGTGACTTTTCGTGGGTATTAGTGGGTAAATTTGTACCCACCAAATGGTAGTGGGTTTTCGTGGGTAATTTTGCCACGGTTACCCACGATTTTTTTCGTGGCAAATCCAATACCCACTAATACCCACGAAAAAATTCGTGGGTTTTGTAATACCCACGAAATACCACGAATTTTTCCGTGGGTGGTGCTTACAAAATGTTAGAACTATACGGTTCCGATTTGTTTTTAACATTGACAAATATATTAACCTTATAATGGTTTAAAAACTTATTAATTAGATTTTTGTTAATTCGAATGGAAGCTCAATAAAAAACAAAACATTTGTTATATAATATTGGTTTATTTCATTAAACATATTAAAATATTACATTACACAACAACATTATTATAAACGCGTACAATAGATGGTAGGAAAATAGTAAACATTAAAGCAACATAAAGAGTCTGGTGTTTAACCAGCTTATTCGTAAACATGGACGGGTCGGATGTTTATTCACCATCAGAGTCTGGGACTATTTCATTTTTGTAGCCAGTAGTTCCTTCAGCTTCCTCATTGATAGTAAATGGTACGGTTGGTTCGTATTCAGCAATCATCGAATTAGCCCCAATTATCTGTTTGAAAAAAGATTTTAGTTTATAATTATCAGTAATATTTACAAACTTATGGAAAATCTACCTTAACAATGTTCCGCTCAGTGATGTTGAGGTACTTAGAGTTCCGGTTAAAACGGCCTACGGTCACATTCTATAGAATGACAACCGCACCTACGCCAGTGTTGACTCTGTTCTCGTCATTGTTGAAGATGTTACGGTGCATGGTTGCCTCGATGATTCCAGACGGATCCTTTAAGGTTACTAGAAGGTCTCCCTGGCCGTTGGGGGTCGCACTGGATAACATAGCGACAAGCTGAGAATAAGATAAAATTAACTTGTTAGATACATTGTATATGTAAAATTAAATAATATTGGTCGACAACGTAAACCTTTTTCACTTTCACAAACTGTGAATGCGGGCATTGTATTTCTACAACCTGGGTCCAGAATGGTGTGGTCCTATTGTTATAAGTACCTATATTTATGAATTACAGAGTTAGTATTTGTCATGTACAATCATTATTGTAATGGTAAATGAGTACATTATATGTCTATACCTTCGCGGATTATGTAATCGATAGTAGAAGTCCAGCGAGGACTATTAAAATCTTGGTCGCCCTGTTGTGGCTCATTCATGACCTCACGAATGAAATCTTGTGTTGGGCGTGTTTGAGAACTTTCACCTCTCAACACCTTCCTATCGTGAGCCCTCTTGCGAAACATTCCTCGCTGTATGAGTTGGGCAGGTCGCGAAATTACCGGCGTTTGGATTTCAGATCGTTGTGTTGGTTGGAGTGAAACTGTCGGTTGAGCATCAATAACATATAAGTTATCGTATGGAGGGCTTGAAGGAACACGAGTTGTTTCTCGAGGGTTTTGAACGGAGGCTCGGTTTTCCATGTAGTAATTCCATAGATCTCTGTTTGCCATTTGGAAATTGTTTTTTTTTTGTGTTATGATTTTGTGTTGAAGTACTCGGACTTATATAGGCAAAACAGAGTGTTTTTTTAGGGTTAACGTGTCGATGTATATGTGGATATAAGAAAGTATGAAAAAATAATTTGACATTACATATCTGTGTGCAATAAAGAAATCAAGTCCGTGAATGACATTGTCTGCCACTGAATTATTTATGATTCAGTACCAGACAATGTCATTCACGGAATTGATTTCTTTATTGCACACTGATATGTAATGTCAAATCAATTTTTCATGTTAACAATCACGTGTGGTGTAATGACACTGTCGGCCACTAGACGGTGAATTGACATTTCGAAAATAAAATGAATGGCGTGAAAGTATTCTACTCAGGTAAACAATCACGGGTGGTGTAAATAGGGCTAGCTGTTAAAACTGGTTAGAAAAATACAAATTATATTCCACATAATATTATACAACAATCCACATCATATTTTATTACAAACCACTCGACGGATAATAATCCACTACTTTTATAAGACGTTAAAAATTTAACACATACGAAAATAATATTACATAAAATATTACAAATTAAGGATCACATTGATGCACAATTTTCATTCATCTTCAGATGAGGAATCAGCTTCAGAACATTCGTTATCAGTTAGCTCATGATCAGATGTGTACATGTCGTTTGTATGTTGGTCGGGTAAATCATCATAATTGTCCATGTCTTCAACATTGAGTGCCTCGACCCTTAGTAGCCCTGATGGTGCAACAATAGTATTCCTACCATCCTCTTGAAAGGCTTGTTGTAAAGCATCTGTAACATTTCGAACACCTCTGGGTACCACTTTTACACATGCTAACCATTCCGTCCCATGCCTCCTACTCACCTTTGGGTATGGTATGTAACAAACTTGATCACACTGTTCAGGAGTAATAAACGGATCATATTGTCGATACTGCTTGTTCGCAGCAACATCCACCAGTCCGGAACGACTTCTACGCATTCCACTTCCACTAGTGGTGTCGTACCAAAAGCATTTGAAGATAACCACCTTCAACCCGACACCGCCATCGTACTCAACCAATCTGATGTCGTCCACAACGCCATAATATTCCGTATCAGTAGTTCCCCTAACGCAAACACCGGAATTTTGTGTCTTTTTGTTTGCACTCCTACTCAATGTGCGGAATAAGAACCCTCTTGTTGCATACGATGGCCAGGATGTGTAAGCACGACGCGGACCTTGTACAAAATCAATGAGCCATTGTGGCACAGTTGCTACCATCCTTTGATTATTAACCTGTAGTAAAATAAATACATAAGTTGAACATTATATTAAAAACGGTAAGAATACACAAATACTTACATAATCTTTGCACCAGCGTGCGAAGTTATTGTCTTTGAATGACTGTAGGTCAGTAGCAGACAATGTCGGATATGTAGTTCGGATGAAGTCTTCAAACATCCTATGTATACAAATTATGTAATTAAAAAATATTTAACTATTGAATATTATGTTTTGCGACGGTTACTCATACCTTTCATATGGTGCTAACTCGGGACAGTTGTTCATGAGAAACGTTTGCAAAATGTTGTACTCTTCGTCTGTTATCCATCCCTTTGAATGTTTACCAATGAACCTTCCTTTCTGTTTGAAAATTGTTGAGACATCGTCGAATGCGTAGAAGTAAATGTTTTCATCATGCCATCCTTCATTACCTCGAGCGATCGGTTTTCCAAGCCAATGGGTAGCTAGCGCTGATATTTCTTCTTGTACACAATGCTCGACTATAGACCCTCCGATTTGTGCCTTGTTCCTAACCTTTTTTTTTAAGTGGTACATGTACCGCTCAAATGGATACATCCACCTATATTGTACCGGTCCACCTAACATTGCCTCGTCCGGAAGGTGTACTGGTAGATGCTCCATGACATCAAAAAACGACGGAGGAAATATCTTCTCCAAGTTGCATAATTTGACGGCTATATTTTCCTTCAAGGTTAGAACATCTTATTCTTTTAATGATGGGGCACCAATATCTCGGAAAAACAAAGCGATTTCTGTGTAATGAAAGTAACAACCAAAATTAGTAAGTCATAACAAAAATTAGTTAGTCATATTTGTGTATAAAAAAAATTAAAAAATGAATACCTGAAATCGCTACGTGTACAGACTTGGGGAGTAGTTCCATCAAAGCAAAAGGTAGAAGCCTTTCCATAATGACATGACAATCATGGCTTTTAAGACCAGAAAGAGTCGAATTAATTTCATTGACACATCTACCAAAGTTGGAAGCATACCCGTCTGGAAAACGAATTTCTTTCTTCAACCAACTTAGAAATTTCTTTTTTGCTTCCTTTGACATTCGAAATATTGGAACCGGAGCAATAGTTGGTGATATAAGCTCCAACGCTCTACGGTTGCATATTATCGCCATATCTAGCCTAGATTTTATGTTATCTTTTGTTTTCCCCGGCACGTTCAAGATAGTTTTGATAATATTATCAAAAAAAATTTTCTCTATATGCATAAAATCTAGGTTGTGTCTAAGCAATAGATTCTCCCAATAAAGTAAAGACCAAAAAATAGAATTTTTGTACCAATTATGATATTGACCATAACCATGTACCGTTTTAGATGGATCATTGTGTCCGTTGCCACCACACTCGACGCTCATTTGCAGACCTTCTATACTGTTGATGGAGTCCAATATTGTTCTTCCACTACGCCATACCGGTGCTTCAGCATGGACAGCTGTAGACTTAGTGAAGGCAACTACATTCCGCCTGTATGGGTGGTCGCTCTTCAAAAACTTTTGGTGACAGTCAAACCAACAATGTTTTCGTCCATTCGTTAACCAGAATGAATTGGTTGAATCCATACAGTATGGACATGCGAGGCGTCCGTGAGTCATCCACCCTGATAACATCCCATAAGCTGGGAAGTCACTAATCGTCCACATAAGCGTCGCTTTCATCTTAAAAGAAGTGTTTGTTGATATATCATATACATCAGCGCCTTGTGTCCACAATTGTTGTAGTTCGTCGATTAAAGGTTGAAGGTACACGTCCAGACTTTTCTTCGGGTGTGTTGGACCAGGTACCAAAATCGAGAGGAATATAAATTCTCGGTTCATACACATACTAGGAGGTAGATTGTATGGTGTGACTATCACCGACCAGATTGAGTGTGCCTCGCCACTCATGCCTAGTGGATTAAAACCATCTGTTGACAATCCAAGGTAGATGTTTCTAGGTTCAGAAGCAAACCCCGGATAAACGCTCTGGAAATGTTTCCAAGCGGCCCCGTCTGATGGATGATTCATTTCGCCTTCAACATTCATATGCTCGGTATGTCAACGCATATGTCCCGCAGTTGATTGACATTGGTATAGTCTTTTCAAACGATCAGTAATGGGAAGATAAAACATTCGTTGTTTTGGAATCTTTTTACCTTGCCCATTCCACGGATGATATCGGTCTGTTTGACAGAAGCGACATTGCTCGAGCGTGGCATCTTTTCCTCGCCAAAATAGCATACAATTGTTCTCGCATACATCAATTTTATGAACGGATAAGCTAAGAGTCTTCGTAATCTTTTTGGTTTCGTAGTACGACTCCGGAGCAGTATTCGGGCCTGGTAGAATCCTTTTGATAGTACTAGCGATGTCGTCTACAGCACC
This sequence comes from Draba incana, assembly GCA_963576765.1. NCBI lineage: Eukaryota > Viridiplantae > Streptophyta > Magnoliopsida > Brassicales > Brassicaceae > Draba > Draba incana. The sequence continues at coordinate 6,732,533 of OY755215.1, read as the reverse complement.
CACTGCTATATTGTGCTCCGTCTTCCAACGTAAAATACATGATGCCAAATATAATTTGGTATTCTCTGCATTGCACCCTTCGTATAAAGGTTGATTAGCTTCCATGAAGGCCTCATACGACTTGTCCACGAACGCCGGAACTTCGACTTCTTCACTATATTGTTGATCTTGCATCTCTGAAATATCAGCAACATCTACGAATCCTTCATGAAATGTTTCTTGTACAGCAACATGAGGATGATGATAACGCTCTTGGTTGGCACTTCCATGAAATTGTGTTGCAGTAGATGATTCTCCCGTAATCATGAAAGATTCTCCATGATTACTCCAAACATAGTAATTGCCTTTGAATCCAACTGTGTAAAGATGACGCACCACCACCCTAGGTTTTGTTGGTGGCTTTTCATTCTTGCACCGTGCGCATGGACAAAGGAGTAATCCAGTTGTCTGATATGATGGTTGTTGACAAGCAAATGTGATAAACACATTAATCCCATTAGTAAATTCTTCGGTAATAGTATTTGTTGATGGATCAATTCGGAGATCCATCCATCTTCTTGGATGGTTTGAGGAAGACATAACAAATATACGTATTGATTCTTAAAAGATTTAGAATTGGATGGGTTTGGTGTAAGAAATTTGGAACACATAAGGCAAGTATTTATAATACTATGGATGGTATAAGTTGTGCATTATGGAGGTAAAGGTAGATACGAAACTGATTTGACAAGACACTGTAATTGTCTTTGAAGAATCAAAATATTTAATGTCTCACACACCATTTTCAACGGCCAAGATCAACTCTGCAAAAGTATTCAGCAAAATTGTGGCCAAGATCGTTTGATACCAAACTGATTTGACAAGACACTGTAATTGTCTGTGAGGAATCAAAATATTTAATGTCTCACACACCATTTTCAACGGGCAAGATCAACTCTGCAAAAGTATTCAGCAAAATTGTGGCCAAGATCGTTTGATACGAAACTGATTTGACAAGACACTGTAATTGTCTGTGAGGAATCAAAATATTTAATGTCTCACACACCATTTTCAACGGGCAAGATCAACTCTGCAAAAGTATTCAGCAAAATTGTGGTCAAGATCGTTTGATACAAAACTGATTTGACAAGACACTGTAATTGTCTGTGAGGAATCAAAATATTTAATGTCTCACACACCCTTTTCAACGGCCAAGATCAACTCTGCAAAAGTAATCAGCAAAACTAGTGGCCAAGATCGTTTCATACCAAACTGATTTGACAAGACACTATAATTGTCTGTGAGGAATCAAAATATTTAATGTCTCACACACCCTTTTCAACGGCCAAGATCAACTCTGCAAAAGTAATCAGCAAAACTAGTGGCCAAGATCGTTTCATACCAAACTGATTTGACAAGACACTCTAATTGTCTTTGAAGAATCAAAATATTTAATGTCCCACACACCATTTTCAACGGCCAAGATCAACTCTGCAAAAGTAATCATCAAACTAGTGGCCGAGATCGTTTGATACCAAACTGATTTGTGAGGAATCAAAATATTAAATATCTCACACACCCATTTCAACGGCCAAGATGAACTCTGCAAAAGTATTCATCAAAACTTGTTGCAAAGATCAACGGCCAAGATCAACTCAGTCAGTCCCTCCGAAATGACAACTCAAAATCGATACCAACACCGAATTCACTCCGAATTGACAACTCAAAACCGATACAAAAATTGACAACTCATTTAAATGTAGACCAAAAATTTATATGGACACAAGTGAATCGGATACCAAAACTGAATTGACAACTCATTTGAATGGTTGATATTATAGATTCATCATTCAACGGCCAAGATTTATTATGGTAAAGTTGTTATAATAAATTTGTATAATCTATAAATAGAGACTTGTTTCATTAGATTTGTATATCGAAACACAAAACATACAAAATCAGCCATGTCGAAAAGAAATGTAGATCAATCGGAGGAAGAGGAGATAATAAAAACATTCCTAGATTCTTTACCAGAATCAAACACCCCTCCTTCTGGTACGATTCGTCTCAATAACCCAACGAACCGTTACAACCCCAGTCACGGTTCTACTTCGCATGCTCCCCCCAAGCCTCGTAAAGCACGCACTCCAGCCAGGGCCGAAAATGAAGTCCAGAAAACAACAACATCAACCAAGGTTGTAGATGTTTATGAAAAATGGGAGTTCCCAGTTTTCAAATGTCCTAATGACTATTACGGTTGTTGTGACGAACACATGTTGGAGTTCGAGATGGATCATTAAGAGATGTGTTTAATTAGTAATGTACAACTAATATTGCCGCACGAATGTCACTCGTCATTACAATAAGTGCATATGGCTTTTATGTTTGTTTGTTTTAATAATTTGTGCTTTAGTAAGGGGATGTGGTTCAAAAAACATCTAATAATGTACTATATATTATATGTGTTGTTATTTATGTAAGGTTATTATATGTAAGGCTTTTATAACAAAAATATTGTATCAAAGTTTCAATTATCTTATTTTCTATTAATGTGTGATTCTAAAATTATTTGTTTCTATGTTATAACTTGAAACTTTGATGGACCACATATTCATGTAATTGAAACATGTGGATACAATCGTTACAGACCAACATGATTTGACAAGACAGTACATCTACTATAAATAAATATGATGGAGTGTATCTTTTACACCCATCAATAACAAAATAATATCTTCTAGCTCAAGTGATGAAGACTCTCAATCAAAAAACGTGTCAAATTTTTACCCTCTTCCAAAATTATCTTGGAAAACCGAAACTCTTTGCGACGAATTCACTCAAGAGATACCTACTTACTCGTGGGAATATGATACGCAATCACCAATCTATGCAACTGATGGTTCTACATCAACGATAGTACCGGACAGCCAGTTCTTGGAAAACATCCACCACAATCCAAAATACTCGGGGGAAACTGAAACTCATTTGATTGTCGATGATAAGCATCCAGAAGGTCATGACCAGAAGCGGGTTGTCGATGATGTTTTGTATAGGCAAATCGAAGACGTACAACCATCTCTGTTGATTGAAAAGTCAGATACTTACGGTGGAAGTCCTGCAAGTGATTTTGAGTTTGCACAAAGGCCACAAAGCCCAAACTTAAATCTAGATGTTGATGCAATCAAAAGGGAATGTTGTGACGGGTTTTCAGATACCTACGGTGGAAGCTCCTCGTATGAAAGCAAGGATCAATACTATGATTTTGAGTTTGCCCAAAGACCAGAAAGCCCAAACTTAAATCTAGATGTTGATGCAATCAAAAGGGAATGTTGTGACGGATTTTTAAATTCTCCACCAAAGAAACAGAAAGGAAAGAAAAGTTTCTGGTAACTTTGGAGTGGAAAAGAGACAAATGTTTTCAAAATTTAGTGCCTAATATGTACGTGTACCATAACCATTGTATGTTTAATATTTCCAAGTCTTTTATCTACCAGTTTAAAAGTTGTTTCAAATTTTATGTTTCATTAAATGTAATGTTTTGTTGGAGTTGCATAATCAAATTATCTTTTTACTTTGCAAAAGGAAATATTTAAATAATTATGTTTAAATACTTTAAATGTTGATGATCTATAAGATTCGTCAACACCATAATTTGATGGTTACTTAAACTTTCTTTAATAAAAATTCAAACCCGTATTCGAATCAGTTGTTGTGGAAAATATTTTTAAAAATTAAAGAATTTACCCACGAAAATAAACGTGGGTAAACGTGGCTTTTTTTAAATACCCACGATTATATTCGTGGGTTTACGTGGTTTTTTTAAAATACCCACGAAAATAATCGTGGGTATACGTGGGTCTTTTTTAAATACCCACGAAAAAAGTCGTGGGTTTTCGTGGGTAACTTCATCATTTTAAACAGATGTGTTTCCTCCATTCGACAAAACCACTCAAATTTCCACAACCTCCGGCGATTTCGACAAAGACCACCGCCGACGAGTCCACGGCGAAGCTCCGGCGACCCAACACCGACGAGTACACGCCGATTGCGACACCGACCACCACCGATTTCACATCTCCTTAGGTAAATTCCTTTCCTCTCTTTAATCCTTTTTTTTTCTTCAATTAGGTTTCGGGTAAATCTTCAAAATTTGATTGCCTCTTGATTGTAATAGCTTTGTGTAGTTTATGAGAAGGAAATTTGGATTGATTTACTTAGATTGTTAAAAATTTGCTTAGATTGTTAAAAATTTAGGGTTAGTGTATACTTTAGGGTTTTTTAATTTTCCAAATAATTTTTTGTTTGAAAAACTTAAATTAAAAGGTTTGTAGAAAAAATTGTTGAGTAGTTAGTGTTTATTAATAATTAAAAGAAAATTTTAAATATGTTTAGGTATTTAAAATTAATTTTGTGGATTTTTAAATACAAATTTCATATTTTATAAATTTAGTATTATAATTTAGTTTGAAAAAATAATATAAAACCGAAAAAAATTAGATAACAAATACCAAAATTATATAATTGAAAAAATAAATCTAATACAACTTGTATTGTGTTGGGTTTTTTAATTTTCCAAATAATGTTTTGTTTGAAAAACATAAATTAAAAGGTTTGTAGAAATAATTGTTGAGTAGTTAGTGTTTATTAATAATTAAAAGAAAATTTTAAATTTGTTTAGGTATTTCATATTAATTTTGTGGATTTTTACATACAAATATTATATATATAATATTAGTATTATAAATTAGTGAAAAAAATATATAAAATCGGAAAAAAATTAGATAACTAATACCAATATTATATAATTGGAAAAACATATCTAATACAACTTGTACAAAACTTATATATAAAAGTGTCACTTGTTAACAAATTTTGAAAACATATTAATGGCTTCAAATCCTAAATTCTTGAAAAACATATATGAGAAAATAAGTTATAAAATTAAATGTTAATGGCTCTACAAAAATATATGACAAAATAAAGACTTGAAAATTTAAAATATAAAACATATTAATGGCTCTAATTTTTTTAACAAAAAATCAGAAAATATTATTAGTGTAAGAAATATTAGATGTATTATTTTTGCATGTAGTTATGTCTTCGTCTACCGGGACCGGCTCAGTTCGAAGCAGACCCCGTTTCCATCTCCCAAAATCTGCCATAGGTGCTTCTGCAGAGTATCGTTACCGTTTACAGGCGGTATACGAAGCGCCTACTAGGAGATCACAGCCTGTCCTCCATCCGTTTAAGGAAAACGGAGGACTATGGTAAACATCTTAAATATTTAACAAGTTTAAGGTCTATGTGTTTACTAATTGATTTCTAACTTTTTAAATATTTTTTAAAGGATTGGGATCGATGATTCGGTCACCAGTTTTATTAAACGGACCTGGCAGGGTAATTTTTGGGGTCCTTGGAAGAACTGAACCGATGTGAAAAAATTCGCTCCAGAAAAAATTCAGAGTTGGTGGGGAACATTTGTGGTAAGTTAGAAAATTCGGATATTTAAATATTTAGTAATTTTCCATTACAAACATTGTATATTAACAATGGTTGTTGCGAGTTGTAGCAAAACTATTATTGGGATCCCGAGTTCGAGGACATCGTCTTTTATGAATGGAAGGAAAAGACGAAGTTAGGAATCGGCGAAGAGATTAGTAGGAAACATCGGCAGGGAGTGCAGCCCGTCTATATCAGCGAGGATGACTGGGCAATTCTTTTGGAACAATGGCAGACTGAGAAAGCCATTAACAAGAGTAAGACTGCTGCTGAAAGCCGTAAAACGCCGATCAAGGGCAAAGGAATGCACAAACACAGTGCCGGGCCCCGATCCTTCTCAAAGATCGACTATGAATTGGTAAGTTTGATCCATATATTAATTTACAAATCTATTAAATATCGTTAGTAATGTTAATGATCACTACATTGTGTAAATAAATTTTTTTGATAATGCAGAAGCAGAAGGGGCAGGGATCCGAGGAACCATCCATTCTGGATTTGGTGAAGGAGACGCATACACGCGCGGATGGCACTTACGTTGATCCGGTGATTGATGGACTCGTGAGGGAGGTTGAAGAGGAGGCTTCTCAGCACCAAGATTTGACCGGCACAGCTTTTTCCACAAGTGGTTCTCCTCGGGAATTCATTAACCAATTATATTTTCAGGTAAATTTTTTCATATTATAATTTTTTATTTATTGTATATTTAGACTTTAATTCTCTTATTGTTTAAAAATGCAGAGGGTGAAACCAAAATACGGGCATGCCTACGGCGTCGGTAGTGCGAGGACGCAGTTCTATCACCATTCCGTCCAGGATCCGTCGGGAACACAACCGGATCTCCGAACTGAGCTCGATCAAATGAGGGGTGAGATGACTAGCATGGCGAGTAAGATAGATGTCATTTTGAGGAAGCTAGATGGACGCAGCGGTTCAAGCGGGACGACTCAGCCCGAAGACTCTGGTGGTTCGTAGCCGTTTATTTTATGTTTCTGCTTTTTTTTTATTTGAAAACTTTTAATTTAGAAAAATTTAATTTTATGTAAAATATTTTATTTCTATTCGAATTATTAGTTTAGTATTTAATTTAATTAATAATTTTAATAACAAATTTAAAAATAAAAAATGTTTTTTGCAAAAAAACATACTACGTACCCACGAAAGTTTTAGTGGGATTTCGTGGGTAAATGGCTTCCCACGAAAACTTTCGTGGCAAATCGTGGGTAGTTTCCCACGAAAACATTCGTGGGTATTCGTGGGTAACTACCCACGAATACTATCGTGGCAAATCGTGGGTTTATACCCACGAACACTTTCGTTGCAATCCGTGGGTAACTACCCACGAAAATGTAAGTGGGTATTCGTGGGTAATGATACCCACGAAATATGTCGTGGGTATTCGTGGGTTTTCGTGGGTATGGCCATTTTTTTTACTAGTGTAAGTTAAAGTAGGTAAATGGGTACCGTTTGAAAGTTGTTGAATTAAAATGAAAAATAAATAGTTGGTGTATTAAACTGAGTAACCAAAAAGTTGGAGTATTAAAAAGTTTAACGGAATTTAGTTCGGGTATTTTTGTGGAATTTTACCTTTTTTATATATATTTCATTTTGCCATAAATTTTTTTTCTAGATTTTGTATCTGTTACACTTTTGTTGGAAGTAGAAACGGTATCTCTTTTAAAATAAACTGAGAAATTCAACAGTATTGATTTGCCCTTACAAATTACAATAACTAGTTTTCTTTAATATATAATAGACCTAAAAAACATCTATTTTTGTAAATTAGGCGATATGCCAATGTGACAAAGTTTATAACATGGCCAAGCTTTATCTGTGGTCCAAGTGGTTCGACTTAGCGATCCAATAATGATCTGATTTTTCTTCCGATTTGGTTTGAAAACATTGGCAGCAAGTAAATTACTCTAACCTAGTTACTTTAAAGAAAATTTCAATTTTATTTTAATGGCTCATATGGTATATGAAAGTAAGAGATACTAAACTCAACCTGAAATAATAAAAATTGAAAATTCTTTAAATTACTTTTGCTGCCATTTAGTTATTACATGATGCGTCTCTCTTAATTTTCTCTATAAAGGATATGTATAACATTTTTCCATACTTTGTTTTCTCATTTTCAATTAAATATATCAGATTTTTGCCCGGGTGCATTCGCATGATTTGAATATTAAAAAAGGTATTAAAAAGCTGTTAATTTATCAGAAAAATTTAAAATAAATGATATGGTAAGTCTAAAATATTACAATTAGTTGGGCTTAAATTTGTAAAATATGCACTAATAGGTTTATGTTATAAAATTAATGATATGGTAAGTATCAAATATTACGTACATTTAGTTGGGTTTAAATTTGTAAAACTACTAATAGGTTTATGTTATAAAATTAATAAGAACATGTATAGACTAATCAGATTGTTTTATATGAAAGTTGGTTATATAAAATGGCGTATCCCCCTAAAACGTTGTTTGAACGAAACCTACAATTTTTTTGCATTATAATTTATATATTCTTAATTAATATATATAGGATAAGAAAATATGTGTATATATATATAGCGAATATACTTCAATTTGTTTCCAATCTTACACCCTCCCCTCCGCCTCTTTCGGTGCTCTTGTAAAACCGAAAAACGGAAGTCATAGGAACTACCACCATCATTTATCATCATCATTTGATACCAAATCCTCCAGGAGCAAAGAACAGCACCATCATGGTCTAATTTCAGTGAATGTCATTATCATCTTTTTCATCTCCAACATCTCCATCTTCATAATCTTTGCTATTCTTCTAATAATCCTTTTACTTCATCGACTTAAATCCGCAAGAGAGAAAGCACAACACTTAGCTTGCAAAGAAAGCTGCAGCATCCTCAACAATGGTGGACCTCCCACCAGCTACAGCTACACTTCTAGCCCTGGTAAAACACCTACACAATAAATTCTTATTTTTATTTTTATTTCTTTTTGAATTACATGGAGGTTTTGGGCCAGACCCCGTAATTTCTTATACCCGAAATAACAACATGTAATAAATCCTTATTTTCTATGCCAAATGCCCAATTTTTTTTATTAAGACTCTGATTTCTTATTAGATAACATCAAGAGAGATTGTCTGCACACAAAAAACCCAACATCGTTCAGACAACTGCCCCCACAGATAAAGAGTTGCAGAAGAAGCCGAGCTGAAGGAGCAGAAGTGTACACATATAAAGAATTAGAGATTGCTACGAATAATTTCAGCAAAGAGAATAAGATCGGAAGTGGAGGTTATGGAGATGTGTATAAAGGAGTATTGAGTGATGGAACTGTTGCGGCCACTAAAAAGCTTCATATGCGTAATCCTAATGGATGTAACCGAAAGCATGAAGAACGCTCCTTCAGGCTTGAGGTTAGTCATTTATTGCCATATTCTTTCTTATCTACTTTATTCGGTTCTTATTTATTGTTTCCATGTTATCAACAATTACAATATTTTGAATATATTATTGTTGTGATATATAGAACAATTTTGAAACTGTGAAACTGTGACATGCCTCTTTCCTCCGATTAGATGTATCACTATCACGCAGACCTGGACAATTAATTGTTACTGTGTAATTTTTAATAAACAATATAAATTAGTATATACATTTCGTAAACATTATGATCAAGAGCAACTTTATAATATGATTGTGCATTTAGCATATAATGAGCAAACAAATGAATCTGTTTTTAATTAGTGGTAAATTATAAAGTATTATCATTTCAAAAAAAAAAAAAAATTATAAAGTATTAGAGCATCCTCAACGGGAATATGTAAGGAGTTCTCAACATTTTAAAAATAAAAATAAATCAATAGTGAAAGAGAGAATGAGTTGAGTTTCTCAAATGAGAAAGGATTCTCTTAATTTTGAGAAACCCACTTCACACTTGTTTTTCTTTTTAATTTGTCCAATGCATTTTCATATAATTAAAATTTCTACAAATAGCTAAAATAAATAAAATAATATATTTGAGATACTCCTTGAGTATCTATCTACTCGTTAGAGATGCTCTAAACTCATGAATATTTTTATGTGTTTTCTGACAAGTACAATACAATCTTCCGTACTTCACTTGTCGTATAACATTAAGTATATAAATACATGAGCGAATGTAATCTCTTATTGTGCAGGTTGATCTTCTTAGTAGATTACAATGCCCATATTTGGTGGAGTTGCTTGGATATTGTGCAGAACAAAACCATAGGATCCTGATATTTGAATATATGCCCAACGGAACCCTCGAAAATCATCTTCACGATCATAGTTGTAAGAATCTAAAGGATCCATTGCAACCATTGGATTGGGGAACCCGGCTTAGGATCGCCTTCGATTGCGCCAGAGCCCTAGAGTTTCTGCACGAGAACACGGTCCCTGCTGTGATCCATCGAGACTTCAAGTGTACCAACATTCTATTGGATGAAAATAATCGAGCTAAAGTTTCTGATTTCGGATTGGCAAAGACTGGATCTGATAAAATAAACGGTCAGATTTCAACAAGGGTGCTTAGGACCACTGGATATCTTGCCCCAGAGTAAGTCACCCTTGACATTTCTCAAATTTTTGCAATAAAATTCAAAAAAAAGGAGGAAAGTAAACTACCATATAGGGATGGTCCATTATGTGTATCAAGATAACATACAATATATTCCTTGCAAATATGGACTACTATTGTGGTTGTTATATACCCGTACTGTGTAAATAATAAATTTGAGATTTTGTTTATTTGAACTATATATTATATATTCATAAAAGACATAACCATTTAAATTTTTATATTTGGTTGAGATAGGTACACCTCTACCGGAAAACTTACCACAAAATCAGATGTTTATAGTTATGGGATAGTGTTATTACAACTCTTAACGGGTCGTACACCGATCGATTCGCGGCGTCCACCGGGACAAAATGTCCTTGTTTCTTGGGTAAGTAAACCATAATTTAACCCTCAACATGTATTGAAACCTGATATTGTCATAAAACTTTCAACAAAAATAGGTGTAGACAAGTCCAAATTTAATTAATAGCGAAATGTGGTATATATTTTTAGGCTCTTCCAAGGCTAACCAAGCGAGAGAAAGTTAGTGAAATGGTGGATCCAGCCATTCAAGGCCAATACTCACAGAAAGATCTTTATTCAGGTGTGACTTCATCACTTCCTTCTTTTTCCGTATTGTGGACTACATGTTTTTTGTACATGTTTTTGGACAACAAATATAACAGATTTTTGACAAAATAGACATCTTCAAAGTCAGATTGAAAATTTGATCTAACTGGATTTCTTAAACCTAGGTAAATTTTGGGTTGCAACTTAAATAGATCATGAGAACCACAGATTACCATATCTTTATTGCCATTTGAAACAACTTAAATAGACCATGAGAATTACAAACTATCATGGTACAAAGATCTTCAAGATATTAAGGTATCAAAAATATTTTATTTTCTAAAAAGAAATGTTTTGTTAAAATAACGGAGGTAGAAAAATGTTCGAGAGCTTTTAGAAAAGTAGCCGGTAGAAAAATAGAAGATTTTCAAGATTATGCTCAGTTCAAAAAAAGAGAAAATGCTCTTTGAATGAGAGGTGCTTGAGCCACACACACACAAAGAACAAAGTGCGTATTCTAACTGTTTTTGATATATTTTTAAGTTCGGATATGTTATTTTTATAAAAATATTAATTTTTGAATCTTTTGAAGGACCCTAAATCTTGGTTGAATACAATATATATATATATATTGAAATAAAGAAAATAAAAATAATACATATTGATCCTAAACCTTTTTCTTGTAATGATTTGGTAATTCTTTTTTGTTTATATGATGTGTATGTCTATAAGCGGAAGAAGTGTGATAGATGTTATGTAACAGGTAGCAGCCATAGCAGCAATGTGTGTGCAACCAGAAGCAGATTACAGACCATTGATGACTGATGTTGTTCACTCGCTTATTCCACTTGTTAAAGCTTACAACCAAAGCAATGTTTCATCTCGAATTCATAGTCGTAGAGAAAGCTTGACCTATGATGATATTATGTCATGATACTCTCTTTCTTTACAGTTTACTACTCTTTGTTAAGTTGAGATTCTTTAATAAAATTATCATATATATCTAGCTGTTGTTAAAGTGCTAGAAATTGTTAAGCGTATATGCATTTATAATAACAAAAGAAATTGATCACAACATATTCCTATAAAGGTCATAATCTCTCAATATTAGCAAATGAAAATTCTTGTCTCGAGAATAGAGCTACGTTCTCCTCTTTTTCATGGGTGATCATAATCATCAAACGTAACAGAAAATTGAAGTAGTCATAAACCAAAATTCTAATTGGATATATGGTATGTGCTAAACGTTATGGCATTTTGTTTCTCGTCTGTTGCAATTTGTTCTAATCTCAAACAATCGCAAATCTGATAAGTTTCAGTGGAGAATGGAAACCGAGGATCAAAACTGTTATTCTTGACCTGAAACTTGGTAGAACATTTTTGACTCTATTATTTATTCAAATCATAAAACGGATTGTCATTTAGAGTTGTGATATGAAGGTTATAGTTGTTTAATCGAAGTTGATATCTACAATACAAATATGTGACCAGTCAGAATATAATTTATGTTACGAGTTAGGAATGAGATCTAGGCCTGATGAGGATGAGTATTACAATTTGGGCTCTGAGACAAGTAATTGTAATACTCATCCCCTTCACTTTGACCCATAGGTCTTTCTTCCTAAATTGCAACACATATTTCACTCTAGCCGGTCACAGATTTGCACTGCATATATCAACTTTGAGTAAACAACCATAACCTTAGTATCACAACTCGAAATGACAATTCGTTTTGGATTCCAGTGAATAATAGAGTTAGTTAGGTTTTTACCAAGTTTTAGAATCCCCACCAAAATTGGTCAGATCTACGATTGTTTGATTAGGACAGATTGCAACAAATGACAAACAAAATGCCATAATGTTTAGCTGATAGCTTGGATCCTGAAGATCTTGGGTAGTCTAGAAAGCTAAGACTTGGGGCTTTCCATAGATAGATAGTTCGACATGTCGTTCTGGACGATTTGTCAGTAAAATTTCCTCCAATGTGGCAGCAACAATAGCTAAGTTTCAAGTGGCCGTAGGGTTCATGAGTTGAAGAGAAATTCGAGAAGAGTTTCGTCTCAAAAACATTCCCTCTAAGTATCACATCTTCTCCCTTTAAAATAGGCATAAGTTTCTGATGGGTTTAATGGGCTTGGTGAGCTTTGACAAAAACACATTTTATAAGTTAGTCAATTTAAATATCTTTTTAATGGACTTTTTCAACTTATTATACCACTCACTTTTCCAATGAACGCAACTTTATCTAGTCGCATTATATATATATATATTATTTTTATTTTTATTTTTATTTTTTTGTTAAAGGGTTTGCTTGAATCTATATAATAAATCGTTTATAACAAGAAAGATGATCCACATCTTTTACAATGAGTTACCAACACAAGAACAGAGAGAGGGAAGAAAGGAAATAGAGTGAGAAAGATAAGGTGTGCTTCATCAACCCAAACAAAGTGCAAAAATGCAAAACTAAGTCAAGGAGGCTGAAACAAGAAGGTAGAAAGACCATCCCAACATGGAGAAAAGGAGTTTCGGTTTGGATATTGATGTGCAAGACTCTGGGTCTTGTTTTTTACAATTGCCAGAAGCTTGTGAAAAAGTCTAAATGGAGGCTCGGTAATACCGCTGTGGTATCTTCGATTGCGTTTCAACCAGATTCTCTAATTTATATGTGATAAAAGTTATTACATGGTTGATGAAATAAGATTATTTTTGGATCAAATTGTAAGAACAAACTCAAAGTCTTTAAATTCGGATATGGAAGCTTTGGGGTACTACAGTAGTTTTAAAAGCATTATTTTTGTGGGATGTGCAATTTATAAGTTTAGCATAAATAGCTATCCATACACATAATTCGCAATAAAGATATACGAATTAATGATTCATTAACGAGTAAGACTTGTATACAAAAATCATTCTTAGATTCACTTTTTTCTATGTATCATTTTATTATACGGCAGTTTATGTATTAATTTGTTTTCTAAAATTCATATATGCTCACTAACCATTAGATGACGAAACGGAGAGTTGAAGCATTGCAAACCAAAAAGAAGATGACGAAGAAGCGGAGGATCTACGGCAACATAATGTCTCACATGACCATCCACCTCATGATCCCAAACTCTCGATATGTCAGGTCGATGCATCATGGGTTAATCATGAGTCGGTCAGTGGATTTGGGTGGTGCCTAAGAGACTATACAAGCCTTATCACTTGCGGTATGAGTGGATGTAGACGAGCATCTCGACACTTCATGCTGAGTTTGATGGTCTACGTTGGGCGATGGAGACCTTGACTCTTTATTTCATTGCAGAACTTGACTCTTTCAAGATGCTTGACTCTTTCAAGATGCTAAAACAACACTTTGTATCTTTTAGCTTAGTTTATCTCCCACGAAGTGGTAATGTATGTGCCAACACCCTTACAAAAGAAGCTTGAGCATGGGGTTATGTATTTTTCCATGTAAGTTAGACATTTCCGTTTGGATTTATCCATGAGAAAAACCGTCCGAACGCTAGCACTTGATTTAATATACGGTAATTGTTGACCCATACAAAAAAAAAAAAAAAACTCACTAACCATTATTTTATTTTTATGTTAATATTTTTGTGCTATAAGATTCGAAAACTGAAAGTAAGCCGAGCTTTTAAAGCGTTTTCGTTATTTACGCCATCTGTCTTGTGATTCTTCATTATTAAAATTTTCGAAGGGCAAATAAAAACCTTTATCCGAGGCGGTAGGCGATAGAATCCCAAAATCCAGATCTTAAATTTCTCACCCCCAAATTCAAAGACACTCCACAAATCTCACTCCTGATTCGGAATTACTCCTGATTCTCTCGGATAATTAAACTATCTTTGAGGTAATCTTTGCTCTTAAAATTTTCCGACATTGTCTAGGTTATTTTGTTCAATTTTTTATACACGAATCTCGTTTTTTTTAACATATCAGTATTGTAATCGAGAGCTTGAACACCTTAATTAATCATCGTTTATCTTGTTTCATGAAAACTAGCTGTTTGATTATGGTTTTTTATTTTATTTTTGCGTAAGAAATTCATTTTCTCCTTCAATCTAAAAAAGTTCAGTTTTCAGTTTTCATTTATACCTGTAGTTTGATGTTGGGTTTAGCTTAAATTTTTATCAGTGGTAATAAAAACATAAACTTGTCTTACTTATGGTTATTGTTAGCGAAGTTGTTTACTCTTTAATTTTGTAGGAAATTAATCTCTTTCCTTTTGTCAATTTTTAGTTCTGTTTCATCAATTAGTTTAAAAAAACTTTGAAATTTGCATTGCTGCTAGTTGTTTTGATCTTAGGATTAAACTTAATCAGCTTTTAAGTAAAAAAAGTTGCTTTATTTTTTTGTTTAATAATTACTTTTTGTACAGAATGGATCAACAAGGACAATCCTCAGCTATGAACTATGGCTCTAACCCATACCAAGCCAACCCCATGACCACTGCACCAGCCAGTGCAGACCATGTGGCGTACCATCAGATCCACCAGCAACAGCAGCAACAGCTCACTCAACAGCTCCAATCTTTCTGGGAAACCCAATTCAAAGAGATTGAGAAAACCACTGATTTCAAGAACCATAGCCTTCCTTTGGCGAGAATCAAGAAGATCATGAAAGCAGACGAAGACGTGCGTATGATCTCGGCCGAGGCACCCGTTGTGTTTGCGAGGGCATGTGAGATGTTCATTCTGGAGCTTACGCTACGGTCTTGGAACCATACCGAGGAGAACAAGAGGCGGACGCTGCAGAAGAACGATATTGCGGCTGCAGTGACTAGAACCGATATTTTTGATTTCCTCGTTGATATTGTTCCTAGGGAAGATCTCCGTGACGAAGTCTTGGGAGCGGTTGGTGCTGAAGCCGCTACAGCAGCTGGTTACCCGTATGGATACTTGCCTCCTCCCGGAACTGCTCCAATGGGGAACCCGGGAATGGTGATGGGTAACCCGGGCGCATATCCGCCTAACCCGTATATGGGTCAACCATTGTGGCAACAACAAGGACCTGACCAACAGGATCCTGATAATTAGATATGTCTAATACTCTGTGAGTTTCAAAATTTGTGCTTAATCCTTTCATTGGAACAAAACTTGATGTTTGTTTTCTGCAGATCCTTCTGGTTCGAACCTCTCTCATGTGGGATCTAAACAATAAGTAGATTGTTCATAGGCATAAAAGTTTGGTGTAGTAGAAGAATTTTATGTTTTATGTTACCATGGCTATATTTACCGTTATTCGGTTTGGTTATTCTGTCAATTTTAAGGTTTGATGGATTGTGTAACCAGAAACTACCAAACTGAGAATTGAACTTACGAAATCTGGATTCCATATTAACCGATAAACAAAACATTGGCCGATTTCTACAACTACTATGATTACACAGCTTGTTTCCGCGGCTTTTTCATAACGATTCCTTCAAGAATTCCATCGGTTCCAAAGCTACCAGAAAACTCATGTGGATGGACAGGACCCGGGAGGCAGAACGAGACAGAAAAGTGACCAGGCGGGCAAAGATTCTGCGTCTGCATCTCAAACACCTGAGAATATCGGTGAACTCGCTTCTCGCCTGTTGTAGTGACTCCTCTAACTAGTACTTTCCCATTGTCTTCTACTTCACAGCTAAAATCTCCTGCAATATACATATGCATCAGATCAAGAAACTGGTTTAGTAAGATTAAGCAACACCAGTTACTAAGAAAATCACTCACTTTCATCTCTTTTCACACCTGGAAGCGATACACGGAACAGATAAGCATCCGTGCATTCACCGATGTCCATCAATCCCACTACTGACCCGGGTTTCGCAGCAACATCGCTTTCTTCACCACTAGTGCAAATACCGACACTATCGTTACCATCAAACGAAACAGGCAATTCGAAACAAGTATCGTCTTTCGATGGTTCCGTGTTCTCATCAATCTCATTAGCTGGAACAATGCTTTTAGTTTCGGTTACATGATCAATGCTAAGGCTCAAAGTAAAGCTCTGCATTTTCGTAAGCCGTATAAACCGATCGATACAGTCTTGCTTCATGCAAGACGTATCGGGATCATTGATGAACAAAATGCTCTTGATAAGCTTATACTGATTCCCAAGACGGCTTTCAGGGTGAAGTTTTTGCGGAAAGAGATCTCGGAAAAGCGGGAAATCCTTGTTCGAGTCATTCCGTTTCCCGTTGAAATATCGTCGTAAAATTCCCGTCTTTACGATTAGAGATCGATCTACATTTCTGAGGATATGGTGATACACGCGTTCGATCTCGGCTCGTTTCATGATCGAGCCGGTTAGCTCGTCCGATGTAACGGTAGTAAGACGATTCGCCGATTGTAATTGGAATGCTGATTGTTTCTTGGGATGATGATTTTTGGTTAAATCAGGTCCAAAGTAAGTTCCTATGATGAAATGTATGAGAAATAACTGGTCTTCTTCAATGTCTAGTGAAATTAAGACATCATTGCCTTTTCCAGAATTCTCAGCTACTAAAGCTGAAACGATTTCACGCATCATATCTAAAACCACAAAAACCAATGATTGATTTATTTTTTCCAAAGATCCGATAAAATTCTGAACATGCAACAAGAAATTATAACAAATTTGGATAAGAATGGGATTTTTATCAGTATTAATCGGTTCTATGATCTACAACAGAAACTCGATCTGTAAATAAATAATGCATATAAGAGAAAAGGAGATCAAAGTTTACTAACCAGAAGTATAATTTAGGGTTCAAGTAAGTGAATTATTCCATCAAGAAGAACTTGGTTCTTGTCACTATATATATATATTTTTTTTTTGGGTTGTTGGGTGTTTTTCTCTCACAAGAGGATCAGAAAGCGACTAATAAAAACGCTTAATACATACATTGCAATAAAAGGGCAGCTTGGGAATTATTTAGCTAATTGAGGAAAAGACTATTGACGCTGATTGATGACGTAGTGGCTTTACAAGAAAGTTCACAAATAACACACAGGCCTCTCTGCATCTGGGTTTTGCAATTACCCAAGTCCCGATGATATTATTATTCGATCGAATTTACGCTATTTTATTCGATTAAGAATATTAAAGAAATGGGTAAATTTATGAGTTGACTATGGACTTTTCGTTTAACATTCTGATTTGAATGGTCTATCTAAGTACTCATCCAATAAATTATTTTTATTTGAATAATTAAGGTTAGTTGAGCCGAATAATTTCAAAAACTAGTCTAAATTTTAAATTTTCATTCAAATATTCCATTTGGATGTTGCTCATTTCAGACACTATCGCTAATCTAGATGAATATGTTACGAACAAACGAACATATCCTATATTACCAAAGTAATGAAGAATATAGCACCTTTTATCTAGTAATTAGGTGAATACCATATGGGTATGTGCAAAATCTATATGATCTTTTAAAAAATCAATTCTAATTATTACCTCTTATCTACTCCCTCTGTTTCATAAAACATGATGTTCTACCATTTTCACACTTATTAAGAAACAATTAATATTTAATAATAAATATATTAATTCTCTCACAAAACCACTTTTCCATAACTATGATCCAATAGTATTCAAATTTTTTCATTAAATACTTTTTGAAGTTTGTGATTTATTAGTATTAACTAATAAAAAAGTAAAACATCATCTTAGTATTAACTAATAAAAAAGTAAAACATCATCTTTTTTGAAACAACTAAAAAAGTTAGGACATCATGTTTTATGGAACAGAGGAAGTATTGATTAGTTATAATAAATGTTCAAAATATCGCTATATGCTAATCACACGTAGCGATTAATCAATTTTTCGAAGATTCAACGGAAGTTTGTTTTAGAACTATTATAAAAAAAATTGATCTATATTAGAGTTGTAATAGAGTTGCCTTCGGTTTTGAATACGAGTATTCTTAACGGTCTCCAACAGGTGTTCAGTTTGAGCATCATAAATGTGTTTGTTAGTTTATTTTTTCATATAAACTTAATAAAGGATAAAACTGACATTTTAGCGCATCTCTCTTCATATAAACTAAACCCTATTTCACGGCCGCCGCTTTTCCATTGTCAAGTTATGCATCATTTTCTTTAAAAAGATTGTTTTTCGTGTGTTTAAGCGATTGTTTTCAGATTATCGCAACTCTGCATCGCCGAGCGTTTTTTCGGTAATTACACGGTCACTTTTAGCTTCATCTATTTCACATAAACTAAACTAACAGTTGTGTTTATTGGATCAAGTTATGCATATTATCTTTAAATTGTGATATTTTTACATTAAGATATGTAGATCTATTATATAATATCCGAGATATGTTAGATAACAATTAACAAAAATAGAACAATAACTACGTACTCTTACCATTTCGACAAGAGATTTTCTCTCAGGCACTTAAATCAAGGAAAGTTTTTACCCAGCAAACTTTTAACTGATGGAGTTTTATCCAGCAGTAACTTTCTCTTTTTAGCTGCTTTTTTCAAAATACAAACTTAACCTAAATCCAAACCACTTTTCTTTACCACTTCAAGAAGGAATATTGACATTCACCACCGGGAAATCTCAGGCAGGCCAACGGTGACCGTCAGGTTAACCGGAACCTCGCCTTCCTTTCGTACCCTCTCCATACAGACGACAACAAACCATCTCCAAAGCAACTGAAAATCTCCACAAAGGGCACCTGCATCAACCATCTCGGATACTTACACCAATTTCATCAGATAGAAGAACTACCACTTAAGAATGGCAAGAAGACTTACTTACGAAGAGAAGGGCAAGGAGGTAGCCAGAAGCAACCACTGTCCACCCAGGATTAGAATACAAGCTCCAAGGATTGATACCTCTGCACTTATCAAGAGGAATGAGCTCACTCTGATTGGAAGATTAACAAATTCAAAAATACAAAGAGTGTGGACTATGATATCCTACTTTAAAAGGACATGAGACCTGAAGGAAGAAGTAGAAGGCTCTGACCTTGGAAATGGTTTATTCCAGTTCAGATTTAACTCAGAGGAAGACCTTAACCAAGTTCTAGAAAACAGACCGTACCACTTTTCCAATTGGATGGTCATCCTCCAGAGGTGGGAACCAGAGATCTCTCCTACTTTCCCTTCACAAATCCCTTTCTGGATTCAGCTGAAAGGGATTCCTCTGCATTTCTGGGATAAGGATCTAGTCAAGAATATTGGAGAAGCACTGGGAACTTTTGACAAGGCTGAGCTTACTCTTACCACTGCAAAAATCAGAGTCACGATTAATGGGCTGAAACCCCTGATACAAGAAACTATTATTGACTTTGGTAAAGGAAAGGAAGCAGTGGTGTCTTTGGTATATGAGAGGCTAAAAAACTCTTGTAGTTTCTGTTATTGTCTCACTCATGAAGAGGTAGATTGTCCTGCTCTAAAACATAAGGAACCAGACAATAAGCCAGCAGTCTCATACCACACAACCTCCAAAGATCTAAGAAGGAGAAAAGGTAACACTCAGATATCAGAAGAAAACAGAAGAACTTACCAAGCTAAAAGAGACAGGGAGGTCACAATGTATGGAGACAGGAGCTCAACACATAAAACACCTTCACATACAACAAGGGGAGGAGAGAGACAAAGATACTTCCCTAGTAACATAAGGGAGGCTCACAGACTTCAAAACTTCTCAGAATCTGGATCTTACTACCATAGGAGAACCCAAGATACAAACCCATTAGGAGGAATCAGAGAAAGAGAAAGATTCAGATCTGCTGGAGATAACTCCTTTAGGAATGCAAGAGACCATAGTCCAAACCTACAATGGAGACAAAAGGAAGCTGAGTCAGAAAAAGTGGCTACCACAGAGCCAGAACACACTAGCCAAAGAAGACCTCCTCTAGAAAGGAACCTGAATCAGATAGAATTTCCATCAACGGTACCAACTACTGAACAAGTGATGGAGGAGCTGATGGATGTCACTATTAACTACTGCCAAACTCAAGATCCAAGGGAGAAAGCAGCTAGACAACAAAGGGTTTTTGAGGGCGAGGCACAAGGAATGATGGCTGCTACAGCTGCAGGAATAATACAAGCAGCTCAGAATGCACAACTTCAAAACATGAGCCATCACCAGGAAAAGGAGGTAGAAAAAGAAACTACACAGACAGAGGGATTACCTCTCAGACTGGAATTCAACTCAGGCCAGGCGGAACCAGTGAAAAAGAAGAGAGGGCGCCCACCACTGAAGAAAAGAACAGGTCACACTCCTCTCAATGGAGCAAGCTCCAAGAAAAGAAACACTCTACAGGCTAACAAATCTCCTAGAAGGAAAAACTCAGTTAGAGTGGAAGATAACCTAGTAACAAATAGAGAAGGTCCCAACTTTCAACTGGGTTCAAACAGAGCTTCTACCAGTCATGCTAACCCAACAATCAGCCTCATTCCTCCTATGGTGAGACAAAATAGAGCTGCAACACCCCAAACAAACCAAAGGGTCAGCGAAGGAGAGCATCAAACCAACAACCAAATACTAGAAAGAGGTAGAGAAACTGACCAAAGGACAAGGGAGAATGAGACCTCCCCCCAGAGGAGAAATGAGGAACAGACACCAACAAGTGCCAGAAGAAGGAGATTAAATGAGAGGGGGGATTTTCACAATCCCTCACACCCTCTTCCTTAACTATTCTGAGCTGGAATTGTTGTGGTTTGGGCGACACCACAACAATTCCAAGACTGAGGAAGCTCCAAAAGAGTATCTCTCCTGATATTCTCTTCCTCTGTGAGAAAAAAAACCAACAAGACAAGGTCCTCAAAGCTTTGGAATGGTTTAGTTATCCATCACACCACCTAGCTGAGCCCCATGGAGTAGGTGGTGGAGGACTTGCTCTCTTCTGGAAACAGGAAATAGAGTTAGAAATGATTTCCTCTAACAGACACTTCATTGACACAAGAATCAAATATGAAGGCAAGTGGACTTACAATACATTCTTGTATGGAGAACCTGAGAAGGAGAAGCGCAGAGAAGTCTGGAATCTACTGCTCCATTTATCCAGAACAAGAGATGAGGAACCCTGGTTCCTGAGAGGGGACTTTAATGAGATATTGGATAATCAAGAAAAGCAAGGAGGGATAGGGAGAGCAGAGACTACCTTTGTAGACTTTAGATCCATGATGTCTGAGTACAATCTCTATGACTTGCAGCATACTGGAAACTACCTATCCTGGAGAGGAAACAGAGGGAGTCATACAATACTATGCAGGTTAGATAGAGCAATGGCTAATGTCCTTTGGCTGGAAAAGTTTCCAAAGGCCAGGAGTGAATACCTTAGCTTTGAAGGCTCAGATCATCGTCCATTAGTGACTCACTTCACCGCCAAGTTCAAAAGACCCAAAGGCATATTTAGATTTGACAGAGGCTTAAAAGATAATGAAGAGATCAAGCTCCTGATTGCTGAAACCTGGAATGCAAATGGAGAAAAATCAGTAGAGCAAAGAATTAGCAGCTGTAGAAGTGCAATCATCAAATGGAATAGAGAACAACATGTAAACAACTAAAAAGTCATTGAGGAGAAGAGGAAAGAACTGGAACATGCTATGTCAGATGCTACATCTACAACAGAACTCATCCAGATAATCAACTCAGAACTAGCAAGAGCATATCAAGCAGAAGAGAGCTTTTGGAAACAGAGGAGTAGGCAATTATGGTTGAGCCTAGGAGATAAGAATACAGGGTATTTTCATGCTAGTACAAGGGAAAGAAGAGTTCTAAATAAAATAGCAGTTCTAGAGGATGATAATGGTCATGCAGTCTACGATGAAATGCAAATAGAGAAAATGATCATTACTTACTACAAGAAGCTATTTACCTCTGAAGATGGAGACAGAATCTCAACAGTGCAACAGGCAATCCAACCTGTAATCCCAGAGGAGACAAATGAGAAACTGACTGGCATCCCAACACTATCAGAAGTCAGGGAAGCCATGTTCTCAATCCATGGAAACAAAGCCCCTGGACCAGATGGCTTCTCTGCGGCTTTCTTCCAAGCAAACTGGGAGACAGTTGGTGAATCAATTACCCAAGAAGTGCAACAAATCCTTCAATCAGGTTGTTTGCAGAAATCTGTAAATGTGACACACATCAGATTAATCCCCAAGACAAAGGGAGCAAAGAAGGTTACAGACTTTAGACCTATAGCACTAAGTAATGTGTACTATAAGGTCATTTCAAAGATCCTTACCAAGCGTCTCCAGCCAGTGCTTCAAGAGATAGTGTCAGAGAATCAATCTGCATTTGTGCAAGGCAGAGCAATATCAGATAATGTCCTGATTACTCATGAAATTCTACACTTTTTGAAGACATCATCAGCTACAAAGAACTGTTCTATTGCAGTTAAAACCGACATGACTAAGGCCTATGATAGATTAGAATGGGACTTTATTAGAGCAGTCATGGAAAGGCTTGGCTTCAATGCTATATGGGTGAACTGGATTATGCAGTGTATTACTACAGTCTCCTACACATTCTTACTCAATGGAACAGTTAAAGGATTTGTCCAGCCTACTAGAGGGATCAGACAAGGAGACCCTCTATCACCCTACATCTTTATCCTCTGTAGTGAGGTCCTATCAGGTCTATGCTCTAAAGCTCAGAGAAGAGGAACCTTACCAGGGATTAGGGTGGCAAAAGGAAGTCCAAATATTAACCACCTCCTATTTGCAGACGACACGATGTTCTTCTGTAAGACAACATGGAAAAGCTGTCAGACCCTACGCAATATTATCAACCAATATCAAACAGCATCAGGTCAGCTAATTAACTATCAGAAATCATCCATTACTTTCTCAGCAAAAGCCCCTCAAGAACTTAAAGCTAGAGTTAAAAGAGATCTCTGTATAGAAAAGGAGGGAGGAATAGGGAAATACCTGGGACTACCAGAGCATTTTGGAAGAAGGAAAAAGGATCTGTTCAGCTCTATAGTGGACAGGATCAAGCAAAAGGCTATCTCCTGGTCCACCAAACAACTCTCAGCTGCGGGAAAGATGGTTATGCTGAAATCAGTGCTTTCAGCTATGCCCACCTACACGATGACCTGTTTCAAAATCCCAGTTAGCCTATGTAAAAGAATACAATCAAGTTTGACCAGATTTTGGTGGGACAACAACCCTGAGGAAAAGAAAATGGCATGGGTGGCTTGGGAAAAACTTACCAGAGGGAAACACCTAGGAGGACTGGGCTTCAGAGACATTCAGTCTTTCAATGATGCTTTATTGGCTAAGTTGAGCTGGAGACTTCTCCAAAATCCACATTGCTTACTGGCAAAAATTCTTCAAGGAAAGTATTGCAAAAACTCTTCTTTCCTAGACAGTAGGGTCCCCACCTCTGCTTCTCATGGATGGAAAGGGATAGTTATTGGGAAAGAACTGTTAAAGAAGAAATTAGGCTTCATAGTAGGCAGTGGAGAAGACATCAGGGTATGGCAAGATCCATGGCTCTCCTTGGATAATCCTAAACAACCAACTGGCCCCTCACCTGCAGCATCAAAAGACTTAATGGTGTCAGATCTTATGAAACCAGGTACTAGAGAATGGGACAAGGGCAAAGTTCAGAACTTACTACCTGCTTGGGAAGACCAAATCTTGAACCTGAAACCGAGTGAAACAAAAGCACCAGACAAACTGGTCTGGCTTGGCAATACATCAGGAATCTACTCAGCCAAGTCTGGATATCATGCTGCAAGAGAAATAGAAACAATACCTATCAGCAATAACACAAACTCTATGCATCAGTTCAACTGGAACTCAAACATCTGGAAGATCCATACCTCACAAAAGATCAAGCTGTTCCTCTGGAAAGCGGCCAGTGGAGCACTTCCAGTGGGTTCTTTACTTGCCACCAGAGGAATGATAAACCAAGTCAATTGCATCAGGTGTGGAGAAAGGGAATCCATTACCCATTTGTTCTTTAGATGTGCGTTTGCAAAAAGAATCTGGGAGATAGCACCTTTCAAGACACCAATCAATCCGGATGAGATAAGCTCGATACATCAAGGTCTAGAAAAAGGCAGAGACATGATAGAATTATCTCCAATAGGCTTAGGTTTGGGTCAGCTCTTCCCATGGATTCTCTGGAACATCTGGTTAGCCCGAAACCAAAGAATCTTCAATGGGCGACACACTAAGCCGGAGGAAGCTATGACCAAAGCTATAAAGGAAGCAAAGGAATGGATTAGTGCTCAACAACCAGGTATAACAAGGGAGACAGCGAATTTAAACAGAACTGAACCGAATAGAGATCTCACCAGAATCCGAATAGCCACTGATGCGGCTTGGAGAAAGGAGACGAAGACTGCAGGACTAGGCTGGATCATACGGGACGAGAACAATCGACTTATTGCCAAAGGATCAAAATTGGAACAACAAACGAGCTCACCGCTCATGGCTGAAGCTTTGGCGACTCGAGAAGCCCTCAAACAAGCGTCGCTTCGAGACCTGACACATATGACCCTAGCATCGGATTCAAAGAACCTCATCTCTCTCATCAATGGGAACCAGTACAAGCTTGAAATCTATGGAATTATCTTAGATATTCTCAAGCTCTCACAAGATCTAGACGTGATTTTCACTTTTGTTCTTAGATCGAAAAACTCAGAAGCAGATTTGATTTCCAAGTCTTGCTTAACCAATGTACCAAACATTACCGCTGTGAACCGGATTCAATCTGAATGAGATAAACTTTAGACCAAAAAAAAAAAAAAAAAAAAAGATTTTGCATTTTTGTTTTGTGCGGTTATAGCGATTATAACAAAATCGCCGCAGTTCTGAATCGCCGAACGTTTTTCCGGTGATTTGTAGAACATATTTAAATATTGATTGAACATATTTAAAAAGTAGAAGATTTTAAAGTATTTTCCGGGTTTTCCCAAAAATGAAAATGAAAGACCTGTGCTTTGTTTTTTGTGTTGTTCCGAACTAGCAGAAAGAAAAGGAAACCAACCCAACAAGATCGTCGGAGATTTCTGCCGGCGACTTCTGAAAAATGTATCCGACGAGGTAAATAATTGGTTTCATCTTAAAAAGATTCTCAATTTGTTTATGCTCAGATAGTTAGATCTCTGATTTGTATATATTCTGGTGGGTTTGTGTATTCCTTAAAGGGTAATAAGAAAACAAAAAGTATGAAATTCTCACAATTTCGTGTCTGATCCTCCATGTCTTGGCTCGAATCCCTTGTTTACAAACTTCAGGGAGGACAATATACAGTAGGTTTAGCTCTTGGTTGGTCTAATTTGTAGTCATGAAAGCATAAAAGAGGTTTCTTTCAAAGTTAATTTTTTGTGTCTTCAATTCTTGTCTACCTATAATGTTCAATATGTTGCCCTCTTACTGATTTGAAAAAGATAGCCTTTTGATGTTTCAAGATTCAAGCTTTTATGCATGTGTTTGAGGGATTCTGTTTTATGGCGAATCACAGTGTATTTTTTGTGCTTCAGGTCTTCAAGTGGTCAAAATGGGATACGGGAGAACAACACAAGGAATCCACAAGTTCTTGAAGTGGCTCCATTGACCAGTTTGCCGTACAACGGTCCAACAGGTCATACATCGATGCCGGTTAACAGGGAGAGTGAGAATGCAGAGAAAGGAGAGCCAGCAATGATATTTCTGCCTTCTAAATCAACTGTAGAGTTTGATAACTTAATCAGTCAAATGAAAACCGGAGTTGCACTCACGGGAAGTGCAGTCATGGGAAGGATTGGACCAGCCATTGGTGCGATAGATATCGCTGAGAACGATGACTCATACTATTTCCGTGTTGCACTGCCTGGTGTTTCAAGAGGTGAAAGTACGTCCCTCAAACCTTTGTATGTTGTGATTTTATCCATTTTCTACTGAATTTTCTGCATGTTAAAAATACAGAGGACTTCAGCTGCGAGATAGAACCAGATGGTAAGATTATGATAAAGGGATCAACAACAACGGGGGAGAAGACGGTCTGGGCAGAAAATCAGCTCTTTACGATGCTGACACAGAACTTACCCCCTTCAGGCCCTTTCACCATCTCTTTCCAGCTTCCGGGTCCTGTGTGCAATGAAGAATTCACCGGTAATTTTGGGTCGGATGGTGTTCTTGAAGGCGTAGTGAAGAAGATGTACTGCGAAGACTGAACAGAGATGGATTTGGTGAGCTTTAATTAAAGTAAGCTAGAAAAAGGGGCAGGTTATGTAGGATTTCCCATTTGTTGTTAAGCTAAATAACTGCGTTGCCATTAAAAAACATGGATGATGATTTTATGTTTTATGCTTTGTTTCTTTATAAAAACATCCAAGTAATGATTTTGATTTTGATTTTGAGCTATCCTTTCAACAAAGTATTTGATCCATTCTCATTATATTTGAAAGCCTCATGACTCTTATCCACATTTGTAAACTGAGAGAAAAATGGGTTCGCTCTTTCCTTATAAACTTGTCTTTCTGTTTTGCTAACCTTTCAAGCTTGCTTGGTTACAATTTCTCATTCAACAACTTGACTGGTCATATTCCACTTCTCCGTAACATGTCCATCTCAAGCTTTATCGGTAATCAAGGGCTTTGCGGCCCACCGCTCAACCAGTGTATGGGAACACAGCCTTCCCAGTCAATGGGGAAGCCTAAAGGATTCAGTTCGAGTAAAATCATAGCCATCACTGCAGCTGCAATCGGCGGGGTCTCTCTCTTTCTCATTATTCTCATCGTTTACTTAATGAGACGCCAAGGGAGGACAATCGCTTCTTCCACTCAAGATCAAAATCCGTCAGAAACGTCTCTCGACATTTACTTCACTCTCCTGGTTCTTGAGGGTTAATAGGACGTCAAGTTCTTAACCATTACCAATATTTAATTTTAATATCCTGGTAGGTGTGCTATGTTTGCGGTGTTCATGCCTATCAAAAGACATCTGATTGGTTCAAAATTCAGAATACCTTGTCATTAATCTGTCTATTACTCAAAAAGTCACCTCTTTTTTCGATATAGTTGAGCAAAAACTTCCCTCGGGTTGTAAGATGAATTTTTGGGAATCTTTAGAGAAAATGTGGAAGGTTATAGAAACATGTTGGGAGTTTGCAAAAAAAAATTAAATATTCAGACATTTTGTAAAAAGAATCCTAATTTTTATAAGTTTTATAGAAAATATCATATATTTTCAGAAAACTTTTGGACACATGGCCCATTATGTCATTGAGTCGGACCTTGTTAAATTATAAGTAGTTTTCTCGTTGGTTGACAAAACAAAAAAGTTATCTCGTTTTAATAGTTTTTTCAAGACAATTCATCGAAAAGATGCAAAATAAAAAAATAAAAAAATCAAAATAGGTGTATATTATGTTACAAAGCATACCTATGTAGGTAGGACATGACGGATCCGAATATCCTAAATTTAAAAGTATATATATATATATTTTTTTAATTTTGTTATTAACTTCTTTTGTTAAACATAAGTCCTCAAAATGAGCTTTCATATTAACTCAATAAACACATCAGTTACGTTTTAATCTTACTTAGGCTTGTTCCTTTGCCTGCCGGCGTCATACGGTCAAACGGTGTTCGTTTACCTAACGGAGCTTCTTGCGGACGATCGCAGCATCAGCGTCTAAAAATTCTAAACGCTCAAAAATTTAGCATCACGACTAAGCGTTTGCTGCCGCTAACGAACAAGCCCTTAATCAAAGAGTTTAGATTCAAGAGCGTCAAAGGAGAATATATCACCTTCGTATCGATCGAGAAGGTGTAACTAGTGTGCTAACCTTGTTATATTGATTGAACTAATATTTGATAAACATTACTATATCATATACAAAAATTGACTTGGGAGATATTTGGAACGATCTAATATATGTTTTCAGCTACAAAATTAGTGATTACGATGGTTCTCTTTTTTTTTGACCCGCCGATCTACTCAGTGACGAATCTAGTGCATTAGCATCATGGACACTTGTCCACCATGGATTATTTAGTCTTCTTAAATTTCTTTAAGCAATTGGTATTAATTGGTTTTATGCACCTAATGATTTTCAGAAAATATGTTTAATGCCCCCATAAAAAACGATTTTGCATTCGCCACTGGATCTAGTGGCTCGTTGAAAACAAGCAGATAGGATACAAGAGTCTTCTCACAATACACATGCATCGTTAGTTCACAAATACACAAACATCATTAGCTCACAAGATCATAAAGCAACTAAACAACAACCCCATTAGTCCAAACCCAGCCATCACTCTCACCGATGTGGCATCACCACGGGTAAAGCTTCCACCTGGAGTGTTTGTTGTCAAGACAACCACCATCCACTCTTTCTCCGACCCAACACCAGCCCCGACATACCTCGAATCATTCAGATACCGTGCATACCCGGTTTGGGTGTAATTAGTTAAAGCAAGCGTAGGGACCCGGTTAGGGATACAAACTGGTAAGATCAATGCGTCACGGGTATTGTTTGGGTCGACCTTGCACTCAGAGAGAATGTCTTGGTATTTCGATAATTGTGGAGGGACTGACCCAGGAGTAACCGTGCTGGTTGTGGTGTGGTTTGTGCATGGCTGACCTTCAAGCTTGTCGGCGATCTCATCGGCCACACAATCAGCCTTGTCGTTCTTTGTAAAAGGTGGAACCCTTTGAGCACTTCGGTAACTGTTTAGGCCTTGAAGAAGATTATCCTCCTCCTCTACAACATCACAAAGGCACCAAAAACAATATTGCATGAGATCATAAGAAAAATTACATCAATTTGAGTAAAACAATTTTTTTGCTAGGAGTAAAACAGTTAAGTGACTCTAATCGTTTAGACAAATGAAACATGCATATATAGAAATAATAAAATTAAGTCGAATATTATAATATTCATACATTTA
Source organism: Draba incana (assembly GCA_963576765.1). NCBI lineage: Eukaryota > Viridiplantae > Streptophyta > Magnoliopsida > Brassicales > Brassicaceae > Draba > Draba incana. The sequence continues at coordinate 6,703,076 of OY755215.1, read as the reverse complement.
GATAAATACATACCACATGACCTTAAAGAAGGAACCAAAATATTCTAATATTCATTCCAAGTACGTGTTTCTACTTATACATAAATATACATAATGTATTTACACCAAAGAGAGAAAGAGGTAGAGTGCGTACGGTTGCAGATAACATAAGTGGAAACCAACGAGAGGATGAGAAGATGAATGATGTAGAAAGATGGAGACATCTTGGAAATTAAGACCATTAATGAGCTTCGCTATTCTTATTTTTCAGGCAATATTAAAGCAGAGGTTGGAGATGAAGATAAAACGATAGCTCAGGCAAAGAGAATATAATGTTGATAGGCCTGTTGTACCTTATTTGTTTATAAAAATTTCCTGATAAGATTTGTTAAAGTCGTCAACACTTGGCACAAGACGACGTGTATTCATGCGCATTCTCGTCACGCGGCAGGCATGCATGCACATCAACTAAAAAAATTATGGAAAAAGAGAAGATGAATTATGATTATCCGATTTGTTTTTTTTTTAACTTTCTTGATAGCCTATATTTGAGGTAAATTTGAAAATATCTTGTTAAAGAGTATGAAGGAGAAACTGGTTTTGTCCATGTCACACGGATCACCGTTTACCACAAATCGGAACCCATTTACAAACACGTGTATCCTCGTCAGGCTTGTCAAATTGCCACGTGGCTTAGTCTTCGGAGAAATATGCTGCTTCCAAGTAGCATGTATATATGTGCGCTTCTATATATGGCCACGAACGGGTTTTATATAGAGTCTTTCATCAAACGTTACGTTTTCGTTTTTCGTTTTCCAAACAAAACCAAGAAAAGAAATATAGTATTATCTCACCTCGTGTGCGTAAGAGCAATGGCATCTGAACGCGAAAAACAACATGCACAACCTGGCAAAGAACACGTCATGGACCCTTCTCCACAGTTCTCTAGCTCAGACTACAAACCCTCCAACAAGCTTCATGTTAGTATTTTTTTAAGCTTATATATTGTTTTATATATGGCATTTTTTACCAATGATTCAGAAAATGTTTGTAGCAATCATGCATTCGGAGTTAATTTGTGCAATGTTAGATATGCTAATCGGTAACATATATTTGCAATTTTGATCTCGATTCGAGTTTATAAGGTAGGTATGTACATGTGTTAATCTAAAGAATTTAGAAGCTAAAAAATCAATTCATTTATTTTCTTAGTGTATGGTTTGTTCGGATTTTTTAACGTGCTATGTCCTTATTTTCCTTATTTTCTTTATATATGAAGGGAAAAGTGGCGTTGATTACGGGTGGAGACTCCGGGATTGGTCGAGCCGTGGGTTATTGTTTTGCGCTCGAGGGTGCCACAGTGGCTTTCACTTACGTTAAGGGTCAAGAAGAAAAAGACGCACAAGAGACGCTACAAATGTTGAAGAAGGCAAAAGTCTCGGAGGCTAAGGACCCCATCGCGATCCCAACGGATTTAGGATTCGACGAGAACTGCAAGAGGGTCGTAGATGAGGTCGTTAACGCGTTTGGCCGCATCGATGTCTTGATCAACAACGCAGCGGAGCAGTACGAGAGTAGTTCAGTCGAGGAGATTGATGAGGCTAGGCTCGAACGAGTCTTCCGTACAAACATTTTCTCTTACTTCTTCCTCACCAGGTGAATCAAAACGTGTGGTTTTTGTTATTTTTTTTCTGATGAAGTCACACGTGTAATGGTAATTGACTTTTGTTATTTTTTTCAGGCATGCACTGAAGCATATGAAGGAAGGAAGCAGCATAATCAACACTACATCAGTTAACGCCTACAAGGGAAATGCCTCGCTTCTTGACTACACGGCTACAAAAGGAGCAATTGTGGCGTTTACTCGAGGCCTTGCACTTCAGCTCGCCGAGAAAGGGATACGTGTCAATGGCGTCGCGCCTGGACCGATATGGACACCGCTTATCCCGGCCTCTTTCAATGAGGAAAAGATCAAGAAGTTTGGGTCTGAGGTTCCTATGAAACGAGCAGGGCAGCCGATTGAGATTGCGCCTTCCTATGTTTTCTTGGCTTGTAACCATTGCTCCTCTTACTTCACTGGTCAAGTTCTTCACCCTAACGGTAGGTGCACTCAGTGATATATTTTTAATATGTTGGTTAGCCAAGTGGCAAAGTTCTAACGTTTTGGTACTTTTGTTTATGAAGGCGGAGCTGTTGTGAATGCGTAAAGCGTGGTGTGGGCTCGTGGAGCGGACACCGGCCGTCTTAAGAAAACGTTTATGGTCTTAATATATATGGTGATAAAGTTGTGGTATCGTTTTGTGTTTAGGTGTTTTTATTAGTAATGTACATGATCGTAATGTGTGTCAAGTTCGTACCTTTTGTATCCGGTCGAAGTAGCAAAAATATGTTGCAATAAAGACTCCCAAGTCAAAATTTCGATTATCCTTTTGATTTTAATATGAAATTTTTAGATTTTTGCAATCTATTGTGGCAACAAATAAATCCATCTTTCCATTTGTGTAGTGCAATTATTTAGTTTCGAAACAAATTCATCCCACAAGAAAGTTAGTCATCCCTATCTTTTGTGTTCTTGGGAAATAAAGTACTTTTGAGATCTAGCTGGTTGTACGAGCAGTGATAATATGTTCGATTGTATAGTAGAATGATAAATCGATAGGTATGTAAAAACAGCAACATTACTTTTATAATTGTGGCAAAACAGTTCGAAATAGTTGCTCATCCCTATGAACGTTGGCTTCCTTCCCATATGATATGAGGGCATGATCAACGGTTGCTCTTAGGTGTGTTCTTAGTATTAAAAATTATTAAAATTTGAGTAAAAGAAAGAAAGAAAAAGTATAAAGTTGAGTAAAAGGAAGAAAGAGAGAGTTTTTGGTAATATAAAATTAATAAATTTTGAATAAAGAGAGGAGATAGTTTTGGAGTTGTTCTTATTTTGAAACTTTTGGAAGTGTTCTTATGAGATAGTGGGGTGTATTTAAATATAAAATTAATAAAAGTTGAGTAAAAGGATGAAAAAGAAGGTATAAAGTTGAGTAAAAGGAAGAGAGTGTATTTTAATAATTTTATATACTAAGAACACACCTAAGAGCAACGGTTGAACATGGTCTGACATCTTTCAACAATTGTGGTTCTACTCTCGAAGTTTTTGTTGTTGTTTTTTTTTGTTTTTTTGCTAAAAAGTTTTTGTTCTTCGTCGCACCGTTAGAGCAGGGCATGTGCATTAGAGACTTTGTGCATAAGTGTAAAATTTTTTTAGAATTAAATATATTAAATTTAAGACATTTGAGTGTCTTAAATTTAATATATTTAATTCTAAAAAAAATTGACACTTATTCATAAAATGTCCAATGTATATAGCTATAATATATTCCCAAAATGTCACACAACCCGCCTCCTTTTTCTTGCTCGTTGAAATAAACTCGTCCAACTACAATTTTAAATCTTATCAGTTGATCATATGTGACTTAATTAGTATCCTCCATTGATTTCATCTAAAAAAACCCATGTTACAATCTAATTCACTATGTTATTTTCCTTTTTATAGACAGAATGATTAGTTTTGTTGGGAATGTCCTGAAATCACACTTGTATTCACTCTAATGATAGTTGTATTGTCGAGATTAGACAGTCATATGATAATAGGTGATCATTATGTTTTGCTAGAAGCCGCTTATGATCTATGAGTTATGAACTCATTGCTAGTATTATATGATCCTACAGGGTCATACACCTAAGCAAATAGGATTCACTTTATAAGGGAATGATCATTAATGTAATGATCTGGATAATGTGTATTTGATACACATTATAAACATGTTTTAAAGGCAGTGTCGATCGACACGAGGGTTTGACCGAAATAGGATTTCGGTTTAATGACTTAATTGATTTTGAATCGGTTTAGGATAAATTAGGTTTTCTCCAGGACCTATATAAAGGAGATATAGGTCACGACCTGGAGACAGAGAGTTTTTGAGAAAACCCTTTCTGACAGCCGCCTTTGAGAAACACAGAAATCCCTGAAAGATCCGGTTCCAGGAACTAACATCCTAGCGGATTCCTATTTGTGTGCGTGTGGACTATCGGTAGAGGCACTACATTTGAAGTGCTCTAAATCTCGGAGTCCCTGATCTATTTCCGCTGCATAACTCCAGGTATATTCGAGATCTGTTCTTGTAGATTCATTGTTTACAAACCCTAGATCCTAGGTAAAGGAACTTTCGTTAGGTTGTTTAATAGAGATTAAACTTGTGAAAACCTGAGTAAATTCCTATAGTGGTATCAGAGCCTTAGGGTTTAACATGTAATCTGCTAGAACGTAATTGAATTAGAGAATTCAGTTTGATAGATCAGTTTTCTGTCAAAATCGTTTGTTAAAATTGATCAGAGCTGATCGTGTTGATCGACACAATGGTTGTGTCGATCGACACGACTTTGCTAAAGTTTTAGGGTTTTCGATCGTAAGATCAAAGTCCCAGAAACCCAGGTGTCGATCGACACAAATGGTTGTGTCGATCGACACGACCTTGAGAAGTGGTTAACCGGTTCAATTGGATTGAATCGGTTATCTCACTTGGTTCGATGCGATTTGGTTGGCGTCGATCGACACAAATGTTGTGTCGATCGACACCGACCAATTATCGACCCGGTTCAATTAGATTGACCGGTTATCGATCCGGTTCAATTGGATTGACCGGTTATCAAAAATTGAATTTGGTTTAGTCTATGTCGATCGACACAAATGTTGTGTCGATCGACACGGACCGGTTATTGAATTGGTTCTGTTGGTTATCGAAATCGGTTCAATTGGATTGATCGGTTTTCGAAGAATTGTGACAGAGAGGTAAGTGTCGATCGACACTAAGGTAGTGTCGATCGACAGCCTACTAAGGTTATGGTTAGTGAACCTAAAATCTAATAACCGAACCAGATTTAATAAGATTAGGTTCCTGAATGCATATATGATATGTATTAAGGATTGAAAGTTCAATTCCTCAACTTAATATCAAGTGTTCTGGATGTCTTTCCGATCTTGTCAGCTGTCAAGACTTGTTTCATTGCGTGATGGGCTTGCAGTGCAAGGCAGTAAGTAATTGTGTTGATGGGCTTGCAGTGCATGGCATCAACTATTACATGACTGAAGAGATTGGTTTGCTTGAATGGGCTATTAGAAGTTCTGGGCCCAGAGACATCAGGTGGATAAAACATAAGATGTCTTATCCACAACCAAGAGTCATATTGGATATGATTAGCAAAGTGTTGCTTACCTATATAACTAAGATTTGAGTGACAGCCAGTGGCTCGCTCGAGTTTTAGTAAAATATGGATCTTGGATCATTATATTCATTTGAGGAAACATTGTTTTGAATATAATGCGAGTTTTCTTAATTGTTAAGATTTCTCATTTCCTGAATATCATAACTGATTTTTCCTTTTCTTATTACAGTTATGTCTAATCAGAACTCTTTCTCGTTGAGATCCGTCCTTGAGAAGGACAAGTTAAATGGATCCAACTTCCTTGATTGGTATCGGAACTTGAGAATCGTTCTCAAGCAGGAGAGAAAGGACTATGTCCTTGAGAAAGCTCTCCCCGAGAAACTAAGGTCCAATGCCTCACATGCAGTACATGATGCTTGGAATAAGCATTATTATGATGTGGTCGATGTGAGCTGTCTGATGAGGGATACCATGAACTCTGAATTGCAGGGGCAATATGAGAACGTGGAATCGCCTATCGAGATAGTCACTAGCCTGAAAGCTATGTTTAGGGAGCATACTCGAACTGAGAGATACCAGTCAGTTAAATCTCTGTTTGAGTGCAAGCTACCAAAGGAAGCTCCAGTAAGTCCTCATGTCATGAAGATGATGGGTTATATTGATAACCTGAGGAGACTGGATTGTCCTATTAGCCAAGAGTTGGCTACTGACATCATTCTGCAGTCACTGCCGACGAGCTATGATGAGTTCATCAAGTACTACATCAAGAATGTCTTGACGAAGACGTTGACTGAACTGCATGATATGCTCAAGACAGCTGAGCTCAATATCAAGAAGGGCAAAAGGTTTGTGAAACCCAGTAAAGACAAGGGTGAGAGAAAAGCCGTCCAGATTGTGAATCAGGATAAGCCCGAGTTTCTCACTAAACCCAAGTCTGGCCCATCTGATGATGATACTTGCAGCTACTGTGGGGAGCCAAGGCATTGGAGGAGAAAATGCAAGAAATACATGGAAGATTCTATGGAAATAATGGAGATGTATGACACTCCTTATTCAGGTATTTGTGTTATTTCAAGTTCTATCTTATGGGTATTAGATACCGGTTGTGGTTCTCATGTTTGGTTAAATATGCAGGGCCTAAGCAACAGTAGAACGTTGAAGAAGGGACAAGTGGAGATGCTCAACAGGAATGAAGCAAGAGTTGCTGCATTAGTTGTAGGAAGTTTCCATTTGTAGTCGCCTTCGGGCTTGGTTTTAGAAACTATATTATTGCTATTGTGTATCTGCTATGAGCAGAAATGTCATTTCATTTTCTTGTAAGGATATGAGTGATTTTATTTTGATAAAAGACAAATGTTGCTCTTTTGATCTTAATGAGAAGTTATATGATAGCACCCCATTAGAGAATGAGTTTTATGTCTTAAACCAATTTATGCCTGTATATAACATAAATACCAAACTGTTCGAGTAAAATGACTAAGAACCCAATTTTCTCTAGCATTGTCGTTTTGGGCTTCAGCAGATTCAAAAGTTCTATAGTGATGGGATTTTGGGCTCATTTGATTGTGAATCATGTGAGAAATGTGAATCCTGCTCATTGGGCAAAATGACAATGGGTCTTTTATCAAACCATATGAAAGGGCCAATCACTTATTAGGCTTTATACATACAGATGTGTGTGGCCCGATGAGCACAAGTGCTAGAGGAAACTTTCAGTACCTCATTACCTCTACTGATGAATTAAGTAAGTATGGATATGTCCATATAATGAGACACAAGTCAGAATCCTTTGAAAGGTTCAAGGAGTTCCAGAATGAAGTACCGAATTAAATGGGCAAAAGTATTAGAGCTCTTCGATTAGATCGCAGAGGAGAATACTTAAGTCAAAAGTTAAGTGATCATCTGAGAGAGTGTGGAATTGTTTCACAGCTCACTCCTCCTGGAACGCCCCTTTGGAATGGGTTTTCCAAGAGGTGGAATCGGACCTTATTGGATAAGATTCGATCAATGATGAGTCACAGATCTTCCATAATTCTTTTAGGAATACGCTCTAGAAATGTCTGAGTTTACACTTAATAGGGTTCAAACAAAATCGATTGCAAAGACACCACATGGGATGTGGATTGGAAATGTTCCAAGTTTGTCTTTACTAAAATTTGGTGCTGTGAGGCTTATGTAAAACGTTTAACAAGCTCGCACCCAAATCCGATAAGTTCTGCTTTGTAGGTTTTCCTAAGGAAACCAAGACTTACTACTTCTACAATCGCTCTGAGAACAAAGTGTTTGTTGCTAAGAAATATGTTTTCTTGAGAGAGATTGTCTTTCCAAGAAAAACAGTGGGAGTGAAGTACAACTCGAAGATGTTCGAGAATCACAGGAGACTACTCGACCTGTTAAGGAAGAGTAGTAGCTGGATCTGCAAAGAGTTGTAGAACCTACACCTGTGGTGCCTAAAGTTCGCAGATCCGAAAGGATTCGTAACGATCACGAGAGATATGGATTTCTTGTGACCGATTGTCATGACTTGTTAATCATTGACAATGACGAGCCTGCGAATTTTGAAGAAGCAATGTTGGGCCCAGACTCTGAAAAGTGGCTAGGAGCCGCTAGATCTGAAATGGGAATATCCAGATATTCAAAGCTTGGCTGGTGGCTAAAGGTTTCAAGCAAATCATGGTATAGACTATGATGAGACCAATTCCCATTCGCTATGCTTAAATCCATTCGGATTAGACTAGCAACTGCCATTTATCATGGTGATGAGATTTGGCAGATGGATGTGAAAAACAGTTTTTCCTTAATGGAATTCTGGAAGAGGATGTGTATGTGACACAATCTAAGGCTTCACAGATCCAAATAATGCTGGGAAAGAATGCAAGCTTCATCGATCCATGTATGGATTGAAGCAAGCATGACGGAGTTGAGATCTTCGTTTTGATAAAGTTGTCAAAAGGTTTAACTTCATCAGGAACGAAGAGGAAACGTGTGTTTACAAGAAGACTAGTGGGAGTATAGTTGCATTTCTCATTATGTATGTAGATGACATACTTATTCTCGGAAATGACGTTCCGTTGCTTTAGTCTTAGAGACTTGGCTCGGAAGTTATTTTTCAATGTAAGACATGGGAGAAGCCGCGTACATTCTTGGAATAGGAATCTATAGAGATAGATTGGGTAGGCTAATTGGATCGTGTCAAGATTCTTATGGTGATAAGGTCTTGGACAGACTCAGTATGCATGATTCCAAGAAGGGCTTCATACCAATGTCTCATGGCATTAATCTTGGCAAGACGCAGTGTTCCTAGACACTGGCTGAGCAAGAAAGTTTTTGAGTAGGATTCCCAGGCGTATGCAGTGGAACCTATCATGGATGCCATGACCTGCACTCGTCCAGATATTGCTTGTGTTTTAAGCATGACGAGTAGATACCAATATGATCCATGTGAAAGTCACTGGACAGTTACCAAGAATATTCTCAAGTATTTGAGAAATACTAAGGATAGGAGCTTGGTGAACTTAGGAAGTAATGTTTTCTGTTGAGAGTGGTTAGACGGACAAAGACAATTTATGGTAGGAACTTGATTATGTCTTGTGTGTATACTGCGGTGCGGTTTGTTGGAAAGGGTTCCAAGCAGAGCACCGCAGCCTCTCCCACAACCTAAGCATGAGTTTCACCCTCCTGCTGTAGGTATAAGATATATTAAGATGTGATCTTAATTCTAGTGGGAGTTGTAACGGATTTAGTTATGTTATGATATTCATGTAGACATACTTTGGTTATGTCATAATGAAATTGTTTCATGTATTATTTGATTATTGGATAATTGAATAATAGTCCCAAAGTAATTTATGGCATTTTTATAGGTCATCAAGTTGAGGACTTGATCATGAAACCCTATAAGTGATAAATGACATAGATTAAATTTGTCCCTGGTCAAGGTTGTTAAAGTGGGACACTAATAACCGTGTGAGACTGGCATGTGAGGTGACTGATGACTAAGTTTCATGGAGTCATTAATAAGAGTATTAAAGTCAATCACATAGATATATGTTAGAGAACATATGATCGGACATGACCCGCTAATGGGAACTCTACAGGATAGTTATATAAGTGTCATAAGAGTTTCCCATTACGACTATGAGTATAGTCCTTAGACCTTAGTTCATCATGATTTCTTACATATGAATTGGTCCGTTACATCTTTGTCAAACGTTATCCGTAACAGGTGACTATAAAGGCATTGATTGGGCGTATCATGAAGTATGTGAAGGAACAGGGATGGAACAAGATGGGATTTGTCCCTCCTATATAACAGGAGATAAATATCTCAGGGCCCATCGAAGATTTGATACTGAGAAATGCGTGGCCGCGCTCAAACGAGGTGATTGTCAGTCGTTTATTTTTGTTCAGTATAAATCGGAGTTCGATGAACATGATTTTGGTTGAATAAGGATGACACGGTTCTTGCCTTATGCCATAATCGAGATATAGAGACGAAGGGATTATAGGAATAGATGATTCCAGTACAAGTGGGAGATTGTTGGGAATGTCCTGAAATCACACTTGTATTCACTCTAATGATAGTTGTATTGTCGAGATTAGACAGTCATATGATACTAGGTGATCATTATGTTTTGCTAGAAGCCGCTTATGATCTATGAGTTATGAACTCATTGCTTGTATTATATGATCCTACAGGGTCACACACCTAAGCAAATAGGATTCACTTTATAAGGGAATGATCATTAATGTAATGATCTGGATAATGTGTATTTGATATACATTATAAACATGTTTTAAAGGCAGTGTCGATCGACACTATAGTAGTGTCGATCGACACGAGGGTTTGACCGAAATATGATTTTGGTTTAATGACTTAATTGATTTTGAATCGGTTTAGGATCAATTAGGTTTTCTCCAGGACCTATATAAAGGAGATATAGGTCACGACCTGGAGACAGAGAGTTTTTGAGAAAACCCTTTCTGACAGCCGCCTTTGAGAAACACATAAATCCCTGAAAGATCCGGTTCCAGGAACTAGCATCCCTGCGGATTCCTATTTGTGTGCGTGTAGACTATCGGTAGAGGCACTACATTTGAAGTGCTCTAAATCTCGGAGTCCCTGATCTATTTCCGCTGCATAACTCCAGGTATATTCGAGATCTGTTCTTATAGATTCATTGTTTACAAACCCTAGATCCTAGGTAAAGGAACTTTCGTTAGGTTGTTTAATAGAGATTAAACTTGTGAAAACCTGAGTAAATTCCTACAAGTTTTATGAAAAAATTTTAATCATTTTTATTTAATTTTGTGGCATATGAAGAAAAAAACATTTTTAGTCTAAACTTATTCTCTGAACCTAAACTTATTCTCTCCAATCCATTATATTATTAAAAATGTTAACAAATTACTAAAAATAACTTGAATCACAAGAAAATTTTTTATCAAGATATTCATATTTCATTTTCCATCAAAATGTTTATTTGATTTGAACTAGCCATCAACTTTTGATAATGAAATATATGTTATGTTTTTTATCAACGCGTGTAAGAGCAAGAGAGAGAAAGAGAGGGAGAAATGGTTTTTGAATGAAAATTGAAACTTTTCATTAGGCAAAACGGTTTTAAGAGTGGCTCGTTCACAATGGTGGACGTGGTGTACTCTTGGTTGCCTACGAAGTGCGGTAAGTGTGGCAATTTGGGTCACAAAGCCTCTCATTGCCTTGGAACTCATGTATCAACTTATGTTCCAGTTGTAGATCCTATCATTACCACAGTTACGGTTGATGTTCCTATCGTCTCAAGTTCTGTACTAGCTACTGCTACAGTCGTTGGTACAACTATTGAACTTATCTCTGATGTTAACTCTGTTACAGCTGCTGATATTGATACAGTCGTTGCCACAACTCCCAAAACTGTCTCCGATGTTATCTCCGTTACTGAATCTGCTCATGCTACAACCATTGCTACAACCACTGATGAGCCTACCTCTAATGTTGTCTCTGCTATTAATGTTGTCATTAATGATACAGTGGACAAAACCCCTCTTACGGTTGATAATACAACCATTGCAACCACTACTACTATTCTGGAACCTCCATCTGCTTATGTATTTACTGCTACATCTGTTACAAACCCTGAAACAGATGTAAATGAAGCTTCACCCATTGTTGAAGTTAGGGACCAAGGTATTAACTCTTCTTTGGGCATGACTGATGGAGATGATCTCATGGATATGAGAGCTCAAGAAAATAATCAGTGTGAATTATGGGATCCTCACACCAAACCTTCTCAAGACAATGACATGACTCTTTCAGCTCAACGGATCTTGCGGGAAAGGCCAGTAAAACCAACCCAAAAGATGCAAGAGATGGAGTGGAATGTTGTCGGAAGTCGAGGAAGGCGTGGTCGTCGAGGTGGCCACAAGTAGTCTCTCGGGATTTCACTACTAGATATTCCTTTTCTCTTAAGCGTGTGTGTATCTTTATAAGTATATGCATCTATACAATGTGTTTACTTATTTACTCTCTATATCTACTGTAAGAACTGTATGATCCTAAAGATCATAGCCTTGTAGTAGTTACTTTGCATTTTCAATAGAAAACCCTTTATCAAAAAAAAAAAAAAAAACGGTTTTAAGAGCTAGATTTCGGTCTAATTTTTTTTTAAAGCAATTTGGCTCCACATGAATAACCAAAGGGTCTCATATAATTAAAGGTTTGGTTGAAAAAAAAAACATTATGCAAAACTCACATGCCATTTACTTTTCATTTATTAGTTGGTTTTTTTAATAAATCTTATTTTAATCATTTAAATTTATGAATTATAACCAATTATGAGAATTATCACACAGATAATTATACAAATCATTAATGAACTCTTTAATAGTCCACTGAATTAAGGAGACGACCACAAAAGAATCCACAAAAAATAATATTTCAATAAATAATTAAATTACATTAAAAAGTTAAAATCAAATGTCAACCGATTACCGGAATATATTTGAAAAAGTCGGATTTCTTACCATCGAGAGTGCTATAATGTGAGTCAACCGATTACCGGGATTATAAACTTAACTATCAACTTTAATATAGAGTCAACGAGAATGGCACATGCCATTTATTTCAAACATTGACTCCCTTAAGTTAATGGAACTATAACAAATATACACTTGTGCATACTTTAGAGTTTAAATCCATTAAATTATAAATTCATTGTACGAAAACAAAATTCATATTATCAATTCCAATAAACTAATGAAGAAAGTAAAGAGGAAGGTAGAATGTTTGACTATGATCCTTGAAAGAAAATTAATTTGGAGTTAAACATCAGGTATAAAACCCATATTTTTAATTTAAACGCTGGCTTGGGTTTCTTGTTTCCTCAAATAAATTAATCTAAACAAAGCGTAGTGAATAATGAACAACCAATAAACACTAGTGATTCAAATTAGATTTGGTGAAATTCCACTATTAGGTAAACACTAGTGGATCTTTAGCCCGAGATCCACGATTTCGCAACACAAACATGTGCAAGTTGGGATGTGCCTTACCCATTAACATCGTGTCATCGGGTCGGTGTACATACTACAAACACATGAATTATTTAATTATCATTCCAAAGAAAATTCGAACTTACGAAACTTGCATGCTTTCTATAAAAAGCGGGTACATGAGGAATACGATCATTCATATCCTAAGAAAAATCAAAAGCAATGAAGGGAGATATAAAGTGCATCAATAGGTTCTACGTTGGATTGGTGGTCATGTTATATGCGTTCACGGTCATTGTACACCTCGAAGCAGCATCGGAAACAAAGACATGTTTCGTAAGAAAGAGTCCATGCTTCCTTAAGAAGCAGACTTGTCCAAAGCAATGCCCTTCGTTTTGGCCTCCCAATGGCAGCTCCAAAGCATGCGTCATCGATTGCTTTAACCCTATATGCAAAGCCACTTGCCGAAGTAAGTAACAATATGACAATCATTTCATAATTAATGCTAAATCAATATCGTAAGAATCATGAACCGTTCTTCTTCGGCCATACAAAGCTACTCGCCTATATGCGCCACACTATGAACGGTTTAACGAGTTAAGGAAATATCATATTTCGCCTCCATGGTTTTGTTTTACAAATTGTTTTAGAAATGTTGATCAACGCTTTCCTTTAACCTTAGATCCATATATTACACTTTTTCTATACGAGTTTACACGGTCTACCATAACTTAGTAGAATGCATGCATGTTGCTTGAAATATTATGTCATACCGAATTATAGTCTCTCTTTTTTTGGGTCAAAATTATAATCATAACCTATATTTAACTCAAAAAAATAATCATGCTATATAACAGATAGGAAGCCTAATTGCAACGGCAAAGGATCAGCATGCTTAGACCCGCGATTTATCGGCGGTGACGGTATCGTCTTCTACTTTCACGGTAAACGCAATGAGCATTTTGCACTCGTCTCCGACATTGACCTTCAAGTCAACGCACGTTTCATTGGTCTTAGACCTCCTGGCCGAAACAGAGACTTCACATGGATTCAGTCCTTGGGTTTAATCTCCGGCCCCAACAGTAAAACCTTTTCACTCGAGGCAACAAAGGCCGCGAAATGGGACCACCAAGTCGACCATCTCCGTCTTTCATACGAGGGAAAAGAGATCACTTTACCAAAAGGAGATTCAGCGGTGTGGAGTCCTCCAGATGGCTACATCCATATCGAGAGAACTTCAAACATAAACTCCGTGCTGGTCACTTTACCAGACGTTGTCGAGATTTGGGTCAATGTTGTCCCGGTGACAAAGAAAGACGACATGATTCATAAATACATGACACCTGAGAATGACTGTTTTGCCCATCTCGAAGTTCAGTTTCGGTTCTTGAGATTATCCCCGAACGTGGAGGGTGTCTTAGGAAGAACATACCGAGAGAACTATCAGAACCCGGCAAAACCAGGGGTGGCCATGCCGGTCGTTGGTGGGGAAGATAAATACAGAACGGCGTCACTTCTTGAAACAAGTTGTAATGCTTGTGTTTACTTCGGAGGCTCAAGCAGTTTGGACAAGATCGAGCCACTGTTACAAAATCAAAACACTATTGATTGCACCGGTGGATCGACCAGTGGTGTTGGAATCGTCTGCAGGAAATAAATGACGGAGGTGTTGATGATATAGTTTAACTTAAAGTTGTGTGTTTTAATAATATTTGTTGGTCTTACAACTAGGTTTTGTACACGTTACATGTTTTAACAACCGTTTCAAATTATAAAATCAACCAAGGTGTACTTAATGTGTCTTTTCTTGCATTACTTATCTTTTGTGACTTTTCTGGATGTTCTTTTCATCCGTAACCTATATTTTCTTAATAGTGAGAAGACATCAGTACAAAAAATAATAACAGGGTGTCAAATGGCCAAGTTAAGATAATAGACCTGTAGCTAGACTAGGGCATGAGACACGGTCGTTTTTGCCGTCACATGTTCCCCTCCGGGAAAATTCCATCTAGATGATGCATTTCCCAACCGTTTGATGCAGACAAAGCAATGATGAAGCGGATTGTCTCAATACGGGTTACCGGTGCAAATACCTCATCAAAATCTATACCGTGTCTTTGTATATAGCCCTTTGCCACAAGTCTTGCTTTGTGTTTGTTTATACTATCGTCCGAGTTACGTTTTATCTTAAAGACCCACTTTAAGCCGATTGGTTTGCATCCAACAGGAAGATCAACTAAACTCCAGGTTTTGTTCTTTATTATTGACACCATCTCTTCATCACAAGCATCTCGCCATACCTTTAGCTTGTTTGCTTCTTAGAAATCCCCTGGTTCTTCATTAATCACTAGTAAGAGATGTTCTCCTTCAATCTCTGCTAACAATACGTAATCTTCCAAGTAACGTGGCCTTGTGGCTTCTCTTGATGATCTTCTTAAGAATGGTGCTGGTTGAGACTGTTCTAATCCTCCCGAATTCTCTTGTTGATCACCACCATTCTCTTCTTCGATCGCATCATTACCCTCACTGTTTTCCTCTGTTTCCTCTGTTTCATTAGCAACTCCACTTTCATTATTATTTCCAAAATCTCCGAGGCTAAGAGTAAACGTTCTCGATTCTGTAGAAGCTCCCTCTCAATTTCTCCACTTCTAACTTTTGCTTTCATCAAAAATCACATCTCTGCTTACTATGATTCTCCGAGTAGATGGATCTAGGAGATGGTAAGCTTTCGAACCAGGTTTTGTCCCTAGATGCACTAGCATTCTGGACCTATCATCAAGTTTTTTCAAGTGTGGAGTCTCAATCTTTGCATAGTTAATACAACCAAACACCCTTAGATGCCCTACATTCAGCTTCTTCTTTTTCAATGCTTCATATGGTGTTTGATCCTCTAATACTCTTGTTCCGACTCTGTTTATTAGATAGGTCGCATGTCTCACCGCCTCTCCCCATAAATAATTCGGCATACTCATGTGTTTTAGAATGCTCCGAGTCATCTCTAAAAGTGTCCTATTTCGTCTCTCAACCATGCCGTTTTGTGAGGTGTGTAGGGAGCTGTTAGATGTCTATTGATCCCATTACTCTCGCAAAAACTCTAAAATTCTTGAGAGACAAATTCTCCACCTCTGTCTGTTCGGAAGGTCTTTATGGTAGACCCGATTCCTTGCTCAACTTGTGCTTTGAACACCTTGAACTTCTCGAATGCCTCGCTCTTTTCTTTCAACATAATTGACCACATGTAACGAGAATAATCATCAAGCAATACAAACATATACCTCTTTTGCTCACCTGTAGGAGGTGAGATTGGTCCGCAGAGATCCCCATGAACAAGCTCTAGCACCTGTGATGCTCGATAAGATGTTGATTGTGGAAACACTTTCCTTGCTTGTTTTCCAAGTAAACATGAAGAATATGTTTCTGTTTCTTTTGGCGCACTAGAGATTACCACGATTAGTTCTTTTGTCACCATTGACTTCAAAGTCTCAAAATTAACATATCCTAGATGAGCATGCCACCTTGCTGAATCACTAGTAGCGACAAGATGTAGACACTTTGATGTTTCAACCTCTAAAGCCACCTTGTACAATATGTTCTTAGATCGACTTGCTTTTGCCAGAAGGTTTCCGTCTCGATCACGTAGTGTTAAATAATCTTCTTTCATCCTAACATCACAACCACATTCCGAAGCTTGTCCAAGGCTTATAATATTGCTCTTAAGATCCGGTATGTAGTAGACATCTACTAGCAACTTCCGTTCTCCTCCTTTGGTTATAAGCAGAATCGAGCCCTTTCCTTTTATATCAATACAGGAGTCATTTCCAAACCGTATTTTTCCAGTGATCTTTATGTCAAGTTTGTAAAACTAAGCACTATTCCCTGTCATATGGTTGCTAGCTCCATTGTCTAGGTACCATTGGTTGTGCGAGCACGTCTCAAAGTCTTTTGGCTTCACATTCTTCTCATTAAGAAAGACCACCTCGTGCATCATAAGAGATTCAGTCTCATGAGTGTCGTCTTCTTCCTTCTCGTGTGATTCTTGAAGCTTAATGAGTTTAAGTAATTGATCTGGGCAATTCGAAGCATAATGTCTTATTTTATCACACCAGTAACAAGTGATCTTGGATTTGTCCCTCTGTTGATTATGTTGGTAACTACCTTCTTTTGGTTGATAGTTGTAGTCTCGTTGTTGGTAACCAAATTGGCCACACCCCCTTCCTCTGCCACGACCATACCCAAAACCTCTTCCTCTGCCCCCGTCTTGGTAATAATCATGTGACTGCGATTTCGTGTTAGCATACATAAGCTTGTTTTGACCTTCCTGAGACTCTTCCTCATCACAAGTTCATTCTTCATAAGTCTTTAACCGTCCAACAATGTCTTCAAAGGTCGTTGTGTTGAAGTCAAGAATCTGATCGAGAGCTGCAATTATGTGTATGTACTTTCTTCTTGGTAAGCTCTTGAGAAATTTCTTAACAATCTTTGATTCTTTAATATTCTCACCCAAAGCCGACGATTTTGTAGATATGTCTGAAAGTCTACCAGCAAACTCATCAATCGTATCGGTCTCCTTCATCTTCAATTTATCAAATTCAGCCATAAGAGTCTGCAATCTTGCTTCCTTTACTCTGTCTGTGCCAAGGTTTCATGTTTTGATAGAGTTCCACACGGCTTTTGCAGTTTCGAGATCACCAACTTGTAAGATTAGCGATTCAGGTATGGACTGAAACAAGAGGGCTCTGGCTAGGTCATTCTTCTCTGCTTCATCCGATCCAGGATCAATTGTTTCCCAAACTTTGTGTACTCGGAGTGCAACCTTCATCGTCATGGACCAAACCGTGTAATTGGTGTTGTTTAACATCGGACATTGTATGGATGAAACTCCTCCTTCCTTCGGCCTAGTGGTTGGTGTTGTTGTGGCTAATTCACTCATGTTTCGAATGATCTTCGTGACTTCTTAACCTTTGAATATCGAAACCTAGAGGCTCTGATACCAAATCTAGAATTTGAATACTTGGATTAAGAATATAAAAGCACTTCTTTTTATTAGCTTTAGAAACTAACTCAAAACTAAAGCTTCGTAATCTCTCTCTCTCAAATCCTCAAAGGTATACCACAACTTGGTAACTCTTTATATAGAGAAGAGTTTCCTAATCTTAAAAGTAAAACTTACATATTTAGATATCTCCTAAACATGACATTTTCCTAAACTCTTTGGGATAACTTATTACTCAAGTTATCTTTCAAGCTTATCCAACAAAACCTCATAATTCTTAGTGATTTTCCATTCTTCAAATTGATCATTTTTATTTCTTTGGAGACTGCTAGGTTGGCTGAATATCACGTAACCAAAATATCCTTGGACAAAAATATAAAAACATGGAAGCATAAAAATAACCAAAGTTTTCAGTCCATCTACTCAACCATAGCAAAGATACCACGTGAGTTAGATGAAACGATGACGATTTTTTTTTTTGCTTTTCTCGGATGAGTTGCAAAAGGAGAAGGACGATTGCAAGTTGTGACCGCCGAGTTGCAAAGTACACTTACATTCTTATTCGACCACAAAAAAAATGTATATCTTATATATGTACCAACCCTAGTTGTTGTAGTCCCAACGATATAAATGTGTATATTGTAAATTATGGTGCATGTCGAAGAATTTTACTGAATTTTTGCGGTGTGGGTAAAATTATGGTCTCCTTCTTCAATCTTGTTTCTTACCATTTACCACTTTGTTCTCTTTCTATAAAGCACTAGGGGTTCAAACAGCGTTTTGAAACCCGGACCGAACCGGGGTCGGTCCGGGTTCAACCGCGAATCGGAGAGCTACCCGGGTTTGGTGTTTTTTTTTTTCCAACCAAACATTGTATTATATGAAATTCTCCGTATTGGTTATCCAAAGTGAAGCTAAATTGCTTACATTAATAAAAGAAAAAGACCGAAAACGAGCCAAAGAATATGCTTGCAGATTTGACTCAGGTTTAATTATTTAATATCAAATTTTGCATATTTTCAGATTTTTTCCTTATCTTTTTATGATTAAAACTTTTAAAAATAAATACTACTTTTGAATTTCATTATTTTCTTCACTAATTTAAAGTTTCCAAAATTTTGGATTTATAAATTTTACTTTTTGTTTTCAAACTTTGACTTTTACTTGAATGGTTGAATTTGATGAAATCAAATTTGAAGGATATACTTTCTATTTAGATATTATAGTTATAGAAAATTGTTTATACTAGTTATAGAAAATTGTTTATACTACATTGATCCATGACCCAAAATCTTTGCCGGTTTGGTCGCGGTCCGCTTTTTAAAAACATTGTGTTCAAATCTCAATTATTAGACTAGAATAACACAGAAGTACGTTATCTTAGACTAGAAAAACAAAATTACGTAATTTACGAGGGTTACAAATGCAATCATTAAAAATGAATGAGCATCGTACAAGATTCAAGTGCGCGGGGTAAGCTATCCTGCGCACACCCAGAGAGCGCCAGGCTGGGCAACCGTGCGGACCATAACGGAAACCTTCATGCTCTCATCGGATCCATCCGTTAACTGGTTTCCCGATCCCAAATGAACGGTCTCAATTTCTTCTCTTCCCCTTTCCCCACCACCACCACCGGAGACGATGATGACTGGGGAGATTTCGTCGACTCTTCCCCTCGCGTCGACTCTCTATCGGATCGAAACGGTTCCGATCCGGCGCCTTATCGGATCGACTCGGAGAAGAAGAGCCAGGTTACTTCTCGTGGTCCGGTGCCACTGTCGGTGTTCGGAGAGGAGGAAGAAGGAGATGATGATGATGAATCAGGTGCATCATTTAATTTCTCATTCGATTCGTTTTCCAGTAAACGTAATGATGGCTCTGGATCTGTGAATAGAGTAGTGAATACGAATGATCCTAAAGTTGGAATTAGTGGTTTGATCGCTAATCTGTATAGAGAGAACGGGCATAGTGACCTCACCAATGGGCTGGATTTGCCGGAAAAGAGTCGTAGCAATCTCGGAACGAATGGAATTGACGAAAAGTCCCGGAAAATTGAACATTCATCTGTTAACTTAGAGACATTGAACTGGAATTCATTGAATTTAGATACAGAGAGGACAAGCAATGGGATGAATTCAAGTAGTATTGGGGTTGCTTTGGATCCAAATCATTCAGATTGGGGATTTACCGATAAGAACGATGATGGTTGGGAATTTAAGACTGCAGAGGCTATGTTTCAATCTGCAGATGGAGGCTATAAGGTAAGCTGTAATTAATCATCTTCCATTTCTTATTGTCTCTCTATAGATCTAGCGAGGAAATCGTATAAAGCCTTTTGTAACGTTTTGATATTTTTGTATAGTCTTTTAAAATACCAAGTGCATCTTTGTTATGCTTTTAGACTAGGAAATCTTAAGGAAGAATGAAGCTTTATGTTGACCTTGTCAGAGAGTTGTTCTAATGCGCTTTTGCATAACTGTATTCTAGCAGGAGGAACAAGAGAACACTAAAAATGGATCTGTTGTGGTACCGAATGCAACAGATTTAAGTTCAAGCGTCTGGAGTTCACCTACAAATGGAACAGGTCCAAATTTTGATACTGGTAGAGTAGATGCAGTTCAGTCAGTTTTTGAACCGGAAAACAGAGATGATGATGATTGGGGAAGTGACGGATGGGAGTTTAAGGTTGCTGAAGCAGGAGAGCCAAAGAACGATTTAACAAACAAGGTACAATCCTCATTTCATAATACCAATCTTTGCATTGGCAGGTGCTACAAGCTTTACTTGCTGTGTGTTTGCAGGAATCTAACGGCTGGGGGCTCGGATTTAGTTTTGAACCCGTTTCTAAAATTGAAACAGCGAATTCTTTTCAATCAAACTTCGAGAAAGAGCCGCAAAAGAGGGAAAATGGCTCGATTTCCTTCCCAAGCGATGCAAGTGTAAATTCTGAAGGAACTTCATGGGCTTTTAAGCAGCCATCTTTGGAAACTGTAATCGAGAAAGAGGTAACGTATCTTTCAAGCAATGCAAATGTGAATTCTGTACAGTGCTTGATTCATAATGTGGATAATACTTGTTATTTTTTTGTTTTCCCTGCAAAACTTGGGCTTCACAATAAATTTTTTCTGCTGGCTTTGAAATGAACATGTTTTGACGTTTAATGATATCATTACATTGAGGTTGGTAATATGTCATACTGTACTAGTAAATTTACTTTGTTTGACATGCTACTATTCATCCGTTCTTTTCTTTGTAGTTAACAGTAAAATCCGAACTTTGCTGAAATTGCTGTTGGTTTCGTATTTACATCTTACTGAAGATGTTAATACGCCTATTCAGATCTGTTATTAAGATTGCCTTTCATTAATAAATCTTTTCTTTACTGTTCTCCAAAGTTGAAGCCTATATAAACTTCACATTGTGTAGCTAAATGGAAGTGCTTTTTGATATTCTTGATTTTGTGCTTACCTGCATCCAGGAAAAAGAAGTGCAGATCAAGCCCAAGGGTCTCTTGCCACTGTCCTTTTTCGAGGATGAGAAGTTGGAAACCTCTGACACTTTGGTTCATGAGGATAATCTTGTTTCAGTCTCCGAGTTCTCCATGAAAGAGAAAACTAAGGCTCAAAATCCAACTGTGTCAATCAATGATCTAATATCAAGTTTATACAGTCAGGTGGAAGAGAAGAATGCTGTTAATCTGCCAGAAAAGTCTGTAATGGCTGCAATTGATTCTAACTTAGTAAATGGTGAGGATGATTCATGGGAGTTTCA
Source organism: Draba incana (assembly GCA_963576765.1). Taxonomy (NCBI): domain Eukaryota; kingdom Viridiplantae; phylum Streptophyta; class Magnoliopsida; order Brassicales; family Brassicaceae; genus Draba; species Draba incana. Next base: position 6,681,622 of record OY755215.1, on the reverse strand, counting down.
GGGATCCATAAAGACCATAACAGATCCGAGTATAGCAGAAGGTGGTGATGAATTTGACAGTACTTGGGAGTTTCAAGGTCCTTCACTGGCCTTGACAAACTCTGATGTTGCCGAGGGTGTCGATGACTCCTGGCAGTTTCAAGGTCCAACAGAGCCTGTGAGAGATTCCACGTCAAGGAAAGGAGATAATGGTTCATGGGAATCTAAACATTGTTCCACTGAAAATGAAGTTGGGAATCGATACTCTGTTCCAGATGGTTTTGGAGAATTGCATGAAAAAACAGTAATTAGCATAAAGCATAAGGATTACCAAGATCTATTTCATAAGCTGAAAACTGAATTATACTACATTGCCTTAAACCATCTTAAGACTTTAAAGGTCAGCACAGCAGACTTTTTGTGTTCGGATCTTCTGCTACGTAACACGTTCTTTGTAGTTTTGTACATCCCATCTTTTAATTTTCATTACATCATTTGAAGTTTTGAACTTTTGGAATTTGAAGGAAGCTGGCGACTTGGCTGCTGGTTCTGATGAAGTCGCTGAAGTTCAAAAATGTGAAGGTGAAATCCAGGTAGGTATATTTGCTGTTTACATGAATTTTGCTTTAGCGAACCATAGAATACAAAACCGACTCATGTCAGATTACTTTTGAATTTACAAGGAAATTGTCATCTAAAAACTGATTTAGATGTAAAACTGGATTTGCAGCCACTTTATTCCTTTTCTAATTTTCTGTGTTGCTTCTCTAGGATCTGCAAAAGTGGCTGAACGGTGATGTTTTGGGCAGTGAAGTCAACCTAGAAAATCTCCAACCTAGATCCTCTGGCATTACTGAACTTTCTAAATCTCTCCAGGAGCCAAAGTTTCGAGTAGTTTCAGAAGATCTCCTGCCACAGAGATTGTTATTAGTTAAGTTCTATCGGACCTTCTTGGTGCCCTTTATTTTGAAATGAAAGCTTTTAACATGAAAATTATTACACTGAAATCAACATGTTATCACAGGCAGAGAAGGACTGGAAAACAACGGTTGAACTTCTCAAACATGCCACGTTGACCCTGAAGATCTTAAACTTGGGTGCACCTGAGCAACAGTCGAAATACACTTCAACTTGGCTTGTAATTGCTTCGGTCTGTGCTCAAGAACTACGACATGCTGCATCCATTTGGAAGCAGGTGATTAAAAACGATGTTCAAGAAGAAATCCTATCTAAACCTCAAGGTAACCACCATTAAGCAAATCAATCATCTTTCAGCATTTTCATCAACCTTGACTGATTTGTATTCTTTGTAATCAGGCAAGAGCTATGCTCTCTCAGTGTGGGAAATTTACAGAGTAGTGAAAATTCTGAGAGCGTCGACGAGATTATATAGACCATGGATTGTATTAGCTCCGACATCATGCAATGTATTGGCTGTTCTGGACGAGTGTGTGAAGTTGTGGTTAAGCTCTGGATTAGAAGAAGCTCTTCTGAATAATTTCAACCGTCGTGAAAGACTTGGCCGTGACTATTCTGCAGATCAACTTCTAAAATCAATCAAGAATATAGACGAACTTGACGCTTTCACGCTTCACACCTGCATCACCTCAGCCACATCACCCACCTGCTACATCTCTGGCTTAAATACTGAGATAGTACCAGGTACGTTACTTCCAACAATTGCATCTAGAAACATTATCTAGACCTTAAGGATGCATTGTTCATGATATGAAATTCCGAAATGAACGTGCCTATGTTTAAGAATATATTTGGTCTCACTTGGATCTATGAAGCAGGAATCAAGACCGTGGAATGGAACGGAGAGCATTACTTGGTACCGCTTGCGAATCTATGGGCCAATCTGATCAGCCGCGATCCACCCAGCCTTCCGGGCTACCATTTTCCTACCGTCTCTTAGAAGAAACCTACACTGCCCTCATGACTCATCCAGCAAGCCATTCTCACCGGACCAAGACTTATATCCTTCCATATACCAACCTATACTTATTTGTTTATAATATTTAATTTGTTTTGGCTTGTTTATTTGTATTTTATTATATGGAATGGGTTTGGTCTCACTAATTGACCAATGCCCAGGTTTTTACAGAGGATATATTTTGTAACGAACGAAGCAATAAGCCAATATAATCAGTTCTTTTTTTTTTGTGTCACAGTAGATGTTCACAGTAAACTACTCATGGCAATGCAAATGCAAATGCAAATGAAGTCGTTGGACTAATGTACGGCACATATTTTGGCCAAAGAAGTACCCGAGTATTTTTATCCAACTTACCTTACTCTTATTTTTATCGATGTAATGCGGGAGTAGTTTTAGATAAACGAACTATCCTTACTCTTTACTCGCCATTAACCGATCATATACCTATAACGACGAGGCCTAACTATATAAGCAAAACAATGTGAATTGCCATATATCGCATCCATCAAAGTAAGATTCTACATTGTACATTGTCATACCATAATTCCCGTATATCTTTAAGAAAAAATACAAAAAAGCGAAAACTTTTTATCAATTAAAAGGTTCTACATTCTTAGTTTCTCAAAGTAATGCTTAAGACTCCAACAAAACCAAAGCTAAAACTCTATTACTTAATAAAAAGATTCTTCTTCCTAGGATCTTTCACTTCAATCTCCCAATGCCTATCAGGCAAACTATTGTTCTTAGCGATTCTTCTCCACTTCTCAATCCTGTACACCATATGCTTATTCAAATCACAATAACCCTTCAACTTTTCTGACATCTTGTCATATACATTCCACCATTTCTCGTGCATCGAATCACTTGCAAACACGTGTTTTTCTATCATGTCCCAATTGCAATCATAGTCTCTGTAACATACCCATGGCTTCAGTCCCAAGTAGTGAACACCCTCTAGATTCTCCGAAACATTGTGTGTTCCTTTGTCTTTTTCGTCGAAGTACTTCATTGTGTTCACACGTCTCGAGAACCTGTGCCACCATACAAAGATCTCATTGAGGAATCCCTGGTCTCCTCCATTGTATGACCTGATCTTTAACGATTTCTCTATTAGATCTTGAAACATACATGGCGATGGCTCAATAACCTGATGCACCCAAAAAAAATATATTACTACGTTCGTAAGATATACGATTTCCTTCGAAAAACACACCAAATAAAAAGGAACTCTTCAGAAAATACTCCAAAATTTTCCAAGTAAAATAATTCAGCCAAAAAATTCCAAATTTTCAATAAATTTATGTTCAAAACCAATTGGCAATGTGTGGATTGGCTCATGTCTCATATATATTAGTTCAAATCCATTCCCACTTCTGATGTGAGATATATTTTTCACAAACAATTACGTCACAATATGTAGATTACCATTTCACCTTTTCTAATATAGCTAGAAGGTTTAGCCAAATAACTTAAAATATGTTTGACCAATAACACTATTTTTTTGCCTTACCATGATTCCGGAGTTAAATAACACTCCGTCATTGCCTGAAGCCGAGAGTTGCGGATAGTAGAAGAGATAATCAAGCTTCTTAAGGATGATGATATCTGCGTCTATGAAGATAAGTTTATCATAGTCAGTTACTTGCCACACACGCAATTTGCTATAGTTCCATTCATTGTAAGAGTCTTCCTCCGAGAAAGGGCTACGGATTCTCTCAATTAGCCGGAGATTCCAACCCGCAGAGCTGAGACCGATAAGGGACCTGTTGGTTAAGGATTGATCATGGAGGAGAATCATGTCCTTAGTCGATCCTGATTGTCTTATGCTTTGTGCTAAGGCTATTGCTCCACAAACATAGGCCTCTGACGAGTGTAGTACTGTCACATACCCGACGCGTAACCTACGGGGTAAGGCTGTGACCGCCTTGGATGTAAGATTATCTTCATTTTTCGGTCTCCAAGCTTCTTGTCCTGTAAAATTTATGAGTGAGATTAGGAATAAAATTTATTGAAAACGTGCATGAAAGGAAAGAGTAAAAAGAGCCACTAATACAGAAAACTATTCAGGCGTGTTAATCAATATAATCTGATCCAAACTTAAATTTCAATTTAAAGTTGAAAGTTTGGTTTGTGATCCACGTCCATAATTCTCAAAGTAGGAAAATAAAGAATTTTAGGTGAGATAGTACAAAATGTTATAATGGTTTTATTTGAAGTGGAATATTATGGTAGTATTTTAAATATCATGATACTATTTAAATATGCAAAAAGAAACAATGTTTTTTTTTTTTTTTTTTGTCAACAAGAACTTTTATAATCGTCCAGCTTATAGTAAAACTTTGAGAATTAACTCTAGCAGACTTAAACATGATAAAGAATCTGCATCTACATTTGCTACTCGAGATTACGTCAAAACATAAACATGATAATAAATTAATTAAGGAAATCCATACTGTGCAGCACGAATGCACGATCTAATCGCACCAACAATTAACCTATTTTGTATTACTTCTACCTACTTTTCATTAAAAACAAGTACGGGTTAGCAAAGCAATAATGATCCACCAAAAACTCTATCCCATAGAACTTAACTAGAAAACAAGAAATGCACATTCCATATAATTAATTACTTATGAAATCTATATATATAAAAAGGTTGAAATTGTTTTCTACATTATGAAAAGAGAGCATTATTCAAAAAAACATTCGGTCAAAATTTTAAAATTAATATTTCTAAACAAGGAAAAAGAGAAAGGGGGAAATTTTAAACTTACCAAGTTGAGCAAATGGAGAAGCAATGCGACATGAACCAACAGGCATGAGAAGCTTTTGCTTCAACCTCGGGAGATAAGGCTTATACACCCAATAATCTCCCCCGCGCCTCACGCGCTCGTCGCACCTGAAGATCTCATGCATGGGCCCACATGACCCAATGAACACAACGTACACCGTCTGGTCAACCCTCCTTAACCCACTCTGGACCGCTAGATTGGCCGCAGCCAAGTTAACCTGGAGCCTGAAAACATCTCTTAGTCCTTTATTCTCCGACCATCCGTCGCACGGAACTCTAGCCACAATGACGTCCACGTCAGCATCCGTCTTAGGGAGAGGGATCTCGGGGCAGTTAGAAACTTCTTCGTCAATCCACTCTGGGAACAGACTTTTCCAAGTCACATTCACCGGGATGGGATCGAGCGACACGTGGACGTTGTCAACTATCAACTGTCCACGAGCCTCGAAACTCTCACGTTCGTGTTCATCGATGTTAAGGAATCCGACTCGGATTTGCTTTTCGGGTAGATAGTTACGGACGGCACGGAGCCATCTTGGGTTTTTGTTGACGTGCGGCGAAGGAAGATCAATCCGTAACTCGGACGATGGAGAAGTGATTTGCTTTAGCAGAAAAAATGGTTTAAAAGCTAAGATAAAACCGAAAAATGATAATGAGATTAGTATTAGATAGACCATGAAGATTTTTGCTCTAGAATTCTGAGTTTTAATTCCCATCTTTAAAACTCTCTCCTCTGTACTTTGGTACCTATAAATCTTTGCACGCATCTTCATTTGTTAGAGAAGGCTATATGTATGTCTAATTTTCGTTTGGTAATAGAAGGGCTTGATTTGCATGGACGCACGTTGGTGTGGAAAGTCAATTTGTGTCTCTCTCTCATTTTATGGGGTTGTTTGGTCCATTGGTTTGGTCTGATTATGCAAATCTAATAGTTTTATAAAGATTTGAATGTTGGCATTAGATTGTTAGGCCATTAACTTTCTAATACGATTCTGTTTACCATAATTACATTTTTGGTTCACAATCACCTAAGCCAAAAAAGAAAAATATCTCAATTTGTTTGTAGAGATCTAATTTATAGAGTAAAAATCAAATTATAACTTATAATTGTCGATCTTAAAAATGGTGCGATATACTATGTATCGGACAAATTCATCTCCCCATCCCCCTCCGCTGTTGCAAGTCAATATCTTAACCATTTCATTATTTCTTTTATATTTTTTTCTATATAAACTATGTAATACTAATTTCTTAAGAAGATACAAAATGCCAGTGAATAACAAAAGGGAAAATTAAGGAACTACACCAAAAAAATTTTAAAATTAGGAGAATGGGCTACGTGTTTTAAAATTAGAGAAATACACTTTTTTGTCTGTATTGCCCTTCACTCAAAACACGACTAAACAAAAAAAAAAACATTTTAAAAAAATATCTTCTCTATGCGTTGTCTCTTTCTTTTTTTCTCTCATAGAGATAGACAAAATTTTGATAGCTAAATCAGAGATACATGAGTGGAAACTGTAAATCGAATCCGTAAGCCTCTTAAATCGATCAAAATCAAGACAAATCTCCGGATACGATTTTGTTAAAGTTGGGTCTTTTCTTAAATCGAATTTGTTCTATGATGGGTTTGATGGTTATGCTTGTGCGCATGTTCTTTTTGAAATACTTTTTGTTTTAATCCGGTTGAATTTAAAGGTGAAATCGATTACCTCTTGATTTTGAAGAAAAAGTGGAGGATTCTCGATTCGTTTTTTTGTGGTTTTTTGAAACGTAAGAGAAAGTTTTGATTTTTTATCTCATTTAGCTTGATGGGTTGCAATTTTATGTCTTTCCAATGGGTTATTTCTTTAAACTTATTGTAATCTCCTTGACTTATGTTTTACTCGATGACATGGGAGGCAGAATCAACGAGTTGGAGCAAAGCATCAATGATGTAAGAGCTGAGATTGGAGTAGAACCCAAACCCAAAACACCGGCTAGTTCCACTTAAAAAAACCATGTGAGGATCTTTTTGCTTGTGGCAGCATCCGAAACAAAAAGAAGGATGAAATTTGTTTAAGAGCAGTATTATTACTTTTGAAATTCTCGTTTTAAGGACATGAAGTTGTTGATTGTTCATCAAATAGATTGATGATGTGGTACAATTATATGTCCTTGTACTTGTGAATTGCATTTATTTGATTTTCTTCTTCCATCTGTGGAATTGAAATTGAGTTTTCAGTTTTTACCAAAAATAAAATCAAGTATCTTGAACATGATTAAGTTCAGGTTCTGATGAACGATTCAATATCGAGTTTTTTCGTGTAATGTTGGTTCTAATATCTTTTTTTTTTGGGTTTAGTCGTGTTTTGAGTTAAGGGTAATACAGACAAAAAAGTGTATTTCTCTAATTTTAAAACACGTAGCCTATTCTCCTAATTTTAATTTTTTTGGTGTAGTTCCTTAATTTTCCCATAAAAAAAAGCTAAAATATCCCTCGAAATTAATTCTTTGTGAAAGAGAAAAAATAATTGCTAAAAACTAGTGTTTTTATACCAGTAACCGAACTGGAAAAGATCTTGGATCATGGATTAATATGGTCTAATCGGATTTGGAGATTTTTTTTGAAAGATAATAGTATACAATATTTTTCTATAACTACGGTGTCCAAATATATAAGTACAAAACTATTGTTGACAATGAAAACATTACAATGCTTTAACACTATAACTCCTTGTTGCAAATATCTAGGGGGGGGGGGGGGGGGGGTATTGGATGTGGTATTTCAGTGGATTTGATGGAGTTTGTGATTTGATTGGATTTAGGTGGATTTTGAAGATTTGTTATGATTTTGATTTTTAAATAATTAAAAATAGCAAATCCTGTTGTGTGATTGTGTAGGATTTTGATGGATTTCGTGTGATTTGCTTTTAATTTTGAGAGGATTGGTAGTGATTTGATATTTCTTTTATTCATAATTGTTTGTCTTCTTATAATACTCTCATATTCAAGAGATTATTTTTCTTCTCACATCATTTCTAGTTTTACTTCTTTGTAGTTCATATAAACCAGAAGCAAAATAAAAGAGAATTATAAAACAATATCTAAAAACCAACAAAACAAAGTAATAAAAACCCCCAAAGAAAATAACTTGTTTGATTATATTGTTTTCATAAAGAAGAAAAAGAAAAAAAAAATCAAACGTAAAATATGATTGTAATCACGTAGAAGAAGAATAACAAGAGCATAAGGAAGAGAAGATAACAAGAAGCAGGAAGAGACCACGACGAAAAATAAAAAATAAAAAAGATATATTTTTAAATGTTTTGTCCAAATCACATCTAAATTACACCTCTAGAGGTGTGATTTGTTAAGCCTAATTTATAACTATAAATGAATCTCAAATCACTTAAAATCCTCTTTTTAGAAAACATTGTTGAGTTTTGAATAACAAGGGATTTAATGTGGGTTTAACAAATCACAGTTTGAATAACACGGGATTGTATATTATTTTGATGTATTTGACATAAATTCCATGTTCAATAACACAGGATTTGGAAACGGATTTTAAAATCACTGGTTGAATAACAGAGGATTTTAGAAACACCATCAAATCCACTGAAATACAACATCCAATACACCCCCCTTAAATACCTCCAAATATTTTAAATCTTGTGGCATAAACCTTGTGCACGTTTCCCAATTTTGGTGGCGATCGAAGCCCCAATCCAGGGGACTACATTGGATGGCGTGGAAGAAACTCTGTTTACCCAAGAAGCAGGGCGGTATCAGATTTAAATCCTTCGAGAATTTTAATCAGGCCCTCTTGGCAAAACAGATGTGGCGACTGCACCAGTATCCAAACTCCCTAGCAGCCAGAGTTCTAAAAGGCAGGTACTTTCGTAATATGCATCATTTCTATGCACCAAAACCTAATCGCCCATCTTATGGGTGGAGAAATATTTGGTCCTCCAAGGAATTAATACTACAGGGAACCCGCAAAATTATAGGTAATGGATATGGTACGGCGGTTGGAAGGACAATTGGATACCAGACTCAATACCACGATCGGCGGTTAGTTTGGGCGATATCACCAATCCTCAGCTTCGGATATTCGATTTTATTCATCAAGGGAGCCAAAAATGGAATACACATGCCATATGGGCAATTGTGCACCCCCAGGATGTCCCAAGAATTCTCAGTATGAGGCTTCCTCCCCGAGTATCAGAGAATAATTTTTGTTGGCACTTCACCACATCAAGCCAATATACGGTTAAATCAGGATATGAACTAGCCAGATTACATAAGGATGCAGAAACACAGTTCTCACTCCAATTACCGTCTGATAACCCTCTCAAGGCCCATGTATGGTAAATACCTGCCCCAAACAAATTACGTCATTTTATATGGAAATCCCTAGCGGGAGCAGTGGCGGTAAACGAAAGACTCAGGTTTAGACATATCCGGGATCTTGGGAGCTGCCCTCGATGTACAGATCTTGAAGAGTCAATTAACCATGCGATATTTACGTGCCCATCGGCTAGGGCGGTCTGGTCTCTGGCTGGACTTCCGACAGAGGCCCCCTCATTCCCATCGGAGAGCATTAGAACCAACTTAGATACCCTCTTCTGGCGTATTCCTCAGACAAGAACCACATATGATGTCTCTCAGACTTTTCCATGGATCATATGGTATATATGGAAGGCGAGAAACGATAAAGTTTTTAAGGCGATGAATCGCGAGACAGCTGAAACCCTAGCGGTAGCCATTAAGGAGGCAAGAGAATGGACGGAGTCGAATATTGTAGTCCAAAGGTTACCCCTACAGACCCAACACACAGCAGACCCATCTTCAGCCACCTTCACATGCTTTGTTGATGGATCATGGAAGAGAGAAGACGGTACGAGTGGCGTGGGCTGGGTTCTGCAACTACAGGATGGAACAACAGATTTGTTGGGATTAAAAGGATATCACTGAAGCCTCTCTCCTCTTCATACAGAAGCACATGGTCTCCTTTGGGCCATGAAATGTTTACTCCAAAAACAGCGTTTTTACTCTACTTTCATCACAGATTCAAAAGATCTGGTGAAGATGGTGGAAGCGCCACATGAGTGGCCCGGTTTTGAACCAGAATTGCGTGAATTGGCAATCCTTCGGGAGTCTTTCCCCGAGTTCGAACTCATCTTCCGGCAACGGGAGAACAATACGAGAGCGGATTTGTTAGCAAGGAATGTACGCACGCGAAACATGATTTTTTCTTTTATTAGCACTTCTGTCCCCTATTGGTTTACGGATACAAACAATGTATTTGCCTAACTAATTTGGAAGTGTGTTTCATGACAAAAAAAAAAAACAAACAAACCTTGTGCACACCTTGAACTTGCTCATTTTAGAAGGAGAAAAATATAGGGTTGTATAAAAATACTCAATAAGAAAGTTACATGTCTCTTACTTATCCTAAAACAGTTAAATATAACATAAAACTTCCCGATAGATCATGCCACCAAATGTATTCACCCACATAGATGCAACTTCATAAATAATCATCTACACACATGCTTACACAACATATATCCCATCATCTACATACATGTAACTTCGCAACCATTGTCATCCACTACAGAAACAATAGTCATCTACACACATGAAATCTTCCTTAACAATGCATTGATCAATATTTATGCAACTTCTCAACCGATACCATCATTTACACATAAAAACATTACAATCAAGCATAGAAATAAAAGACAAGCCAAGTCCTTTTATTTTCCATATTTATTTGTTAACCTTTAGCATATACATGCTCAGATATTCATCTTCAGTTCAGTTCATTTCAAATCTATATGTCATTCACCACGTTCTCATAACATTAATCATCTCCATTTATTCGTTGAACTTTATTATCTCTTAGACTAAGTTTTAATAAATCAAGAACTCAATAAGAATTGCTTATGCTTAAACTTTAACATAGTCTAGTTTACAATTAGATTAAGACTTTAATCAAATAGGCCTTCACATATCTTTAGACCCAACTCTGGGGTTTCAACATAACAACGTTACTCTCGTGCTTTCACGTTGAGACAATAATGCCCTTTCTCAACCAATTCGTCAAGTAAGGACAACACCATTGATTAGCAAAACAATTTATCTTTTATGAGTTTTTTTTAATTTACTTCTTTTTTTTATGGGTACATAATTTTGTACACTGTTGAGCCTTATACCATCTTAACATTAGTTGACTGCAACCATTCCCAACATACCAAAAGTTCAAGATTTATCATTTACTTTCATTTTAATTCGCATTTAGAAATTCTATGTTCCCAACTATTACAAAAAAATATATATATCAATGGTAACTACGGCCCAATACAAAAAAAAAAAAAATAGTTGGACATAGAAATTCTAAATCCTTTTGATATCAAAGGTAAAAAATAGCGGTGAAGAGACTCTATGCGTGGGATAGGAGGAGGTGTCCGGATATTGATTGATTGGGATTGTGAGGGTTCCAAACACACACTGATTGGAAGTTCTCTTTACACTAACTGAAAGGTGCTCTAGGAACCAAATAACTCGAAGATGCTTTGTACACTTACGTGTTGGTGCGCCAAACACTTGATGAATGGAAAGTGCCTAATACACTGTTTAAAAGAAAATAAGCGTTTAATTCACTGTTTAAAATCCTTAAGAATGTGCCTCTGGTTTTACCCTGGTCCAAACCTCCTGCTGGATGGTTTAAATGCAATATAGTCATGTCGTGGTCTAAAAGGAAAGACTTACTTGGTGGAGCTTGGGTTTTAAGAGATGAGAAAGGGAGGGTTGTTCTTCATAGTCGAAGATGTTTTGCTTCCCAAAAATCTTTTGAGGATGCTAAGTTATTAATTGTTCTGTGGGCCGTTGAGAGCATGGGATTCCATAAGATAGGCAAAGTTATTTTTGCTACTCAATTTTCAGATCTGATTGGTGCCATCATGCGACCAAAAGAATGGCCCTCCTTTGCCTTTCAATCGGAGGAGATCACAAAGGCTTTGGAGAATATAACAGGTTGGAAATTCTTTTTGGAAAACAAGGTGGCTAATAGAGGAACATTTCTTATTGCTCAATCTGTCACTAGGGATGCAAGGATTCATTCGTATGTTTCAGGTGGATTTCCTTTATGGTTGAAGGATATCTTTGACAATGAGAGTGTTTGATCCTCTTGGTTTTGCCCCTTGTATTTTTTGGTGTAAATAACTCTGGAATGGTTAATCCTTTTTCTTTAGGATAATGTAAACCATTTGTGGTCTAAGATCAGTTATTGTAATCTTAGGTGCCACCTTTTGTGTTTGTAACTCTTTGTGAGGAACAACTGGGGAAGTATTAATATAAAGAAAGTTCAGATGAAAAAAAAAAAAAAATCCTTAAGAATGTAATTTTTTTTTAAATGATATTTTTTTCCTTAATATTAATCAAAAAATTATATATATATATATATATATGTATGTATGTATACAAACATGTTAGTTGAATTCAAAAAACGATGGAATCTCGTCTTTAAAATACATATTACTAGGCTTATATCCGCGCGTACGCACGGATTATTTATTTAGGATAGAGCATTTGTCATAAGAAAAATATATAGTTCACTAACTAACCCATTTCCTAAAATCTAATGCTATTATCTTTGCACATAAACTAATTTTAGTTAGATTCTTAATCAATAATCTAATTTGGTTATTAACCATATTCACCGGAAAAAAATAAGACTACGTTAACATATTTTAAAGGAAATCCTACACTTCTATTAAAACATCAACATCTTCATTGTTACATAGAGTGCGTTTTCCCAAGACCATCTAAGTTTTGCAGATCTTGAATATTGACTTTTAAAAGTCTTAAAGAACAACATGAGATCATTATAACACATTTATGTAGTTTGGACTTAACATAATCTAAAAAATAACTATTGGCATGCTTCTCAAAAAGTTACCAAAGAAGGCTAAATTGTTTGTCTCTACACAATGAATATGTAAATTCAAAATGAACTACAAATCTATTATTTTTGCAATTGATGAACTGGACCATATAGACTTTGAGTAAATAAATAACCTAGTCAAAGCATACATATGGAGAATAAATCAAATCAGTCTATTATAAATACAAAAAAAAAGTATGAAACTTCAACCTCAATAAAATTCTTATAAGATAATACTTGAGAGAAGTTTAAGTCTTCAAAACCTGTGATTAGTCCCAACTAATCATGTTAAAGATATTTTGCCACGAATGTCATATCGATAATATTGTATTATGAGTTATTTTTAGGTCTTCAAAATAGAGAAGTCGTTACGAATTATTGGTAGAAATGCGAAAAGACAAATACCAATATTCTCTCAAGAAACATAAAGATCATAATTAATTCGAAATAAGAAGATATAAGAGAAGACATATAGATTTTTATTATGTTTTTGTAAATTTTAAAAATGCGATGCCACGTGTCATTCTCTGATGAGATAATGTGTCAACCATATGGAGAGGGTTATCCTTCTTTCATATATATATGATTAGAATGGAAGGTCATATGCTTTAATTTTGCTCACCAACCATATAGTCATTGAAATTAAACTTTATGTGATAAGAAATGGAAATGATATTAATCTCTCTGTTTTTAAGCAGCCTCCTAGCCATTTTCTTCCTAAAACAACTTTTCAAACGAACTGCCACCACAACGAATCTTAACCCACCACTGTCTCCATGGCGACTCCTGGTGATCGGAAACTTCCATCAGCTCAGCCTTTACCATCATCGCTCTCTTCACTCCCGTAGCCTCCCCTATGGTCCACTCATGCTCCTTCATTTTGGCCGCGTACCAGTCCTGGTAGTTTCCTCAGCCGAAACAGCTCAAGAAGTCATGAAAACACACGATATCAAGTTTTCCAACCGTCCGATAACAAAAGGAGTCGAGAAAGTTTTGAAAATTGGAGAAAACTGGAGAAATCTTAAGGTTAAATTTCTCACTTTCAGTATCTCAAATAATTCAATTCTTTGTTTTAATATGTAAAACATTTTGGGTTGCTTGATAAGATTTATTTTGTAAGAAATTGAAAATTGATAGATTTTGCCCGTGACAAAAAGAAAAGCAGAAGAAGATAGATTCTAACCATGAACGTACAACTTTTCCAAAATTTTTGGTTTTTAGTTCTTCGTTTTTTGGGTTTTATTGATGTTATTTTTGTTAGTAACCCAAATTTCAAGGATTATTCGATCTTTTTAGGAAAAATTATAGTCTATACCACAACTTAAAAATTCTTGTAAATCTACCATCTTTTAGATTCTAGTGGTAGGGATTTGACCAAAATAACCTTCCATACATCATCTCTTTCTTTTCTTACCATCTTCTCTTTCTCTCTCTCTCTCTCTCTCTCTCTCTCTCTCTCTCTCTCTCTCTCTCTCTCTCTCTCTCTCTCTCTCTCTCTCTCTCTCTCTCTCTCATCATTCACCATCTTACCAAAGCATCTTTCTCTATCTTTCACACTTCTTGTTCTTCTTCATCTCTCTCTTTCTCTCTAATCGAAAAAAATGGAGACGATGGTGGAGACGACGGAATCATCTCGTTGCCCATGTATCTTCTTCTTCCTTTTCTCCTTCTCCTTTTTCTTTCTCTTTTTCTCTTTTTCTCTCTTTCTCAAAACGGAAAAAAATGGAGATTGATCCGGAGATGATGTCGAGACGGTGATTGACGGCGGCGATGGAGAGGATGATCGTGGACAGCGACAGAGACGATAGACGTGGACGACAACGATGGTCGTAGACCGAACGGAGATTGAGGACGTTGGTCGTAGACAAAAACAGTGATAGCAAGTGTGGCCACGACGGAGACAAAGATGATGGCCATGGACAAACCGACGACGGTGGACACGACGGCGGCTGAGATGAAGACGATAGCTGTGGAAAAAATGATGACGGTGACAGCGACGGTGGCCATAACGGAGATAGAGACGTTGGCCGTGGACAAACCGACGGTGGTCACGACGGAGATAGAGACGATGGCCGTGGAAAAACCGACGACGGTAGACACGACGGCGACAGAGATGGAAACAATAACCATGGACAAAATGACGACGGTGATGGTGATCGTGGACACGGCGGCGATGGTCGTCAACGACAAAGACGGCGACGAGCTTTAAACAGAATCGATGGACAAACATCAGTTTGTGGACTGCAAACAGATAGTTGATGATCAAGGGCAATTGTGTCAATTGATACTCACTAGAAGACAAAATGTGGTATTTAATATAATGAATTTTAGAATGTGGTAGATTTTATAAGATTTTTGCAAAAAGTGGTAGATTGTAAAAAATTCCCTTCTTTTTAACAAAAAATAAAAAACGTAAAGCAAAAACTAGTTTTCCTAGTGTTTTAGAAAATCAAAACCTTATAAAATTGACTGATAAATTTTTTATTTTTTAAAAAAATTATACATGAACTTAAACTAAAAAAAAATATATCTACTATTCATCATTCTGGTTCATTCATCTTAATCTAACTAGTTATAACTAGTTATCGTTAAAATTATTGACTACAAGGTTAGTATATAGTGTTGTGATTCTAACGAGCAGATATATTCTTGGGATGCAGAGCTTATGTGTTGTCCATCTGCTCAGCAACAAAATGGTTCAGTCATTTAAGAAAGAAAGAGAAGAAGAGATTAATCTAATGATGGAGAATTTGGATGGAGCGAGTTCTTCCTTTTCATCAGTAAACCTAAGCAAACTCTTTATTGTAAGTGCGAGAGCTGCTGGTACAGGCAGTTGTAAAGGAAACAAGCCTACTGGTACGGTTACTACTACATAACCGGAACACAATGCACAAGGATTTTCTTCACATAACTTTCACTAGATTGATATAATAAGAGTACTTACACGTTTCCTATTAATCCAACAATCCTAGCCTCGTAGTTTCAAAGATCACAACCGATCTTAGAACTTCTAACTACCCTTTAACCCTAGATTCAAGATATTGTTTTCTAACCTTAAATCCCTTTGCTAAAGATTGTAATTCTCCATTATGTTAGCCTGCACAAACCGCAACTAACTCCCTATATATACCTATAGGAATATTCCCAAGTTTGGTAAGATTTGTATCTTCCTAAATCTTCCTAAACTTCCTTAAATCTCTCAAGTATCTTCCCGTATCTTTTTCTCCACGTGAAGATCCCTTGGCCACCACTCAGCTCCTCTTCATGACAGCTACACACATAAACCTAGGCCACAGCCCAACTCCGTTGTACTTGCTCCACCTGCGTCTGTACCACTCTCGTACAGTGACTGGTACAAGACTTGCTTCTTCAATCTCTTCTGCCTCCTTCTGTCTTTACTTCAGTCGGCAAATAATCCTCAATTAGGTTAAAGCCCAAACTCGTTAAGCACAACTCCTTTGTGCTACTTGAGCTCTCGTTACCACAACTGGTAGAGAGACATCTTCTGGTACAGACTCCTTCTAGACTTGCATCTTCAATCTTTGAACTCTTTTATCAACACTCTCTTCTTCCTTAGATGAATACTTACTAAATTCTAAAACTCATGCATCATACATCTTCATTTATGACTCTCACGAGTGATGTAATGAGTAAAGTTGTCTTGGGAAGAAAATATAGCGGCTACGAAGGAACAGTCGATGTTAAGACCTTGACGAAAGCATTGGCGAATGTCTAGGGAAATTTCCCAATCAGGGAATACATTCCTAGTTTTGCATGGATAGATAGGATCCAAGAATTGGATCGTAAATTGGAAGAAGTAAAAAACAAGTTTGATGATTTTCTGGAAAGAGTGTTGTGTGAACATGATCATGTCGATGAAGACCAGGGGAACTTCGATTTTGTTGATGTGTTACTATCAATCCAAAGAGAAAAATCTGCACGATTCCTGCTTGACAGAAGTGACATAAAACACATCATCTTTGTAAATCGCTCATCTTTTTTTTCCTAACATTTTCATAAACCAATGTGTGTAAACTATTTATTAACAATATTTAGGACCTGCATTGTGTTTATGGGAATAGACTGAAGTTTCTTAACTTATTTTAAGGATATGATTTTAGCGGGATCCGTGGCACCTTCCACGATACTACAATGAGCAATGACAGAGCTCATGAGACATCCAGAGTGTATGAGTAAACTCTGAGATGATATTTGTTCTTATTCCAAAGGTAATTTAGACGTAAAGGAGAATGACATTGAGAAGATGAACTACTTGAGAGCTGTGATCAAGGAGGTACTTCGGTTGCATCCCCCAGCTCCGCTACTAGTTCCCCGAGTGCGACATAGGGACCTGATGCAAAAGAATTTAGACCAAAAAGACATTTAGATTCCCCTTTAGATTTTCAAGGACAAGATTTCAAATACATTCCATTTGGATCCGGAAGAAGGATGTGCCATGGGATAAAATTTGGACTGGTGTTGGTCGAACTTACACTAGCCAAGTGAAACGATTCGAGTGGAGAATTAAGATTGGACCACTAGGAAATGATAAGCCCTATCTGGCTGAGGCAACCGGCACTGAAGTTTCCCGTAAATTCCCTCTTATTGTCTTTCCATCTTCTCTTGTATCCCATATGTAATAAATATTCAATGGTAAAACGTAAAAGGGATATTATGAAATCTGCAATAAATTAAATATGCCATTATAAAATCTGCCATAAGTCCAATGGACTTTAAAATCTGTCACAACACTGTACGGGCGTCCACGCGAAAAGACAATATAACCTTTAATGAATTTGAGTATTTACAAAAAGGCCACACATTCAACTATTCATCATCTTCTCCACTTTTTTTTTCTTTTTTTTATGAAACATCTCTCTCCTCTCTCCTCTCTCCCTCCTTGCTCTCTCTCTTTCTCTTTCTCTCGTACTCTCTATCTTCTCTCCCTCCTTGCTCTTTCTTTCTCTCTTTCTTTCTCGGAGACGATTGACGTATGTTTTGTATTTCTTGTCCTCGTCTTGTGTCTCTCTCTCTCGTACTCTCTCTCCTCTCTCCTGCTTTGCTCTCTCTTTCTTTTTTTGCTCTTTCTTTCTTTCTCTCTCCGGGACGATGGACGTATGTTTTGTATTTCTTGTCCTCGTCTTGTATTTTTTTGTCCTATGTCTTGCATTGTTCTTCATTAGTCTTATATCTTTTACTTTATTTTGTATTTATTATTCTCGGTCTGGTATTTTATGTCTTCCGATATCCACCATCCCATCCACCGCCACTGACACCATTAACCACCGTTTTTATAACTGTATGTGTGGTGGATATCAAAGGAAAAGATGTAGCCAAACTAGACGTCCACAAAATGGACGTCCTCTATCTTAATCTACCACAAAATAGACGTCCTCTCTCTTAATCTACCACAAAATAGACGTCCCATGTCTTATATTTTTTGTCCTTTATATTTTTTGTCCTCGTTTTGTATTTGTTGTTCTCGATCTTGTATTTCTTGTCCTTAGATAGTCACCGTCTCCATGTATGTCCACCACTGTCACTGGTACTGTTGACCACCGTTTCTATAACCATATGTGTGGTGGACATCGGAGGACATTGTGTCACCATACTAGACGTCCGTCTCAGAGGACAACTATGTCACTGATGACGCCCGACTCTGAGTAAGAGAAAAAGAGCAACTTTATCCACTCATAGTAACTTCCTTGCCAATCCTTTAACGGGTCAAACCTGGCCACAACCACCATCGTTTCCGGATAATCCAGATCCAAAAAAACTTTGGCGCTTGGATTCGCCGTCACGTGGTCACGGCTTGATCCTTTTCAGAAAGAGAGAGAGAGAGAGAGAGTGGAAAGAGAGAAGAGAAAATATTCCGACAAGAAGAAAGAGAGAGAGAAAAAAAAAAAGAACCAGAGATATTGGTTTCTAAGAAAAAAGAAAGAGATTCAAAGAAAGAAAAAATGGAAAAAGAAGAAGAAAGAAGAAGGGTAAAAATGTAAATTGATTCCTCTAATAAATGTCAAAATATGGCAGATTTTAAAAAAAATTAGAACTTATGGCATATTTTATAAAAATTGCTCAATTTATTACACATTTCATAATTTACACAAACAAAAGCATAAAGTAAATTGTAAAAATCAATTTTTAAAAAACAATGAAAAACTCCAAAAAAATCAATATTTAAAAAACAGAAGAGTATTAACTAGCAAAATTCTCATTGGTTTTTTTTTTTTTTTTTGAAATTTAAAATTCTCATTGGTTACTAATTAGTCTACATGATTATAGAATAACATGCTTTGATCATGATTTTAAAGCAAACTTTCCTCTTTTCACTTTTTCAGAAACAAAAGTTGCGTCTTTGTATACCTTTGTCCTCTAAAACAGCTCCATTTCTCACTTTCTCTCTCACTCTCAACTTCCAAGCTCTCTCTAATGGCGATTATCACAGAAGAAGAAGAGGAAACGAAAACCTTACTTCCACCTGAGCTTAAAGTTAAAGAATCATCGAAATCGGATTCGGCTATGAAGAATCAGAACCCTTTTCCATTCTGGTTCTACTTCACACTCATCGTCTCCTTCGCCACCGTCGTCTTCGTATCTCTCTCTCTTTTCTCTTCACACAACGACCCGAGATCTTGGTTCCTCTCGCTCCCGCCCGATCTCCGTCAACATTACTCAAATGGACGAACCATCAAAGTCCAGGTAAACCCTAACGAATCACCAATCGAGGTTTTCGTCACCGAATCCGGTTCGATTCGTTCCGAGAACGTGATTATCATTCATGGATTAGGTCTTAGTTCGTATGCGTTTCGTGAAATGATCGAATCGCTTGGATCTAAAGGGATTCATGCTTTAGCTGTCGATTTGCCCGGAAACGGATTATCCGATAAGTCGATTTTAGTGAGTGGTGGTGGAGATAGAGATATTGGAATTGTAGCTAGGTTTAAGGAAGTTTATGGTTTGATTCAAGAGAAAGGTGTGTTTTGGGCGTTTGATCAGATGATTGAGACCGGAGATTTGCCGTATGAGGAAATCATTAAGCTACAGAATTCGAAACGGAGAAGCTTGAAATCGATCGAATTAGGTAGCGAAGAAACCGCTAGGGTTTTAGGTCAGGTGATTGATACTTTGAGTTTAGCTCCTGTGCATTTGGTTCTTCATGATTCAGCTTTAGGGTTAGCTTCGAATTGGATTTCCGAGAATTCGGGTAATGTTCGAAGTATGACGTTAATTGACTCCAGCGTTAGCCCGGCGTTGCCGTTGTGGGTTTTGAATGTACCGGTAATCAGAGAAGTCTTGTTAGGGTTTTCGTTCGGTTTTCGGAAACTAGTGAGTTTCCGTTGCGGAAAGGAGATGATGCTATCGGAAATCGAAGCTCATAGGATACTTTTGAAGGGAAGAAATGGGAGAGAAGCTGTTGTTGGTTCGCTAAAGAAGCTAAACTATAGCTTTGACATTGCACAGTGGGGGAATTCAGATGTCATCAATGGTATACCGATGCAAGTGATTTGGTCTCAAGAAGGGTTTAAAGAATGGAGCGAGGAAGGTCACCGTGTAGCTAAGGCTCTTCCAAAGGCGAAGTTTGTCACTCACTCGGGAAGCCGATGGCCTCAGGTTAGACATTCAACGGACTTTACGATTCAATGTGGCTTTATATTTTTGGGTTTGAATCCTAGACTTGTGGTTATTTTTGTGATGCAGGAAAGCAAATCCGACGAGCTTGCAGATTACATTGCGGATTTCGTCTCTCGTCTCCCGAGATCCATCAGACAGGTTGATGAAGAACCTATCCCGGAGAATGTTGAGAAATTGTTGGAAGAAGCGAAGGCTGGTGGCGACCATCAGCATACGCATGCTAGTTACACCGATGCTTACGGTCTAGGCGAGGAATGGACTACTTGATCCGAGTTCTTGATGGACTACAATGGACCGTTTAGTCCAAATTCTGAGATTTTTTGCTTTGTGGTCAAATTCTGAAATGTTATGTAATCCTTGTATTTCTTGTAACTTTGTAAGTCAGCAAAAATTTCAATAGAAAAATGAAAAATCCACAAATCCAAAAATTGACTTTGTCTAAAAATACTAGCGCTGGGCAAAAATCACCGGAACCAAAAAACCGAACCGGAATCTACCCGAAATTAAATCCAAACCGAACGTTTAAGAATACATGATGGGTTCTATATGTCTAGAACCAGAACCGAACCGAGAACTGAATGAGTATCCAAAACATAAATTAATCCATAGATATGTATGCATAGTTTGGGTATATTTTACAAAAAAAAATGAAAATTATTATATTTACGATTAATCCGATTAATTCAAATATGTTTAGCTATTGGTAAGTAGTTCAGATAAAAATAGCTCATATAAGTGTGTATATTTTTTTATTATTATTATTAAAAACAAATATTATTTTCGGATAATTTAGGGTAGTTTGAATGGAAAATACTCAGAACCGAACCGAAACCGAATAAGAACTTAAAGTTTTGGGTAATTATTATAGGTACCAAACCGACCCGAAATAGATTGAAACTGAACCAAAACTATTTCGGTATCCATATGGGTTTTATACCCTTCTACCTAAAAAGACCTGGAACCGATCGACACCGACGCGAAACCGAACCGAATATCCGAATGTCCATGCGTAAAAAATACATCGGTTTGTATGGAATATGAAAGTGTGAATATATAGCCATCCACGCTTGCTTATCTTCAAAGTCTATAATGGAGTCGACGATCGCCTCACCGAAACGCTAATCGGCGCCGATCTATCAACCAAAACCACCTCGCCTTTAAATTCACATATCATGGCACTTTCCTGCCGTGACACGCTGCGCCTTATCTTCCTGAGGCTTACCGTTTCCGATCTGGCTCGTGCGAGCTGCGTTTGCAGAATCTGGAACTCCGTCGCTACGGAGGACGATCTGGTGGTTACTGCTTTCACGGCGCCATGGCGGATTAAGGAACTTGTTGGGATTCCTGCTTCCGGATCGTTCTGGAGAGATAACGGAATCTGGAAATTTGCAATTTCTCATCGGATTTCTCGTGGTGATAGTGTTACTAGTCTCGCCGTCAAATACTCCGTCCAGGTACGGTCACCGATTTTTCCCAGATAATTACTTCGGAAATTTAATCTCAATTGGTTCTTCATGATTCTTTCGATTTGTTGGGATTTTGATTGAGCTCTCGTGACAAAAGATAATGGATTGCTTAGAAATTTAACTAAAATGTCAGAAACTTGAAGAATCTATGTAGATCCCTGAAGCGTTTTTGACAGATTTAGCTTAATGTTTGCTTAGAGAGACTCTTGAAGCTAAATTCTTTTCATATATGTGTAGTTTCTTTAGTCTGTTTCTATAATGTAGAAGAAACCTATAGCAATAAACACTGTTTGTTGAAACGAATTTTAGGCATAAATTATGAACTGTGAGAGTTAACACCACAGGAGGAAATTTCTGGCTCTGTTTTTCAGTATTTTGTTCCCCTGCATATTAGTAATATCTTACTTGTACCTGGATAGAGACTGCTATGATAACTACATTTGTTTCTTGAAGAACATATCTAAGAACTTTTTATCAGATCCACAAATTCTAGTCTATAAGGAAAATGAACAACATTATTAGTTCTTTATGGAATATCTTGAACAGGCTTTCACATTGCAGGAAAGTTTTAGCATAAATTGTTATATTATATGGAGCAATTTACAGTGTATATATTGAGATGTTTGTAGTCTCTTTTACGCTTCCTTATCTCATTAGATTGCCCTTCTCTATAAGCTTTCTGAGACCACTAAGCTCTCTTATCTGAACTTCAGTTTTCATTTCATATTGTTCTTGGCTATTAAACTCCATAGATCCAGATCCAGTTCTCACCGTATGTTATTTGTCTTATCGTATCATGTCTACAACTTTTGTTTGAGCTCAAGTTCTTACTATCGATTTCTATTTCCTCTTTTCCTGTTATCAGCTATCACAAACTAAATTCATGAGTGTAACTTGAATCTAAATTCATGAGCTTAACTTGAATATTACACCTTTTCCTTAAACAACAATGTAGGTTATGGACATAAAGCGGCTAAACAACATGATAAGCGACCATGGGATTTACTCAAGAGACAGACTCCTTATCCCGATAAGCAATCCCGAAATTCTCGCAAACACCACGTGCTACATAGAGGTAGACAAATATGCCAAACGAGAAGTAGCTGTGCTTTACCTAGAAGGTGGACCGAAGAGAGAACAACCTAGTATAAATCATATTTCTACCTTATCAGCTCATGGCAAGCGAAGGCTAATTGATTCTCTAAGGAGAAGCATGCAAGTCGATGATGGAACCGCTCTATACTACTTAGCTATCGCTGAAGGGGATCCAAGATCCGCTTTGTCTGAGTTCTCGGCTGATCTCAGTTGGGAGAGGCAGACTGGTCTCAACTAGGCTTGGAAAAGAAGCTCCTCGATGGCTGACCCAAAGGTAAAAGAGTGTTTATATGAAATCTTGGGTCTGATTAGGAATTGAGAAGGCTAAGTTGCTTTCGCAGTTACGCTCAATTGAACACAAGATTTATTGATTATTATAGAAAAGTCATAATTTCAGGTCACAAGTATATCACTAGAAATAGATTATTAGTATGGCATATGTTGTTTTGCAAAGTATCCTCCAGTAGCTTACCGATGGTATGATACAGCTTTCAGGATATAAATTGGCTCCAGTATATAAGGGTTATGGGGTGATTTCAGGCTCAGGACATCGACGCCATAGTCAAACCGAGAGTGATATATATGTACAGTTCCCTTCTTGCAAATACTTGTCTTCAAGCTTCTTTTTGTTCATTTGGTGGTTTGGTGACTAAAGACCTAAACAAACCTCAAGTCCAAATATTTCTGTCAGATACTTTTGAATAAATTGTACCCCATTAAAAACATACCTTAAACCATGTAAGTGTAAGTATATTTACATTAAATCCTGTTAGCATAAGTGAGATGTGTACATCAAGGAACATATATACAGTATATATTAGCAATTTTAGTACTTACGATCACTTTTTCCTTGTCTATTACACTTTTATACAAGGGTACCGTACTATACAATTAACCCAAAATTTAACCAGCCAAAAATAATGGAGTAAAAGAAACTTCCAAAATCTACACATACTTCAAAAGCACACGTTTGGTAGGTTAGAAAAGGCGGACCATTCAGTAGGATAGTGCGTCAGTTTCATAAGCTCAAAACAATCAATCGTGTAGATGTCTGTCCCGTAAGAGGAAATGCTTGATATGACATGGGTTAAAGCGACTAGTTAGGTTTTTTGGTTGACTCATCGAGGTTGCGCCCTAGCCGCCGTGTCCTCTCTTTGGAGATCTCGCCGTTGATACAGTTTTGACCGGTGTGCGGTGGCTTCTTCAGCACCGACGCCGGTCTTCGTTTCTTTTCTGTTTTTTCGGCTTTATCTCCTTAAATGTTTCGTTCTTTCTATGCGAGTTCAGATGAAAAGCTCCTGCTTTATGACCGTCGTTGTCGGAGCAGATCTCGTCTTCTGGTGATTCCTTTCCCTTGAGGATCAATGGGCGAGTTCTCAAGAGCCTCGAGTGCGGGTATCTTCAGAGGGTTGATTAGTGACGTCTCTGTTGCGGTTATGTCTTCGGATTGGGGTTGAATTTTGGTAGGCTTTTGGTTGTTATTTGCTCTGTCTCTATGATGTGGTTTAGGCGGGCTTGTTGTCTGAATTTTCTTGATGGTTAGGGCTTAGTGTTTTCGGTTTGTTGGTTTAGTAGTCTTATGTTGTTCTAAAAGTCTAGCTTGCTTAGTTTCTTTTTTTATCATGTGTTTGGGTTTCTCTCGTTTAGGATTGGTTTGTTATTGCTTTATGCGGTTTGTGTTTGCTTAGTCGATGTTTGGGTTGGATTAAAATTCCTTCGTTTAGCATCTTATTATTGCGGTGTTTCTATTACATGTTCCGGTCTCCTTCCACCGCCTTTTAGTGTTAGTGAATAATCAGTTTTCGCCTTAGGTTTTTCATGGTCCGTTCTTGTAAGGCTAACTTTGTATGGGAACGCATAGTTCTTGATTTAAACTAATTAGGGTGAAGATTAGGTGGGTAGGGGTTTAGAAGCCCGTTTGTGGTTTCTTGTTCATGCTATTCGTTGCATTTGGGGCTCCTTCTTCGCAGTTGCTTCCGGCCTTGTCGTCGTCTTCGGAGTTTGTTTGGTCTGCGGCTTCTGCCTTCTCCGCACTTTCAGCTTATTTGCAATTACATTTTACTTCTTTGATGTTAGGAATTAGCTCCCCGGTAACCTATGCGGGCTCTGTTCTCTGGTAATCTTTCGGGCTACGTTCCCCATGTTTGGGCTTTGGTATCAATATTGTAATCCTTGGCCGTTTATGCCAAGGATTACAAAAAAATTTGTAAAAAGACATGGGTTAAAGCTTCCAATTCTAGATAAAAAGGAGAAAAGCTACTAAAATAACCAAGTGGTCGTATCCCAGTGGTACTTGAGGGAGGTAATTCCCAATAAGGTCCCGGGTTCGATTCTTGGCCACCGGGGAATTAAAATTTGGGCATCGCCGGCGACACAGATTAGTCTCTTGGGCCTAGAAAGCCTATGGGGAAACTGTGTATAATTCAAAAAAAAAAAAAGCTACTAAAATTATATTCTCATCGGATAATGGGAGAGTTATCATTTACTTTCTTTTCTTTTTTTCATTTGCATTCACTCATAGATGGGAAGTGTGAACCATTTTGTCATGATAATTTATTTTATTTGTATTTCTCAACTCATATAGTATAACTTCTATAAATGAATACCACGCTAAATTAATAGAATTTTATAGTTCCGTATTAAATTTTCGATTCAACTAATTTCTCGATAAATTAATATTTTGCTAATTGAAGAAAATATTATAATCCTAACGTTATTAGCTTATAGAGATTTTACTGTAGATAGCAAATATAGAATAAGATAAACACCATTTGTTAATGTTTGCGATTCAATTTCTACAAGATACAAATTAGTATAATTTGAGGAAACAAATTTTTTGAAGATCTCCAGCGTAATGCAAATAAAAACCATTTACCTGGTTAGAAATTGGTAAGTGTAAAACTTTTCACGTGGGCCATAAAAAAATATTACGTTTATGGTGCCTAGATATATTTGTGGTGCAGATAAAATTGACTAACATGAAATCGTTCGATAAAACTGTGAAATGTGTTTCTATTTACTACAGAAAATTAGAACCATTTGTCTTCTTTTTACAATAAAAGCATAACTTATAATGGGAAAACAAATTAAAAACGATGCAAAAACTTCATACTATATTCTTTTGTTAATAGCTATAATTAATTATTGTTGTTATAATCTCTATTAGAACTAGAAAACTGAAACTTCAAAAAATAAGTTTTAGTTGCTTCTTTTTTAACATTGCATTTTTAGTATTATTTTATTATAATTATAAGAGCTTTATATCGACAATTTTATAACGGACAAGCTTTCTGTCGTGATTCACGCTAGACGATTATATCTTGTCCTATGTTGAAGACCTCCTGCAAACTTGTCTCCGTTAATCTGTAACAAATAATAATAAATCGCATCTTTTAAAATTTAAACTCAAGATATTTTGGTGTAGAAGCATTAATAAATATTTGACCGACCATTGGGCCTAAGAACTTCCACAAATTCCGGTTACTTTGGTAGGATTATTTTTTACGGTTATTTAAAGAACTTGAGAACTATAATTACGGTTATTATTTTATTTTATTTGGTCACAAGAGAAGAAAGATTGAAAGCAGTTTCTTGTTTGAAAAACTTCATGCACTATGGCTCTGAACAGTGCAGTGCGGGGCGGAACAGGTGCGGTGTGGGACAAATAGTAACAAATATATATATATATATATATATATACACATGTATAAGTATAGATTTTTGTTAGATACACATATATAAGTATAGATTTTTAGAATTGTTCAGTACAGGGCAGGGCAGGCGGTGCGTCACCATTCACAGCCTAAATAGAGCGGTGCGGGTCAAGAATTTGTGCGGTGCGGTACGGTACAACTGCGGATCGTGCGGTTTGCGGAATGAGTGCGGTTTATGTAAAAAAAAAAAGGGACGAAACAATGTTTGATTGGTGATTAATATAAATGCGGTGCGGGTAAATTTAATTTGCTATATAAACATATATATTTTAAATATATATATATATAATTTTTAAATATATATATATATATATATAACATTTTAGATGAACATTTTCTATCAATAATTTTGTTTGTATAGCAATGAAATTTAATCATATACATAAATTTTTAGTTTTGAAAAAAACTTCAGTACATAAACACACTTTTTGTAACTATCAATATTTGACTATTTGTTTTTAACATTTCAGATTACAAAAAAAAAAAATTGAAAAATATATATTGATCCACATAACTAATTAACTCTTTTTACATTTTCATTTATTTTTAAAATATATTTATAGAACTGCACATCAACACATATAAC
Organism: Draba incana; assembly: GCA_963576765.1. NCBI lineage: Eukaryota > Viridiplantae > Streptophyta > Magnoliopsida > Brassicales > Brassicaceae > Draba > Draba incana. Next base: position 6,654,485 of record OY755215.1, on the reverse strand, counting down.
ACACCTAATTCCATGCGTATTGCACTGTTGAGTGCGTATTTCACATTTTACTCTCAAAATTGAATCGCACCTTGAGTTTAATTTTTTAATAAATTTTTTTTCCGAAAAGTTTTATTATTCAAGAAAGTTTTGTGTGTTCACAAAGTTATTTTGGTTGAATATGTTTTTATTACCAATTATAATTGTTTTTTGATTAAAAGTAAATATAAAAAACAAAACAAAAAATGGTGTAACTCACAGAGAAGGAGTTCAACCGCGCATTGGAGTTCAACCGCACCAAAAAATGCAATATTGAACCGCACATAGTCAAAATATCACTTTTTAATTACTTTTTTTCTTCAGCTTGTAATAACACAAAAAATTGTTGATTGGTTACCTCAAGTGCGGTATGTAGAATTGACATCAAAACCGCCCCGCTATTTGTTCACTATACTAAAGATTCTTGTGACATGTTTTCTTATTTAATTATATAATCAAATTACATTAAAAATATTAATATTAAATTAGTTATATACCTTTTTAGAAATTCCACCGATGGAGCTGCCATAATTAACCCAATTAAAAGTCAACCTAATCTGATTGCTCCATAAAAGATTTTAAAGCTGTCCACATCTACGGTCGATCTTTTAGGTGATCAAACTGTTCCCACGTGATTCATGACTTTGTAGTTTGTATAACGTATTACAAAATTTATATGTAGATTTGTTTTTACATTCATGACCTATTACGAGTCATAATTAGAAAACTTGCATAAAATTCATCTATTATAAATAATTTGTTATAAATGACTAAGATATTTTCTAATAATGTTTTTTTTTTGTACTCTCCTTTTTTTATAATTTTTTTGGTCAAGACTCTCCTTTTCAACATTTTAATTTTCTACTCCTTTTGTTGTCAAAAAAAAATTCTACTCCTTTTACTCTTTGTTCTTAAAAAATGTGTTTATATCTTCAGCTTAGTAGAAATGAAAACCTATTTTACCCTTATACTATAACTTAAATTATTTAATACGAACATAAATTAGTCGAGAGATGTATATGTACTTCTACATGAGAACATAATCGAATTACATAATGCTATAAGAGCGTAAAATAACATGTTAATTTTCATCTAAATAACGTTTGTGATACGCTAGTTAGAAATAGTCCACCTTTATCGTGATTCTAAAGGTAAATACGTGGAGATTTTCGAGATAACTCGTTTATCTACGGCGGCCAAATCTGGTCTGGTCCACGTTTAAATTATATATGTATTTGCTGAAATTATTAAAAAAATTATTATTCAAACGGAATTTCCCACGAAACATCTAAAAGATACTATAAAGAAAATAATCGTATGCATAAAAAGTAAGAAATGTGTAACGTGAACGTTTGTTCTATTCATCAAGTAGTAGCAGCCGGCATCGACCAGCTGTACAAGTTCCTCTGGAAATAATCTTTAAACATATGTTGTATTGTGTCTATCTTATCTTCCGATTAGTTGAAAAAGTCTATCATTAAGTTTATTGGGTTAGAAAAAGAAAAATGTAATTAATGTTTGGTGCAACTTTCACCTATATATTCATGACTTTTGAGTTATTGATTTGCAATCTGATTTCAATTTGTCAAGGACATTACTATAAATGTATAACAATTGAATCGTATATATGTTACGACTCATAACGTTTTAAGTAAGGTAATTACGTAAGGTTTCTCTTATTAAGATTCAGAACATGCATTTGATCTTTCGAAATAAACCTTTTTGGGTTCAATAAATGTTTCTTATCGTCACCGGCCATCTTTCTATCTAGAGATGTCAAATGGGCTGCCCAAGACCACATGGGCGTGTCCGCATGGACAAACATCTTTGTGGGCTATTTATGGTCTAGTCCATGTGGTTTGCATGCCATATGGTCTTAACCCATTTGGATAGAAGGTAAAATCTATGGACATGGGCCGTCCAGATGGGCATAAAAAAAATAATGATTGTTTTTTTAATAAACCTCGTTTTCCATAATTTTCCCTCCAAAAACGTATTTTCCGCAATTTTCCCGTCAAAACACGTTTTGCGTAATTTTCCCGCCAAAACACATTTTCCGTAATTTTTCTGCCAAAACGCGTTTTCCGTGATTTTTCCCGCCAAAACCTGTTTTCCGTAATTTTCCCGCCAAAAATGCATTTTCGTAAATTTTCCTGTCAAAACATATTTTCCGTACTTTTTCCGCTAAAATGCGTTTTCCGTAAATTTTTTCGCCAAAAACGCATTTTCCCTAATTTTTCCGCCAACACATTTTTTGTAATTTTCCCGTTAAAACGCGTTGTTTGTAAATTTTCCTGCTAAAACGCGTTTTTGTAATTTTCCCGCCAAAAACGCGTTTTTCGTAAATTTTCCCGCCAAAATGCGTTTTCCCGCCAAAATGCGTTTTCCATAATGTTCCCGCTAAAACGCGTTTTCCGTAATTTTTCGATCAAAAACGCATCTTCCATCATTTTCCCGCCAAAAATGTCCAAATGGGTGAAAAATATGTAAATAAAAAAAATCAGATATGTATTGGACAATAACCTAGTTGGACTATGTTTTATTGGACTTAAAATTTATTGACCAAATGGGACTTAAAATTTATTGACCAATTGGACATTTTGTCCAATTGACATCTCTATAATTCTATCTAATATTTAATGAATTCGGTATACTACATGTCAGAATGTCGTTGGAAAATTTGTTTAGCTTGCGTTAAAAAAAAACTCCATTTTCCGGACTTGGAAAATTAGGTACTCTCTAAAAAAAACACATGTTTTTTTTTCCGGACTGACTAATGATTTAAAGCTATTCCATTGTAACGTGTGCAGTGAAAACCTATAATATTTCGAATATTAACAAAAAACGAACACTCTTAAAACATATATATCTCAATCACCTCCATTTTCATGAAATTAAATATACACACCAGTTGAAAAGTTCAAACCCAGACATGTGCTACTTTGTAACTCAAATGTTGTTAACAAGATACCAAAGCTGTGTTTTTAGAATTTTTATTTGTCGTAGTTACGTCATTTCATTATTTTTAGTTTTTCACTCCAGTCTGATGAACAATTAATAATTCTATTAAAATCTGGATAGTTGACCCCCAAAAAATGAAAAATAAAGTCTTATATAAGTCTTGCGTTGATAGTTGACCCCCAAAAAATAACAAAAAAGTCTTGCGTGGATCGGATGCTACGACGAAGGATCGAACTTGCGTAGATTCTATGGTAGCATGAGAAAATTACATGCATATATACAAATACCACTGAGTTACAATATTAGTATAAAATGTTTATTGATGTCGTTATCTAATTAAAAGAATAATACATTAGGTTATATCTTATATTATAAAAGAGAAGCCGGTCGACGAGAGCGCGACACATAAGCAAAATTGTAATTTATGAGATCGTGATATGTGTCTAATATTGATTGAGATTATGACATGTGTTAAAACTTAAATTTAGTTAAATAAAATTAAAAATAAAAAACTAACAAAAAATGTTTCCAAATAACTACTCAAATAATTAAATGGAAAATTTCTAAAAGTCTAAACTAACAAAAATAATAATATATGGGATTTAGAGAGGATATAATTAGATGTATATATGTGATGTTTGATAATATAATTTATATATTTTATATGAGGTTACTAACATAAAATTTACTAATTTCTGATTTAATTATAAAATATTTATTTGTTTTACGATTTATTATACAGTTTTAAAAAAATATTCAATATAATTATGAGCACCCTAACATTATGGTTAACCATTTAATTAACATTATATCAATTATTAGGATTAATTATATCGAATATTAGGATTAATCATTTATATATGATAATAAATTCACATTATATCAATTATGACATAAGAATTAAGATATAAATGAACTCTACGGATTTATAGTTTATGTTCTATCAAATTTAGCGGGCTTTTAAATAAAATTTAAATATTTATTAAAAAAATTAATGTGTTAACCCGCGTATTAACGCGGGGCTTATCCTAGTTAGATATAAATCAACATCATACAATATTATGTGCAACAATATCATCAAATAACCAAAGGTGTGGTAATATAATGGTAATAACGTGAGTTGGGCCAGTGGCACTTGAGGGGGTAATCCCAATACGGTGACCGCGGTTCGATTCGCGTTGGCCACGAAGATTTAACATGGCGCATCGGGCCTCCAGGACCCTACAAGGATCTTTGGGCAAATGGCACCCATACCTGGATTATCAAAAAAAAAAAAAAAATGGTAACACACGGGGTTAGTTTTTTTTTGCCTCGGGTTCAAACCCTTTTTCGTACGAAATGTTATTCTTTAAATTGAAATATACAAAAATTGTCTCCGGATACAGAAAGATTTTGAGCTAAAATTTGAAATTCAACGGTTTAACAGAAAAAGAAAAATAGTATTATCAATTTATCGATGTTTGTTTTGGCGGTCGAGTCTCGAGTGATTGAATTGTTTGGTTCAACTCAGGAAATATTCTGAATAAACAAAAAATAGAAGCCCAATTATTAAGGGACAAATCCTTTATTAAAATTTATAATTTTAGAGTTGTAAGTTTTAAAAAAATTCTTAATAAGTGGCAAATTTTAAAATTGTCCGTGTTTTTTTTTATAACCTCGAAGTTTAAGCCAATAAAATGGTTCATGTTAATATTTTTGAAAATTAGCACACCAAAAATAATACTTTTAAAATTCTCCCTTGAATTATTCTTTTTGAATTTCACATGTTTATTTCCCGTTATGATACTCAGATATCCAAAATTCAACATGTCTTTATTTATTTAAATGTATATATTTCACAAAAAAAAAAAAAAATTGAACATGTCTGTTGCAGCTGGATTTCACCCCTGAAATCCGGCTCAAAGACATGTTTATAATTAAACTAGATTATAAGTGGAATTGGGCATAAGGCCCAAATTCTTGCCAAACTCAAATAAACATATTATCTGAATATGGTGAACCTGAGTCACTGGGCCATTTACCTATCAAGGTGAAGGCTGTTTCACCGCTTTAGTCAACGAAGCTGGAACATGTCAGTGCATATCCAGCGTCCTAGTTGAAGTCCCAATATTTCCGTAGGATGAATCCAAATGTGCCATAGATCTCCGGAGACGAGGAGTGATACAAGAAGCTGAACGGTTAGCTCACGGATGCCATAAAAACGAAGAGATAGAGCTTACACTTGATATGCTCAAATTTGCCTTTGAACTATTCTCTCAAATTAAGAGATCAATTGTAGTATGGAGGGTTATCGAATCCACAAGGAATCAAGGACACAATTGATTTAAACGTTTAGATTAAGCTAAGCCGAAAGATTGTAAAGTAAATTAGAGAAATTGTAAATCAGGATGATTACAAGTGATTTAAATTCAATAAGAGAAAGACGTTAAGCCTTAGAGAATTCGCAGGAATGATTCAAAATTGAAGAATAAAGTTACTATTGGGATAATTATGATATACGATTCTAGAACTCGAAACACTTTTGTAAAGTAAATCAACTGTCGTTGCAAATACTATCTATGTTTAAATCCTAGAAAACCAACTGTCATTGCGAAATCAGATTAATTTAAACAAGCAATAAATTCAAGTTCGATTGTTCACAGAGATCCAAATCCAATTGTCGTTGCGAATCGAATCTTTGCTCACCTATGATTCAGTTCAGGTAGTTCAATAATGATGTCGCATTTAGTAAACAACCTAAGATATCTAATTCAGGCCTAAATCAGAGTTCAAAAAAATCAAGGTAAAGAATATAAATATGATATGCAAATCCCAATAGTAAATAAATTCTAACAAAATTTCATCATCCTTTGAAAAACCCGAAAACCTAACTAGGAGATTACTCAGACATAGACATGAATAATAATCTCTTAGTATAAAATATTTCTTAGAAAATAAAGCATAGCTTAAAACATGGCTTAAACATCTTTAAATAGGGTACAAAAACGTATTGGGCCTAACTGCAAACATCTGGGCTTTTCTGGCGCGAAAATGGAAGTCTTCCAAATCTGGTAATCTGGTCCGTCTGAAGGTCGTGTCGATCGACACTGATGGTGTGTCGATCGACACCCAGAAACCCTTCGTGCCGAGCGACACTAGATCCATGTCGCTCGACATGCTCTGCATTTCTTCAATCCGAACTCGTAACCTTGACAACTCGTTCCGCAATGCTCCATAAAGCTCCAATAAACACCAATTAAGTCCAAACGTCCTTGTACCTAATAAAAACACCAAAAGACTCGAGAAACACTGAAAAGACTCTAGATAAACAGACTTATATCATGGCTAAAAACCATAAAAACCATGATATATCAACACTTAACACCACTTTAGCTCTCACAACTGTTCTAGTTAAAGTTATCTTTGTATATTTAATCAGTCATCAATATAAATCCAGTTTCGTTATTTGTGTCCGAGTTTGGTTATAATTATTGACATTTTTTAGGACTATTATTTCTTTCCCGAGTTCACATTTAAATTCTTAGTGCGGAATCTAGCTTCTACAATGTCTAGAGATATATACATATGAAGACAACTCAAATGGGAAAAACATGTCAAACGAATGTGAAGAACTGTGATTCATGGTTTATAACGAGGTTGCTTACACAAGAAAAACGCTCTCTCTCTCTCAAAAACCTAGTTAGACTTTCCCATGGCGGCCGATGTTGCCTCTCCTCCGCCAGATCCAGAGCCGCCTGAGCCTCCCGACCCATCTTCACCTCCTCCACCACCGTGCCATCTTCACCTCCTCCACCACCGTGCCATCTTCACCTCCTCCATCACCGACCCATATCCACCTCCTCCACCACCGTCCTTTTACCCAGCCAACCAGAGCTTCTCTTTTGGTGTTTTGATTCATCCATTAACTACACGTAAATCCATTCTATCGTCGAGATCTTAGCTGTCACGGTCATCAGTGGTCATGATGGTCATGAACGGTTCTCTAGCATAATATCGCATCTCCATCGTCGTATGGTGTGCTCAGCTCTCTTTCTCTCGCCGAGATTTCAAGGAGAGTCTCACGGCTCAGTCAATCCTTCGAATGGATCCAAATCGGGCATAAATCCGTTCCTTTGGCGGTGGTTCCGAAGCTTAGAGCTTCCGTCCCAATCTCCCTTCGTAAGCACTCTTATCTATGATCTTGTGTTATTGAGACTAGATAATGAATGTTTAGGAGGCTTGGACTATGAGTTATATGTTTCTTTAGTGGAATATGAGTCCATGGTTAGTTCAGAATGGTTCATGAGTTTAGAGAATTTCATTGGATTAACGACATCAACAATAGCATTCCCCTTCAGATCGTTGATAGTAATAGTATCATGAACCGTGACTAGGACTAGAGATTGGCTTCTAGGTGTTGAGTGTAAATCCATGACTTGTGTAGCCTTGGTGATTCGAGTGGCTTTGTCACAGTTTGAAGAAGATACTATAATCACTTCACAGTCTAGTTTGTGGCAGGTAAAGCAAATATGTAAAACCAAAACCTCAATGGTAATGGTGATCAGAACTACAGGGCTTGGCTTTAGAGGTGCTCTCTCTCTCTCTCTCTCTCTCTCTCTCTCTCTCTCTCTCTCTCTCTCTCTCTCTCTCTCTCTCTCTCTCTCTCTCGCCCTCGTTGAAGAAAAAAGGATTGGCTCGGACGAATCCGGCTCCTTTCAACTGGTTAAAACCACAATCGATGGTTTCTCTGTTTCCAAACTCCATGGATTCTTCCATGAAACCTCAAATCTCTCACAAAGATTTAAATCTATCCTCTTTACTGTTATTGTTTTAGTTGTTTCTAAGGCATATTCTGATTTGTATTTGATTGTAACAAAACTCTACTATTGAAATAAAAGCAGTGGATTGACAAACAAACAAAAAACGAGTTTGCTTACAGAAAAGTTAAAAAAAAAGCTTCTATTAAGAATACTTAGGACAACTACACTTAATTTATCTCTTCATTTCAATATTATTTCATAGTTTCTTTTCAACTCATTAAATTTCGTTAAACTAAATGTGTATACCAAGAAATTTTTTTAGTTTAGAAAATATATAAAAATTGCAAGGTTGAAAAATAAGTTTGTTAATTTTACTTCAAAATCATTTTGACCCACAATCTTTAAATATACATAGTCTGAAAAATAAAATGTTTGGAGGTCTCCTAATATTTTTAAGTCTGCAAAAAACACTGAGACCTGACACACATTGTCAAATGTTTGCAGACTAAACATAAGTTTGTCATACAACTACAAGCTTTTAGAGTCTATAAAAAAATATATATATATATATATATATATTAAACATAATCACACTCCCAAATAACTATGTCACATGCTATCGAGTGTAGTGGCCAATTTCTGGTGGAGTACAAAATCCAATCCGAAGGATATGCTTTGGCCATCTTGGAAAATATTATGTCCTTCCAAGAATGATAGAAGTATATGTTGTACTTTTTAAAAAAGCTCAATCAAGTCTTTTTGGCTAAACAACTATGACGAAAGAACCAAATTCCAGACTCGTTAGTTGACCGAACCTTCAAAGGATGTATTTTTGGAATAAACCCTAAACCCTAAACCATGTATGGTTGATGAAGAACTTGGTCCTAGATGCATTATCAAAACGAAAAAATAAACTTTGGTACCAGACCCCTACTCAACATATGAAGGTCTCTGGTCTAATTGATTTCCCCATGATACTAAGTTTGCGACTTTCTACGAAGTTGAATTGAAGAATGACACGTCTATGAATGATGACTGTAAGGTTTTAATATCAGATTCAACCTCAAACTTAGCTCGATTTGTTAAGCTAACTACGACCAATTAACCTTAGTACGTTTGTTTCGTTTGTTGATTCAATTAAAGACACAAGAAACTTTTTAACCCAGTTTCCTTTCGGTACGTCTGGGGAGAGGACGGCACTCTCAACGATCCACTAGAACAATCAAGTGTTTACAAGAGTAATCTCTTTGCCTCACGTATACAACCTCACGTATCTCTTTCTCTCTTATATAGGTACAATAAGAAGAAAGAAGAGCAGCTAATTTACCTTAGCTCTATAACGTGAACGTGACGACGAGCTCAGAACGTGATGTCTCAAGCTTGAAGAAGACCAAAACCTTAAGCCTCTTTACCGCAGCTCTTAACTCTATGTTTCTCTTCTTCTCTTGCTCTGTTTTTCACGTCTTAGGGTTTTACCACAAAACCTTGTAGCTTATATACCAAGCAATTACATTGGTTTGGGCCTTTGTACGTAAGTCCAAAACTCACAACTTCTTTTCTTATAAACACTCGTGGGCCAAAGCCCAATATCTTCATATTTTGGTTTATCGACATTTGCTCACAATTCTCCACCTTGTCGATTAACCATCACCGTCAAAATCACCGACAACCAAAGACACGGCCGTCACGTCTTCTTGTTCTAGTGGATGTATCTCCGGCGATTATCCTCCGACTTAACCGTCGTTCGCCGCTATCTACGTCACCTTTACCGGCGACATAAAAAATACAACAAATCTCCACCACCGATTGATTTGGATAAGACACGAGAATCGTCGACTTACTCTCGATCCTTCCTCCTCTTCGATTGTGAGCTGCAATCGACACCAGCTTCACCGCCGTTCTTCGCTGCTATCTCAGTCATCTTCACCGACGACAACCAATCCACAAATCTCAAGTAATCTGAAACCCCAATAACATCTCTTTACTCTTGAAGTCATTTTAGTTTCTACTTCTTTGATTCATGATTGAAAACTGAAATCTCATCTTCTTCTCTTTGGTTTGTAGCTCTTGAAGACACCATTGATTTCAATTTAAGCTCCATCGGAAAAATTCAGTAACTCCCTTAACCTTTTCTGATGCTTCCAATTTCAGATTTTACCACCTGAATCCACTCTTTGATTTTCTGATTTTACCATCTTAAATCCTCTTTGTCGATTCCTCCTCTTGAAAACAACTTAACCTTTTGTTTTCTTCTTATCCTGCGAGATGAACAATCGACTAAGTCACCTCACGCTTCCGCTGTCTCAACTCAGTGTGTGACACCAAGTGTCACCAGGCATCTCTCAAAGCTATGACCAGGTAAACACTTAGTTAACATATCCGCTGGATTTAGGGATGTATGAATCTTTAGGATCTTTACCGAACCGTCTTCGACTAAATCTCTGATGAAATGGTATTTCCTATCGATATGTTTAGTCCTGTCATGATGCACATTGTTCTTTGCTAGACATATAGCACTTTGTGAATCACAATTGAGTTTGAAGTAGTCTTGTTCCAAGCTCAATTCACTGCATAATCCCTTTAGCCAAATACCTTCCTTAGCAGCCTCCGTAAGTGTCATATATTCGGCTTCCGTAGTTGAGAGAACCACTACCTGCTGTAGACAAGATCTCCAACTCACAGTATTTCCACCAACCTTGAACACATAACCAGAAACCGACCTTCTTTTATCCAGGTCTGTGCCGTAATCAGAGTCACAAAATCCTTCAATTTCAAATTTCTCTGATTTTGTGAACGTGAGACAGACTTCTGTAGCTCCTTGTAAATATCTCAAAATCCACTTAACCGCAGACCAATGGTCTCTTCCTGGATTCGCCATGTACCTACTGACCAAGCCTACGACAAATGCTAAATCAGGTCTTGAGCCGATCATAGCGTACATGAGGCTTCCCACTGCGCTGGCATACGAAACCGAATCCATCAACCGTGAATCTGTTATCAACTCCTCTTGAGTTAAACCCTTAAGCTTGAACTGTGAACTACATGGAGTTATGACCGGCTTGCAATCGTCCATGTTAAAAGTTCTTAACACCTGCTTAATATACCTTTCTTGTGATAACTTTAGAGTACCTTTCTTCCTGTCCCGGATGATATCCATACCAAGGATTCTAGTTGCTGATCCTAGATCCTTCATCTCAAACGTTGTCTTTAAGCTTGCCTTTAAGACCTTTATTTTCTCCATGTCTTTTGCTGCCACAAGCATGTCATCAACATAAAGTAAGAGATAAATCATATCATCAATACAAGATCCCTTAGTGTAAACACATGGATCCTTGTAACATCTTTGGAACCCCTGGGACTTCATAAATTCATCAAACTTCTGGTTCCATAGCCTAGGAGACTGTTTTAAACCATATAGAGACTTTTTAAGACGCCAAACCTTGTCTTCGTTTCCTTTCTCTATGAATCCTTCGGGCTGATTCATGTAGATAACTTCATCAAGTGTACCGTGTAAGAAAGCAGTCTTTACATCTAGTTGCTCCAATTCCATGTCGAAATTCACCACAACTGATAACATGATTCTAATCGAAACATGCTTAACAACCGGAGCAAATATCTCGTTATAATCTACTCCTTCAACCTGTGTAAATCCTTTGGCGACAAGCCTCGCCTTGTATCTAGGATCTTCAACACCGGGAATGCCCTCCTTTAATTTAAAGATCCACTTACACCCGATAATCTTCTGCTTCTTCGGCCTTGGAACAATCTCAAATGTTTCATTCTTTATCAGAGATTGCATTTCCTCCTTCATGCCTTGGTTCCACTTTTTCCAATCTCTACTTCTCCTAGCTTCTGATACTGATTTTGGCTCACCAAGCTCTATTAACTCTGCACTAGTTAGAGCATAAGCCAAATAATCACAATCTTCAAACCTTGATGGTGGTTTTCTAGGCCTTATCACTCTGTCTCTTACCAGAAAATAATCATCAAGAGACCCATGTTCAACCTGATTCCCTTGTTCTTCATTAAACCCAAGTTTTCCTTCTGATTCAGCTCCTGTATCAGTCTCTGAGCCAGACGCTGAGTTAGTTTCTGTGTCAGTTTCTGATGTTCCTGAGGTAACTCCACCTTGACCAGTGACGTCCATACTCCTTGAAATATCTCCACCTTGACTGGTGGACTCTTGACTGAAACCATCAGGACTTGGTCCTTGAATTAACTCAGTATGGAACGTGACTTTCTTCTTCTTGTTAGACTTAGTCACTTCCTTCAAATCAAGTTCCTTATACAGTGTTTCCTCATCAAAGACAACATTCCTGCTGATAATACTCTTTCCGTCTTCTGGTAACCACACCCTGTAACCTTTAGTACCTTGTGGGTAACCTACGAAAACTCCCTTAGCAGCTCTAGGACTCATCTTGTCCTGCATTGTGTGAACGTAAGCAACACAACCAAACCGTCTAAGATGACTGTAATCAACCCTTGATCCTGACCAAACTTCTTCTGGAATCTTGAACTTAAGTGATGCATTAGGTGATCTATTTATTAGATAAACTGTTGTAGCCGCTGCCTCAGCCCAAAACTCTTTCTCCATTCCTGATTCTACTAACATACACCTGATCTTGTCCGCTATTGTCCGGTTCATTCTCTCGGCTACACCGTTTTGCTGTGGGGTATAAGTGTAAGTCTTATGCCTTTTAATCCCCGAGACTTGACATAGCTTATCCATCTGATTGTTGCAAAACTCTAACCCGTTATCCGTCCTAAGACACTTTATCTTCTTACTTGTCTGATTTTCCACAAGTGCCTTCCACTCTGAAAAATTCTCAAACACTTCATCTTTACTCTTTAGGAATCTGATCCAAACCTTTCTTGAGTAGTCATCAATAAACGTAAGAAAGTATCTACATCCGGACAGACTTGGCTCATTCGAAACCGAGCCCCATAAGTCATTGTGAATGTATTCTAAAATACTTGAAGTAGTATGTTTACCTTCTGGAAAGCTTTGCTTGTGGAGCTTACCAAACACACACTTTTCACAGAAATCTAACGTGTGGACTTCCTTTGAATCTAAGTAACCTCCTTTAACCAGAACGTTCATATTCTTAAGACTCATGTGTCCTAACCGTGAATGCCATCTATTAGTCAGATTTACCTCAGACCTTACCACAGATGCATCTCCTTTCACAACCGTTCCCTGCAAATGATACAGCCCATCTTGATATTTTCCCGAAAATACCTTCTTGCCTTCTCTGTAGAAAGTACTATGGAATTTTCTCCTTCATATCTGCACCCACTCTTCTCTAACTGGCCATAAGATATGAGATTCTTACCCATGGTTGGCATGTATCTCACTTCAGATAATATCACCGTAGCTCCTTCTGAATTTGTGATCTTAATCTTGCCCATTCCTTTGACCTCGCTGTAGGTATTATTACCCATCAAAACCTTTCCACCATTAAATTCTTTGAGATCAAACAAAACATCCTTTTCTGGTGTTATGTGGAAAGTAGCACCAGAATCCAAAACCCAATCGTCTTTGCTGTAATTTGTGCTTGCTACTAAGATCATAGGCAGCTCCTTCTCTTGAGCTATATTTGCAGATTCACCAGATTTTTCCAAATCTTCTTTTCTGGACAATCTCTTTTATAATGTCCTTCTTTCCCGCATATCCAACACTCTCTAGGCTTAGCTTGTAATTTTGGTCTAGACTTTGACCGTGTATCTTTGCTCTTGGATCTACCTCTCCATTGACCTGAAGTTCTTCTTTCAGGCCTTCCTCTGCTTACTACAAGACCTTCTCCATAAGGCCTGGAGCTTCCTAAGAGCCCCTTCTGCTTCAGCTCTACTTCTTTTGCGTATGCAGAGGTGGTGACTTCTTGTAAAGTTAGTGTCTCTTTTCCATTTCCGTACTTCAGCGTGTGAACTAGTGAGTCAAACTGCTTTGGTAAGCTAGAGAGGATTTGAACAGCTTGATCCTCATCACTCACATTTATGTTTAGACTTGCTAAATCATCTACCAACTTCAGAAACACATCCAGATTTTCTTCTATGCTTTTGTGCTCTTCCATCTTGAAACTGGCAAAACTTTGCTTCAGGTAAATACGGTTCGGTAAGGCCTTTGTTTGGTAATCCCTTTCTAGAGCTTTCCATACTCCTAGAGCCGTTGTTTCTTTCATTACTTTCCGCAGGACTGGATTTGTAAGACAAGAGCAAATCATGTTCTTTGCCCTTTTGTCTTTCTCTTTTCTTACATTATCCATAGTGGATGTCTCCGACTTGACCGCCAAAACACCATCAACCTTTGTTTCATCCTTTTCTTCATCAGCTGTTATTTCTTTTCCTTTTTCCGGTACCTTGATGGGTTCTTCTTCGCTCAGTGCAGAATCCAACCCATTGTCCTCAAGAGCCATAAGTATCTTGAACTTCCACAATCCAAAGTCTCCCTTACCATCAAACTTCTCCACATCAACCTTGACACGAGTTTGCTCCATGGTAAGACTTTCCTTAATCTCTCTGTGACCTTAACAACTTGATTGAGTAACCTGGATCTTCCTTTAACAACACCAACCGCAGATCAGAAACTGAAACTGTATCGTCTCTCTGCCTAAACCTGGTGCTCTGATACCACTTGTAAGGTTTTAATATCAGATTCAACCTCAAACTTAGCTCGATTTGTTAAGCTAACTACGACCAATTAACCTTAGTACGTTTGTTTCGTTTGTTGATTCAATTAAAGACACAAGAAACTTTTTAACCCAGTTCCCTTTCGGTACGTCTGGGGAGAGGACGGCACTCTCAACGATCCACTAGAACAATCAAGTGTTTACAAGAGTAATCTCTTTGTCTCACGTATACAACCTCACGTATCTCTTTCTCTCTTATATAGGTACAATAAGAAGAAAGACGAGCAGCTAATTTACCTTAGCTCTATAACGTGAACGTGACGACGAGCTCAGAACGTGATGTCTCAAGCTTGAAGAAGACCAAAACCTTAAGCCTCTTTACCGCAGCTCTTAACTCTATGTTTCTCTTCTTCTCTTGCTCTGTTTTTCACGTCTTAGGGTTTTACCACAAAACCTTGTAGCTTATATACCAAGCAATTACATTGGTTTGGGCCTTTGTACGTAAGTCCAAAACTCACAACTTCTTTTCTTATAAACACTCGTGGGCCAAAGCCCAATATCTTCATATTTTGGTTTATCGACATTTGCTCACAATGACAAACACTATTGGAGTAGGTTGTGTTAGTGTATTGATGACTGATTTAAGAACACCTTAGATCACGAAGTGAACAAAGTCTGAGACATGAAACTAAGACAAATAGAGTTGAAGCAGAACTGAAGGTGAGTTTAAGCAGTCGTTGATGCATAAGTTGATGCAGTCTGTAATAGGTTTGGCTACGGCCTTGACGCTCATGGGCTTGAAGACCACATGACTTGGAGAGTCTTTAGGGTTTAGGGACATGGGTATTTATAACTAAAGGCGTAGACAAAACAAGCCACGCGTCTAGGATTTTATTGTGAGATGCATACATATGTGTGGTGTCGTCCCATCACATAGATTTGTATATATATTGATGGTTGTCTATGAAGTTTGCAATGATTGAGAAGACGGTGATGCATAAGTGTTGCCGGTTAGTAGTTAAGCTTGTGAGTTTGATACTTAGCTTCACATTTTGTCTATGTAAAAAGAACAGTAGTGTTTGATTATGTGTTTGCAATTGTGTATTAGTTTCTTTTTCTGTAGTGATTTTGTTTTGGACGAGGTCCCACAAAATAGAATACGAACTTTAGTTAACCAATCTCTCGTGCCTCTTTTATTTTGCACACTTATTGTTATAGTTCTCACCAAACGAACCGAACCACACTTTCAAATTGGTATCTGAAACTCCAAAATGAAACAATATAGTTCTTCGGGATCAAAAAGAAGGAGAGAGGGGCGGTGGAAATCTTACCCTCCGCCAAAACGAAAATTTTGGAGTTTGTTCTCGTTTATCGATTCAGATTTGAAATTGTCAAAGATGGTTTTACTAGCATGTCCATCACATCTCGCGAAATCAAAAGTTTCTTTTTAAAAAAAATTATAGTAATCATGTAGTTATTTAATGGGAAATTAGGTGGAATAACCACAAAAAAAATCTATAATTAAAATCATAACCATTTAACCTAAATCTAATAGACACAATTGTGCCACATGGATTAATTTTTGTTAGTTTACTAATTATAATTTTTTTTTTGTTAGTGAGCAAATTAACCCTTATTTAATTGATATGCATTTGTGATCTAAAAAAAATTCAAGTTTAACTTATTTTGAAAAATCAATTCAAATTTCGATCAAAATAACACGTGATATAGTCGTGATCTATTTTTTTGGTTAATTAATTAAATGAATGAAACCCCTCAACGACTTCTTTTCCTCTATAAATACCCAACCGGCGAAAATCGCCCACACCATTGCTAAAACAGATACAGAAACCCCAGTGAGCGAAAAAAAAAAAAAAATTAGAGCGAATCTTTCAGCTTCAGAGTTCCAAATATGTTCGAAGATTTGGTGGATCTGTTCACCGGCGGTGGAAATGTGAAGACGAAGGTGAAAGGAACGGTGGTTCTGATGAAGAAGAACGTCCTCGATTTCAACGATTTCAACGCTTCGTTTCTCGATCGCCTCCATGAATTTCTCGGAAACAAAGTTACTCTTCGATTAATTAGCTCCGATGTTACTGATCCAGGTAATCGCACCTCTATTTTTGATTTTTCCATAAATGGAATTTCTCTGCTTCTTGGTTTTTTTTATTTATTTCGTTTTTCTCTCATTTTCCTTGACTTGTGTGTAAATTAAATAGTCCTTAATTACTTAATTATTATCCAAAAGAAAATTAAGGTTCGCGATTACCAACATATTTGTTATTTTCTACATACCTATATCTTCTTGTCCTGCGTGTTTTTTTTTTTTAGCTGAAGAAATTATGAGAACAATCAAATTTAAATCTGTGAGACCTTTTTTTTTTTTTAATTTATTCTAGTTAATGTGAACATCACAAAACTTGAATGTTTGTTTGATATATGGAAACTTATTGAGCAAGAAAGCTTGGAATTGTTTTGGCTTTGTTTTTTTCCCTTTAACAAGGCCTAAAGCATTATTCTCCATGAAAAGACGATAAAATCAGATACTCTGTTTGTCTTAGCAAGCCACCTTCATCATCTTTAATCTTTTCCCCTCAACCAAATAAATTTTAATGTTCTTCTCATTTTTTTGGATTTTTTTGTTTATCAATGATCCACTGTTTCCATTTTTTTTTTTAACATTAGCAGAGAAATGGAATCGAATTCCGGTAGAAAATATTATAGAAATGAATATTTTAACAACTTGACTAAAATCACTTTCTTGTTGTCTTCTTGAACAACTACATATTTAATGGTGTATATGATTTAATTTTCGTGTGTATATATAACTATGAAAATATGGTCTAAAATTTTTTCTTGTTCTTTTGTGTCTTTTCAAATTTTTAAAAGATTATTCACCAATTAGATTAAGAATCTTTTTTCGAACATTTACTATTACACTCGACTTTGTTAATCTGATTATATTCCATTCGGAACCATATTCACGTCCAGCTTTAATGTTCGTATTCTCAAATAGTTTCAGAGAATTAAACAATCTGTTATACACACTGAATAATTATAGATGTAGTATTATGTGTTTCATGTTTGATTTATTCAATAGAATCTTCTTTCTATGTTTCAAAGAATTGTCCACAAAACATTAAAATGTTTGTTATATATTTGAATGCATTCTAACTTTTATATATTTGGATGTATTCTAAATTTCAAAAAAAATATTTGGATGTATTCATGTTTCTACATGTATGGCCAAAGGAAAACTAAATAAGAAAGTTCTCTTTGTTCTCCTTTGAGAGTCATTACAACTTCATAGTATTATTATTTATTTTCTTCATGTTGTTTTTTGTTTGGTTTTGCAGTAGACAGTTCTAAGGGCAAACTAGGGAAGGCTGGTCACTTGGAGGACTGGATTACAACAATCACTTCATTAACCGCAGGCGAATCAGCTTTCAAGGTCACATTCGATTACGACACTAATTTCGGTTACCCTGGCGCGTTCTTAATCCGAAACAGCCATTTTAGTGAGTTTTACCTCAAAAGTCTCACACTTGAAGACGTCCCAGGCCATGGCAGAGTCCATTACCTCTGTAACTCTTGGGTTTACCCTGCTAAAAACTACACCAAAGACCGAATCTTCTTCTCCAACAAGGTAATTACAAAAATCATAAGAATGTATGTAATAATGTAAGACAAGAAATAATGTTTTACTTTTGTTACAGACTTATCTTCCACATGAAACACCCGCGACGCTACTCAAGTACCGAGAAGAAGAGCTTGCGAGCCTGAGAGGAACCGGAGAAGGAGAGCTTAAGGAATGGGACAGAGTCTATGACTATGCTTACTACAACGATTTAGGTGTCCCGCCAAATAACCCACGGCCCGTACTTGGAGGCACTCCTGAGTATCCGTACCCGAGAAGAGGAAGAACCGGACGAAAACCGACTAAAGAAGATCCTCAAACCGAGAGTCGGTTACCGATCACGTCAAGCCTCAACATATATGTTCCGCGGGATGAGAGATTTGGACACTTGAAGATGTCTGATTTCCTCGCTTATGCTCTGAAAGCAATTGCTCAGATCATCCAGCCTGCGCTTGAAGCTGTCTTTGATGAAACTCCGAAAGAGTTTGATTCATTCGAAGATGTTTTAAAGATTTATGAAGAAGGACTTGATCTACCAAACCAGTCTTTGATCGATAGTATCGTTAAGAATATACCGCTTGAGATGTTGAAGGAAATATTCAGAACAGATGGTCAGAAATTCCTTAAGTATCCAGTGCCTCAGGTCATCAAAGGTAGTACTCCAATCTTGTTCTTGATTAGTAAATAGTATCAAAAATGTTACTCGAATGCATTGTGAATGACGTTTTCGGTTTTTCTTTGTTTCTAGAGGACAAAACTGCATGGAGAACTGACGAGGAATTCGCTAGAGAAATGCTTGCTGGGCTAAACCCTGTTGTTATTCAACTTCTTGAGGTAAATCCATGAAAGATTTTCGTAAATCAGTAGTTTTGTTCTGCTTTCTTACAGGATTTTGGCATGTTAACTTGTAGGATTTTCCTCCAAAAAGCAAGCTAGACAGCGAAACATACGGAAACCAAAACAGTACAATCACCAAAAGCCATATAGAACAAAGCTTAGATGGACTCACTGTGGAAGAGGTAACAAAAATACTATAAAACAAAATACAAATTTGATATCAGAGTAAAATTGAAATAAATTGTCTTGTTTGCTATTTCAGGCTCTGGAGAAGGAAAAGTTGTTCATATTAGACCACCATGACACACTGATGCCGTACTTGGGACGTATAAACACAACCACTACTAAAACTTACGCAACAAGGACACTTCTGTTCCTGAAAGACGACGGGACCTTGAAGCCATTGGTGATAGAGCTGAGCTTGCCTCATCCTGATGGAGACAAATTTGGAGCAGTGAGTGAAGTATATACACCTGGTGAAGGAGTCTACGACTCGTTGTGGCAGTTAGCAAAGGCTTTTGTTGGCGTAAATGACTCTGGAAATCATCAGCTTATAAGCCACTGGTAATTTAATACGTAACGGTTATTATAAGTTGGGGGAAAAACTGACTTATCTACATGATCTGAAGTTAAAAAGTTTTGGTTTTTTTTACAGGATGCAAACACATGCGTCGATTGAACCGTTTGTGATTGCTACAAACAGACAGCTGAGTGTTCTTCACCCGGTTTTTAAGCTCCTTGAACCTCATTACCGTGATACGATGAATATCAATGCACTTGCTAGGCAAATCTTGATCAATGGTGGTGGTATCTTTGAGATCACTGTGTTCCCTTCTAAATATGCCATGGAGATGTCATCTTTCATCTACAAGAACCACTGGACCTTCCCTGACCAAGCGTTACCAGCCGAGCTTAAAAAGAGGTAACGCATATTTACTCAATCTTTCAATATTTACTCAAATCTTTGACCCATAATCTCTCCTGGTGCCAACCGTTGATAATACCACGTTTAAGATGTAAATAAGATTAACAAGTTTCATTTCTTGATTGCAGAGGGATGGCTGTTGGTGACCCAGAAGCGCCACACGGTTTGCGTCTAAGGATAAAAGACTATCCTTACGCGGTGGACGGGCTTGAGGTGTGGTATGCGATTGAATCATGGGTGCAAGACTACATTTCCTTGTATTACAAGACGGACGAGGATGTCCAAAACGACACAGAGCTCCAAGCTTGGTGGAAGGAAGTGCGCGAGGAAGGACACGGAGATAAAAAGTCAGAACCATGGTGGCCTAAAATGCAAACCAAAGAAGAACTCATCGAGTCTTGCACTATAATAATATGGGTGGCTTCTGCTCTTCACGCAGCGGTTAACTTCGGACAGTATCCGATCGCTGGTTACCTCCCAAACCGTCCGACCATAAGCCGTCAGTTCATGCCAAAGGAAAACACTCCTGAGTTTGAAGAACTCGAGAAGAATCCGGAGAAAGTGTTCTTGAAAACGATCACTGCTCAGCTTCAGACACTTCTTGGGATATCACTGATTGAGATTCTTTCGACGCATTCGAGCGACGAGGTGTATTTGGGGCAGAGAGACGATAAAGAATGGGCGGCTGAGAAAGAGACGTTGGAAGCGTTTGAGAAGTTTGGAAAGAAAGTAAAGGAGATTGAGAAGAATATTGATGAGAGGAATGATGATGGGAGCTTGAAGAATAGGAATGGTCCGGTTAAGATGCCCTACACTGCTTTGTTTCCGACTAGTGAAGGTGGAGTCACCAACAGAGGAATTCCAAACAGTGTCTCCATCTGATTCACCCTCTGACTCTCTCATGGTTAACCATTGATTCTTGTTATTTAATTATGCTGCATTTCACCGTCGCCGGTTTATGTGATCGGTTATTTGTCGGTTTGTTTTAAAGTTAAAAAAAAAACCAGAATAAAATACTATTGGAAAAGATAATTTACTTACTGTACTATATACTAGCAAAATTCAATTCCAATTCAATATTTCTTTCTCCCTTGTGAAGCTGATTAACCCGAAACCGATCCGAAATGTGATTCAACCGAATCGAACCGAACCGAAACCAAAGAATTTCTTGAACTGCGGATTGGGTTTAACAATAAACCCTTCTTTTCCAACGACGACGAGGTTTCATTTCCATGGCTGATTCTGTAACCCTAATCTCTCTTCTCTGTCAATGGCTCCTTCAATCTCTCTCCTCCTCATCAGACGTATCTCTCTCTTCCACCTAAACCCTAATAGCCGCCGTCTTCTCCAACCATTTCTCGGAAAATCATTCTCTACTTCAACGCAGTCCTACCCTAACTCTTCCCCTGAAATCAATCCCAAACCAACCTCTCTCTCTTCTCGCCTTAGCTTCGTCTTCGATCAAATCGACGCTATCGAGAAACGTCACTCCGATCAAGACGTAACCCTCGAACGTATCCGTGCCTGGCGCCAATCCAAACAATCACCTTCTCCTCCACAAGATCCGGATCCGAATCCGAATCCCAATCCCAATCCCAATCCTCGTGGATGCCAATCCGAATCCGTTGAAGAACCGGACTCGAACAGGGCCGAGTTGGCTCAAGCGAACGCAAAAGGTGTGGTTGAGTTGGTGCATCCATGGCCGGAATGGATGGAGTTGATGGAGAGGTTGTTTCAGCAGAATTACTTTGATCATAGGAGACAACGAGACGAAGACGATATGGTAGATACTTTGGGAATCGATGTGAATGTGGAAATTGGTGAAGAGAATGTTGGAATTGCTTTGTTTCAAGATTTCAGAGCTGTTCAAAACGCTTGTATCAATTTCGGAAAAGATCGTTTCGATATCCTAAGGTTTGTTGAATCGGAACACATTTCAAGAAACGATATTCAATTTTCAAGAAATGATATTCTAAGATTGAGAGCTGTTGCTTATACGAACATGTTTCCTCAGGTCGTTGTCGAGAAATGATATTCAAGTTCTTGTTGGCCATGGATGTCCAGCGACTGATAGAAAAGTGGTTTTCTCAGGAAAACTACTGAGGAAGCGTGTACATCTCGATGAAGGAGATGTAAGCATTACTTAATAAGTTTATACATACAAGAATTGGTTTTGGAATGGTAGAAATAGGTGGAAGGAAGAACAAATTAGGAGTCCTTGGCTCATTCGTTGTGGCTTTGGGAAACTTTGGTCATTGCTTCTACATTTTTTTTTTTTTTTGTTATTGTTCTTCAGAAATCAGGTTCTGATTTTAACACATTTTCTTGTATTTTTGTTGAGGTATTGGGTTGTGGCTATTGGCTTTTAGGTTTCATGTAGTCTCCTTTGTTAAACTTATTGTTGTCTTGCTCTTGAGGTTTCTGGTTAATGTCCTAATTGGTTTATTATCGATAGGTTCTTCAGATGATAACATTCATTCATATATCAGGTCTGCAGTTCCTGTAGCTTGAGGAACTCATGCGAAAAGGCGTTTTTGTTGACAAACAAAGAGGATGAGGCTCGAACGCCCGACCTCATGCGCATTTTGTTCACTTATGGTTTTGACCCGTTGAACGGAACAGTGGCCAACAAAAATCTCTTGAAGAAAAAGTCTGTTAAGACTGTGGTGCGTAAACTGCTGCATGAGATTGTCAAGTTAAGCAGTGTACCAATAGATCCTAATCTAACTCCACCAGTTCTCAAGAAAGCTCCCCCTAAAGTGAAGCAGCCTCCGCCAACTCCTAAAAGACGTGTTGGCCGTGATGACATTGAGATGAAGAAAGGAGATTGGCTCTGCCCAAAGTAAGTCACACCTTGCAGCTTTTGTTTCATGTTCTAATATTGATACTTGTCCTGAGATGTTAATGCCACTCAAATTTTTGTTCTTAAGGTGCGATTTCATGAACTTCGCAAAGAACACGATTTGCTTACAATGTGATGCAAAGAGGCCAAAGAGACAGCTTCTTCCGGGAGAATGGGAATGCCCTGAGTAAGTATCTGAGAAAGACGTACTGATTTAGGTTATATGTCATGGAACTGATCATATTGCTTTTTGTTATGGCAGATGCAACTTCTTAAACTATAGGAGAAACATGGCTTGTTTTCATTGTGATTGCAAGCGTCCACCAGATGCTTTCTTAGAGAACAAACCACAAGAAACGCATCGGTTCACCGAATCACAGACAGATAGAGTTGTGAAGCGGGGTGATGTCTCCAATGCCTGGAACTTTGATTTTGATGACGATGAATCAGACGGGGCAGAAGTTGAAGCATTTGAGTACGCGGATTCCAGCAGAAAGAATGAAAACTTCCTCCGAGAGGGTTTGAGAGATCCTGAAGACGACTTTGGTAATCTTCCTCCAGGAGCCCGAGAAAGTTCTGAGCCTGGCAGGGGCAGAAGACCTGGTGTTGGGTTTGATGATTTTGACGATGAAGATGACATTGATAGCTATGAAATTGACGAAACTGGAGATAGAGAGGTCCCAGCCGATGGAGCCCCATCTTCTTTTCCATCTGACGAGTTCTCAGAGGATGAACAGTTTCTGGAGTCAAAGGCTGGTTTTACTGCACACAGAGGAGGAAGTTCAAAGCCGCACAACAGTAGTTACAACAGTAAGGGAAGTTTCTCTAGGGATGATGAGCTCGGTATCAGTTCAGACGATGAGGCTTCGGCCACTCCCAGGTGGAAATCAAGCCATGTTGCGTCGACACAGAGAGGTCCACCTTCGAGAAAACTGAGTTTTGGGTCCGATGATGAGTTTGGGCTCGATTCTGATGAGGACGATGGTCCTAGGCCCAGTTTAAGGCGTGGACAAAGAAACAACGGTGGTAGAGGAGGGTTTAAAGGTAAACGAAGTTCCTATTCAGCTTCTGAATCCGATGATGACATGAATGATCAAGATTACCGAGGGTCAAGTTTCTCTGATAATAGATCGAGAGGGAACAGAGGAAGAATGAGAGGTGGACGAGGTGGTTTCAATGATAATTTTGCATCTGATAACTTCAAGGGATCGTCAAGTGGCTCGGCTAATAGATCAAGAGGGAGGGGAGGAAGAACAGGAAGCAGAAGAAGTGGTTTTGATAGTGATAATGACGATTACAGAGGGTCAAGTTCCTCGGCTAGTAGATCAAGACGGAACAGAGAAGATAGTGGCGGGTTTGGGGGAGGCAGAAGAAGCGGTTTTGATGATGAGTTTGATAGAAAGAGCAGCCGAGGACGAGGTGGGTCAGGGAGTTTCAGAGGATCCAACAGAGGTGGAAGAGGAGGAGGAGGAGGAAACAGGCATGGGCAGAGTGATGGTAAAGACACAGACTTTGGAGATTTCAGAAACAGTCGAAGAGTTATCGAGAGATAGAACTGTAAACTGGTATCATCAGATATTAGAATTATAAGTTAGACCATAACCATTGTTGAACAGATAAGTTTTTAAAACGATATCCAGTATTAAATTGGTTATAGTGCATCAGTCATAATAACAGTCGTAGAGAATAAGTTTGGATGATTTTTTTTTAGAAGAAACAATGTCAATTTTGCTTACTCTCTTGACGTTTTAGGACAGGCTCTTTAATGATTCATGACAATGTCATGAAAAAGGGAAACTTGCTTAACATGGCCATAGTGACAAGATCTACTTCTCCTTTACTTTACCTCCTAGGAAAAACGGTGTGGAGGAATTGAATGTGGCTTCTCGACAGGAAATATTTTTTCTAAGAAGAAAGAAAATTATGGGAATTTATATAGTAGCCATGTTGTTTTTAATGGAATTCAACATACGGAAGAGGATGTTTAATAGTTGGAGACTTTAACAAATTAACGCATAATCACAAGAAAGATAAGGTTTATGCATTCGGCGGTTTCTTTAATAATACCTTGAAACAATATGATTCGTCACTATGGAATGTTAGAATTTTCGTTTTTTTTTTCGTTTTTTTTGAAATTTCGTATTTGGGAGATCAATTATGCGCAGAGAAGAAGAAGAAGAAATGCACTACTTGTTATGCATTCGGAAAAGCATGTTGACAGGTATAGCCAAAAATTTCAGGAGATGTGAATGTTATACTAATGAGGGATATTTTCATTGAGGAAAAGCATGTTGACGGATATAAGAAATATCCAAAAAGAAGAAATGCACTACTTGTTATGCAACCTATAATTTCAGGAGATGTGAATGTTATACTAATGAGGGATATTTCAAAGGATGAGGTGAAAAATGCACTACTTGTTATGCATCCGGAAATGCCCCAGATTCAGACGGAATGACGAATTTCTTACCAAAGGCTTGTTAATTTACATTTATCTTTCAGATTCTCCCATGTAATATAGATTGCCCTAATATAAATGAATAAATAACTATATAAAGTTAATGCATACATAAGTAAGATAATGTACTAAAATATGACTATAGTGTTTGTTTTGTTTTTTTTGTTAACTACAATTGAAGTCTCTTTAGAACTCATTTGTTATTTTACTTCTTGTACCAAAAACTCTTAGGGTTGTCTTTTGTCCATCCAAAATATGTGAAGAGTTCTAAAATTATATTTTACTTTTTTGTGCGTAAATGCTTTCAAATGTATCGTAGTATTGTCTTCGACATCATCATCTACGTAGTAGCCACAATTTTTTCTGACTTACAAACATCCATCATTTATCAAGTATGCTATGATCCTCAATTGCCACTGGCATTATTATCATAATTTCAAGTTTATACATATCATTTCTAAAGTGTATTCATTTGAATTCTTTAAAATTACAACATTTTGGCGGAAAAGGTTTTTAGAAGATTATGGACTATAAAATATCTCAAAATTAATAAATAGTAATTAAACTGTTAGTTAATATTTTTGTAAATTAATAAATTTTCCAAGGTCTTCATATTTACAATTTGTATAAATGTATCTTTTTTCTTTTTTTGAATACTAAGAGGTTTTTGGTTTAGGTTTGTACATCCTTTCTAACCGGAGATCAGAGCATTTTATATGAGATTCACCCAAATGTCAGTCGAACCAACGATCTTTTGGTATTGTGTGAGATACTTTAGTAGTTGAACTAATGGTTTGTAGTAATTTTTAGAAATTCAACTGTATACATGTTCTTGAAAATTGGTTTTGACTGCCAAAAGAAGAAAAATGTGCATGTGACTAAAAAAGAAAAGAGAGCAGCAGCATTGGCTGGACTTAGATTTTATTAACAGCATATCAAGTCTGGACTTCTACAAGTAATGTGTGTATGGTAACTATATCCAATCAGTATGCTTATCTGTTAAGAACTTAGGATATATATCATGTTAGCATAAACATTCAATTAAATTTTAGTGAAAATTCAAGTAATAATAACATGTACATAGGTTCTAGTGGTTCTTTACGTTTGCATTTAGGCAATAATTAAACTATCAAGTTAAGCCTCATCAGGAAGTGGACTTGCAGTGCGAGTTCATTTTCTCCTCGATTACACAGTTTAGTTGATAAACTTTGGATGTATACATGAAAAGTTCAATTGTATTCTAATACATTTTTTGTTGTTGTTAAAGATGGTATTCTTATACATATCGCATAGAACTAAACAATCAACGATGTATACAGAAAAAGTTCAATTTAATTGAATGGATGAACGCCAAAATATAATTCAATCTATTTTCTTTCAAATCTTACCAATTACAAATATTTCTTCTCCCATGCCTTTACTTTCAAAAACCTAATATATATCTCGTTATCACTCCTAAAAGAATTTTAAATATGTTTAAAACAAAACAAAAAATTGCGCTATGTATTATGTAATGCATATACATAGATATTTTTTGTTGGTCAGAAAAATAAATATGTAGTACCTATAAAACTTGATAAATCATTTACAAATAACAGCCGATAGATTGTAAAACAAAAAGTTGAATTACTTGAGAACAATATGAGAGCGAACTTGCTTGCTAAGAATATACGTTTTTTTTTGTCAACATTAGACCATAACTGACTGACCCATTAGTCCAATTTTTACATTTGTAGGAAGCGGAACTTATTCCAAATATTATGGTGCATATTTACTGTGGACGTGGACTTACCGCTAGCCACTAAACTAGGTCGTTTTATGTATTAGGAATACAATCCTTTCTTTCTTCTTGCATTTCTTTCTTTTGGTATTTTCGTATTTTATTCTTTTTATATACAATGTATTTATCTAATCGATAACAAAGTCCGGTGAAAAAACACTAAAAAAAAAAAAAGTTGATTTATTTTATTTTTTTGTAAGTGAATTTTCCTTCTTTCTTGTTGTTCTCTCTCGAAAGACTTGGTGTTGAAAGAGCCGCTTAGTGATCTCTCTCTCTCTCTCCAAAAGAAACTTGTTCGGTCTTTTGCCTTCTCCACAAATCTCACTGCTCCTTGGAAACCCGAACAATGCAAACCTGAAACATCTCTCTCTCTCTTTTCAGGTAACCAAATCTCTCTCTCTTGCTCCTTCCTAATGCCGTTTTAGGTAATTCACGTTCGTGTTTCTGGTTTTGCCAAAACGTTTATTGTGAATGCATAGAATTCAACCAAAACAATCCGAGATAGATTCCAAAAATCGTCCCTTTTTTACATGAAGTACCCATCTTGTGTACAATTCCTTGCTTTCACGTTTTGTGTATGCGTTTAAAGATTTCAACTTTGGTGCTGCTTTGCTTTCTACCACTCGTCTTATCCCTGTACGTGGGCTTTAGAGGATCGTTGTGAATTTACTTGTTGTTGATGCTTTTTGGATCGATGCTTTTGAACAGGTCTCGGGATTGACCCTTTTAGCATGTTCTTGATTCTGGGTTTTCTCTATTTCCACGCTATTTCGCTCCGAAACATTCGATTTTTCATCGTTTGGATAACTTCTATGTTGATTCTGCGTTTGTTTCACTGATCGTGTCTCGGATATTTTGTAATTGAGTGCTCTGTTTTCAATCTGAGGTAGTTTAGTGCTCAGAAACAAATGCAAATTTTCTTGATAATTGTTAGCTTTTTGGTTGATCTTGGTTTGATTTTGGTTTAGGAGATGTTTTCATACAATGGCCACTGAGATTCTATATGATTTTACCAGAAACATTGCTTTGTTTTCTGCGTCTTGTTAGTTTTGATGTTCATGTGTTAGCTATGTTTATTGTCAATGAGTCTAGGATCAATTATTGTCTATCTTTGCGAGGTAACTATAATCGATACTATTCTCATTCGACTCATATGGTTTGGTTTGGTTTGTGATGACAGTGCTTTGTGATGGAAGAAGAAAACAATCAAATGGAAGAGTCTTGCGACGTAGAAGCTGTCTGCGGAGATCCAAAAGTTGATATTCGTGTTGGGGACGAATATCAGGCTGAGATACCTCCTATGATGTCTGAATCCAAACGCGCGTCGTTTCTTTTGAGTCCTCGTCTGGCTTACTCTGATTCCTCCCGTTCTTTTGCCGTTGGACTACCTATCGAAGTAATGTGGATAGACACTAAATGTAGAGATGATAGTGTCGACATGAACGAATCTCTCAAGTCTCTGAAAACAAAAAGAAATCGCAAAAGTGACCCGATGAATCTTGAAGCTTTGCCTGGAAAATCATCGAGTTCTTTGGAAGATTTTGAAGTAGACGGCTTTGTTCTTGGGTTGTATACGTTCGGGAAGAACTTTACGCAGGTGAAGAAGTTGTTGGGGAGCAAAGAAACAGGAGACGTACTTTTGTTTTACTACGGAAAGTTTTACAAATCGTCTAAATACAAAATTTGGTCTAATTCGCTTAAGAAGCGAAGCAGGAAGTGCATACAAGGGAAGAAGCTCTATTCAGGTTGGAGACTACAACAGTTACTGTCCCGTTTAGTTCCTAACCTTCCCGATGAACCACGAAAGAAGATGCTTGTAGATGTAAGTCTTTCTTTTCGTATTCTTACGTTGAAAATATTCGGAATATGTGTTTTAAGAGAATTTCTTTCAGGTCTCCAAGTCATTCGCTGAAGGGAATACATCTCTTGACGAATACATTAACGCGGTGAAGGAACTAGTCGGTCTACGATCTCTTGTGAATGCTGTAGCGATCGGTAAAGAGAAAGAAGACTTGACAGTTCTTACAACAGAACCGGTAAAAGCAAAACAATGGTTTACGGTTTCTTCTTCTTCTGCGGTTGCTGCTGGTTTGGGGGAATACACGTCGCTCACATCTGATGAAATAATCAACAAATTGACTGGTGGTTCCCGTCTAAGCAAAGCCCGTTGCAATGACATTTTCTGGGAAGCTGTGTGGCCGCGTTTGTTAGCTAGAGGGTGGCGTTCTGAACAACCGAAAGACCGATGTCACATCAAGTCTAAAGACCATATCGTATTTCTAGTCCCGGGGGTCAAGAAGTTTTCGAGACGGAAACATGTTAAACAGAATCATTACTTTGATTCTATAAGTGACATTCTCACAAAGGTTATCTCCGAGCCTGAGCTTCTTGAGTTCGAGACCGCAGAGATTAGAGCTCCCATTTGCGAACAACCGAATCAAGAGAAACACCGTTACCTCAAGTCTCCAAACTCTTCTTCTACACATGTGAAATTCACTGTTGTGGACAGTACTAGTTTGGCTTCAGGAGGGAAGTTACGTCAATTTCGGGAGTTGAAGAATCCGAATCCGGAATCTCTAGTTTCTAAATCAAAAGCTAGTGAAGGAGATAACAATTCTTCCATGGAAAGATTCCAAATGAGGTGTGCCAAGTTTGCTGATGAACGTAATTGGGAAAGGAGGCGAATGAAGAAACTGGTGGATGAACCGATACGATTCATGATTGTGGATACAAGTGTCGAGTCATCAGGTCTAAGGAGACGGAGACATTTGCCCGGTGTTTGCATATCCAGAGAGGCCTTTGGTGATATGTATCCTAAGGGGGCTGATTCTGGAGTAAAGGAGGAGATTATGGAGAATGTCCAACAAGGTCTCTCAAAGAAGAAGTTCGCTCGAAAATCAGAGTCTAATAACCATCATTCGGTTAGTTCTCTCCCGTTGCCAAAACGCAGGCGGCTCAGTGAATGTGTAAAGAAAGATATTAAACGTTGTGGTGAAAGTTCAGTGTTGAAGCCACCTGCATTAGACCAGAACCTCAAGACTGATCAATCAGAAGAAACCGGAAATGGTATTTCTTTGTATGTTGAGATTCAAGGAATACCAGAAACTGAACCAAATGGTTTGTGTCCGGTCTCGGAGACAGTCAATGAACTAAGTTCATCATCACAACAACAAGAGCCAAATGGATTCTGCTCCAAGGAAGATGGAACTCCAAATGAACTTACCTCATCAGAAAAGCAACAAGACGAATCAAATCGGTTGTATAGGGACAAAAAATGCTCTTCCAAGGATCTTAAAACCGCCGAACAACAAGTACAATCGATTCAGCAAGAAGAAGAGAAGAACCAACAGAATAACACAGATCTTCCAAGAAGACAAAGCACAAGAAAGAGGCCATTAACGGCTCGTGCTCTAGAAGCTCTTGAATGTGGCTTTATTACAGCAAATAGTACATCTAAACCGAGAAAACGCGAAAGGACTACAAAGATGAAGCATTCAACTAATGGGAGTAGCAGAAGTCAAGGTGTGTCACACAATGGTTTTCTTGTAAAGGAAGACACAGCAAGTAAACCGCTAGACGAAAAAGAGGATTCGGAACCTAGCTTTCTTGTGGATAAAGCAACTAAGGCGAGTAAGCATGTTGTGGATCAAATAGAGGATTCGAAGAAGGTGACAACCGAGTTTCGGAAACTTCCTCCGATTGTTTTGAAACTTCCTTTCAAGCGTGGCTGAAGAAGAAGCATTGGAAACTCAAGTCTGGATCATTTCTTGGGTTTGTTTGATCTTAGGAGCTTGGAGTTGCTGAAGAAGTGTGTATAGAGAAAGAAAGATTTTTAGACAGATTATTTTTCTTTCTTTTTGGTTTTCCCTGGTAAAATCTGCTACATGTTATATATTCATGGACCATGATTGATCTTAGAGCATTGCCTCTACTTTTTTTACTCTAAAGATAGAATTCTCTATAAATAGAGTAAGGTTTTCTCCAATGGTTGCCTTGCCCTATTTTTTATAATAAAAATAAAAAATTTCAAATATATTTTCTTACTGATTTCCTTCAATTCTCTTTACTCTAGAAATTTACAAATTCTATTCAACAAAAATTACAATGTTATTAAAATTAACTACGTTTTATTATAGAACTAAAACATATACGCTTTGTTTAAACATTATCATTAGTATATTTCTCCTACAAAATATGAGTTATTGTGTCTGGAAATGAGAAATGAGCTTCATTGTCATTGATTTGACTATATCGAACAGCAAATTATTGGAATCGGGTACCCTCATCTTTTGCTATTTCAATCTTTAGAGGTTGAACTTCTCTTTCAATTTCAATTGACGCATTGAGATCAAGTTAATTTTCAGTTATTATGTTTAAGTAAAATAATACATGTACGCATTATTTTGGTGTGTAGAAAAATAATTCTTCTATATGTTTTTTGGTGCGTAGCAAAATAATTTATTTTGAGAACCTCTTGGCTCTTGAATAGTTTGCACAATGGTGAACCATTTTGGATCATAGAGTAAATAATCTTATTATATAAAAGAGAAGTTGGTCGACGTGAGCGTGATACATAAGCAAAATTGTAATTTGCGAGATCGTTTAATATTGATTGAGATGATGACATGTGTTAAAACTTAAATTTAGTTAAGTAAAAATAAAATGAAAAATGAAAAATTAACAAAAAGAGTTTCCAAGTAATTACTCAAATAATTAAATGGAAAATTTTTAATAGTCTAAACTAATAAAAATAATAATATATGGGATGTAGAGAGAATATAATAATATGTATATATGTAATGTGATAATATAAATGGAAAATTTCTAATAGTCTAAATTAATATAAGTAATAATATATGGGATGTAGAGAGGATATAATAAGATGTATATATGGATGTTTGGTAATATTTTTTATATGTTTTCTATGAGGTTACTAACATAAAATTTACTAATTTCTTATTTAATTCTAAAATATTTTAGTTCTTTTACGATTTATTATATAGTTAAAAAAAAATATTTGAGTATGATTTGAATTATGTTTTATATATGATTATGAATTCACATTATATCAATTATCACATAAGAATTATATCAATTATCACATAAGAATTGAGATATAAATGATTTCTATTGATTTATAGTATATGTTCTATAAATTCAACTAGTTTTTAATTAAAACTTTAATATTTATTAATAATTTAATGTGTTAATCCCCGTATTAACGCGAGCCTTATTCTAGTAACTAATATTATATTGTTTTCTTTGGATGACATTATCAGCAAGAGAACCAATGCCTTGAACAGATTGGAGAAAATGTGACAAGACTCGAACACATTGATGTCATTATTGTTGTTGGTTCTGATCACTCGGAAACATTACTATCTATGAAGCATATAAGAATTGACCTGAGCAAATTGAAGTATTGCTCGAGAGAATTTCACTCTATTTGTTCGGATTCGACAGTCTAAAGGGTTATCCATGATCGTAGCCGTTGATTTTATTTTTACTTTGTTTTGTATTTCATTTGTGTATCGTTTTTCGAGTCTCCTTGACTTGTCATGCAATATAAAGATTATTGAAGATTGTTTAGGAAAAAGAAAAAAAAAAAAAGTTGACGTTGCAAACACAATATGATTGCCGACAAAAATAAGACGTACGCTTTATGGGCCAGATTGGTCTTAATAAGGCCTAATCATTTAAAAAGCCCAAAAATAATGGTTTAGGGTAAATTAGCGGTCTAGGGATATGAAGCCCTAGTTTCTCTTGCCGTCTCTATAAATCGCTTCTCCATTCTTCATCGTCCCAATAGATTTCGATTTCTTTATAACTCGTTGTTTGATTGTAGTGTTGTAGTTCCTTGAGTCATCGAATTCGTATCTCCGATTTTGTTAGTCTCTCTTAGATCTCCGTTTCAAAGTTTTTCAAAGCTATTGTTTCGATTTTGTCTTTTCATATAGATTTTGGCTGATTAATATTCTTATGGTGATGATGATAACACATAATCCCAGCTCTATGAGGCCTTTTGTGGCCAAGGAGTATAACTATGTTCATACATGTATCTGAGCCTTCAAAAAATTTCGGATTTTGATAAATCTTATTGGTTTATTTGTTGTTGTTTCATGTTTGTTGTTTTGTTCTCTCGTCTTTATTTTTTTGGGTATCGAATTGT
Source organism: Draba incana (assembly GCA_963576765.1). NCBI lineage: Eukaryota > Viridiplantae > Streptophyta > Magnoliopsida > Brassicales > Brassicaceae > Draba > Draba incana. Next base: position 6,621,493 of record OY755215.1, on the reverse strand, counting down.
GTTTTGATTTAGGGTTTATGTGGCGATGATGATAACACATTATCCCAGCTCATTACGAGACCTTTTGTGGTCATTGAAAATAACTGTTTTCTAACATTTTCTGAGCCCTAAAACCCTGAATTCAAATTCTTATTTTGTTTTTTAATCTAGGTTTTATATGATTTTTCTACGAGATTATCGAAATATAGTGTATCATCTTGTTCCCTGTGATGAATTAAAATGCTAATGTATATCTGATAATTTTATTTGATGTCTAACTTATTTTGCTGAGGGGACACTAATGGTTTTTTTATTTCATGTTTTGGTTTGAATATATAATTCCCTATGATGGTAATAACCATGCTAATACTGATCTCTTATGACGAGTCCATGTTAAATGTCTGAGGGAATTTGTGTTATGCTTTAATAATATCTGACAAAACTCAATGAGATGACAGAAGTTGAATGATTTGGTAGTACCTTTTTCTAAAATAAGAAATTTGTAGCAACGGGTTTGCATAATTTTAGCCTTTGATAGCAATACAAAATTTATAAGTCTAAAAAGATAGATAAATTGCATCTATCCAATAAAATTTGGTTTGGAATCTTCTTCTCGAGTCTTTCAATCTTCTTATATAACGAGAAGATTGAAGGTTTCATTAAGAAGAAACTCAAACAATTGGAGACCCGAAATGACATGAGTAACCAATCAATCCAGTGCCAATTCTTTACCTTTTTTGTGGAGTTTATTGGAGATGGTCTTGAGAACATCTGTTTCAGCCATTATCTGCGTTTAAATGAAAATATTCATTCATAACTCCAATTGCTTTATTTTGATACGATTAAGTTAAGCAATGTTTTTCGACCATCAAGTTCCTTCAGTTTGGCCAAGTATCAAGAGATTATGGAGTGCATCACTTGTGGACCGATCAGTATTCGAACCAAATATACTAAATGACGTAAGTAATTATAGCCCTTAATACTACGAGTAATTATAGTAATATACTACGAGTCAATTCTTCAGCAAACTCAATCTCTTCTTATTGCGATACTTCCTCGTTTATCACGTTTGGCGAGAACGTAATTGTCGTCGACACGGAGAACAACCGAACGCATCTATTACTATTATCAGAAATATCGACAAGGATATGCGAAATCGTCTCACCTCTATCCGGATTGCAGGAGACCAAGCTTATGACGGGAGTCTTAGTGCGTGGTTTGCGCTCCATGAGCCTTAATCCACTTGATTCAAAATCTCTTAATTAAGTTTTTTATTAAATTTAAAACAAATATGCATGTTTATGTAAACAATGGTTTTTTTGGTATGAATAAAATTTAAAATTCATTTCAAAAAAAAAAAAAAAAAAAAAATTATAGCCTTTAATACTATTCAAAACTTTACATAAGGCCTTGAATGGAACAACATATTTATTGGGCTTAATGCTTCGGTCAATCATGTGTTTATTGAAGGCTTTGAAATGCTCGAGAGCCCAATGCTTTCAAAAGAAACTAGAAATTTAAGTCTTCCATGGCTCCATGCTATTTAGATTAATAATCAAGGTATGAAATTGCTTATATGTTTACTTTTTTTTTACATGAATGTTATGTTGTTTGGAATTTTATGTATCATGTCTTTTGTTGGGAATGGTTTATTCAAAACCAATATGGAATCAATAACTGAGTCATGAGATGCTAGTGTTAGCTAATGGTGAAAAGGATAAAATACAATAGAAAAGTACATGTCTTACTGAAAAGTTTGAAATTGGAAGGCAAAACATACAAGCCGGATTTCTGAAACTATTTGGTTAGAGCATCTAAAGAAGCAGTATGATATATATAAGCATGTCAAAAGAAACACCACCAGACTAGGATTCAATGAGTTCGGAGAGCTAGCCATGAGCAATGAATGATGGGGGATCAACTAATTAAGGTAATCTCTAATAAGATAGGGACAGCAACCAATTTTTAGTCACTTGCAGCCGGTGAAAAGCACCGATATTATTTGATTGTTTCATACTATTGCATTTCTTTAGAAATAAAACCAACTGAACTAACCTTACTAATGAAACCCAAAATGTGAGATATTCGAGACTTCATCAAAAGTATATTGGGAGGCTTCAAAATAATTTGATAGCACCATAAATCAATCCAATCATGTAAAAAAACCTTTTATGGCTAGTGGTATACCAAGAAAAAGCATCTTACCAACCTTTTTAGTATTTAACTAAAATATCTTAAGTTAGGTTTGTCATCCGCATTTGGTTGTTTGTGCCTCGACATGATTCGTTATTTTTATATATTAATGAATAATTGTCTTGCTTCGATATTCTTAGGATACTCAAATGCCAAATAAATAAATGACAACGAAGTTAGAATTCATAAATAAATAAAAAAGTTTGAGAAACGATTACGTTTCTCACTTTACTAAAACAAAACAATTGTTGGTCACTCGGAATTTACTTTATTCTTTCACGTCTCTCTACGGCAAATCTCTGTCTCTTCATTCGACATAAAAAAAAAAAAACCTCCAATCCAATTTTAATGTCGGATTTCGCCACCGATGCGGCGGCACGGAGCCTAAGCGAGATCTCGGAGGTAGACGCCGTAAGAATCGGAGCTGATATCGTTTCCGCAGCGAGACGACTCATCGCTCTATTGAGATCCGTCGGAGACTCTCAATGGCTGCATCACCCTCCTGTCATTTCCGAAGCTATTAGAAGGTTTAATCAAATATCTTTCTCCTGATTTTTTTGATCGGACGGTCTATATCTTCTGTTTCTGTTTTTAGTATCTCTCCAAACAATTTTGAATATTATTCTCTGGTCCCCGGAATTTGACTTTTTTTTAGATTCGTGTCGGAAAAATTAAATGTAACAGTGTTTGTTGTGCTCAATAAGGTACGATGAGCTCTGGATGCCGTTGATTTCTGATCTAACGGTTGGTTCTAAGCCTCCCATAATTTTACCTCCTCTTGATGTTGAATGGGTTTGGTTTTGTCATTCCTTGAACCCAGTAAGCTCTAATTTTATAGTGTAAATTATCTTCTTCTATTTTTTTTAAATATATATAACCATGAGTGATCCGGGTTTTTACCACCTGATTAATCCACCATGATTAAATTAGTTTAATTTATCTTTGTCAGGTAAGTTATAGAGATTACTGTAAAAGGAGATTCTCAAAGCTTATAGGGAAACCTGCGATTTACGACGAGGAGAACGAGGATTACGCGGTTTTACAATGCGAGAAAGTGTGGGCTACAAGATACCCAAAGGAGAGTTTTGAAAACAGTTTTGATCAAGATTCCTCTGATAATGTTTCAGTTAATAAAGATATTAAAACTCAAGTAGAGAAACAGAGTTTTCTCTGGGAGAAGTTTTCAGTACCTTACATGTCTGAAACCGTTTACTTGATCGCTGCTCGGTTACGCTACAAAGGCTTCTTGCTTATACTAGACAAGTTCAACGACGAGATTTCTCGTCTTCTTCCAGCTTCTGATATACTTCTTATGTGGCTCACACATCAGAGCTACCCGACGGTATATGCAGACGACGTTGATGAAATGTTGGAAGAGATAACGAGGAAAGTGGTACGTATCGGCGAAACGGTAGAGAAAACACAAGTGGAAACTACTAAAAAGATTTGGGATAGTTACTTCAATCAACCATACGAGAAAGCAGGCGGCGAGTTGACCGTTATAGCGAATGAGTCTCGGCTCAGCGACAAGACCGTGTTTTATTGGCCTGTCTCTGATATAGATGTTAACACCGCGTATAAGTCCATTCGACCTAGATTTGTCTTGGAAGTAAGTTCTTTCTACGATATACAGTATAACCTCTATAAATTAACACTCGATAAACTATTACCTTGGTAAATTTAGAATTTTCCGACCCTGAATTAATTGATATTATAGTCCGAACGTTATTAATTTATAGAGGTTTTACTGTATATTGCTTGACTCTGAAGTAAGATATTTCTTAATCTGAAATGATTCTTTCTTTGTTTGCAGTTATGTATATTTATAAGGCTGAATCCAAAGGCAGAGCCAAAGGAGTTGATTGATCGGAGTTTTCTTCGTTTGAGAGTTGGTAGATGTCATCGGAAGCTTCAACTCGACAAGAAACCGACTGATTTGTCGAACGATGCGTCGTGGCAGAAGTTGTGGCATCTTTACTGTGAGTTTGGAACACAAGGAGTAGTATTGGAATCACATTGTGATCGTCGTCAAGGGATTTGCTTCAAAAGCGGAAAACCAGTAGGGATGATAGTGTTTTCGTGGAATGATCTGCTAAGAGCGCATTCTCTAGCGTCTGGTAGGTTTCTCGGTAAACAAATGAGTGTGTTTGTTTCGGTGACTCCCCCGGCTCAAGCGCCGTACTTGCTGAGATTTGTACCAGATCGAGTTACTGATGATTCAGGTGCTATGGTATCTGATTCAATTCAAAGAACAAACAACTTCCGGCCTCAAGAAGGAAGATGGCTTACTCGAACAGTTCTTGATCATGCTGGACGTGAATGCTTTGTTATTCGCATCCGGTAAACCTCAATATCTTTCTTTTTCGTGGAACCGGACTGTTTTTATAATTCTAATTTTGGTTTAGAGTTGGGAAGGGCATGTTTAAACGTGGAGGTGAAGTTCCATCCCCAGTGAAATCAGACGAGCGGATAACCGAGATACGAGTAGGTTCTTGGTCTTACGTCGAGGGTTCAATCGGTAAAGCTCCAGGTAAGTTTGCTTTTGGCGTTTGCGTTTACATTTTACGAAAACTGAAAAACCTTTCGACATGTAAAAGAAAACGGAAAAGAAAAGAGACAATCGCAGTCTTAAGCAGTTTACGGATCATTGTGTTTGCTCGTCTAGTGCAGCGAAGGTGGTTGGAACGGTAACGCCTAAAGAACCAATGGCGGAATGGGAGGCCGCTTGGGAATTTTCGACTGGAGATGAATTGCTCATTCGTTGGGATTCATCAGGATCTATCTCGGAACTCGGGTTAACTTCAAGAAAGACCGGTTCACTAGTAAGATTTTCAAGATTCAAGAGATTTTTCATGTTTTCGTAACCGGTTTTTTTGACATTTTTGGTGGTGGATTAATATTATAGGTTAGGTTATTAACTGGACGGAGAATGCAGTATAAAGGAGACAATGAAGACGAAGACGACGAAGGTTTTATAACAGTGGTTAGATCGACCGAAGAAGATCCAACAGAAAAAGCGACGGCTCTGATCGACTGGAAGCATCAAGCCGTGGAGTTTTTACCCGAGGAAGACGCGGTTTTCGTCTTGCTATTGTCGGTATCAATTATAAGAAGCGTAACTCAGAAAAGAAGAGCAGACGTTGGTAAATTATTGGTACGAAAGAGGATAACCGAAGCAACCGGTGAACGGGATTGGGGATCAGTTATTGTTGACGCATCATCGTCAAATGTATCTTCTTCTCCTTACGTAGAACCGTGGTACCGAAACGCCGGTAAGGTTATGGCGATGGAAGAGAAACCACAGGTTGCAAGATATCCATATCCAGTTCAGAGCTATTCTAATGTTGATGGTGGTGATAGTTTGTACAGACATGTAATATTTGGTTAGACTTTAAAGAAAATCCATATTTTTTAAGTTTTTTTTTTTTGTAACAAATATATTTTTTAAGTTAGTGTGACCAAAACTTAAGAATCTACATGTTTTTATTATCATCGCAGCAAAAATGTACAGACACGAAAACGAAATGACATACAAAAAAACAAAGACAACGTCAGAAACACACAAACCAACTCATACACGCATACAAAGAACTAGAAGAGAACTCTCTCTCTCTTTGGCCTAGGAAAGCAAGATTTTGCAAGGGACCACTTGTTGTGTCGAAAAGCTACAGTTTCTAAGGGTACTTTGTTTCTTCTTTCTTTTCTTAGAGATTTTTGGGTTAGAGATCACACGCCGTAAGTAGGAGGAGAGCTCCTTGGTCCAGTCTCTGATCCTGCTGCCTTATCCACCGCGTCCGATGTCGACCGTCTCCTAAACCGAAAGGGTTCCTTTCCTCCTGCGTTTGCTCCGTTCACATCCCAAATGTTCCTTTTGCGTTAGTAACCTCATATATGAATTAAATTAATGGGACTTCAAAGGCATGTTAAATAGTCATATCCTAATCAATCTTGTGTCAGGTTACGTATAACAACATTTGACAAAGACGCTTCACCTAATCTCTAATCAAATACTACCAAATTGGACAAGTAAAATTTATTAATGCACGGTCGATAAAGACGATGCAAGTGCACACAAAGACTGATACATAAATCGACAAATGAAAATCCCAAAAGTACCTTTCAATCAGTGTCATCCTAATCAGAGCTTTTAACAAATTGACGAAACTACCCCTCAACGAATTTAGTGAGAACTGTTCCACCTACCAACTAACCATAATGGAATTTGGAATGAAAGTGGTAAATTAAAAAAACTCACCAGAGAAAGGAGACACCGGCGGAGTTGAACCGGCCGGAGAAGCCGCCGGCGAGGATGGTGCTGAACCGCCTTGGTATCCTGGTGGTTTTATTATCATGATGCTTCTAGTTACTTTCACTGATTCATCCGGCGAATCCTCACCGTACGATCTCACACTTCCACCATCCGGTTGATCTAATCACATCCATTAAATCCAAATCAGGAAATACCAAAACAAATGTAACATCAAATTTTTTAAAAAAAACATCAGATCGATTATTTACTTCAATCATTTTAGAAATCGGATCGATTGAAATAGTTCAGTTCAGTGCATGGGTTAATATAATAGTTTACTTTTATAAATTTTGTTTTTTTTTTTGCCTAAAAACGTGTCACCGGCGCAAGATAGTAAAACACGGCGTACCATTGCCGGAGCTAGGTCGGAAAGTGAAGGTATGGTGCTTCCGAAGCTTGCCGAGGCCTTTCTCAGGCAGCGGACCAGCGACGGTATCATCCCAGAGATGGTCGAGTAAACCCATGTGGGTGGGTGCGCAAGTTATCAACACTAATTGTTTATGAATCAGAAAGTTTTGGCGCAAGTTAGTGTTTCTATGCTATTGTAAGAGAGATTCAATGATTCATGAAGGTAGTGATCTTTTAAAGGCGATCGGGGAGATCTCATCCGTTGATATGAGTCTGACGTGACGCTTGGATCTTAACTCACGCAAGGTGGATAAGCTCGATTGGAGGGTGGGACCCGATAAGGTCGAGATATTTAGATCGGATTGCCACGTGTCTTTCATCGGAGGGTCATAAATGCGTCTCACGTGACCACAACTCTCGCTTTCTGTTTATTTTACGGTAGTACCCTTGGCTTTATCTAGATTGAGATCAAACACTCCACTCCTCGATTTCCGTTTATTTACAGTGCTACCCCTTCCTAGGATTTTACACTTTAGCCGCCGGCAACAATGCACATGGTTGTGTTTAATTTAATCTGGAAATTCTACCATTTAATATGGTTTAAATGCGTTTTAGATTAGAACAGTTTACATAATACTCCTCAAATATGGACCCATCCCAAATACAATAAGCCACGCTAAGCAAAGAACGGCCCATTCTGTAAAGGCCCAAGCAGAAAAGCCCAACGGTAAAAGAGTTAATTAGAGGAAGTATGGGTAGGCATTCGATTTTCTGGTTTAGTTTTGGTGCGGTTCTTCAATTTTTTTGTTTTTCGGTTCTAGTAAGAGAGGATCCATATGTTTTTCGGGTTGATACGGTTTGGTCCCACAATGGTTATGCTACAAAATCATTGACTCCATCTACCTCAAGTGGACAGTTTCGCTAGTGTTTAGTCTTCAGATCAACATGGCTTGTGTGGTCTTGAGAGAAATCAGTTTTGGTTTCGCCGTTAACTTGTTTTGCTCATGTCTTAGTCTCCTTGTCTCTAGTGTGTGGATTAGGGTAGTGCTACATGGTTTTGGTGCTTGAGTATCGTTTGTTTGTGTGGTTAGGTTTGGTCGAGCTTCTTAATTGATTTTAGTTGTGTTCTATGTCAGATTTAGAGGACCTCACAAGGCTCGGGAATAGATATCTTTCTGTTAAGTGTTTGCCGATGAGATTTTGGTAAAGCTTATATATGCGTTATTTCTCATATCTATTATCGAGTTAGTGTAGTCTTGTCAAATCGAATGTAGCTTAGTTGTTGATGTGTATCGTAAAGAGGTGTTAGGACAACTTATTTAGTTATATGTCGGCACTAGGGTCTTCTTTATGCCCATTCTACAGAATGATCGTACTTCTTTAACGTCATGACACTTCAGTATTCTCTCTAGTTATCTCTCCTTCAATGGTCTCTACATCAGTTCCTCACACGGCGATTCCAGAATGATTATCGATACTTTCTCGAGGTTGGTCTCCAGAGAGTCATGAATGTGTATCAATTGCTTTTTTGTTTCCATATTTTTAATCTTTTTTTGGCATGAGCAATTTGTTTATCCATAAACTTTCTATAATTTAGAAAAAGAAAAAAAATGATTGAACCCCAGTTTGATGAGATATCAGCAAATGTGATGGAGTACTGTCACGTTCTCCTCTCATAGTCCAAAATAATCACTAAAATTTTGGCTGCAAATGGAAGACATGTTAGAGGGAAAAAAAAAGAGTGGAAATGTGGATTCCTCTTTGTTCCCTCAATTTTTACCATTTTATGAAAAATATGCATTCCTCTAAATTTTATGGGCTCACATAATTAGTGGGAAAAGGTTGTTTCCTCTAAAAATTGTTACTCTTATTTTAAAGAGAGGAATCACGGAAGAATGAATTTTTTGGTTGAAAAAATTAATTTATTTATGTTTTTTTTTGGTCGAAAATTCATTATATTAATTTAAATGCTCATGGAGCTCACGATTACACTTGGAGTCATGCTCAACGGTACGAGATAACAATTAAAATAGCAATGAAACGGAAGATAGAAGCGTTTGAGGGCGAGGTTTGCTCGACGTCGTGAAACCATACATAGATAGGAATCACTCGATACCCTAAAACAAATGTTCGAAGGAACACCGAATATTCGGGTTTTTTACCGACGTTGATACACCTAAAAGGCGGGATTGAAGATCGGTTATACTGAACCGTCTTTGATGATAAGGGATAAGTGTCCGGCATGAGTATCGCGACTCGAGCTCCGTGGACAATATCGATGTAGAAAAGCCTTTCTTGCCTAAATTTAAATCTAAATACACAACTGAAAAAGGCCTAGAGATGCAGGGCTAATAAATGGATTTGAATTTTTAACTCTTTTTTCCAGGCCCATTATGCTCTGGTCCAACCCAGAAACAACCTCCCATGTTTGACCTAGTATCCCTTTGTGTGCAGCCTCTCCCATCGGTGACTCACCGGAGACCGGTGATTGGCCAGTGATCGGAAAGAGCGATGGAGACGCGTGTCCGGAGGTAATATGGACGGTTTTGTGGGCTTGAGTTGGATCGACATCATCGTCGTCGTGATGAACGGATCTGCCCATGGAGATGTCGATATATCTGGCCGCTTTAATGGAGTAAGCTCCACCATGAGGGAATTTTTTCTTCCTCGAGAAAACGCAATAGTGGTTCTGTACGGTGGCTGGCGAGATCGGGGGTGAATCTTCACATTTAGTGGGATCTGCGTTTGTTCCCCTGTCGCCGGAGAATTGAAGAGATGGAGTCGGGTCGTCCATGGAGCTCAGATCCCAAGGACGTACGGCAGCTGGTCGAGTGGACATGAAGCTCTTCTCGGTCCGGTGGTGGTGGAGGAGATCGGTGGAGATGATGAACGGCATGGCGACGATATGTGGTAGAGATTTGAATCAGAGAATTTGAGCAATAACTGTTGGACTAATAGAGTTGAATTTCTCTTTTAGCTTTAGTGGAATAAGTCAAGCAAGATAATCGGCATTGATTAAGTAGTATCGGAGTAGAATAAGTCTTTAGTTGTTGAAGTTTGTTTCCTGGTTTTTCTCCTTAAGTTTCTGTTTCAGTTTAGCTAAGCTTCTATAAAAGCTTTTGTAATCGTTTATGATCTAATAACAGAGAAGTATTCTCATAAAACCTGCAACTTTCTGTTTCTAAACATCTTTAGTTTTAACAAATGGTATCAGAGCCTCTTCAAAGGAAATCTGATTGAGTGAAAACATGAGTAAGTGGTGAGTGAAACAGAAGTGAGTGGTGAGTGAAAAAGGAGTGAGTTGGTGAGTGAAAGAGGAGTGAGTGGTGAGTGAAACAGAAGTGAGTGGTGAGTGAAAGAGGAGTGAGTGGTGAGTGAAACAGAAGTGAGTGGTGAGTGAAAAAGGAGTGAGTGGTTAAAAGGAAAGAAGCAAAAAGGAGAGAGAGAAGAAATGGCTAACTCAGAGAAATTCGTCCAGCCGGCCATTCCCAGATTTGATGGTCACTATGATTACTGGGCAATGACGATGGAGAACTTTCTAAGGAGTAGAGAGTTGTGGAATTTGGTGGAAGAAGGGATTCCGACAATGGCGATCGGATCATCACCAGCGAATGAAGCTCAGAGAAGAGCTGTGGAAGAGGCAGTGCTCAAGGATCTTAAAGTCAAGAACTTTCTGTTTCAGGCCATTGACAGAGAAATTCTTGAAACAATCCTTGACAGAGGAAATTCAAAAGAAATTTGGGAATCGATGAAAAGGAAGTATCAAGGTTCAACAAAGGTGAGACGAGCACAACTCCAGGCGCTGAAAAGAGAGTTCGAGTTGCTCGCTATGAAGGAAGGTGAGAAGATAGACACCTTCCTGGGAAGAATCTTGTCTGTGGTAAACAAAATGAAGATCAATGGAGAAAACGTGGAGCAGAGCACAATTGTGAGCAAGATACTCAGATCATTAACCAGGAAATTCAATGATGTTGTGTGCTCAATTGAAGAATCAAATGATCTGAGTACGCTAACTATTGATGAGCTACATGGAAGCTTGTTGGTTCATGAGGGAAGGATGCAAGAACATCAGGAGGAGGAGCATGTCTTGAATGTATCTCATGACGAGCGTCCCAATGGAGGAAGAGGACGAAGTAGTTTCCGAGGTGGCAGTAGTAGCAGAGGTCAAGGAAGAGCTATGTTGAATAGGGCACTTGTTGAATGTTATAAGTGTCACAAATTAGGACACTTTCAATATGAATGTCCTGATTGGGAGCAGAGAGCAAATTATGCAGAACTGGAGGAGGATGTACTCTTGATGGCTCATGTTTCATTCGAAGAAGAGGAATGCTGGGATTGGGAGAGAACTGAGGATCAAGTTGCAGATGTCACAAAGCCTGTGAAGCGGGAGATATTCAACAAGTTAAGGAGCTTACACGGAATGCAGGCACAAAAAGATTAAACTGGATGCTTTTGCTAGCATTTCCTGTTTAAGGGAGGGTATGTTGGACTAATAGAGTTGAATTGCTCTTTTAGCTTTAGTGGAATAAGTCAAGCAAGATAATCGGCATTGATTAAGTAGTATCGGAGTAGAATAAGTCTTTAGTTGTTGAAGTTTGTTTCCTGGTTTTTCTCCTTAAGTTTCTGTTTCAGTTTAGCTAAGCTTCTATAAAAGCTTTTGTAATCGTTTATGATCTAATAACAGAGAAGTATTCTCATAAAACCTGCAACTTTCTGTTTCTAAACATCTTTAGTTTTAACAATAACTAGTAGACATCGTGAACAAGAGAAGAGAGCAACGGAGAAGCATCGTGAATGGTGGTCGGAGTTGATGCAGAGAGCAGCGGAGAAACGTTGTGACAAGTAGCCGGAGGTGACGCCGACGAGAATCCGACTCGCCGGCGTCGGGAGCGTCGGGAGAGATATTTTGGGGTTAATTTGTGGAAAGAAATGACTTTCTATTTTTTGTCGCCTTTCTGTTATATCACAACTTTCATAACAGAATTTGGATGTATATGGAATTATATATATTTATTTATGTTTTAATTAAAAATATATAAATGATTTTGACGTGAACTGTCCATGCTTGTTTAGAAAATATTGGCAACGAATCAAATGTTCGGGATCAGATTGCTAGACAAATGTGGTTAAGACGTTGTGGATCTCGTCAACAAAGTTAGATTCTATTTTACAAACTTTTTTTTTTGTTAATTTCAATTAAATTTTTTACTTCAATAAAAATTGTTATCTTTTTACATTATTTAATTTATTTTAAAACTTTTCTTAATTATTAACTTTAATGTTGAATTATATATACAATTAAATATATTAAATACTAAATTTATATATTCATCTTTGTTCCCATAAATCATTACCATTTATTAATTATTTATTATTCTGCAGTTTATTTATCTATTCCTCTCCGATTTATTCATCTACTCAACTCAATAATAATATCCTACTCGTTTTTTATTCCACTTATTCCTCTCATTCAACTCAATTATTTTGTTTACTTCCATTTGCGGTCTTTATATATTTTTCAAGAAATGCGAATTATACAATTGAATTAAGAGAAATAAATCAATAATTTAAATTAGAAACTCGTATTAAAAGATAGAAATTATTGAGATGAAAGAGAAGAGAGCATTTGATCATTATATATGTCACGTCGACTAATGCTATAATGTAAAATAGTATAAAACATACTATATTATGGTATTTTCCTTTATTATATAGTCTTGTCGTGTAAGTTTATCCCCTCCATGAAGGTTTCACAATCTGATAGACAACATCCTCTAGCATTATGAACCACGTTTTTCTTCTATAATTAGACTAATGATGGCAATAGAGGATATTACCTACAGTTAGGTTCTTAACTAATTTCTGCCTAAATTCCTAATCATAACTCCAACTTGTACTTAAAAGTTTTTTTTTGTTTTTTTTTGAAACTATTGTACTTAAAAATTAAAACTCGGATTTAAATGAAGAATTCGATAGCTATTAGGCACCCATTGGTAGCCTAGGTATTCATTTTATAAAACCGTTTGGAAATGTCAAAGATAAATTGATACTAGTATTTTTTTTTTAATTAGATCATATCCATTTTGTGACACAGACTAAGACAACAAATTGTATGTACATCGAACCAACGAATTGAAATATGAAAATTCTACTCTAGCTTTTCAGCATGCACAAATTCAAATAAATCAATTTCTTCATACAGAACCCCCCTTACTTTCTCTCATCTTCCTTTTCATTCCCATACTTCCGAAAGTTTAAAACTACACACCCCTGATTCAATACTCATCTTGATCACCTAATTTAGAGATTTAGGCCTCACTTCAATACCATCACTCACAATGCCACCTTTTAATTGATATCCTTTCACCTCCGTAAGACTCATAATGACCTCATAACCATCTCCTTCTCGTGTCTCAAACTCCCCTAACTCAATCTCCATCCACCCGTCGTCTCTACTTTCAGGCTCCCTCCTTTTCTGGTCCCCGTGGACCGCCTCCACAACCGTCACCATTCGCTCTTCTCGGTTTCCGTAAAACAACCGGTTCATTTGTTGTTTCTTCTCATCCACGCAACAAAGATAAGTTGTGTTCTTGTTAATTTGACCGTTCTTAGATTTTATTAAGGTCTCTGCCGGAATTAGGTCTAGTCCGTAGGCGTTTTTAGTCACTTTCACGATGAGATATGCTCCATATCTTGTGTTTGGTGATAAAATTCCGGTTTGGATTTTACCCTTGATCTCTAACCGATCCGTTGTTATGAGTTCAGCGGATTCCGAAAATCTGAAATTAATTTAAATGAAGCATTTTAGATACAATAAAATTCCAAGTCTAAACAAATTATAAATAGTTAGTTTGAGAAGAAAAAAATATTGTACGTTTAGCATTCAAGTTTTGAAAGTTGACAAAAAAAAAAAAATATTGACCTAGAATCTGAGACATTGCTCCAAGACCAGTAAGATGCTTGGTCGCTCGAAGTTATAGAAATATCTCTTGCGGATAAAATATACGAAATTTTTCCAGAGAATTTATTGATCTTGAACAGCTGAAATTACATCATACCGAGAAAATATTATTAGTTCAAGTAAAAAAGAATCCATTTTAAAAAGAAAGCATTCTAAGTAACTGATAAAAGATTGACGAACCTTTCGGCCATTATCAATATAAAGAGAGTCACAAAGACATCGATAAATCTCTTTTTTCGATGAAAAACTCCGATGATGATCAGTGGATCGAGAGATGAGGCTTCTATAATCAGTGGGCAGAAGCTTTTGCCATACGAAATCGGAGTCTCCGGCTAACCGGAAAATCGAAGAAACTGCCGACGACGAGAATATGTCCGCCGGAGATGTGAAGGAAATGATGTTGGCTATACATGCTTCTGGTAACATCTTTTTCCTTCGTATTTATTCGAAGAGTAATAACTAATCAATCTCTTGATATTTGCTTTTAGTTTTGTAACCGTGGTGTTGTGTTTTAGTTTGAGGTAGAGATGGTGAATATTTATATAGTGATGCTTGGCATCAGTCGCTGACGATTTTGGACCAAACATAGAACTTAAAATATAATACTTAGCTTGGGCCCCGCCGGGGAAATAAAGGAAGGTCAAAACTTAAAATGTTTGGTTGTTGGGCAAAATTGGTCTTCCAAAAAGAGAAAGTTTACGCGCAAGAGGAAGTTGCCAAAATATACGTTAATATTTTCTAATAATTTTCTTTCAAGTAGTACGATTTTTATATTCAATCCAATTTCGGAATTTCTTTGAAGTCGTTCTTAGCTTGGATCGTAGTCATCGGACTAGTCAAAAGGAGCACCCCAAATTGAATACTTTACTATTTAGTTAAGTAACGAGTATACTAATTAATTAAACAACATTGACAATCTTTAAGTAAACGAAAAGTTGTCTTGGTTTACTTCTCTCGAGTTTTCGAGTTTTGGTTATCTATGTTTACTTTTACCCAATTATTAGTTTTTCAGAAACGTGTTTTTCATTAGTTTTCCTTTTTATAATGCTGGTAATGATTAAAGCATCAATAAGGGTGAGACCAGTAAAATTTTTTAACTTATAATATTTTAATAGTTTTTATTTTATTTTATTAATTCTTTAAATAACGAACTAGTAATATAGAAACATGGGGCATAAATAGTTTAGAGACAATCTCAAAAATTATTTTCAATGACGTTTCTACCTAAAAATCTCAACATATTTTTTTTTTTTTCTTTTCTTTTAATTATAATGATGGTCTTAGTGGCCTATTTCCGTGAAATTTACAAATTGGGGCACATGATCTGTTTGAAATAAATACACACTTTTCTGTTTATGTTTCCTGATAAGCTCAAATTAACCCTAAGCTACTCTCTCAAATTAAGAGATCAATTGCAGTATTTAAGGTATCGAAATCCACAGGGAACCAGAAACACAATATATTAATAAATTTAGATTATGCTAAGCAAGAAGATGAAAATGCAAAAACAAGTAATTAACACAGTTGAAACGGTTGTAAAGGTCAATTAAAAGAAAGCTAAGCACATGAAAATCTCAGGTGAATCAGAATTGCAGATAATAAATTAAAGATAGGATATTAAGCGCAATTCTTAAACATGAACACGAATATAAAATCAATCAACTTTCGCTGCAGAGATTATCTATGTTTAAATCCTAGAAAACCAAATTTCTTTGCGAATCATAACAATCTAAACAAGCATTAAAGTTCAAGTTCAATTGTTCACAAAACCCAAAACCAAATTTCTTTGCGAAAATGAATTTTGCTCATCAAAGACTAGATCAGGTAATCAACAAAACTGTCGTTTTTATTAATTATCATAAGATCAGATTTCAGGTCATGAATCTAAAATCAGCAATAAACTCAAGTCAAGATGAAGAACATCTAAAGATATTATCCTATGGAATTAAAATCAGATCTAGCAAATCATCAAACACCTTTGAAAATCCCTAAACCTAACAAGGTAACTACTCATAGATAATCAAAGAAGCAAACATCTTATTAATTGAATATATCTCTTTAAAAGTAGTAAAAATAAAGCATGAGCCTAAACAATGGCTGTAAAAACGTATTTATAGAGGTCCTAAACCGACTGGAAAAATAAAAGTAAACATCTGGAACTTCTGGACAAAAACGGAAAACTTCTGAAATTGAACTTTTCTGAATCCGCGAGGGTGTCGATTGACACCAGCCTCTAAAATTTATTCTTCACTTGATCAATTCGTCGTCTTCTTCCGGAATGTTCTAAAACTTCCAGTAAACATCTTTTATGCTTCAAACATCTAGAAACCTGCAAAAACTCTAAAACACTAGAAAAACATATAATATACTCTATAAAATGGACTTATATCATGGTCTAAAATGGGTAAAAACCATGATATATCACTTCCTTCACAATTCACAATTAAAATGATATATTTGGTTAAGTTAAACTTTTTCTTATTTTTTTGGCAAAGTAGAGAGAAGAATTCAAATGGGCAGAGAAGCAACTTGGATCATCGAAACCATCAATTAAGGATGTCGAAGAACAACAATGTTCCACTGCCAATCCATCTTTGAATGGTTATCAATAAATCTAAATTTCATGTCGCGTTAGATAGTGAAAGAAATCGATGTCAAGGACTTCTATAGTGTATCCTTGATTCACATTACATTTTTATGAGGTGCGATTAAAAACATGTTCAGCTAATAAACAATAATCTATTAAACCATTTTGTATAAATCATTTTATTCTCCTACGTTCACAATGTTCAATAAATCCTTACCGAAGTATATCTATTTTGTATATATATTGTTTGCAAAAATAGATATGAAGATGTTACCGAAATAGAACAAAAAGAGATATTGGTGGTGTTTCACTACAAGAAAACATGGGGTATTCTGACGGCCCAAACCGTCGGAAGGCCGTCGGAATAGAACCTTTTCCGACGGCCTTCCGACGGGACTGGTCCGTCGTTTCTATCACGTCGGAAAATAAGTTCCGTCAGAAATTCGTCGATCACTTGCGACGAAACTCCGACGTATTTATGTCGGATTAGAAAGGGAGATGGAATTCCGACGGTTTCGGACTTCCGGCGAGTACTGACGGAATTCCGACGGTTTCAGTTTTCCGGCGAGTACCGACGAAATTCCGACGGTTTCGGTTTTCCGGCGAGTACCGACGGAATTCCGACGGTTTCGGTGTTCCGGCGATAACCGACGGAATTCCGACGGTTTCGGACTTCCGGCGAGTACCGACGGAAATCGTAATTAAAAAAAAAAATTATAATTATTTAATTTAAAATTAATACTATAATAAAATATAATAAAACATTTAAAAATATATTAAAAATAAAAACTAATTAAATTAAAATTGTTTTAAAAGTATTTTAAAGTTTTACAATCAATTTTAAAACTCTAAAAGGCCTATTCCGGCCTACCGGTACTGAAGAAGTTGGTCATCTTCTGTTCCATCGCTCGAAATCGTGCATCGGCCTCCGCCTTATCTCTCGCTCTCGCTGCCTCGGCCTCCTCCTTATCCTTCTGTCTCTCTTCCTCCATTGCCCTAAGCCGGTCGTGCAACTCTCGATTTTCCGCCTCCAATCTGCTAGCACCGCGATGTCGAACCGACGAAACGGACGAGCAACTATCTTCAGGAAGGCCGAATACACGGCCTCTGGTCTTGGGAGTCACCTACGATAAAAAAAAATTAAATCTTAGAACTTAGTTGTATTAAAAGTTAATTTCAAATTACTTTAAAAGTGACACGGTTACTAACCTCGTAGGTGAACTCGTTGATCTTATCGACTGAAACTTCGGTGGGCGCCGGAGTTCCTTCCTCGATCGGTTGCGATTGGAGGTACTCCTCCTGCCGCCTCTGCACGGCTTCCACGATTTCACGAGCAATCGGATCTTGAATTTGACCGGTCTTCTTGTTGGTGTGCAAAACTTTGACCAAATCAAGATTCGATGGAAACACACCGGTCTCCTGAAACTGTTAACATATACAATTTCGTTAGCGAATTTAAAAATTTTTAGAATTATTTAACTACTTACCATTTTCTGAGCAGCTGAAGCCTTGCTCGTTGCTCCGAGGTTGTGGGTCGCGGGTTCCTTCCCCTTCCAGTCGCTCTTGCGGTTAGTTGAGTGTTGCTCTGAGGCCAACCGAGTTGCCTCAAGTTCCCAATGTCGAAGTAGTCCAGCCCAACACTCTTCTTTATATTTAAAAACCTTAGGCACCTTCCCGTTTTTATACCACGCATCTTTCCACTCGTTCATCTTCCACGAGTACTTCCTCGCAGCCTTTGTGTCGAATTCCTTTCGGACCATCGAAGTGAGCGGTGGGTCCCACGTAAAATGTTGCTGCAAAAACACCACATTCCCGCATTAGTAATTAAAATGTGAGTCATATAGGAAATACATTTGAAACAAATAAAATAAAATCATACCGCAAATTATTGGAACCAAGTGTCCCGGTCCTCCAATGGCATCTCGTTGTATGTGGGATACGGTTTATCTACCAAGCAATTCATCATGTCGTTGATACAACCCGTTATCCCGTTTCCCGAGTATTGGAACCTATTAAAATATATAGTTAAATATTTATCTAAAATAATTTAATCCACTACATATATAAATAAGACTTACCAGGTCGTGTTAGGTGGCGTGTCTGGATCTAGACGAGTCAACCTATCACGTCCGGGTTGCGCCACAAACTGCTCGATGGTCATGGACGTGGGAGCTGAGTAGGCTGTAGGCGGGGGCTGAGACATGTATGGGGTCTCTAAGTTGGGACTACTCTCCAGATTATCCGTCTCACTCGCAGTCCGACCTCCCCTACTGGAAGTCGCACCTACTCTAGAGTGATGAAAATGCGCATAGTCCCTACGATTTTCAAAATTCTAAGAGTTTGATATTTCGGGATTTATGGAATATGGAATTTATAGGAATTCAGGATTTTTATATTTTTCGATTTAGTTATTTGGAAATTTCGGATTTAGGGATATAAGGATATTGGGGATTGAAGAGTTTTATAATAAATGAATTTAATTAAATTGGGATTACGTGGTTTTGTGATATATGGACTTAGGTATTTAGGGAAATTGCAATTTTTAAATTTAAGTAATCTGTGCTTTTTTTTATATCGTATATTCAGAAACCAAAGTTCATGGATTTAGGTTTTGTTTGATTTACAGGATTTAAAAGATTTAAAGTTTTAAATTTTATTAATTTTTAATTGTTAAAAAATTCTATTAACATTAATTTTCCAAATTTTTAAATATTGAACAAATTTAATTGTTAAAAAATGTTATTAAAATTAATTTGACAAATTTAAAAAAATTGTTAAAATTTGTAAATATGAAGGATTTAAAGGTTTATTGTTTTTGAAATTGTTAAAAAATGTTAACATTAATTTCACAAATTTTATTAACGTTAAAAAAAATTTAAATTTGAAGAATTTAAAGGTTTAAATTGTTAACATTATAAAATTTAAAATTTATAAAATAGTAAATTTAAATTTTTTTAAAACTTACATAATTTTTGATTTCGTTGAAGAATTTAAAGGTTTAAAATGTTAAAGTTATAAATTATAAATTTTTTACTTTTTAAATTTAAAGGATTTCAAGGATTTAAAGTTTTAAATTTATTATTTTTAAATAGGTTTAAATTTTTCAAGGTTTAAATTGTTTTGTTAATGTTATAAATATTTAAAATTTTATAATTTTATATCTAATATTCTATATTGTTTTAAATTTAAATTGTTTTAATAATGTTATAATATTATGTTTTAAATTTAAATTGTTTTAATAATGTTAAAATATTCTATATTGGTATTTAGAAATATAAAATTTTATGAAGATAATTTTTTTTTTTTAAGAACACATTTTTTTTTATGAAGAACAATTTTTTTTTTTATGAACAAACTTTGTAATCATCAAAAAACTTACATAGCTTTTTTGTATTCGTGAAGGAGGGTGTGGATTAGGATGATTCCGGCGGTTTGTGTGAGTTTTCCGGCGGTTGCAAGCGAAATCCGGCGGTGAAAGGTTTTTTTTTCGTTTTCTCCTTTGAAGAATCTGGAAGAATAAGACACCGAGAGATTACACGACTTGAAACAGAGATTATACGGCGGAGAAGAGATTACACGGTGGGGGATCGGCGGCGGAAATAAATTTTGTGGGTTAAAATTGTTTTTTCCCGATCTGGAATCGGAGAAGACGAAGACTGTGGATTTATTGGAGTGTCTGACGGCAGTCAGACAGAATTCCGACGGTACTTCCGATGGTTGTCCGACGGTTTTCCCGCTTTGACGAAGATTACGAAGTCTTTTGGCGGCTGGTCAAATTAAGGTTTCCGTCGGAATTCCGTCTGACAGTTAAGACGGAATTCCGACGGAATTTAATTTAAAAAATTAAATTGTACATTTTTTTAATATTTTCCCGGCGAAATAAATTGTTTGTATCCGAAATTTTAAGAGTTTGAGATTTCATGAGTTATGGAAAATGGAATTTATAGGAATTTGGGATTTTAAGATTATGTGATTTATTTATTTCGAAATTTCGGATTTAGGGATATATATATAAGGATATTGAGAATTAGGGGTTTTTTTAATATAGAAATTAAAGGAATTTAGTTTTCGGACATTTTTTTATGTAAGGACATATGGAGTGATGGGAATTTAAGATTTTGGTAATAATAGAATTTATTCAATTTGGGATTATGTGGTTTTGTGATTTATGGACTATGTGATTTCCGACGGATTTCCCGGTTTGATGATGATCACGAAGTTGTTTGGTTTTTTTGAAACATAGTATAAGGTTATAACCAACTACTTTTTTTGAAATTGATGATGTTATTTTTGAAACATTAATTATCATATAATGTACAAAAATCTTATAATTATTTTTAAAAACCTTATAATCAACTTTAAAACCATATCATATACTTTAAAATCATAAAAAACACAAAACCGTCGGAATTCCGTCTTAACATTAAGACAGAATTCCGACGGATGTTGTTTTTTTACTTAATTAAACTTGTATGGACAAATTAAATTAATAAAAAACCCAAAACCGTCGGAATTTCTTCTTAAATTTCAGACGGAATTCCGACGGGTTTGGGTTTTTATTAATTTTCTTTGTCGATACAAATTTAATTAAATAAAAACCCAAAACCGTCGGAATTCCGTCTTAATTTTAAGACGGAATTCCGACGGTTTTGGGTTCTAATTTATTTAATTTGTCGATGCAAATTTAATTTATTAAAGAAAACAAAATCCGTCGGAATTCCGTCTTAAATTTAAGACGGAATTCCGACGGTTTTGGGTTTTTTATTAATTTAATTTGTCCATACAAGTTTAATTAAGTAAAAAAACAACATCCGTCGGAATTCTGTCTTAATGTTAAGACGGAATTCCGACGGTTTTGTGTTTTTTATGATTTTAAAGTATATGATATGGTTTTAAAGTTGATTATAAGGTTTTTAAAAATAATTATAAGATTTTTGTACATTATATGATAATTAATGTTTCAAAAATAACATCATCAATTTGAAAAATAGTAGTTGGTTATAACCTTATACTATGTTTCAAAAAAACCAAACAACTTCGTGATCATCATCAAACCGGGAAATCCGTCGGAACGTATTACACATATATAACACCTATATTTCACAATCCCTAATAGGAAATAAAACACATCACAACATTATAAAATCGTACAATAGATACTAGGACATTATTTAATATTAATGCAACATAAAGATGTTATCATTAAATTATTCTTAATCATGGACGAGTTGGATGTTTAGTCTTCATCGGAGTCTGGAACTGTTTCATATTCGTACCCAGTAGTTCCTCCACCTTCCTCCTCGATGGTAGATACTTCCATTGGTTGATATTCAGCAATCATCGAATTAGCACCGATTATCTGTTTCAAAAATGAATTTACTTAAGCATTCGCATAAATATTTATAAACCTATGGTGTATATACCTTAACAATGTTCTGCTCTGTGATGTTCAGGTACTTTGGGTTCCTATCAAAACGGCAAACGGTAACATTCTTCAGGATGACCACCGCACCTACACCAGTGGTGAGTCGGTACTCGTCCTTCTTAAAGATGTTATGGTGCTTGGTTCCCTCGATTTTTCCTGAAGGATCTTTTAAGGTTACTAGCATATCTCCCTGCTCATTGGGCGTTAAAGTAGAGAGCATAGCCACAATCTGATAATGAAATAGAATATACTTGTCAGATAAATTGTATGTCTAAATGTTAATAAAATATGTTCCCAAAACGTAAACCTTTTTGACTTAAAAAAATTGTGAATGCGGGGATTGAATTTCTGCAACCTGGGTCCAGAATGGTGTGCTCCTTTTGTTATAAGAACCTACATGTATGAATGATAGATTTAGTATTTGTCAGCTACAATCATTATTGTAAAAGTAAAACCGGTAATTATATATATATACCTTCACGGATTATGTAATCGATAGTAGAAGTTCACGAACGACTACTAAAATCCTGGTCCGCCTGTGGTGCCTCATTAATGGCCTCACGAATAAAATCTTGTGTTGGGCGTGGTTGAGAACTTTTACCTCGCATCACCTTTGCATCATGAGACCTCTTTCAAAACAGGCCTCCCCGTACAACTTGGGCAGGTCCCAGTATTACGGGCGTTTGGTTCTGTGATTGTTGAGTTGGATGGAGTGAAATAGTCGGTTCAGCATAAGTAACATTTAAGTTATCGTAAGGAGGGCTTGAAGGAAAAAGATTTGTGGCAGGAGGGTTATGACCGGGGGCTCGGTTTTGCATATAGTAATTCCACAAATCTCTGTTTGCCATTACGTAATTGAATTTTTCTGTGTTATGAATTTGTGTTGTAATTTTTTTATGCAGGCATGACAAAATGTGCAAACTTATGTAGAACGGATATCCATCGGATTTCCGTCGGTAAACCGTCAAAACACTCCGACATAAGACCCCACCAATCCCTTCGGCCACTGCAGACGATTTATTAACCACTCAAACTTTGCCGACATCAGAAACCGTCTGCAAACCGTCGGAAATCCGTTACATAATTCTGACGACATAGCTCCGTTGGAAATCCGTCGGTACAGCTGACCAATCAAACTTTATCGACATCGGATTCCATCTAAATGAAGTCTGAAAACCGTCACTACTTCCTACGGATTTAGTGCGTCAGAAATTCGTCCATACCCACTGACCAATCATACTTTGCCGACATCGTGCTGTCTTAATTCCGTCGGTATTCCGTCGGATGTCAAAACTTCTGACATATCACCCCACCAATCCCATCGGCCACTGCAGACACTTTATTAACCACTGAAACTCTCCCGACATCAGACTCCGTCTGAATTACGTCGGGAATCCGTCACTACTTCCGACGGATTTTGTGCGTTGGAAATCCGTCCATACCCACTGACCAATCATACTTTGCCGACATCGTGCTGTCTGAATTCCGTCGGTATTCCGATGGAAACGGCGACGGTATACCGATGGAATACCGACGGTTTAGATATATAACGTCTTATATAAATACTCCCTATGGAGTGTTTTATGTTCTACACCTTCAAATTACAAAAAATATCTTCTACCTCTCCTAATGAAGACTCAAACACAAAAGCCGTGGCTAATTTTTTCCATGTTCCAAAATACTCGTGGAAAACCGAATCTCATTGTGACGAATTCACCCAATAAATTCCCACTTACTCGTGGGAATTTGATACGTCCTCACCAATCTAAAATGCAGATTCTACATCGACAGTAGTGCCTGACAGCCAGAGCTTGGCAAACATCCACCACATTTACGATAGCCAGCCACAATGTCTTGATCACAAGCGGGTTATCGAAGCCGACCAACCATGTCAATTGATGGAAAAGTCAGATATTTACGGTGCAAGTACTTCAAACGTATGTAAGGATGAGTACTATGGTTATGAATTCGCCCAAAGCCCTGAAAAGCCAAACTTAAATTTAGATGTTGATTCAATCAAAAGTGAATTGTGCGACGGATTTATAGATTCTCCAGGAAAGGATCATTACTATGATATCGAATTCGCCCAAAGCCCAGACAAGGCATACATAAATCTAGATGTTGATGCAATCAAAAGCAAATTGTGCGACGGATTTGTAGATTCTCCACAAAATAAAAAAAAGGGAAAGAACATCACCAAATGGTTCTAACAAATGGTAAGTTTGGAGTGGAAACCGACATTTGATTGTAAAATGAGAAGTTTATTATGTACTTGTACCATAACCGTTGTGTGTTAAATATTTGCAAGTCTGTAATGTACCTGTTTAATTATGTGTTTTTAATTTTATGTTTCAGTAAATGTAAGGTTTTATTGGAGTTGTAATACCAATATTTATCGTTAATTTGTCATCGAACATGATTATATATATACTATTAAATAATATGATATACAAGATTTACGATAATGAAAGGGAAAATATTATAGTGAACACACAAATGTGAGAGAACAACATGAATAAGCAAGCATTTATTGACAACTAATTATTATTCGGAATCTCCGGATGAACCGTCACTAGGGATGGAGTCTGAATCGTCGTCAAATTCTCCACGTGTTTCCTCCTCGTCCGAATGCACCAGATCATCCCCGACATGTGTCACATCAACGACAAGGTCAATGTTATCCATCTCCTCAACGTGTAACATTTGTACACTTCTCGATGGTTGTAGAGCATCATGTTCTGGAACTCCATAGATTTTGCCTCTCGGGTTTATTTGAGTTACTGTGATCCACGGATCTGTACAGTAGGCAACTCGAGGATATGGAATGTAGCAAACCTATTATTAATTAGTGGATATTGTTAATATACATGAACAAGAAACCTTAAGTATGAGTACGTAGGTAAACATATTAGTGTATTGATACCTGGTCAGCTTGAGACGCAAGGATAAATGGATCGTAATACTGCAGTTTCCGGCTTGAATTTATCGAAATAACACCAAGAGGGTCAACTCGAACCCCTCGACCATCGGATGGGTCATACCAATCGCACATAAACACAATGCACCTCAAGTTCAACATTCCTAGATACTTGATTTCCAAGATTTCTTTAAAAATCCCACAGTACATGGTATCATCGGATTGCGCCGAAATACCATAGTCCGAAGTTGACCTTTGACGTCCTTCCTCACGGATCCTGAACGAATATCCCCTAGTGCAAAATTTGGGATATGAAGTCGCGGTGCTGCGTAAACCATGAGCAACCTCCACTAACCATGACGGGAGTGAGTGACCACTTGCTATACTTTCGGAAACCTAAAAATGATATACGTAAGATATAAGTAACATATGAACATGAAAACATGTATGGAAAAGTAAGAGTAAGTAATTATATTAAACTTACATAACATTTTAACCACCCCGAGAATTCTTCATCTTTCAATACAGCAAGTTCGGCATCTGTCTTACCATAATGGTAATCACGTGCGAGAGACATGTAGATCCTGTAACATAACAGTCGTTAGTTGATGAAGGCAAATAATTTCATAAATTTAGTTTAATAACTGATATACCTTTCGTACTCCAACATTTCGTCACAGTTTCAGAGGATATACGTATGCAAATATGTGACCTCTTGTGCTGATAGTATGCGTTTCTTTCGTTTTCCACTTGCTCGACCAACTTGGGCAAACAACTCAGGAACAACCACACCATAGAATGCTTTCTCACCTCTATCATCATGTCGTGCAGGACGTCTCGCCTTAGTACGAACTTCCGATGGAAAGTAAGATTTGGCAAACTGTGAGACTTCCTCGTTTAGGCTTTGTGCGACAATAGATCCCTCAACCTTGCTCAATTTTTTAACCTTTTTCTTCAGGTGGAACATGTAACGCTCGAACGGATACATCCATCAGTACTGAACATGGCCTCCTAAGGCTGCTTCTCGTGGGAGGTGAATAGGAAGATGTTCCATAACGTCAAAAAGATGGTGGAAATATCTTCTCAAGATTACAAAGGAGAACCAGGATATTGGCCTCCAAGTTACGTATCCCATGGACGGTAAGCGTTCTTGAACATAAATCTCGAAAGAATGCACCAACTCCTATAAACAAAAATTAAACAAGTTAGTATATATATAGTAATATTATGGTAGTAAGAAACTAATGGGAGTAAGAAATATACCTCCTATTGCTTGGTGGATAGGTTCTGGAAGAAGATATGCAAATACAAATTGAAGAAGACGCTGCATCACGACATGACAATCATGACTCTTCATTCCTATAAACTTCCCTTCCGTCGAATCCACGCAATTACGTAGGTTAGATGCGTAGCCGTCTGGAAATTTTACAAATGTTTTGAACCATTAAAAAAAAACTTCTTTCTGACGAGCGTCTAACCGGTACGCAGGCATCGGCAATATACCAGCCGAAACATGAAGAGATGGCCTCGTACAAATCAATGGCAAGTCGAATCTAGACTTCCAGTTGTCTTTGGTCTTTCCTGGGACGTTTAATATGGTGTTCATGATGTCGTCGAAGAAATTCTTTTCAACATGCATGACGTCTAGATTATGCCAAAGTAGATGGTCTTTCCAGTAAGGCAAATCCCAAAAAATACTTTTCTTGTGCCAATTGTGATATTCCCCACAACCGTCGACGGGGTGATGGCCATTACCCCCACATTCTGGAGTTCGCTCTGCACCAAAATCACGTAACTGTTCCAACATGCTGCGACCATCTATCTCAGGAGGTGGACCATGAAACACTTGTACATTCGTCTTGAAATGTCTTCTAGACCGACGATATGGATGATTTGCCGGCAAAAAACACCTATGGAAATCAAACCATGAAGTCTTCCTGCCGTGCTGCAATTGGAAAGCTGAATTATTGTCTTTGCAATAAGGACACGCCAATCTTCCATGCGTTGTCCATCCAGATAACATACCATACGCCGGAAAATCGCTTATGGTCCACATAAGAACCGCACGCATGTTGAAATTCTGCTGCACTGAAACATCATATGTCGTAACACCATGCTCCCACAACATCTGCAACTCACAGATCAATGGTTGGAGGAATATATCGAGTGACCGTTTTGGATGATCTGGCCCGGGAACTAGAATTGAGAGAAACAGGAACTCTCGCCGCATGCACATAGATGGAGGCAAATTGTAAGGTGTTACGATGACCGGCCACAAAGAATATTTTCTTCCATGCTTTCCAAATGGGTTGAAACCATCAGTGGATAAGCCTATGTATACATTCCGTCGTTCGTATGCAAAATCTGGATATACGGATTGAAAGTGTTTCCACGCTTCCGCGTCAGAAGGATGCGTGATATCTCCATGTTGATTATGCTCTGTATGCCATCTCATAGCCTTTGATGTGCGGTCTGATTCGTACAACCTTTTCAACCTCTCCGTTAAGGGTAAATACCACATCCGTTTGAATGGAATTTTCACCCTGCCACTTGTCTCCTCGAACCGGGGTTTGTGGCAAAATTTACTTTTCTTTCGGTTCTCGTCCTCTCTCCAGTATATCATACAGTTGTCGATGCACACATCTATAACCTGGTAGGGCAAACCAAGACCGGCAACAAGTTTTTGGATCTCGTAGTATGATCCGGGGGCCAGATTATCTTCTGGCAAAATATCTTTCACGAACTCGGCGAATGCATCAACACATTCTTCGGACAAATTGTGATCAGTTTTTATGTTCATCATCCTAGTAGCAGACGATAACGGTGAATGACCCTCCCTACAACCGCTGTATAGTGGTTGCTTTGATGCGTCTAACATATCGAAAAACTTTCGAGATTCTAAATTAGGCTCTTCAACCCTATCACCCTCATACCCACCCGACTGCAAATTCTCTCTAAACGCATCATTAACCATCGCAACCGTACTTACCCCAACATCTACTTCCGCTGTAGGTTCCCCTACGCTATCCGGAAAATAAGGTTCATTGCTACTAGTAATACCATATTCATAATTCCTTTCTCCATGTAAATACCAAACCTTATATCCCGGCCTAAAACCATATCTATATAAGTGAGTCCAAACATTATGAACGGCAACACTAATTCTATTACAGCAATTAGAACAAGAACATTTGATATCCTGACATTTTTTGGCTGCTTCTACATTACTGGGTAAATTCATGAACTCCCATAATCCTTGAGCGTACTCGTCCCTTAATAAGTCCGAGCCCTCATTCGTCATTGGCTCGTCCATCCATGCCCGAAAATATGAACTCATCTTTATAGTTTTTTTTTTCCTCGAAATTTTGTTATGATGAAATGAAGCATTCTGCAAACTTATGTAGAATGGATTTCCGTCAGAATTCCGTCAATACCTCCGACATAACACCCCACCCATCCCATCGGCCACCGCAGACGATATGGCAACCACTCAAACTTTGCCGACATCGGAAACCGTCGGAATGCCGTCAGAAATCCGTCCCTAATTCTGACAGATTTTGTCCGTCGGAAATACGTCCGATCAATCAAACGTTGCCGACATCGGAAAGTTCGAATTCCGTCGGTAATCTGTAGCAATGCCGTCGGAAACTGACGATAGATCATTGCCGTCTGTATTCCGTCGGTATTTTCCGACGGAATTCCAACGGAATGTCGACCGCGTGGATTTCCGTCGGAATGCCGTCGGAATAATTTGACGGAATTCCGACGGAACGATTTTGGTCGGTAGTTCGTCGGAAAGCCGTCGGATTTGGCAGACGGAATACCGACGGAAAAAAAAAATCCGTCGGAAAACTGCTTGTTTTCTTGTAGTGTTTTTTTTATAAACAGTTGGAGTTTCATATCTTTGATCCATAATCTCCTCGGTATTCGAAGCCACCCATTGATAATACCACGTTTAATACGTAAATCACTCATTCTAAGTCAAATTCAACTCGCAACCTTAAATTTTTTTTTTCAAGTTTCAAGACCACTATTCCAACGACAATTTGATAATATTTATAGTGCTGATGGAAATTATGGTGATTATGCATTTATGAAATTTGAAACTCTCTAAATTCTTATCCACGTGAACCAAATCTCCATGTAATTAAGTATCTAATCACGAGACAATAACCTTTTCTATGATCATTATATATGTCAGAAACTTAATATAACATGGCTATGCTATAGTGTAAAATAGTAGAAAAACATGGTAGCTACATTCTGGTATTGCCATCTAAATAAGGTTGTCGCTTGAGTATCCCCGTTATGAAGCATTCGTAATCTGATGACAACATCCTCTAGAATTATGAACACGTTTTCCTTCTACAAATTCCTTCTACAATTAGACTGATGATGGCAATAGAGCATCTTCTTTTTTATTAGGTTCTTAACTATTCTCTGCCTAAACACAACTCCAACTAGTACTGAAAATTTAAAACTCGGATTTAGATGAAAATGTATTCCATAGCTATTTGCGCACCCTTGTAAGTTAAGTGTTCATTTCATAAAAAAAAAAACCAAATGAAAAAGGTCATAGATAAATTGATACTAGTATTTTATTAATTAGATCATTTCCATTTTGTGACACAAACTAAAACGAAATTACTAAACGAAATTAGTAAAACAGCGAATTGTACATCGAACAAACGAATTGAAATTTGAAAATTCTACTATATTCAGCATGCTCAAATAATAATAATAATAATAAATAAATAAATCAACGTTGTAACCAAAATAATGATAATAACATTCCATACTCATCTTGATCGCCTAATTCAAAGATTTAGGCCTCACTTCAATACCATCGATCACAATGCCACCTTTTAATTGATATCCTTTCACCTCCGTGAGACTAGTGACCTCATCATTTTCTCCTTCTCGTGTCTCAAACTCTCCTAACTCTATTTCCATCCACCCATCGTCTCTAGCTTTCGGCTCCCTTCTTTTCCCGTCCCCATGGACTACCTCCACAGCCGTCGCCATTCGATCTTCTCGGTTTCTGTAAAACAACCTCTTCATTTGTTCTTTCTTCTCATCCACGCAACATAGATAAGTTGTGTTCTTGTTAATCTGACCATTCTTAGATTTTATCAAGGTCTCTGCTGGAACTAGGTCTAATCCGTAAGCGTGTTTAGTCACTTTCACGATGAGATATGCTCCATATCTTGTGTTCGCGGCGATAAAATTTCGGTTTGGATTTTACCATTGATCTCTAGCCGATCCGTTGTTATAAGCTCAGCCGATTCCGAAAATCTGAATTTATTTTAAATTAAACATTTTAGATACAATAATTTTCGTAGTCTAAACAAAGCATAAATAGTTATTTTTAAGAAGAAAAAATATTAACCTAGAATCTGAGACATTGCTCCAAGACCGGTAAGATGCTTGGTCGCTCCAAGTTATAGAAATATTTCTTGCTGATAATACATAAGAAATTGCTCCAGAGGATTTATTGATCTTGAACAGCTGAAATTGCAACACATACCAAGAAAATATTATTAGTCCGAGTAAATTGAAAAGAAACCCATTTTTTAAATTAAAAAAAAAAAAACTTCTAAGTAACTCATAAAAGATCGACGAACCTTTCGGCCATTATCAATGAGAAGAGAGTCACAAAGACATCGATAAATCTCTTTTTTCGATGAAAAATTCCGATGATGATCAGTGGATCGAGAGATAAGGCTTATGTAGTTGGAGGGCAGAAAATTATTCCATACGAAATCGGACTCTCCGGCTAACCGGAAAACCGAAGAGACTGCCGACGACGAGAATATGTCTGCCGGAGATGTGAAGGAAATGATGTTGGCTACGCATGCTTCTGGTAACATCTTTCGTTCTTCTTATTTGAAGAGTAAAAATTAATTAATCTTTCTGATTATGGGATTTGCTTTGAGTTTTGTAAGTGTGCTGATGTGTTTTAGTTTGAGATAGAGATGGTGAGTATTTATAGTGATATTCGCTGACAATTTTGGACCGAACATAGACTTCTTAAAATAGTGTTTTGTTTGTAAAACGAAAAAAAACTATAAAACCAAAATTAAACTTATTAAAACACTTAAAGATTGGGCCCCGCCGGGGAAAAACAAGGAAAAACGTAAAATGTTTGGTTGTTGGGCAAAATTGGTCTTCCAAAAAGATTAAGTTTACGCGCAAGAAGAAGTTGCCAACATGTGTGTAAATTTTTTTAGTTGCCAACATGTGTGTAAATTTTTTTCGTTAGTTTATAGTTTTTTATAATGATTACAACGAGAAACTGTGATAGTGGACTGTTAGTCTATTTCCATGAAACTTAAGTTCGGGCACATGTTCTATTTGAAATTAAGGATGTCAATATGTTAATTTTCCCTTTTATATTATACTTTTACTTATCTGGATATTTTATCCATTACCACGTGCAAATTTGGACATTGAAACTTTTTTTTGGGGTCAAAATGCTTTTTTTTTTTATTGAATACTGACATCAGTTAATTTATTAAATAACAATTAAAACCAACAAACTAGCCAAACTCTTTATATCTAAGGACTACTTTCTCATTTTTTTTTATTTGATGTTCTAAAATTTTCACACCTATTAAAAATATACATTAATTTTTAGTTATAAATGTCGTGTTTTTTTGTACTAAACAGTTTTCTATAACTCTAATCCAATAGTAATTCAATAAAACCAATTAATGTGTCTTGAAATTTACAATTCATCATTATATTTTCATTAAAGATAGTAAAATACATTGAAAATATAAATTAATTTTTAAAATCAAATTTTTTTTCTAAAACATTAATTAAAAAAAAAACAGAGGGAGTATGATTTTGCAACATATCTTCATTTTGGTTAGTTTGTTGAACTTTTTTATATTCCTTTCCAACAAATTAACCATAGTGACATCGTAACTTGTTGTTCAAAAAAAAAAAAGCGACATCGTAACGTATACAATTTTCTTTTTGTTTTCTGCATCATGACTTACACAAGTTTTTTAAACTGCTGTAATAAAAAATAAAAATAAAAATAATTAGCAATCTAACAAAAATAGGGGAGAATTACAAACATTCCACATTTGAATTTTTTTTTTTCAAATATGCCACATTTGAAAATTTATTGTAAACATGCCACCTTTTATAGACAAAGACAAAATCACTAAAAAGAAATTCCCACTCTCTTCCACGAAAGAATCAAAACTCAAACACTAAATTATACACCCAAAAACTATACCCTAAATATTAAATAGTTAACCCAAACCAAAAAAATTTAAAAATGGCATTCTTGCAAAAATTTATAAACGATAGCATAAATGTAAAGTGGCATGACAAGAATGACATATCATGAAAATTCTCCAAAAAAATATGTATGATGTAGAAAACTAGAGCCATTAGATTAGAGCAATTTGATTAGTTAGTACAGTATTTTTTTATATAAGTATTTTAGCTTATTTTCATATTTTAATTAGAACTGAACTCATCAATACAAATGAAAATACGAAATTAGTTGCAAGAGATATAATTTTTGAATGGCATTATATATTACGAAATTTCGATTGCCATGTACTATTAAAACCTTATTTCTTTTATTACATTGCTTCCTGTGTATAATTATAGAGTGATTGCTTTCCTTGTATTAGTGCAAAGTCACAAGTACATCGGATTAATAACATCTTCTATAATCCAGGCTAGATTTAAAGTTAAACAGAAAGTGTAAGAATACTTCCATTAGTGTGGCCGGAGTGTTAACGGTCCAACTATTATAGTTTAAGTTTAATGTAAGGTTTAAAGTTTCCGGTATGTAACGGGATACGGTGATGAACCGAATCAAATAAAAGATACCGGAATGGGTTTGATATCAACCCTCTTACTCCACCCAATAAAGAATCTAATCTAAAGGTTCATATACATTTATATATAATTGATTAACTTATATGAATGTATATGTATTAAAGTATAGTTTATATGTTATGTCTTAATGAATGGGTGTCTCATTAAGAGACACATTTCCCTCCTCCTTCTCTCTAATTTCATGGGCCCTCATATATAAGGGAGAGGAGGAAGTTATTGCAGTGATATGTTCTCATTTTCTGAATTGAGAAGAAAAGACACAACATAGAAACCGAAAGAAGAGATTAGAGATTGTGATCGGAATCCGAAAACCCCGGCTCCGTCGAAGGGGAGATCGCAGTAAAGAAGGGAAGGAGAAGATCAAACAATCATCAAGGAATCATCATCATGCCTAACAATGCAATGGATCAAGGTTAGACACTCTTCCTTCTCATAACCGAAAACACCATCAATATGAAATTGTTGATTTATTTGTTCTAGTGAAGATTATGGGTTGGATTACATGTTTGTAATCATGAGGTTAAACTTACATGTGGTATCAGAGCCACCCTAGAATCATTTGTATCACTATAAAGCATATTGATGGATAAAACCGAAAAACTCGTTTTTCTCTCTAAGAATTTCATCAACGCATTGAATCTGGAAATAATCTAAAAGTTATATCAATGTGTAGAGGATGAAATTATCTATCCATCGGTATAAAATTCATTAAAATCCATCAAGTAAATCAAAAGTTATGGGATTTTAAAGTTTGAAATTTTTAAATCGCGACCGTTCATCGTTGAAGATGAAGGTAACCGTTAGGGACCGGACCGGTCGGTCCATTAAGGGCATAAAGATCTCGGGAAAGTGGACCGGTCGGTCCATGTGTTGGACCGGTCGGTCCATGAGATGCATTCGAGTCTCTGGAAACCGGACCGGTCGGTCCATGAGGTGCATAATGGTCTCGGGAAACCAAACCGGTCGGTCCATACCCTTAAAAAAAAAAAAAAAAAAAATTTTAAAACCGTAAAACCGTTTCCGCTGCTTTCTGAAATGTGAAAGGCTAATCTATTATAAAATGTTAATACATATAAAATTTATTTATAAAGATTATAAGAAAAGAGTTCACATTACGTATAACTTGTTAATCACCAAAGTGGTCTGGTTATATTTAATGTGACGGTAAAGTAAAGATTCATAATTGATCATGATTAAAGGATGCTATATGACATGAAAGTTACTTGATTGATCAATTGCTTACTGAGTATATCCTAGGAGATCACCCAAAGGTGGATCATTGGGTGTATTGAGTAACAACTAAAGTATTAATCACCCATGTTACGGTTGATGGTGTGTATACCCAAAGGTAGCATTGCTATCCGCTGTAACTATGGATTGACTAATTATTAAAGAAAATCTAAACAAGCATCAATTTAAGTGTATGTGTTTAAAGTATTGCCCAAAGGTTGCTTGAATACATGCAAATGAAAGTGTTTAGATTATTTGTTGTCGATGAATCTATTAAAGTATCATAGAATTAATGGTAAGCATATATAAAATATTTTGCAGCTCCGTTTGCTTCAGCAAACTCTGTCGTGAAGTTCAATGGGCTCAACTATGAGGAATGGTCTGAACAGATAAGGTTCTCTTTGGGTGTAATGTCCCTTGACCAGGCTATACTCACAGATGAGGAGCCAGCAGCCATTACAGATCAGAGCACCGAAGTGGAAAAGACTCGTTATGAGACTTGGGAGCGCTCTAACCGGCTGTGCCTGAATTTACTTAGGATGTCGATGGCGGACAGTGTTAAGACATCCATGCCTAAGACAGAGAAAGCAAGGGAATTCATCTTGAAAATTAAAGAACAATCCCAATCGGATGTCGCTGACAAATCGATTGTAGGTAGTCTCATGAGTGAGCTAACTACAAAAAGGTTCAATTGGTCTCAGACAATCCATGATCATGTTACTCACATGTCAAACTTGGCATCAAGGTTATCGTCCATGGGGATGGAAGTGCATGAGTCCTTCTTAGTTCAGTTTATAATGAACTCTCTTCCTATGGAGTATGGTCAGTTCCAGGTGAATTACAACACCATTAAGGATAAGTGGAACCTTCAGGAATTAAAGGCCATGCTCGTTCAGGAGGAAGCGAGATTAAAGAAACAGAAGGGTGACATTGCACTGTTTGCTGGACATGAAAGTGCCATGGGAAACTCCAAGAAATCAAGCAAGGGAAAAAGGAAGGATAAGGTTGTCTTTAAGACTCCGGAAATCAAAATCCGTAAAGCTGTCAAGTGTTTCTTCTGCAAGAAGGAGGGACACATCAAGAAAGACTGTCCTAAAAGGAAGGCATGGTTCGACAAGAAAGGTAATGAACATTTATATGTTTGTTCTGAAATGAATCTTGTAGAAGTGCCTCGAAATACTTGGTGGCTTGATTCTGGAGCTTCTACTCATGTATCTCATATTGAACAGGGATTCAATTCGATCCAGCCTTTAAAAGGAATTGAAAGGTACTTGTTCATGGGAAACAGGATGAAGGCACAAATAGAAGGCATTGGGACGTATAGATTGATCTTCAACACTGGATGTTTTATAGATCTTTAAAATTGTCTCTTTGTACCTGAATGTGCTAGAAACCTTGTTTCAGTAAGTAGGTTGGATGATGTAGGTTTTAACTTTGAGATTGGTAATGGTGTGTTTTCGTTGTACCGTAACAGATACTTTTATGGTAATGGTACATTGTGTGATTCACTTTATAAGTTTAATCTTGATAAAGCCTTTTCTGAATCTTTGTTTAATGTTGAGTATCAAGGAATTAAACGTGGTGCAACTAATGAAAACTCAGCATTCTTGTGGCATAAAAGATTGGGTCACATATCCAAAGAACGGATGATGAGGTTAATAAAGAAAGAATTATTACCTCCATTGGATTTTAGTGACTTAGATGTGTGTATAGAATGCATTAAGGGAAAGCAAACCAAACACATCACAAAGAAACAAGCCACAAGAAGTAATGAACTCTTAGAGTTAATTCACACAGATATTTGTGGCCCTATAGATGCTCCATCTTGGAGTGGTGAGAGGTATTTCATCACTTTTATTGATGATTACTCACGGTATGGATATACTTATTTGTTGCATGAAAGTCTCAATCGGTGGACGTACTGAAAGTGTTCATTGATGAAGTAGAAATGCAACTTGAAAAGAAAGTAAAAGTTGTGAGATCTGATAGAGGTGGTGAATATTATGGTCGATTCACCGAAAAGGGACAATGTCCAGGGTCATTTGCTAAATTTCTGGAAAGTAAGGGCATTTGTGCTCAATACACAATGCCCGGAACACCTCAGCAGAACGGTGTAGCTGAAAGGCGTAACCGTACTTTAATGGAAATGGTTAGGAGCATGTTAAGTAATTGCAAACTACCAATGTCAATGTGGACATACGCATTAAGGACTGCGACATATATATTGAACCGGGTTCCTAGCAAAGCGGTTCAAATGACTCTATTTGAACTATTTACGGGAAGGAAACCCAGTTTAAGACACTTACGTGTCTGGGGATGTCCAGCTGAAGTAAAGCCGTATAATCCGCATGAAAAGAAATTGGACTCTAGGACGGTCAGTGGATTTTTCATTGGCTATCCAGCAAAGTTAAAGGGGTTTGTGTTCTACTGTCCTAACCATAGTACGAGAATTGTCGAGACTGGAAATGCTAGGTTCATTGAAAATGGTGAATCTAGTGGGAGTTCAGAATCTAGGGGAGTGAACATTACAGAAATTCGGGTTGAAGATTCTTCACCCGTTGTTCCAACCCAAGTTGTTGTTCCTATTATCGGTGTACAACCCACTATCGAAATAGAACAACAGAATGAAGAACATACGGACCCACTAGTTCAGGAGGAAACCGAAAATGAACAAGTCGTCATTCAAGAACAAAATGTTGTACCACAAGAACAATTAAGGCGATCTGGAAGGCAAAGAAGATCCGCCTTTACAGATGATTATGTGGTTTATGATGTTGAGAATGAATGTGACCTTAGTCTTGATGAGGAACCGAAAACATTCAGAAAAGCAATGGAAAGTGAAAATTCTGAAAAGTGGTCAAATGCTTCAGATGAAGAAATGACATCTATGGATGTGAACCGAGTGTGGGACCTAGTAGAGTTACCTGATGGTTTCAAAACCGTTGGGTGTAAATGGGTCTTTACGACCAAACGGAACTCTATTGGTAGCATAGAAAGGTACAAGGCTCGCCTTATTGCTAAAGGGTTCACTCAAAAGGAAGGCATTGACTATACGGATACCTTCTCTCCAGTTTCAAAGAAGGATTCCTTAAGAATTGTCATGGGATTGGTAGCTCAATATATGGATTGAAACAGGCCTCCCGACAATGGTACTTAAAGTTCAATGATACCATTTTGTCATACGGTTTCATAGAGGTCATCGTTGATCGATGTATTTATATGAAAGTCAGTGGGAGCAAGTTTATCATTCTAGTATTGTATGTTGATGATATATTGTTGGCTACGAATGGTATGAGTATGTTGAGTGATGTAAAGAAATATCTCTCCAAGAACTTCGAGATGAAGGATATGGGTGAGGCAAACTATGTGATAGGGATTGAAATAATCCAGGATAGATCACAAGGATTGTTAAGTTTGTCTCAGAAAGGATACATAGATAAAGTCTTGAAGAGATATGGGATGGAAAAGTGCAAGTTAAGCAAAGCTAAGTTCAGAAAGGGGACAAGTTTAATAAAGGTCAATGTCCAAAGAATGAACTAGAGAGAAAAGAAATGGAGATGATACCTTACTTATCAGTGGTTGGGAGTTTGAATTACATTCAAACATGTACTCGACCAGACATCAGTTTCGCGGTTGGTGTCTTGGGTCGGTATCAAAGTAATCCTGGAATGGACCACTGGAAAGCTGCAAAGAAAGTTCTCAGGTACTTGCAAGGCACCAAAGAGTTTATGCTTACGTACAGGAGATCCGATAATCTTGAAGTAATCTGATACTCAGATTCAGACTATGCCGGGTGCGTCGATACTCGAAAATCGACGTTTGGCTATCTGTTCCTATTAGCTGGGGGAGCAGTATCATGGAAGAGTGGAAAGCAGTCCGTCATTGCTACTTCCACCATGGAGGCAGAATTTGTGGCTTGCTATGAGGCTACAATTCAAGCATTGTGGCTGCGGAACTTTGTCTCAGGACTTGGACTTATTGACAGCATTTCCAAGCCGCTGAGAATGTATTGTGATAATTCTGCAGCAGTCTTCTTCTCAAAGAATGACAAGTATTCGAAAGGTGTTAAGCACATGGAGATAAAATACTTGTCTGTAAAGGAAGAAGTGCAGAAACACAGAGTAGCAATTGAGCATATAAGAACGGATATGATGGTTGTGGATCCGTTAACGAAAGGACTCCCTCCTGGTATATTCGCTAGCCATGTAGAGAGGATGGGAATAATTGATAAGACCTTGCTGTATTGATATTATGCTAATGTAAAGATGCTATCTTAAGTAATTTGAATTCAATAAAGTTTATGTGTTTTCTGCAAATTAATATGTTATCATTAGGATATGTACATGTAAGGTTTGGATAACATATGAGTTGAGAATAAAGTTATATCTCAACATAAAGGAATTTGAGAATTAAGTAACCTCTCAAATATTAAAGAAGTAGTAAAGTTGGAATTTGTTTGTGGTGATGGAAGGGAACTTATCGCAGTAAAAGATAGGGGACTGCCTCATTCGATGAGTTCTGATTTTATGGTACTTAAATAATAGGTAAGCTTAATGAAAGGATGCGCATTAAAGGAAGTTGTACCATTAAGTTAATACACGGCCAAGTGGGAGAATGTAAGAATACTTCCATTAGTGTGGCCGGAGTATTAACGGTCCAACTATTATAGTTTAAGTTTAATGTAAGGTTTAAGGTTTCCGGTATGTAACGGGATACGGTGATGGACCGAATCAAATAAAAGATACCGGAATGAGTTTGATGTCAACCCTCTTACTCCACCAAATAAAGAATCTAATCTAAAGGTTCATATACATTTATATATAATAGATTAACTTATATGAATGTATATGTATTAAAGTATAGTTTATATGTTATGTCTTAATGAATGGGTGTCTCATTAAGAGACACATTTCCCTCCTCCTTCTCTCTAATTTCATGGGCCCTCATATATAAGGGAGAGGAGGAAGTTATTGCAGTGATATGTTCTCATTTTCTGAATTGAGAAGAAAAGACACAACATAGAAACCGAAAGGAGAGATTAGAGATTGTGATCGGAATCCGAAAACCCCGGCTCCGTCGAAGGGGAGATCGCAGTAAAGAAGGGAAGGAGAAGATCAAACAATCATCAAGGAATCATCATCATGCCTAACAATGCAATGGATCAAGGTTAGACACTCTTCCTTCTCATAACCGAAAACACCATCAATATGAAATTGTTGATTTATTTGTTCTAGTGAAGATTATGGGTTGGATTACATGTTTGTAATCATGAGGTTAAACTTACAGAAAGAGTTTCTACAGCATGATATAAAATTTGTTTCCAAAGGGCAATGGTTCAAAAAACAAAAAGTTACATCAATTAATTTGCATGTACTAATTCAGTCGCATTCGACATCTTCAACAAGAAGATGGTACCTTAAACTCTACAAAAGGAAAAAGGAAAATCCATAGGTTAATTAAGGTTGTCGCACTTGCATACTCTCAACCTCTCTTTTTTCTTTTCTTAAAAGAGAGTGCTACTACTTCAAACAAAAAATTCAAAAATTATATTCAAACGGTTTTTCGAAATTTCAAAATATAGTAAAGCACCACATAAATGAACTACAGATAAAAATCTTATCTGAATTTCTGGATGTGCTAAATTGGTTTGCATTAAGTTTTGATAAAAGTATAAGCAGAATAATAGTATTACTCCCTCCGTATCATATTAGATGATGTTTTAGAGATTTTTTTTTGTATCAAATTACTTGATGTTTTCATTTTTCAAGGTAAATATTCAATACTTTTTATCTTTTGTGACCATTTGAATTATGCAGTTTTTTTTTGTGATTGGTTGAATTAATTTTATTTATACAATAAATGAATTAATTTGTGTGTAATATTCTTAAAAATCAAATAATATGATACAGAGGGAGTATATATTATATAAATAAGTGTCTATAATAATTAGGGGTGTCAAAATGGATCAATTATAATGCAGTTCATTTTTGTATTTATATTTATATTCAAATTAATTATTTTTTAGTATAACATGAGTGAACATTTCTGAGAAATTCATTTGCTCTTGGCCGTAAAGTTACATACATTGAAAAAAAAAGTCACATACATTGGCAATTTCCTTAAAGTTATAAAAAAAGTCACATACCTTGTTTTTTTTTTCAAAAAAAAAAGTCACATACATACCCTATTGGCTATTGGCCTATTTGACACTAAATTATTGATTCAAAAAAAAAAGTCACATACATACCCTAAAGACACTAAATTATTGATTTTCTTGGTTATTTCCAAACAAAAGCAACGACATTTATAACAGTTAATAATTTCAACCAGTGTTGACATAAAGATCATGCCATTGGCTCATACCTTATTTGGGAAACTATATTGAATTTCATCATATTCGTGATTACAGTACAGTTAAATCCAACCAGTGTTGACATGTCTTAAGAATCGATATTATATACTCCTATTTGACCATGGGTAGTAACGGTGGGTGGGTAATGGGTTTTAGAATACTGCTTAAGATATTATATACTCCTTTTTTTTTTTTTTTTTGAAAGAGTTATATACTCCTATTTGACAATGGGTAGTATTAGAAAACGGTGGGTGGGGTAATGGGTATAGCGGAATGGGTGGTATAGCCCTCCCTCTTGGAAGTTTGACTCCATTGCCATTTATTTGACTTTATACTAAGAGCCACTTGATTATACAGTATGACTTCCTCATACGTGACTCCTTATAATGCTTTCTCATACGTGGTTAACCCTTCTATATTATACATGTACCATGATTTAAAAAAACTATGATAGGCTTGTTTAATCTTTTACTAAAGTGAACCTTTAATCATAACTGATGTGATTTAATTATATACATGTTTGTACTATCAAATAATCTCTCTATCTTAATTCAGATACAATGTGAATCATTATTTGTTTTGGCATGTTGAGATCAGAAAGACACGATTACATAATTAGCAAACTTAAGGTTAGTTCTCAAACCTCCAAAATCGTTAATCAGTCCGGAAAAATTACAAACCAAGCTAAAGTTAAAGATGTAATGGCTAGAAAACAGGGTTGGTTACTTGGTGTTATGTAGTTTTGGAATGACTAAAATTGGGTCAAAATTTAGGTGTTGATACACGTAAGTCATGGACCAAACATTGAGTCCTTTCACACTGAAAGATCCTATTTAAGTTTTTTTTTTTAGGTTTATTGACTCGAGTTAGTAACATTGTTTACAATCTAATTGACTTCGTTTTGATATTACTAGTTGATCTCTCTAGTCGCCAAAACTCGTTTTCAGCAAGACAAGTGGGAATGATGATGGGAAAGCATACTAGTAACTTAATATATTTGGTAGTTTGGACTGTAATCACATTTGTACAAATTAAATATGCTATGATAATGAATTGAATATATTAAACACAACATACTCATAGAGGATGATTAATTGGACTGTAACTTTAAATTAATTGTTGTAGAATTTGAGTTGTAGACGTTTTTGGGCTGTAGTTGTAGCTGTAAGAATTTGGCTGTAACTATTTTACAACTAAAGTGTGATTGGTAAGATAGATGTAAGTAATAAAATGATTTTTTTTTCTGATGAATGTTATAATTAGATCTTTATTATTTATAAATGTATATATTTTTGTTATAATTACATTAATGATATCATACAAAAGTATATGAAACAACATTTAACTACATAAAACTATATTTATGATACTATTTTATATAAATAGTTGTACGTATGTAATAATTATTATGGGTAGCTAATAAGATTAATTCAACGTAGGATAAACTCTATTTATATATAGTAGAAATATTATATTTTATATAGATGTAATGTAGGATAAACTAATATGCATTGTAAATAATATAATAATATTTATATATATATATATATGTGAATCGTGTATTCAATAGAAAAAGAAAAGAGGAGTACAGAAAGGAAACTAAAATTCCTACAGACTCTCTCTCTTTGGGGATGATTGGTTGCACTGTAGATTTAAATTAATTGCTGTAGAATTTGAGCTGTAGACATTTTTGGGTTGTAGGTGTAGCTGTAAGAATTTGGCTGTAACTATTTTACAACTAAAGTGTGATTGCTAAGATAGATATAAGTTATAAAATGGTTTTTTTTTCTTCTGATGAATGTTATAATTAGAT
Organism: Draba incana; assembly: GCA_963576765.1. NCBI lineage: Eukaryota > Viridiplantae > Streptophyta > Magnoliopsida > Brassicales > Brassicaceae > Draba > Draba incana. The sequence continues at coordinate 6,579,513 of OY755215.1, read as the reverse complement.
CTTTATTATTTATAAATGTATATATTTTTGTTATAATTACATTAATGATATCATACAAAAGTATATGAAACAATATTTAACTACATACAACTATATTTATGATACTATTTAATATAAATAGTTGTACGTATGTAATAATTATTATGGGTAGCTAATAAGATTAATTCAACGTAGGATAAACTCTATTTATATATAGTAGAAATATTATATTTTATATAGATGTAACTAGGATAAACTAATATGCATTGTAAATAATATAATATAATAATATTTATATATAGATGTGAATCGTGTATTCAATAGAAAAAGGAAGGAGAAGTACAAAAAGGAAACTAAAATTCCTACGATGTAGAAAATAAGGCTTTTATAACCCTTTTTTTTTTGGTCTTTAACTTCAAAAATTAACATACAGCTTGATTGGTGACATTTTAGGCTGTAGAAAAAAAGAGAGGTTGTAAATGGTTTTTACAGCCCAACCAATCATGCCCACAGTCTAATGCGAATAAAATTGTTATTGGCTAGGTAGAAAAGACTTATTGGATTAGTGATATAGTTAATGCTTTATGTATTATATCTTCAAGATTTAAAAAGTTTGATAACATTAACTAAATTCATGTGTGTGAATTCTAAAATCTTTGTGTGTTTACATTTGATTTGTTTCTAAAACTTACTTCGAAAAAAAAATCCATTTCAAATGAAAACTAAATTCTGAATAACATTACATTTCAATGATTTAGGATGATACGTTAGCAATTCTGATTACAAAAAGGGAATCATATGTGCTAATTCTTTACCATAACAAGAGTGGTTCAACTAACTTACCAAACCGGATTCCCACCGGGATAATAGAATTCAAAACACATTAGTTTCAGAACATTGGTCATATAAAAAACAGACCAGAACAATCCACCAATTATAAAAAAAAAAAAATTGTACAAGTGAACAAAGTGGTAAGAAAATAATAAAATGTAGGTGAATTATATGACTTGGATAGCAAACTGATAATTAGCCTCATTCAAGCATGTTTTTGTTATCATCTGCTTCTAGAAATTGTCTTAGAAGCTCAATGGTTTTACGGTAGAGGTTCATGTCGATTCCATCCACATTCCTTCCTGTTCGAGCTTGTAAGATCGCCTACAGAGAAATCGAATATAGATCAATATTCAAAATTTTAAAGCTAACCAAAAGACAATACACGGAGAGATGATCAGGTTGATACACAAAGTTCCGCCTCAACGGAGTTCTACTGAATATTCACAAAAATTAAGCTATTAAAGACTTTTAATTTGTTCAATTTAAATCAAGTAACCACAAATAAGAAAAGAGAATCATTTTTATCTGAATCTAATAATAATCAGGGTTATAAAAACAAACCTCATTGTTGGGGTCAATGTGGGGGAAAACGGCTTATTGGTACCTGCATTCTGCGTAACTGGGAAAATTTCTACCTGCACTTTGAGAAAGTGCCTAAACATATACCCCAACTCTGGAAAACCGGCTTATTAGTACTTCAACTTTGGAAAAACGACTTATTGATACCTACACTCCAGGTCGCTTGGAAAATTCCTACCTCCTCTTTAAAATGTGCTTAAACCTACCCAAACTCTTAGTAATCAGGCTTATAAATACCTGATCGATTACATAGTTATAGTAGAAACTCTGTAAATTAACATATAAAATACGCAATAATTTATAATTTATGGATTTATAAATAAATATTATATACGTAATCGACATAAATTTTAAAAAATAGATACTCTATAAATATAAATTAACATATAAAATATGCAATAAATTAATGCTCTGTAAATTAACATATAAAAAATACATATTCTATTAATAATGTTTAAGGCTATAGTTTTTATATACGTAATTGTGATTTGGTTTTTTAAAAATTCACAAAAGAAAAGCTTCGCTAAAAAAAACCGTAACATGAGCAAAAAATAAATGTTGTGAAAAAAATAAAAATGATTTTAAGATTCTTAAAATTATTAGAAAGCTAAAGTATGATTGGAAAGACTTAGAATGAATATTTTCTTTTTAAAGTCCTCATATCTTCTCAAACCCGATTTCTAATTACTCTTTAGTACAATTAATACAATTTGTAATCGACATAACTTTTACCCCTTACTACGATTAATACAATTACTCCTTAGTACGATTAATCATATTTTTCAAGTAACAAATAATACATCTTTTTAATCGATTAATACAATTACCTTTAGTACGATCAATTTACAGAGTATTACTTTATTGCATATTTTATATGTTAATTTATATTTATAGAGTATCTATTTTTAAAAAAGTTATGTCGATTACGTATATAATATTTATTTATAAATTCATAAATTATAAATTATTGTATATTTTATATGTTAATTTATAGAGTTTCTACTATAACTATGTAATCGATCAGGTATTTATAAGCTTGATTACTAAGAGTTGGGGTAGGTTTAAGCACATTTTAAAGAGGAGGTAGGAATTTTCCAACCGACCTGGAGTGTAGGTATTAATAAGTCGTTTTTCCAGAGTTGAGGTACTAATAAGCCGGTTTTCCAGAGTTGGGGTATGTTTAGGCACTTTCTCAAAGTGCAGGTAGAAATTTTCGCAGTTACCCAAAATGCAGGTACCAATAAGCCGTTTTCCCGGGAGCTCGCCAATGAACTGGTAGATGGAACCGACACGGAAACTAACATCTCTTAGATGCTGAGTGTTGATTTTGAGACTTGTGCCTCCATCTTCAATTACACCTATTGCTGTTTCTACTGAATATCCTTTCAACCTATACAAACAAATAAAATTTTCATCTTTATATCTAAAAAACCAAACATTTCAACAAAAATGCAACAAAACTTACGTTCCTGTAACTCGGAGTGAAATTGCTTCTTTGAAAAATTGAGAAGAAGGGTTTAGTTCTTGTAGAGTGATGGGTGACGCAGAACCAATTTGAGAATAAGCCATCGATTTTTTACTTTCAAACAAACCAAAAAAACCCTAAATCTCAATCAGAATCAGTCAAGTACCTGAACAATTCCGCAATTGAGTGAAAAAACACAAATCAAACGACAAGCAAAGCGAAATTGGATCAGAATCGAACCTATTCGGTGAGAAAATCGGTAACGATGTTTGGAAGAGACAAAGCGGAGACCAAGGAAGACCAACGAAACATATACGAATCCAAACGACACCGTTTTGACAGTTTTGTCCTTGGTAGAAAAACAGTAGGAATTTTCTAACTAGAAGAAGATTTCATACATGGTTTCACACTTTTACAAAGCATACAAAGTTACAAGAGTGAAAATGTAATCTCTCTATCTTACTTTTTAATAGCTTAATAAACTTTAGAAACACACAATTTATTCATTCAGTAGCATCTTCTTCTGGTTTCATACTACAACATACACAATAGTACAATACATATATATATAGATATCACAGCTGCATTTCGCTCTTCTTCTCCGTTTTCTTCTCATCCCAACCTTCGTTTTCCTCGAAACCTACGTACACAGTTGAATCAAGATTCCGATGAAAAATGTTACCGTGGTTCAGTTACACAAAGTAGGAACATAGCTTCGTATTTACCAGATACACTCAATTCTGATTCTGCAGAATTGATTCATCAGTCTTCTCAATCTTTGTGTTCGCTTTGATTAGACCTCGTCGAATATGGCTGATGAAAAGAGCCTCTGAACAAACTCTGATCTCTTCGTCTTCTCTTCCCGATCTTTTAATGAGACGGGTGAGACACACACTTGTTTTTTGCTGTAACAAGTTCAACGCTTTTTCAAAAGACTAAACCTTTAAACTCGAAAACCTAATAGAGAAAGAAGCTATTATAGAAACTATACCGCTCTATCTGTTTTTCCTCGGATACTTTTCTGGTTTGGTGTGTCGCAGGATATAACTGTGACCGTGTAGGGGAGATAAACGACGATAGAAGAGGATCAGGAGTTCCACTTGGTGCAGCAGAACTATTACGAGAAGGAAGTCCTAACAACCTTTGTAGATCTCCTTCTCTTAGCTCTTTCCGAAGAAGAGAAAGCGTTGAACTTGAACCACTTTTCCGTGACTTTCTCTTTCGCTGCATGTAGGAACTCATTAAGGAATCCAACAGAACAATGTGATTCAATTCAACCGAAGAAAATATATATACGTGTAGAAAATGTAAAAAAAAAAAGGATATCTTGAATAAATTCCCATGGTGAAGCGTTATGTGAGCTACGATATCAACTCCCACTTTTAGAGAGCAAACAGGGCACACCTGCAAAATAACAAAATTCCTCATCTTAAGATCTAATGTACACAGTTAACAATTAACTTTTGAGTTCCAAGTAAATTTGATAGTTAAAAGTAAAAGTATAGATATAGAGAAAGGGAGCAATACCGCGTTCTTTGACTCCAAAGTATGTTCATCATCGATATGACAGCACAAGCCAATGATATCGTACGATTCTGCACAGAACGGGCAGGCAAACTCCTCCTGGAAATCATCATCTCCATCTATTTCTTCAAAGCCCATTAAAATTTCTGCATTTTTGAGGGGAGAAAATCATTTAAAAGAGTGTATAAAAGAAAAGAGAAAATACAACCAAATGAAAAAAACCCAAAATCCAAAACAAAACAAGCCTAGAGGTAATATGTTCCTCTACATCCTGAGAGAAAGATTGTCATTTAGTATAATTTCTTGCACTTTTCTCAGGAGCAGAGCAATTTTAAATGTTAATCAACTAAAAAACCAATAAGTAAAGATCACCTTCATCTACTGTATACGTACCAAGTAAATCTATGAAGAATACTAAAAACTTGGCTTACTCATCTAGCTACAGATAGGAACACCAATAATAAGGAAGAACCTTACACATGAATCTAACTGTTCTTTCACTTACATAACTAACAAAAACAGTTGGAAAGTCTTGAGCTTTGCACAATCAAGAAAACAAAAAAACATTGTATTTTCATTGAAAATTACTTTTTTTTTTCCAGCAGAAGCATAGTTGATAATAGAAACTACAATAAGAACCACTATAACTACACACAGACCACAATTTCAGAGGTAAACAAGCGAAGAACCAGTAAGGAAATGAGGTAATTTTTGAAAGTAAGCTCACCAGATCGAGATCGAAGCGTAGACAAGAATCTCTTGGAATCAGCGTCCATTTCTGACCAAAAAACTTGCGAATCTGGAAACGATTTCACCGTTTAGCTTCAGAAATTTGAAGGACGACGATTAGCAAGAAGAAGAGGAGCTAACAAATCTCCAAACGGATCGATCCAAGTAGAGGTAGAGAGAAGATGATGATTTCTGGGTAGGAGGAGAGAGGAAGAGAGAGTGCGATGCGAACAAGGATTTTTATTTATCTAATAATCTCAGAAATGATGGACCGGTTCTGTCCGAATACCGGTTCGCGGTTTTAATTCCCGGTTGGGTTCAGAATTTTTATTTCTTTAGAAAACAAAATCCATTTTTCTTCTTCTTCTTCTTTTGGAGCAGCCCTAAATCAGAGAAGAGGAGATAGAACGTCGATTCCTTCTTCCGATCAGAGACTTGCCGTCGCCGGCGAAGCTGTCTTCCTCTTCTTATTCCGGTATGTTTCCTGAATTTGTTCTACAATCTTCATAAACGGAGATATTTGGGTTGAGATTGCTCTTGTTTAAACTCTCCAATTTGCTCTTGTTCGTCGTGTTGCTTTGGTGTATGGGTAGAATTTGAATCGCATAGACATTGGTTTTCTAGGAAATACGAAGAGAGACTTGAAAAGTTTCTCAATACTCGATCAAATTTGATTTGCTTAAGATCACTAACTCAGTTGGGCCCGGAATCTGAAGAATCAATCCCGGGTCGTGTTCTTAGCTAGTGACCTTCGATTTCTAGTAATCTATGATCTACATATCTCATATCTTTCCCAGATTCGTTTACTGATCAGAGACTTGTTAATTGTGAAACTTTGGTTTAAAAGATTGGAGAAGAAAGTTTTTCTTGGATGAGGTTTGATAGGTCGATTACTGTTCTTCTTTTAGCTGACGCATGGTGTATCGTTCGCCTGCATCTTTCTCTAGTGTATTGGAAGCTAGGGGTGTGCTGGTTTTGGTGATGTCCAAATCTAATTTTTTTTATGCTATCTTGTCTTATTTGTGTTGTCTTGAAGTTTGCTTTCCTCTGCCTTGGAAGTCTGTTGTTGATTCTTCAACGGGAAGAAGTCACCTGGACCTTCTACACATATTGTTAATATGTTTTCTGGAATAAAGATCATACCTCGTGATGAGGTAAAGTAACTAGTTTCATTTTATCCTGAATTTTCTCTTCTTTTTTTTGTGTTACGTCTGGCTTAAGTTTGAATCTTTTTCTTTTGTATTAGGTGTATGATGATAGTTCGGAGGGAGAAAGAGAGAAATCTAAAGGTGGGAAGGATAGAAGAAGAAGGAACATGGAAGTTGATAGAAAGGAGAGTAGGAGAGAAGGAAGTAAGAGAGACGGGAAGAAGATCGCCAAGGGTGGAGATGGCGAGAATGTTGAGAATTTTCCCCAAGGGGATATTGTTAGAAAGAGTATGGGTCTCGGTTGGATGTCGCCGCCAACACAAAAGACTGAGCGAAACCCTGCTTTAGATGTAGAGGAAAAAATGGAAGAAAGTACACCTGTAGAGGTGAGGGAATTTTGATTTGGAGTTTCAGTCTAATTAATCCAGATTAGATGAGGTTAGTTAAACACTTTTTTTCTTTCTCGACCAGGTAATTAAAGGAAACCCTAGGGAACTAAATCCTTATATGAAAGGCAATGGATCTGGTTATCCAGAGGAAGAGCCTGAGAAAAGACATGGTAAAGATCATCTTTTACCAACTTCTGTTGTTGGAGATGGGGGTGCCAGTTGGAGAATGAAAATACTCAAGCGTTCAAAGGAAGAGGCTGCGAGAGAAGGGAAAAGTCTTGAGGAGGTAAGTTTCCTAGTTAAATATGGTGTTATGATTTACCAGTCTCTTTGGCGTTTGAGTATTACCTTATCATTTGAGGGTTATGCAGGTTGTTAGAGACCGATACGGCTCTCTTGGTAACCTTGTTGAGTCTGTGGCATCTCAAAGAGCAGCTCCGTCTCGTGCCCATTTGCATGCCATAAATAATAGAAGAAGAGAGAAAAATGAAGAGGATGGTACAGAAAAAAAACCAGAAAGAATTTCTGAGAAGGTACTTGAACCGTTTATGTTACTTCTGATGTGCTTTAAGGCCACTACTGTTTCATACTAGGGATTATATTCTGATTTATTGACGTTTTTTATTTAAAGGGTAATGGTCGGGAGTATTTGAAGGATGACTCGCTGCATCATCGTGGATTGAGGGCCCCCAAAACTGACCCTTCGTTATCATGGGGAAAGAGAAAGGGTCAAACTCATAGGAACGAAGACTCGAGGCTGATATCTGAAGCTGCTGCTCACTTGAATAAGTTTTCCAATGATGGAAACTTCATGAAAGAAATGCTTTCTAAGCAGAAGAATGAGTCAGCGTCTCCTGTAGAGACTCGTGGAGATCACAGAAATGATCTGGAGCGGAGCACATTACCGTCAGAGACCAATAAGGATGGGGAAGGGACTCTTCCTGGTAGGGAAACTTTAAGTGTGAATCAGTTGGCTGCTAAAGCGATACAGCTCCGTATGAAAGGGAAACTTGAAGAAGCCCAGAAACTTACGGTGAGACATCTTTTTTTTCTTTTCCTCATCATTATCATGGCTTGTGCCTGAGTCCACATAATTTAGTGCACATCATCTATTTTACAGGAACAAATAGAGAAGCTGAAAGCAGAGCAAGATACTGGAGATGATCTATCAAAAGAGCCCAGCATCAGAATTGCATCAAGGTAAGTTTACTTTTATTTCTGAGCTGTTGGGAACTTTTCTTTTTATGTCAAAGCTTGTTCTGATTTTATAATACGTCTCTTTCTTACTCATTAGATATCCTACCAAAGATATGTCGGGTAAAAGGAAGAAGGAAGATGATACAGATATGCATCTTGCGAAAAGCATAATGCAGAACAAACAGTACAAAACATCTAATCAAGCCGCTGATGATGAGTATGAGTATGGAGACGCTCCAGCCAAAAAGTCACGGAAGCGGGAATCGTCCAGTAACATTCCGGAAAGGGAAAACCGTGTGAAACGCATCATGACTCAGCAAGAGCGCTGTCTCTTCTGTTTTGAGAACCCAAAGCGGCCGAAACACTTGGTTGTGTCAATCGCAAACTTCACCTATTTGATGTTACCACAACATCAGCCGCTTGTCCCAGGCCATTGCTGTATTGTACCAATGCAGGTATATATTCTTACATCTATTAAAAGACTCTGTATTTGACCTTACTTCTTTCTTGTACTGATGTGAGTTATTGAACGTACAGCATGAGGCAGCCAGCAGAAGTGTTGACGACAACGTTTGGGACGAGATTCGTAATTTCAAAAAGTGTCTTATAATGATGTTTGCGAAAGAAGGGAAAGACGCTGTGTTTCTTGAGACTGTGATTGGTTTGTCTCAGCAACGGCGCCACTGTTTGATCGAATGTATCCCAATACCTCAGGAGATAGCAAAAGAAGGTCCGCTTTACTTCAAGAAGGCAATTGACGAAGCTGAGAGCGAGTGGAGTCAGCACAATGCAAAGAAGCTTATTGACACTAGCGTCAAGGGTCTGAGGAACTCTATACCCAAGAATTTCCCGTACTTCCACGTCGAGTTTGGTCTAGACAAAGGGTTTGCTCACGTGATTGACGATGAGCAACAGTTCAACAGCAATCTTGGACTGAATGTAATCAGAGGAATGCTCGAGTTGCCGGAAGAAGACATGTACAGACGAAGAAGGCAGGAGTCGGTGGAGAGCCAGAAGAAGGCGGTTGTGAGCTTTGCACGCGAATGGGCACACTTTGATTGGACGAAGCAGCTCGACTAGAAAAAGTATCCCATGATCATCTAATGCCAGCTCTTTGAAACAACAAGACTTACCAAAATCAATTATATGAGCAATCTTTGCCAGTGAATTTTAAAAGTGTAGGGAATTTTGTACATTGAAATGAATTTGAAAATGGAACTGAAAATTGAGAGTTGGGTTCATACAACACAGACACACACAAACACAAAGAGAATCAAATGATCAACGCATTGCAGCACTACTTCTCGAGATGTTGACACGTGGCCTTTTGGTGCCCCTTGGATTATTGTTGTAGTCAAAGCTGACCCCATCTCCACCAACCATGTCCGTAAACATTCGTTGCAAGTCCTCCAAGCTCTGTCCCTATATTCATTCATTCATTCATTCATCAATAAACCAAATCTCAAACCGATTTTTAAATTACAAAACCGATTGGTTAGTGTTAACCACAAATCCAGTATATAACAAACCCGAATCATACAAATTGTGGCAAAATTCGTTGACTAAACCAATTATCAGAGTAGTTGAACCGGGTGGGTGATACTACTAATGCATAGTGAACCGGGAATTCTAACCGGAAGATGAAAAAAGAACCCCAAAACATACCTCGACCTCGTCTTTGACATTGTTCATCATTGAGATCATCTCTTGCATGAAATCGCAGAAGTCCTGATCACAACATTTGGGGAAAATTCAGGGGAAGAAAAACAAAATCTTTTTTCAAATGGTAAATTCTGGACAAAAAAAGAAATTGGTACGAACTTGGTCGTCATCATCATAGGGATCGTATAGACCAGCATCGTACATTGAGCGCTTATTCTCGTCGTTGAGAACTATAATTAAAAAAGATAACAGTTATAGTCGTTACGTGAGACGGACGTTAAACTGTACAAGTGAGAAAAAAGATAACGACAAAAATAACGGACGTTACGAAGGGAGGGGAGGGAAAAATATGAAATTACCAGAATAGGCTTCCTGTATTTGCTGAAATCGGCGTTTCGCTTCTCCGGCTACACCAGGATTCCTCGCGTAACGATCCGGATGCCATTTCTGAAACAAAATTTCCCAACACAAAAAAATGTCAGAGACAAAAATATTAATTGGTTTCATAATTGTTTTGGTGTATAATTGTTTGCAAGTAGTAAGTACCATGGCGAGCTTACGGTAAGCAGTGCGGATATCGGAAACGGAGGCGTCTTTGCGAATCCCGAGAACGTTGTAGTAATTAGATGCACCACCTTCACACGCCATATTCTTCCGTCTCGTTCCACCTCTGCTTCTTCAGTGGATTTTTTTATCTCTCTTCTAGAATTTAATTTTCACAGCATCGGAAGATTTTGAGAGATCTGAAAAAGTAAGGATTTTGTTGGAGAAAATATCAGAGAGTTGTGAAAAACAAAAGGTTTTTTTTTTTTTTTTTGTGTGGAAGAGAAAGACGATCAACACCAAAATATCTTGTATGAGGAGAGAGACATGGAAACTTCGAGAGAGGGTTTGATATTTTTTTTAAATCGACATTCGATATTTTATGTCACACTTGTCAAGCGTGACGGCGTAAAACGCCATTTCAGAGATGGCTCAAATCTTTTCTGGTAAAACTGAATAAAAAAAATATAAATGTGATTTTTGTCAAAACAAACATCAAAAAATATAAATTTTTTTAAAAAAATTAGACTCTAAGAAACAACTCTTATAAATGTTTTATAAACATTTTTTTTCCAATCACAGTAACTATTTTATTATGACACATATGACCTTAAGCGGGTCGATATTTGGAGCTAAAAAGCACATATTTTTTCATGTGATCTTTAGTGGGCCGTTTCTTACCATGGGCCCATTAAGGATTTGCTGAACATAACAAAAGACTAAAACACCCTTAGAGGTTAGATCAATTTCCATCATTAACCCAGATGAACGGAACGGAGTCAACGTACGGAGATTTTGCCGTTAAAAGGAAAAGATACAGTATAGTGGGTGTAAAACTCCGTCTCTTCCTCGCCGGTAAGTCTTCTCCGGTGAGAAACCGATTCACTTTTCCCGGAAATTGTAATCCAATCGATCGATTTTGTTTCAATTTTTGGAATTAGATTTTCATGTCTCCATTCACTTTGTTACCTAATTTTGGAAGCATAATTTCGGTTTTCTTACTTTGAACCGAAATTTAGGGTTTTTGGACTTGGGAATTGAGTAGAGATTTCAAAAAATTTCTGGAAATTTCTGTTGCATTGATGGGTTTGGATCATGAAGAAGCCGTTCCGGTGGTAATAGATGAGGAAATTGGAGATGGAACTCTGTGTTTACATGCATTTTCAGATTTAACCTATGTTTCTCCGGTTGTATTCTTGTATCTTCTCAAAGAATGCTACATTCATGGTAAAACCCTAGCTTTTTGACCTTCCCAATAAGGTGCATTAGTTTCTAAAGTTGATTACTTTCTGTATTTCAGGTAGCCTCAAGGCAACAAAGAAGTTTCAAGCTTTGCAGCATCAAGTTCATCAAGTTTTAGCCAATAAACCTCAACCAGGACCAGCTACTTTCATTGTTCAGTGCTTGAATGTTCTCCCTATGTTTGGTATATATGCTGAAGGCTTTAGTCATTTGGTTATATCGGCTCTTCGACGTTTCTTCAAAACAGCGTCTGCACCAGCGAGTCAAGAAGACATGTCTTCTGCGAGAAAACTAGCTGCTCGGCTCTTTCTTGCTACTGTTGGAGGAGGATCTGTAGCTTATGATGAGAAAGTAATGGTGAATACTCTTAAAGTGTTTGATGTTGGGTTAACAAGCATCGATCAAGCGTTGGAAGTTTGGCATGGACATGGTTTTGCTTGTGGAACTGTGTTTTTGGAACAATATATATCTGATCTGATAAAATCAAAATCGTTTATGACGGCTGTGTCTCTGTTAGAGCATTTTGATTTCCGCTTCCCTGGACATGCGTTTCTTCAGCAAATGGTTGAGGATAAAGACTTCCAAGCTGCAGAGAGATGGGCTACTTTCATGGGAAAGTCCAGTTTATGCATTCTTGTCGAAGAATACGGCTCGAGGAATATGCTAAAGCAGGCCTATAATGTCATTAAGAAAAACTATTTCCAGCAGGATTTTCCCGATTTGACGTACAAGTGTAAAGAAAGGTTAGTAAACCACATACATCTTCTTTTACCTGTTTTGGATCTTCTCTATCCAGCACCAAGGATATGGCGAGAATGCATATAAAGAATTCTCGCTAAAACATTACCTTTTTCCAATTAACGTGCAGCGCACTGAAGGATCTAGCAGAAAAAGCATGCTGGGATGTTGCTGAAATAAAGGCAAAAGATGAAAGACAGCTACTGGAGTATCTGGTAAGCACTTGTTGTAAATATAATCAAATGTCTAAGGACATTTTCATTTTTATAGGAAGTTTTGTATCCCAATGTCCTGTGTCATCATCCGTTTTACTGAAGTGTTAAAGGTCTTATGAGTTTTAAGGTATACTTGGCAATGGAAGCTGGGTACTATGAGAAGGTTGATGAACTGTGTGATAGATATTCACTTGAAGGTCTGCCAAAAGCACAAGGTATTTTATATTGTTTCATGGAACTTCTTTTAATGTGATTATGAGTTTTAATGTGGTGTTGTTTGTGTTGTTCAGAGGCCGAGGTTTGCTTTGTTAACAAATGCTTTCTTCGTCTCACCGACCTAGCTGTAGAAGATGTAGTTTGGGTTGATGAAGTAAATGAGTTAAGAAAAGCAACTTCTTTTCTTGAAGGATGTAAAGTTGTGGGTCTTGACTGTGAATGGAAACCCAATTGTCGTAAAGGCAGTAAACCAAACAAGGTAACTTACTCTTAGTTTCTACCCATTCCTAACATGTTGTAATATTCTTATCCTTGTTTGGTCTGCCTTGTTTTCAGGTTTCAATTATGCAAATTGGATCTGATAGCAAAGTTTTCATATTGGACTTGATAAAGCTTTACAATGACGCCTCTGAAATTCTGGACAACTGCCTTAGTCAGATTTTGCAATCGTATAGAACGTTAAAGCTCGGTTTGTGAAACATCTATCCTCCTTTTTTGCCTACCTTATTAAGATTCTCCCGGACTAAGCATCACCTTGATCATGAATTATTCTCAGGTTACAATTTTCAGTGTGACATCAGGCAGTTGGCGCTTTCATATGGGGATCTGGAGTGTTTCAAGAGCTATGACATGTTGCTAGACATTCAAAATGTTTTCAAAGAACCATGTGGTGGTTTAGCAGGACTAACGAAGGTGAGCTTTTCTTTTGTTATCTAGCTCGTAATTCACAAAATCTCATTCGATTTTACATCTTTGCAATTGTTTAATATCTCAACTTGTTGATATATTGTTTGGTATCAGAAAATATTGGGAGTGGATTTAAACAAAACAAGACGCAATAGCGACTGGGAACAAAGGCCTTTGACTCAGAATCAGGTATATAGTTCTACTCATTATCTGTTCAGCTAGAAACTGACTGACACGAGAAAAACCGCTGGAGAATGTTTCATAATTTGGTTGTCTAGAATATAAGGGACTACAATTGTTATATAATTAGTTATGAGTACGTGAAAGGGTGAAAGTGTAACTATTGAATCTGATAATAACTGGATTGTGCAGCTGGAGTATGCTGCTCTCGATGCTGCAGTGCTGATTCACATATTTCGCCATGTTCGCGATCATCCTCCACATGACAGTAGTTCAGAGACAGTCCAGTGGAAATCTCACATTGTAAGTAGCTCTCTTAAACGCCCTTATCTTTAATCTTGTAATCTAAGCCGGTTTGTTTAGCCAAAATCTTCAGGTTTCAAACCTTATATAGTAAAATGACTTTGAAGATAACTTAAAGATATGTGATTTAAATGGCCTTTGGTGTGTAAAACATGAATGTAAGTAGAGAACATGGAATATAACGTGAGCAAGAATTTGCGCAGGTCTCCCACATGGATAACCCGACGAAGTTGAAGAAGAAGCCTAAGTGCCATTCAGTGCAAACCTCAGTTTCTGACATTTAACAAGCCATCAGGCAATTGAAACAAAGGAGAAAAGTGTAAATAAATGGAAAGGTACATTTAACCGTAGTTTTCCTATGTAGGATTGAGACCGTGACACAAAAGCTTCGGGTAAAATTAGAAAGAAATCTTTGTTCTAGAGCAATAAATAAGGATAGGTTATAAATTCAAATAAGAGCCAGTTAGGTTTGATGGCCTCACTCACCTAACTGGAAATGAGGGAGAATCTTATTTACATACATGCTCATGTATGGTATCCACATAAGTAGGCTTCACAGGAGCAACGGTGCCAAACCGAGAACTAGTCCAGTGAACAAACCAGGCAGCTTTTTCTTGGCCATGCCGAAAAAGAGTCCTTGAGCATAATCTCCCACATTGAAGTTCCCTGTACATCCAAGCACAAAACTAGTTATGTTTCCGGTATATTGTGTAACGATGAGAAGTTATGATGTTCATGGTTAAACCTCGTGTGAAAGAGGAGCCGCAGCCACCGCGGAGAGTGTTCCTGATATCTCTCGGTGTAGCCCGATTATAGAACACGAAATCCGACATGACGCTGTTAACACATGTAAGCACAAGTTCTGTCTCTGCGGAACAAGGGCCGTTGCAGAACCTATCTGTATCCTCAGGTGGAACCTTGAACTCACCTCCTTCGTTTAGTCTAAACGCCTCGTCGCACCCTCTGTAGAGCTGCAAAATGGAGAAAATGAAAAAGTGCTTTTGTTTTTACGGGTTTTATCAATCGGTCATACTTACCAGGTTGTTGTTGAAACAGAACGCAGCTCTCTGAGCCAAAATCGCTGCGCCTCCAATGACGCCACCCACCTGTGCATAGACTGCATCAACAATTTCAAAAGAATGAAAACCATATTCTACTGAACAACAAGAATCTGCTTTTGACAAAAGACCAAAATGCACCTGAATGTTTCTGACTATCAAAGAGCAATACTGCAACAATTAGCCAAAGTCTTGATGTTTGTGGAACATCCATAGCTAATAGAGAAAGGTAGATTGATGAACCGATTTGATTTAGGGTGAGTAATGCACACAATATATAAAGTTAGTACATACAAAAAGGTTGGTGGTCTAACTAAGGAATAATGTTTCAATTGAAACACAAATTGATGACAAAAATGTTGACAAAGACATTAACAAGTTTGGGAAATGCAAGCCACCAAACTCATATTAAAACAGAACACTACAGAAACAAAAAGACAAAAATCATGTCTTCAAGGGAAAGGATGTGATATCATCATCATTCACAAATCTTTTAGCTCAAAAAAGAAAAGACAAATGGTACGCAAATCTTCTTGGGTTTGGTTTGACATATGAAAAAGACATGATGATGATGATGATGTGTTTAGTTGATGTACTGAGAAAGCCATTTGAACCCCTCGCCGTAGCCCATTTTACGGACAATGCTGCACATGAAAACCTCGAGCGGGCGAACAGCAGAGTCTCCGAGTGTAACTTTTCCCTTACCGGTGGTGAAGTTGGTGAGACCCAAGTGAAACCTAAGTTCGTCTTCCGATGCTGCGTAAGGGATATCAATCTTGTTTCCAAGAATCAGAAACGGGACAGTTGCAAGAGCTTCATCCGAGAGAAGAGCGTCTAGCTCTCTTTTCGACTCTGTAAATCTCTCCTTATCGTAAGCATCCACAAGGTAGACAACTGCATCAACCTTTAGCCAATACAAAATTTCAAATTCTATCAGCAAAGACTACAATTTTATGCCAATATGTCTAAACATAACATCACTAATTAGCTAGAACTAAGGAATAAAAGGATTCATTACGTTTTCTCTGTCGAATGGTTGATATTCACAATTTCTATGAGATCGAGACCATTTGAAACATCGAATACAAAACCGAGAAGAAGAAATAAGTGTAGGCATATTAGAATTTGAGAATTTCACATTAAAGGTCCAAAATTTGAGAATTTCAGAAAGGGCAACAAAAACACACAAAAACAAGTAATGAATCTGGTAAAACAAAAACAAAAAGAGACTACTAAACAAACACATTTGAGTAAAAAAAAAAAACCGAGTTCCATGATCACTAAACTCCCATGAATCCAATAAGGGTATAATGAGATTATCACAAAAGAGAGAGAGATTAACCTTGGCATAGTAATCTTTCCAAACTCTTCTGGCAATCTGATGGCCTCCCAAGTCAAAAGCCTTGAATTTGATTTTGCCAATGCTAAGTTCCTCTGAAGTTGGATGTTGTGTCGGCTGGTGCTGAACTAATCTCTGTCGCACAACACATAAATTTCCACACTTTCAATCTCAATTTTGGATCTCAATCACAAATCTAACCACTACAAGATAATTCCCCTTAATTCAATCCACGAATCAGAAAGATTAACGAGGATCGGAGAAACCAAAAACGAACCTCGTCTTTGAGCATGTGAAGTAGCGTGGTTTTTCCGGCATTGTCGAGACCTAGAAACAGGATCTTGGCTTCTTTCTGCCATAACCCTAACGAGGCTAAGATTCCGTAGAACCAATCGAACAAGAACATGATTGATTTTCGTGTTCTTCACAAAAATCGATCTCGCTGAAGAAGAAAACTCCCGATCTTCATTATGGATTCGGAAAATAAGAAAATTCTGGAAGCACACATGGCTGATGATCGAGCTGGCGTGATGACGTGGCGGTTTGTGAATGGAAGGCTGTTTATGATTGGTGTCATTCAATCTGAACCCAACATGGACCATCAGATCTAAACCAGCGGCTGTGATCTATTTATATACGCTTTGTTGTCATATTAGGTATTAATTTTTTTTTTTTTTTTTGACATTTTCGTAAGTAATTATGACTCGAGACCGTGGTCCGGTACTATATCCGTTTCGGGTTTTATAAAAAATTCGGCATATAATCAAACCGAAATAATTCGGAAAAACCCGCTGAAAACCGGTGGTCCGGACAAAAAATCAATAACCAAACTAGCTGGTTTTGCATTTTGAGGAAAATTTGTTGCAAAAATTTAAATTAAAGATGTCATATCTCAAATCTTTTGCAAAAGTTTAAATTAAGGAAGTCAATGACGTTGATTGACATTTCAAATCATCTGCTAGTATAGTTTCACTCATTATTGTTGTTCTTATGTACGCATTTTCACCATTTTGGATCTGATTGGTAACCTAATCTTTTTAAGAACTGGAACGGTAAGTTGTACAGTATAGTGCAAAACTGTATAGATAAAGTTGTAATAGTGCAAAACTGTATAAATAAAGCTGTAATAGTGTTGGTAAAACTTTTGGTATCGCTTTGGTGATTGGTACAATTTAAAACATTACAAATTATAAAGAGCCAGTACATTTATAAAGACGCTACCAATCTGAGTCTTTGTAACACTCCCGTATACATTTCAATAGAAAACTTTTTCAAAAAAGCTCATAATCACCCACTCCCTAATCAAAAAAGCCCTTAATCACCTTCTCCCTAATCAAAGCATATTCAATCCCTAATCAAAGCAACCCCTAAATTATTCAATCCCTAATCAAAACAATCAAAAACTAGAAGCGAATTATCGATGATGAAGCTTTTTCGTACTTTTTTAAAGGAGATACAATGAACCAATCGTATGCACACAAGCCTCCCTCACTCCGGAATTGGATTCCTTCAACCGTCAAACTACTTGAGCGACGATATCAGAGAGATGCGGCGCCACTAACTTCTTGTGAAGCCTGCAAACGTAGGAGAGGAGATTTAGAGACTGCTTTCTCACCGACGGGTCCGGATTCGAACAGGATTCGTACACGATTTTGAGAAATGTTGTTAGGGATCTGGTGGAAATGGCAAGGTCATCGATCTCCGACTGGTGTCTCGTCATCTCGCGTATGCTCTCTTTCAAATCCATCTCCAAATTTTCTCGTCGAATCGCTTTTCGAGATTTTCGTTTCTTCTTCTGAGAGAGAAAGAAATTTGTTTTGTTGTGAAACTGAGCAAGAAGACTAATTGGTGTAATTAGTTTACACTTGAATAAAAAAAAATTAATTTGGTCTAAAATATTTACATTTTATTTTATGAGTTATCGCTATTTCAATCTAAAAAAATCTTTATTAATCTTAAATATCTATTTCAATAATGCTCATTTGAGATTGAACAAGTTTGCTATAGATTTACTCACATCCATTTAGTACCATGACTGATGAGTGATGATCGTTTCACCACCACAAACCTTAGCACATTAATCGACAGTTTTTTGTTTTTGTTTTTAGCACATTCATCGACATGTTTATTCCAAGGAAGTGATTGACCCACCATTAAGACGGTTCAATGAATTGTCTAGCTTGGAAGCTGATTACCCAGTAGCTTGGGAGTCTTTACCAACATTTTTCAGTTGGTTCCCGAAGTTAGAGTTGCTTATTATGGTATTTTTCTTTTCTTTTTTATTTGCTGTTTTAAATAATGTCAATTTATATCATAACTAAATGTTCTTTTTGGCATAATATCAAGCTTAGGAATTTGATAATATTAATGAGACAAAGCTAGGCATACTCTCACTGGTCCCTCAACAATTCTTCTCAACACTCAAGTATGTTGAGCTTAAGACATGCCAAACATACGCAGTGCTAGTCCAATCATTTTGGATGCCCTATGTATATATGTAAAAATGTGTCATTTTCGTACGTTTTCCAGTACTGTTAAAATAGTAATCTAAATAAAAAAAACACATTAAAACTCTATTAAACCGTTTATAATTCCAAATAGTTAGTAAGAAATAAAAAAAAACAACAAAATATAATTTATTTTTGAAATATTGATTTCCTTGTAGTTTTGCCTGCAAAATCATTAATTAAACTCATGTTGTCGAGTTTTTCAACCATCTATGTTTCAGTGGATGACAAATCTAACTCATTCAATCTCTCTTGTCACATGGTAGACCGAAAATAATTTTGTTATCGTCTTCAATTTCAAATTTTAACTAATAATTTCAAATTAAATTTTTAAAATGAGTAATTAATATGTTTGCTTAGAGAAGGCCATAAACCTTCAAAAAAATATTTGAAAAATAAAATCTTACGAATATTATTATTGTAGAAAAAGTTTAGAATTTTTTTTTAATTATAGCTATAACAAAAATTTAACTAAAAAAATGTCCTCTAAATTTAAGGCCTAAGCGGTGGCTTTATTGGCCTGTCCTCTGCACCGGGTATGAACGTACGAGGAGGCATCACCAATCAGGAAGGCTTTAGCAGGTTATTTTCTGAGGAATTGTGTTGCCCTGAGGAAACTAACTTTGTGTAGGTATTTCGATGACGACTTCGGTGAAATCAAAGAAATTCCCAAAGCGTCTCGAAGATGTAAAATTGTGCTTCTGGAGGAATGAGGAACCGTATATATTTCCACGGATTCTGTGTAATGACTTTAGTTTCTTTATGGTTTCCTAGGTTAAACCTGGATGAATCAAGTAAAACAACCATTTTCCTTTAGAAACAAAACTGAAGTCTTATCATTACCCATGTTTTTGTAATGACTGATTCAACTCTTAAAAATCAGGCTTATAAATACCTAATCAATAACAGAGTTAAAATCACCGTTAAAAGATATGACTAGGCAGCTTAGTCACTTAAAAAAGAGTTTATGAGTCATAATTAAATTTAATTAATTTTTTTTATCTTATGCAAAACCAAAAAAGAAGTCGGTTCGTAAAAAAAATATATAGAAAGAATAGGATTTTAAACCGGAAAAATCACGAACCGGTCGGTTGATTTGGTTTTAATCTCCAAATAAGGGTTTTAGTTTGGGAAAATGGCTAAAAAAACCCTGAACTATACCGACTAAACCAAAAAACCCCTGAACTACATACTAAACCAATTTAACCTCCATTTTTTGTTGACTTATTACTTTTAACCCTTAATTTCTATTGACTAAGCTAATTTAGACTGAACGTTAATTTGCTTAACGGGACCATTAAACAGAGTAAACCTCCGTTTACGGTGTCCGTTAAAACAAAACTACGCCGTTTTTCGTCTTCTTCTTTACTCTAAAATTCCCAAATCCATTTCAAGAACCCTAAAATCAGAAAATTCCCAAATCACTTTTCTTTCTTCTCCTCTCCTCAATGTCGTCCAAATCAATGAGTTCTGGTTCGGAAAAAACACAAGGAGCCGTAAACACACTTGGAATACGATGGATTCCATCGAAGTGTATACATAAATTTCATGTCAGCTCTACCGATTGCTCGAAAGATGGCCAAGGAAGAAGAAGCAGCTAGGAAAAGAAAACAAGCTTTTAAGGATAATTCAAGAACCAAAAACAAGTCCAAAACCAAACCGTTACGCAAGGAAATGATAGGCCTCCAACCTTGTAACAGTACAAGAAGAATTCCAAAGGTGACAGGGCCGAGAAAGGACGTCAGGAGTAATGAGTCATCACCAAGGACATGGGAGCAGACAAGCAATGTGAGGAGGATCTCAGACGATTGTATTTAACAGAGAGGTGAGGGGAGAGTTTTCATTTATCAATGTATCCTTTGGGATGTCATCGTATCCCTCTGGCTTTTTGTCTTCCGGATCATCAATGTATTCTTTCTTATCCCAGTCCTCAGGCTACAAAACGGAGACTCAGCTTTATGAGAACTGGTTCAATTTTTGGTTAGGAAAGAGGAAAGATAGAGCTGCTAGATATTAGTTACCTTCTTGGCACTTGGATCCTTGATCTTCTTGGCTGGGAGAAGGTCCTAGTCAGAGTATAGGCTACCAGTTTGCTTCTCAACATTTTCAGTCAGAATACTGTAAGTAGCATCTGGACGGAGGATGAATGTGTACACATGGGTCAGTCTCAGATGGTTAGTTCCATTGTAGGTAAGGATAGCATGCACTTTCTCAGTGCTGTAGCCACAGATATCAGGGCCAAACATGATGCTGCGGGTAAAACAAGAGAAGCGCTATGTTGATATAGAAATGGTGAAATATAGTGACATATGGAGCAGAAAACGCACCTGTAAGGAGTGTCTCCTCCGAATTTCTTCTGGTCAACATCACCACTGAGCAACTTCATGTAGCCACCACCACAGTCAAGCTTCTGCTCGTGCTTAACAGAGAACTGGAAGACGAGAGTCTTGTCCTTGTTGCTGAACTCAGGGTATTCAGCTGATATGGCGTAGAATCTGTAATCCTCGCTAGTCTGGATACCTGCAAGAGAGTGATCATTGCAACAAAGCATAAGGATACGAATAGGTCGATAACCAAATAATAATCACTAGTCCTGAAGCAATTATCTTTGTCGTTAGCGTCACCGGACCAATTGCCAGATGTTTGGTTCCACTCTCCAGCAGTGTTCTCATCCTTCTTCCAATCGGATTTTACCCATCTGTTCTCCCATCCATCTTCATAAACATAGACAACAAAGGAACAACATAATCATCAGTCTACTTCATAGATAAAAAAAATTCACAAGTACGACTACATATGATGTGAATTCAAGGACTTGATCATAAAACACAATTTCAATCTAAACATTAAACTAGCAAGACCTGCTCATCATAGACTATACATAAACCATCATACATGTGTCGAGTGCGTGAGCAAATCACATACTATCATTTCAACATTTACTATCATCGAAATCGGTATTTTTGCGACTTCCGAAATGCCGTTCCTTGAATCCGATTCACCGATCAGAAATTCGAAATCAAAGAAGCTAAAACAAAACCAGAATCAACAAAATTCATAGATCTACCTACAATTCTCACCAACCAATCCGAAAAAAAGTTGTATCGATTCCAAACGAAGAGATCGATGATGAGCTAATCAAAACGATTTAGATGCAGCGATCTCAAACGGAATCATGAAAGCATTCACTGACACTTGAGAAACTAGATAGAGATATAGAGAGAAATGTAGCTACCATCGAATCGCTCCTCGAAGATAACTTTAGCAGTAGCGATCGCAACGAGACCGATAAGAATCAGTTAGGGTTCAGTTTCGCCATTGCTTAAAACTCAGATCGGGGACGATGACGTGGCTTAATATCCGAGAGAAGCTGCAAGTGATGACGTGAACTTAGATGCGAATATCCGAGAGAAGCTGCAAGTGAAGAGGACGATGACGTGGCTTAATGACGTTGCGAACTTCCATCGACGTTAAACGATGACAAAAAGCATGACAAAAAATTTGATTGGATAACAAAAAGAACCAGATATGTAGCTCAATCAAGGGATTTAAACAATTTTTCGAAATATATTTCGCTTAATAAAAGGGATTCGAGAGAATCGTTTGAAACCGACTTCACTAATCTCACTAGTTCGTTCAAACTTAACTCATTTCATTTGGTTCATTTCTTGTGTATAATACTGTCTAGTGAAACAATTGAAGAAAATACTAAACTTATTAAACCAAGGGTCAAAATCTACACACTGCTAAACTATTCAGATTCTAACCGTTACATTTCCCATCCCCGGCGGCCCAGCACGGAAGTGGAGCTTGGATAACGATAGGATCACCGGTAACTGGATGATCCAACGATAAACTCTCCGCATGAAGCTCATGGCCTTCCAATGTTCTTCCTCTCCATTCACACACTCCATGATACTTTACATCTCCTCTTATCGGTATCCCAAGATACTGACAATGTAGCCTTATCTGATGCGTCCTCCCACTTCGCGGAAACGCCCTGACCACAACAACAACATCATCGTCTCCATGACAACCAAACTCCGGTTCCCCTTCGACTACAATCATCGATTCTTGGGACGTTTCGGGTTTTTCTCCATTTACGGATACAATTTCAAACGTCGTCTCCATATCTCTAACTACTGACCCACCCGGTAAAACTCGACCAACTTCCAACGAAGCGTAAACTCGCCACGCACCGTGTTTGGACCGTCCATGACCCGACCTAATCGTAACCTTACTCCAATTCGGCGATACCCCGATCGAAAGAGCAATGTACGATTTACGGATCTCGTGTTCTGTAAACGCCTTAACAAGCTTAGCGGCGACTTTATGCGACTTAGTAATCAACATCACTCCACTAGTATCACGATCTAATCCATTCACGAGATGATATTCAATCCCTAATCAAAACAATCAAAAACTAGAAGCGAATTTACCAATGATGAAACTTTTTTGTTCTTTTTTAGGTAAAGGAGATACAAGGAACCAATCATATGCACACAAGCCTCCCTCACTCAGGAAGATGATCTCAGAGAGATGCAGCGCCACTAACTTCGTGTGAAGCCTGCAAACGTAGGAGAGGACGTTTAGAGACTGCTTTCTCATCGATGGGTCCGGATCTGAACATGATTCGTAGACAATTCTGAGAAATGTCTTTAGGGATATGGTTGAAATGGCGAGGTCTTCGATCTCCGCCAGGTGTCTCATCATCTGGCGTATGCTCTCTTTCAAATCCATCTCCGGATATTCTCGGCGAATCGCTTTTCCTGATTTTCGTTTCTACTTCTAAGAGAGAAAGAAATGTGTTTCGTTGCGAAGCTGAGCAAGAAGACTAATTGGACACCTGTCCATCTCGACTCTTCTTTTGGGAGTGCTGAGCAAGTTTACTAATCGGTTATGTCCTTAACTAAACGTTCCGACGGAGTAGCTGCAGCCTTTGGTGTTGTTAAATTTGCACTTTCAAGGCAACTATGTAGATGGCTCTTCTTGGGAGTCTTTGCCAACATTTTTCAGTTGGTTCCCGAAGTTAGAGTCGCTTATTATGGTATTTTTTTTTCCTTTTCTATGCTGTTTTCATAATGTCAATTTATATCATAACTAAATGTTCTCTTTCGCGTATTATAGGCTCAGGAATAGGCATGGGCGTTCGGGTAACCACTCGGGTTTCGGTTCGGTTAATTCGGTTATCGGATTTTCGGTTTTAGGAATATAATACCCATTCGGGTATTTTAAAATTTCGGTTCGGTTTCGGTTCGGTTAGTGCCGGTTTCGGATTCGGTTTCAGTTATCCAAGATACTCATAATTACGTAAAATTTTCCCGATTTTGGTTCGATTTAATTATTTTTAACTCGAGTTATCCGAAAATGATAAAAAAAATTGAAAATTTCAAATAATATACCTAACTAAATTGATTATTTTAAGCCAAATATACCTATAATTTCCGAGTTGATCAAAAATAACTAAAAAAATATAAAATTTGCCTAAAGTATATGAACATGTCCTATCTTATATCTAAATATATGTAGGTTAATTTTATATTTCGGGTATTTCGGTTACCCGTTTAGTTTTCGGTTTGGTTTGGGTTCGGGTTCGGTTTTTTGGTTTTAGATATTTAGAACCCATTCGGTTATTTTTTAAAATTGGGTTCAGTTCGGTTCGGGTAATTTCGGGTCGGGTTCGGTTTGTTTTTCGGTTTCGGATTTTTTGCCCACCCCTACTCAGGAATTTAACAATGTTGATGAGACAAAGCTAGGCATACTCTCACTGGTCCCTCAAAAATTCTTCTCAACACTCAAGTACGTTGAGCTTAAAACATACGTAGTGCCGGTCCAACAATTTTGGATGCTCTATACATATATGTCATTTTCGTACATTTTCCAATACCATTAAAATAGTAATCTAAATAAAAAAAACATATTAAAACTCCATTAAACCGTTTATAATTCCAAATAGTTAGTAAGAAACAAAAGAAAAACAACAAAATAGAATTTATTTTTGAAATATTGCTTTCCTTGTAGTTTTGTCTGCAAAATCATTAATTAAACTAACGTTGTCGAGTTTTTCAACTATATATGTTTTAATGGATGGCAAAGCTAACCCATTCAATCTCTCTTGTCACATGACCACACATAATTTTGCTTCAACTTCGAATTTTAACTAATAATTTCAAATTAATTTTTTTAAATGAGTAATTAACATGTTTGCTTAGAGAAAACCATAAACATTAAACAAAACATTTGAAAAACAATACGAATATTATTATTGTAGAAAAAGTTTATAATTTTTTTTAGTTATTGTTATAACAAAAATTTAACTAAAAAAAAACTCTCTAAATTTAGGGCCTAAGCGGTGGCTTCACTGGCTTGTCCTCTGGGACGGGCATACTAGTCAAAGAAATTCCCAAAGCGTCTCGAAGATGTAAAATTGTGCTTCTGGAGGAATGAGCAATCACATATATTTCCACGGATTATGTGTAATGACTTTAGTTTCTTTCTGGTTTCCTAGGTTCTACATGGATGAATCAAGTAAAACAGCCATTTTCCTTTAGAAACAAAACTGAAGTCTGATCATTAGTGTTTTTGTAATGACTGATTCTTGTATCTTTGGTTTGGTCCATCATTTCTTTTCTGAACAGCTAGAGTTTGTTTCTTTACTTCAATATATTTTCTGTGTGCCTAGCTCTTACTGAAAATAATTGTTGGTGCTATGCATGCCTGCCGTTTATACAAGTCATTGTTGCTCATCACAATAACAAACGTTTAAGTCATTGTTGATACAACCAAAATGATTGAATTGGATAACACAATTGCAGTGACTAGGCAAGTTTAATTCATATACATCGGACATGTCAAGTTGAGATTCCCATGGCGTTTTTCCAAGCATATCAGCAACTAATGCCAATTGGTGGGGTTCTCTTTCTTGCTAATATTCTTGTATATATATTATTAAGCTACAAAACTTGCTAGTGAAACAATTGAAGAACATACTAAAGTTGTTAAACCAAGAACAAAAATCTTGACATTGACACTAAACTACTCAAATTCTAACCGTTACATTTCCCATCCCCGGTGGCCCAGCACGGAAGTGGAGCTTGGATAACGATAGGATCACCAGTAACTGGATGATCCAACGATAAACTCTCCGCATGAAGCTCATGGCCTTCCAATGTTCTTCCTCTCCATTCACACACTCCATGATACTTTACATCTCCTCTTATCGGTATCCCAAGATACTGACAATGTAGCCTTATCTGATGCGTCCTCCCACTTCGCGGAAACGCCCTGACCACAACAACAACATCATCGTCTCCATGACAACCAAACTCCGGTTCCCCTTCGACTACAATCATCGATTCTTGGGACGTTTCGGGTTTTTCTCCATTTACGGATACAATTTCAAACGTCGTCTCCATATCTCTAACTACTGACCCACCCGGTAAAACTCGACCAACGTCCAACGAAGCGTAAACTCGCCACGCACCGTGTTTGGACCGTCCATGACCCGACCTAATCGTAACCTTACTCCAATTCGGCGATACCCCGATCGAAAGAGCAATGTACGATTTACGGATCTCGTGTTCTGTAAACGCCTTAACAAGCTTAGCGGCGACTTTATGTGACTTAGTAATCAACATCACTCCACTAGTATCACGATCTAATCTATTCGCGAGATGATATTCATTCGAAGAATCTAAGAAAACAAAAACAAAATCCAGATCAATTGATTCGATTTTGAAATTTTCGATTTGTTCTACTGAGAAATTTGAGATGTACTCACTCACCAGCAAGAAGAAGACGAGGAACAGAGGAGAGAACAGCTTCGCAGTAGATACCTTTAGGTTTATTAACAGCCATGAGGTATTCGTCTTCGTAAAGTATATCGTCTCTTGTGAGATTGAAGAGACTCGATTTCGACGATGCTTCCATTGCTCTCCGTAATTCAATGTCCTTCGAGATCGGAGGCGGTGGTGCGGAAATTGGTTTTGGGTAATCCTGATTCGTTGTTTGGAGATTTAGTCGAGCTTCCATGGCTTTGATGGAGATTGCGATGTAGGGTTTTTTGAATACTGTATTTGCAGAGAAGGAGAAGCAAAAGAGATTCCGAAGGAGAAGAAGAGAAGACGAAGACATTGAATTGTTAATAAAACGACACCGTTTTGGAGTTTCATTCATAAACCACAAACCCTACTAGTATTTGACAAAATCGAGATTCGAAATCAAAAGTTTGTTTCATTTCTTCCTTGTGATTGATTTCGATGTCATCGTTAATCATCAGAAGATCCCGAAGCAGATCCATACATTTCTGGAAAACGCATGGAATCAAAACCACAAGTAGTTTCTCTCACTCGATTACAGATTCCATTGATTCTGTTTCGGTTTCTGGATTCTCTTCATTTTTAGCTAGGAGTTTCAAAACAACCTCTTTTGGATTCGAATCTGGGAAAATCTCACATTTGAATCAGAGATTTGGTTTCGTTTCCATGACTCGACGATCATTGAGCTCTGAGGCTTTCGCTGTGGCTTCGACTTGTGACGGACTTACAGTGGAACGGATCATAGCTAATCAATGGCCGATACTAGACGAGAACGAGAGTGATTGGAAGAGTCATGCTGCAGCAATTGCACAGTCCATTCAAGTCATCAAGAGACGATTGCAGGTAAATGGAATTGAGGCTTAGATAATTGTTGCCTGTGTATTGGTTTTCTAGAGAGGATAGTTACGTTATTGAAGTTTGACATGTTTTTGATATCTCTTGGGCAGTGGAAGAAACTTTTGGTGAGGCTGAAAGTGTTATCTGCAGAGCTGAATAAGCCTGATATCTGGGAAGATACAGTTCATGCTGGTAAGATAAGCCGGGAGCACGGTTCGCTCGTGGGGAAAATGAAAGGAGTTATGACTTTTGAGAGAGAATTGCTTGAACACATTGACATGTTGAAACTCGCTAAAGAGGAGAACGATTCAGAGTTAGAATCGGTGGGAGTTTCCACTCATTTCTCAAAATCTAGGCATGTGTTTCAGTTTGTAGTTTAAACACGACTATTCTCAGAGTTGCTAATCTGGTTTCTTAGTAGTGATAAAAGAATCAAATCACATTTTATTGCTAAGCCATGGTTATTTGTTTATCTCTGCTGCAGGAAACTTTGAAGGCGTTGATGGACATGAGAAGGGTTTCAAAAGAGAAAGAACTTGCGGCTTTATTATCTGCAGAGAATGATGATTGTTCTTGTTATATCGAGGTGACTCAGAGACACAATAGTGAATGATATGTTCTATATCTGAGTTCATATTGAAAAGCTTGAAGGTTTGTTGAATAGGTTCAAGCTGGACAAGGAGGAACAGAGAGCAACGATTGGGCAGAAATGGTAATGCAAATGTACAAAAGTTGGGCTCAACGACGCAAATTCTCAGTCACTGTGGTCGAGGAAATACCTGCGGAGTTGGCAGGAATCAAGGTTTGATTTCTTTTGATATATAAATTGAATCTTGCATCATAGAGAGACTTAGACAATTCCCAATCCCAAACCCTAGAAAAATCCGTAATACTACCCAACTCGTTCAGCTCCAATATAATTTTTGAAGTGTTATCTCTCTAGCTAACTGATTCAACTATAGTTGCTGAGCTCTCTAGCATAACTACTACTACAAGTCACTTAGGCTAATTACCATGCTCCTGCACTACACTAACCTAAGAACTTATTAAAATCACATCATAACCGTTGGCTCAATTATTCATCCAATTGTGTGGTTTATTACATTATTCACTGTTAAATCTCATGTTCTGTTTTATGGAAATTGGTCAACTCTATAGCTCTGAACCGTTTGGCTTACGATTGATCTAATGTCTTAATTAGCGTGCAACAATCAAAGTGAACGGTAAATACGCGTATGGATATGCCAAAGCAGAAGTTGGAGTTCATAGGCTGGTGCGTATATCCCCATTTGACAGTAAAAAACAGAGGCACACTTCGTTTGCAGCGGTTGCAGTTACTCCAATTCTAGGTGATGGGTCCACCCGTGTGCAGATCAATGACTCGGATCTCCGGATCGAACGGTTCCGTTCTGGAGGAGCCGGTGGACAGCACGCTAACACAACGGACAGTGCTGTGAGAATCACTCACATACCAACCGGCACAACAGCAACTTCTCAGAATGAAAGGTCTAGTTTTAAAGTCTCAATTTTTATTTTTATTTTCCCGGTTTTCGGTTTTCTTCTTTCCGCCTCAAAGAAATGTTTTTGATTTTGGTATGCAGGTCGCAGCATATGAACAAGGCTTCAGCAATGGCGGTACTACAATCACGGTTAGACCAACTTGAGATAGTTCGTCAGAAAAAAATGAACGCTGAACATACACAATCACTAACTGAAAACACCTTTGGAAACCAGATAAGAAGTTATGTTCTCCAAGTAAGTAATACTGAATCAACACATTTCCGCTGTAATTCAAGTTTTATCAGCTAAAAAGGAGCTGATTATTCTTTGTTTTTTTTTTTTTTGTAGCCATACAGAATGGTGAAAGATATGAGAACAAACTACGAAGTCTCTGATCCTGACTCGGTTCTCGAAGGAGACTTAGATGGTTTCATCTTGAGCTTCTTATCTTCTTCTTTGGACAAAGATGATACTGAACATTAAGCTTTCTGGATCTTAGGTGTATCTTTGCCGTTTCAGTAGTTAGTTTTTGGGAGGATTGGTTTTGGAGGGGTTTTTTATATACATGATTGTCTTAAGAGCGTTCTTATGTTACATGAACCTCTTTGTATAACTAAACTCCGAAAAAGAGAGTTCTTACATTACATGACTCATTGTTTTTAATAAAGTTAGTTATCTTTATAAATCCACCAATATTTCTTCTAACTGTATCTATTCCTTAAGTTTCTCTGTAATCCAAAGAACCATGAAACATAGTAATGCCATCAATGAAACACCAAGGAATGATCAGAAGACTCATAACAACAAGAACATGATCAATATTTTTCATACCAAGGCTTCAAGATGTTTTCCTAGATCCTGAAGTTACATGATCAATCGAGGAATCTTCTTGCCTCTTCTTCGGAGTGGCAACTTCATCACTACCTCCTTCAACGGAATTTATCTCGATAAGACTTCTTTTCTTTGGTTTTGTCTCTGCGCTATTACTCTCGTCCTTTGTCTCCTCAGACTCTTTCTCTATCTCCATGGAGGTTTCCACGTTCGATGAAGAAAACAAAGGCGGTTCTTGCCCGCTAAGACGACAAAAGACCCGTTCTACAGTTTCATTTATCTCTTTCCCTAACCCTTCCTTCTCAAGTATCAATTCCCAAACTGATTTTGATGCCTTCTCCAACACCGGACCTCTACACACTCACCAACAACAACAACAAGAAGATTAAACCAGGCAACGAAGCCGATACTGCAACTCCTGAGGAATTTAGAACATTACTTATCATGAATAGCATACATTATCCAACCAGCTCCAAAATTAACCATACTGAGAAGTAGCTAACCAAAATCAATGTAAGTGTGTAAAAGAGAGAAGAATGTTTATTACTCAAGTTCTTGACGAAGAGCATCAAAGAGTTCACGTTTAGTCTGTTTCTCAGCACCAGGTGTGTTAAGAACTTTACTCTCCTCTGCCATTTTAATGGTTGTGCTCTTTAACTCTTCCTGTTCAAAATCACAAAGACAAAACATTTCACTCTAAAGACCAAAAAGCCCCAAATCGAAGAAGAAAACTAAACCCAGAAATTACATTGGCTTTGAGCTGATTGATGATCTTCAATCGAAGGGAATCGATGGTACCATCGTTCATAAGAGATTCAAGAACGTCTTCTGGTGTAATTACTGAAGAAGACGACATTCTTCTTCCAAATCCCTAACTCAAAACCCTAAAAAAACTGTTTCTTTCAACAACCAAACACACACACAGAATCGTAAAATTTCAGAACTGGTTCGTTCGAGAGAGAGGAGATCGGAAAATTTCCACCTCCTTCTTCCTTTTTAAGGTGTTTTTACTTTAACCGAATTAAACCAAACTAATTCATACTGAACCGGGATTTGTGTCTTATTTGCTAATGAGTGATTTACAACAATAATGAAAAAAACATGATGGGGAAGATTAGAACTATTTGATTAATTAGAGCATTATTATAAATTTTGTTATGGTTCTCTTACCTATTTTCTCTAAATTAATTTCATACTAAACCGGGAATGGGTCTGATTTGTGAACCGTCACATACATTTCTTTGAATATTCTTTCCCTCTGCCTTGTGGTTTTCTGAATCCCTTGGTCACACTCAATCGTTTCGTCTTTTTTTTAGCAGAATTTGGGAAATTTGGTCTCTTCTAGGGTTAAGACTTTGGGATTCTGATCTCTTTCGTGAAGCCATGTTGAATCTCCGTAGCAGAAGAGTTCAATTTCTTCTCTTAGCCATCGTAATCGTCGCTCTCAGTATCACCGGTACTTCAATTTCTCTTCTTCTTCTTCTACCCTAATTCCTTTTGGATACTCGAATTGAATCAATCCTGGGCTTTAGATTAGTTGGAATTGTGTCGCCTTCCCAGGAACTTGTTCCTCCAAGTGCTAAATCAATGTCGAGATCTCGATTTCGGATCTAAGTTTGTAGTCAATATTCCGGAGACTTGGTATTTTCAAATCCAGAAATTTCTTATGTGTTCTTAAGGATCTACGTACTCTTTCCTTGATCTGGGTTTGGAAGTTGAAATTTCTATTTGGCGTTAGATTATATAACTTGATTTATGAATTTCTTATGTGATTTTTGTATTGTTTGATCCCTTATTTTTTATGTTAAACAGCTGAAAAATGTAGGGAACTTGTTGGACAAGAAGCTGCATCAAAGAGTGGACAGTTTACATTCTTGAATTGCTTTGATATGAGTTCAGGAACCGTAGCTTGTGCGGTTAAAGAAGGCGTAAAGCTGTATTTCTACAACATAAGATCTATTCACGTCGAGAAAGCACGGAACATTGCAATCGAGAAAGCCTTGCACGAGGCGTTGGTAAAAGGCATGGCTGCAAACGAAGCAGCCAGGGATGCTCAGAACGCGGGTGCAAAAGCGGCTAAACTGGCAACCCGGCAAGCGAAACGGATCATAGGACCGATAGTAGCTGCCGGATGGGATTTCTTTGAGGCGCTTTACTTTGGAGGGACGTTAACCGAAGGGTTCTTGCGTGGTTCGGGAACTTTGGTTGGTGCTTATTCAGGAGGGTATGTGGGTGAGCAGAGATTCGGTAGATTCGGTTATCTTGTTGGTAGTACCATTGGGAATTGGATCGGTGCACGGGTTGGACTTATGGTTTATGATGTTGTCAATGGTGTAAACTTCTTCCTTGAGACTTATCAATCTGGAGAAAGTTTTGAAGATCAGTCTACATATGAAACTTCTGAGAACCAGTCTACGTTTGAAACTTCGAGTTACGAGCTCTAAAAGCTTCCTGGATTTTACGTTTATGGATTGACAATGACCTAAAAAGCTTCTGAAGACAAGTCAAATGGAATTTGAAAGGTCTAGGGGATTCTGGAATGTCTGTTTGTGATACATTTGACATAGTTGTATAGACTAAAAGAGTTTCAAGATGATCAATTTGCTGATGTATGAAATATTTTAAGTTAAAAATTTGTTATACGATTGAAAATTGGTTCAGTTTGGTTTGACTGTGATTTGTTATATGATTGAAGTAGCATAAGACTTTTGTTTCAGGCTTTCTTGAAAGTGAGGAATTTGTTTAGACCACCTCGATCTTTTATTAATTTGCGTTATGGATTTTGGACGTATTATGTAAATAAATTAGATGAGCAAGTGCAACTTCGTTTTTTTCTTCTTTTTTTTTTCATATGAACCAGTCTATTGTAAATATATACTCCCTCCGTATGTGATTAAATGTCGTTTTAACTGTAATCTGTTAAATTAAGGAAACATTATAAATTACAATTCTATTCTCAAAAAAAAAAAACAACGAAGAACAAGAAGAAAAAAAGCTTTCCCTTTTTCTTCTCGAATCTCAGATTGAAAGAGGTAGCCTTCTCTTCAAATGATTTTTGGGGTGTTCTGATTCCATTTTTGGAATTGTCTTTTGATTGATTTTTGGGATTGTCTCTCTCTCTTTCGCTTTTGCATTTCGTGTTTGGTTTCGATATGATTTTCTAAAATCGGAATATGTACAGTGAAAGAGAAGATGGTGGAATTTGCAGCTCTATCAAGGGTTTCTATCAAGGGTTTTCTCAAGTTCTCGTATTTGCAGCTTCCGATTTTCCATGTTTGCAGATTTCGATTGAAATTGGTGAGTTTTTGTAACTTTTTCCCCAATTTTTTGGTCTGATTGAAATTGGGTTTATTGTTTCATTTTAACATTACATTGGACACCCATTTTCACATTTTCACATTGTTCTTTTATCAAAACTGTTATCAAAACTTGGAGGGAAACAAAAATCAGATGGAGGCAAATACTTTTATCAAAACTTTTACTCGTTCATTTTTCATCTCCTTGCGATTGGAGTTGTAGTTCATTTTTCATTTTTGTTTAAAACAAAATCAGATGGAGGCAACATTTGATTAAAACAAGATCATTTTTCATCTTCCATGGCTACGTTGAATCTAAATCTTTCACCTAATGAAAATCATTCTTTTGATTTAAACGCAGATCTTGATGAAGAACATGATGCCGAAGAACCCTCTGATGGAGAAGGTACTTATGCAACTTCAATTTCGATTTCGTAATCCATACCTTTAATCATTGTTTTGTGGTAGACGCTTTAGATTGTATGAATGGACTACAGCTGCTACAGCAGAACTATGGGAGCACTATGGGAGGTCAAGGTATGTATCTTTAACCTGGAACATAGACCTAATGAATTGGATTAGGACCTTACTGTATAAGGTAGTATGTATCTTTAACCTGGTCTGATGATGCATATATGTACTTATAAAACTAAAATAATTTGGATTAGGACCTAATGCACATGGTGGCTCTACAAGTAAGAAGAACTACACTAATCGTCATAGATGGGAAGTATATAATGCTTTGCTTGAAAGGAGTGTTAGAGGGAGATTAGGTAGAAAGGTTGTTAAAGAAGTAGCGAATTTGCATTCCATGCATATTAGAACTGTTCAGCGAATTTGGAAACAAGCAAAGGGGACTCCAGCTGGTGCATTGGTTGATGTTTCTCAAAAAAGGAAGAACAGATGTGGTCGCAAGAGGATTCAGATAGATCTCCAACGTGTTTTGGACATTCCTCTACGTAAAAGGACAACTTTAAGGACGCTAGCTGAAGCTATAGGAGTTAGTCACTCAACTCTGTTTAAGAATGTGAAAGAAGGTGTCATGAGGCGACATTCTAATGCTCTCAAACCACATCTAAAAGAAGAGAACAAGGTGGCAAGGCTCAGGTTTTGCATGAATATGTTGGACCCTGTAAGCTTGACTCATGAACCACAGTTTATATATATGTACAACATTGTACATATTGATGAAAAGTGGTTCTATATGACAAAGAGAACCGAGACCTACTACCTTCTACCTGAAGAAGATGATCCTATAAGGACATGTCAAAGCAAGAATTTTATTGGGAAAGTCATGGTTCTAGTTGCAATGGCAAGGCCAAGGTTCAATGCTCAAGGAGTTGAAACTTTCTCTGGTAAGATAGGTGTGTTTCCTTTCATCACACGTCAGCCTGCTCAAAGGAGGAGTAGAAATAGAGAAGCTGGAACAATAGAGATCAAACCGGTTACTTCAGCCAAGAGAGACGATGTTAGAAAAATGTTATTGGAAGATGTTATACCTAAGATTCGTGAGAAGTGGCCTCTTGAAGATGAAGGAAAAACAATCTTCATTCAACAGGATAACGCTAGAACTCATGTGGATCCAAGTGATACAGATTTTCAAGAACAGGCTTCACAGAACGGATTTGATATCAGACTGATGTGTCAACTGCCTAATTCACCGGATATGAATGTTTTGGACCTTGGTTTCTTTAGTGCATTACAAGCACTACAACATAAGGTGTGTCCCGAAACCATTGAACAGCTTATAGATGCAGTCAATACAGCTTTTGAAGAGTATCCAACTAGGAAGATAAACCACATCTTCTTAACTCTGCAACTCTGCATGCAAGAGACAATGAGGATTGGAGGTTCTAATAATTACAAGATTCCACACATAAAGAAAGAAGCTTTGGAACGAGAGGGTCTGCTTCCGAGACAAATCAAATGTGATCCTTCCATTGTAAACAATGTCTTAAATCAATTAAGAGACTAAGGTTAGCTATCGAATTGATAAGGTTTCAATTCTGTTAATATTAATGTTTTACTTTCAATCATGTGTGTTTGTTTGTTTTTCTGTCTCAGGTACGTTGATCAGTTCAGAAGAGTGGGATTAATGTTCAATGCCAGGTTAGATTTCATATAACGTCTACCTCCTTAGATGAACAAGGGTCTAGTTTTTCACTATTCGGGTCTGATATAGGGTGAAGTGAGATACGAGCTTTGATAGTTTTAGATCTGGTAGACCATTTCTAGAATCTAGGAAAAACGTAGGAGGGGTTAGAGACCATGGTGTTATATCTAAAGGAAGAGGTTAATGAACACATTATGTCAAGTTGTGGTTACATGTTGTTCATTCCTGTTGGTCTCTCGAGCTAATTTGCCAAGAGCTTTAGGTATAGAGAAAGAGAAAGAGAGTATAAGATTCTTATTACACACCATATAACTAAGCTGATTCAGTATGCTTAAGGTTAAAAGGCTATCGTTTCTACGCGGGTCTAATTGCCCAAGGTTGCTTTTAGATAGAAGCATTAATGTAGTTTTGATCTTTCATTCTCATAACTACTTCTGCAACTTTGGTGAGGCTGAGATTACATTTGCATCTCTGGACTTCTTATCAGGTTCAATGACTTTGGAACTGACGGTGGTCCAGCAGCTAAAGAGTTAGCTCCAAAGCTTCATCTGACCAAAGCACATCTCTCTTCCAGATTTGGTCATTGATTTTATCTTAGTGGCTACTTGTCTTCATGTCTCTTATGCTGTTTATACTCATGTCTTCATGTCTCTTATGCTTATGCTGTTTATCTTAGTGGCTACTTTTCTAAAAAGGTGAAACAAGTCGTATGGACTATTGTTGCTTTGAAAGGACTCGGAGGCTTACATTTAAACCTTCTTTCACATTACATTTAAACCTTCTTTGGTAAAGAGAAGTGTTATTAGAGTTAGTTGTGTTTCATTAAGGGTAATTTGGGTATTATAAAGTAAAAGTTACTTAAAAAAGTTAAAACGACATGTATTTAGAAACAAAAAAATTTGACTAAAACGACACTTAATCTCATACGGAGGGAGTAATAAGCAATACATATTTACAAAAACGCTTCCGACTACAATATAGAATAAGCATATTTAGAATATCAAAATGCGTCTATCTGTGAAATCGTAGAATAAAATCTTTGTATTTTATCGAATTTAAAGTGCCAGACTAAGACTATGACTGAAAATTTATGTATTTTTGTATTCTCGTAATTCCTATTATATAAACAAATAAAGATGTACATAAGTGAATGTATAATATGAAAATATAAGTACTCTCTCCACTCTTGCTCCTTCTATCCTTCTCTTACTTTAAAAAGGATCAACACCACTAAGTTCAAAAAGAAAAAAGAAACACCACTTTAATAAATAAATATACACATTATATACACATTATATACTATTATATATACTTATTATTTATTTATAATGTATATGTGTGCCATGTGTGTGCGTGTGTGTTCCTGTGTGTGCGCATGAATGTGCGTGTGTCCGTGTGTGTTATCGACGTATGTATCATACAAACATAAAATACTAGTTTTTCTATGAACTTAGTCTACTAATCTCCGAGTGTAATGATGGATTTTAGTGATGAAGAAGGACCTTTACTCATAACAGTTTTTTTTAAAACACCTTTTAGAAAGAAAAAATTTCTTTTTCTTTTAACTCTGAATATGTACTAAGACGATATCGTTTGATAAAAAGGGACAACTAAACTACCACAAACAGAGTTAAGTACAATCAAAAGCTAAGAGACCTATAACCTCTTTGGACTCCAAAGCAAAAACCACCTTACAAAATTTGATATTGGAAAATGTCATGGGATAGTGTAATTAGATAATTTTAAACTTTATCACCGTAATGTTGGAAAATGTGTTCAAAACCATAAGATGTTTACAACTTGGATTTTGTTACCACATTAATTAGTCATCACTCGAGCACAATATGTTCTTCCTAAGACAACCACTACTTTAACTACCAATTAGAGTGGTTGAGGTTAATCTTTTGTCCATATAAAGTCTATAAAATCTTAAGAAATAAGAAAAGGCGAGAGACAAATACTATTTAGATTGTAGGTTTTCAATGTGGCATTGGGGCATCCGACATTTTGTTTCCATTGATCTTGAGGGGTCAATAATCTTTAGTCAATAATCGTAACAGAATATCAATGTCGAGTAGTCGCGTCAGGCTAGTTGATGCTAAAAGTTGCTAGACTTTGTTATTTTCCATTATAAAACATAATCTATTCTGTTGTTAACATTCCACCATATATGTACTCAAGCACTCAACTATACATAGTTTTCCTTCATACTTTTAATTTTTTTTAATCCGACATTGGTAGATCAAACCCGATAAGAGTTTTTTGAAAATCTACCTCGCATAAAGAAAAAACAAAGTCCATTCCAAGTAACCATACGCACAAAGGCTTTTATTGGAAATGAACGCTCTCAAACTTTGCGAGCTGAGTTTACACCTTAAAATCAAAATTTTCTTTCAACTTAAGCACTCATTTTATGTTAGTAATGATATTAATGAAGATCAAGACAAACAAGTGTGGGGGAATAATTATAATCAGCTCTGTAACAAGCCATTCGATTTCTCTTTGCAATACCACATGATCGAAACTATTTCGCTCCACAAAAAAACTAGAGGAAGAATAATTCTATCGTTATTGGAAGTTAAGGTCATATTTAGTACTATATAAGAAGGGTTAAAGAGGCTACTTTGTCTTTGACAAAAAGGGTACTTAGTCAAGGTGCATTCTATACTTAAGGTTGAGTATTTGTTAGAGACATAAAAATAAAATCATGAGAGAGAACTTTAACGTCCCGACCGCCATCGTCAGCGAGCCTCCATGTATTCTCTATGCATGTGAACCCCACTCTCGATCGATGATCGATGCGCTAGTTTAGAAGACTCGAAAGACTTGTTTAAAGACAATGCAAATCACCGCAATATTATTTTTTACGTGTTTTGTTCTCACTCACACAGTAAAAGAGATTTTCTCTAGCTCAAGCTCACTTAAATTTAGAGTTCTGTCACGATGAGTTACTAAAGATAAATACATTTCGGTGATATAAAACCAAATCAGCTTATTTAAACTTCTTTACATACACCAAAGAATCTATCATGTAACCTATAGTATTCAACCGTTAAAGAATCTATCATATAAAATATTTAACCATTTATGAATATTACACAATTTTGTAAAGTGTATACGTATAGTTGGCAGAACTTAAAAGGAGTATACCATATTTTATAATGATTTTCCCTAAAATATACAAAGTTATGAGAAGACTTTATTTATATATATCGGACCCGTCGAACGTGCACCAACAGTGAGGATGGCAACATCCTCGCATAGTTTCAACTTGGTCAAACTCTCATTATGAACGCCAAACCAAGGTAAACTTTTTAGGGTTAAATAAGTAAAATTTATTTTACATAAGAATAATGATAAAAAAAACCTTACAATATTGTTTTACACCATGTAGGATGAGAATTACATAATAGTTAATCATAAACCGTAATTAGTAATTCTAATAACTAACAGGGTAAAAATATTAAATGACACAAATATATTACTCATAATCAAAGATAAGCTATGGAAAAGCGACCATAGTTTTCACTTTTCACAACTGATGTTTGCTAGAAAAACATGTGTTGGTTTTTTGTAAGTTTGTCATGCCTATGAATTTGCCAAATACAAAATACCTTTTAAGTCTTTTCTCGTGTGTTGTCCTCATTTAAACATTTTCGTATGCACCATTGGTTACACAGCTAGTTAGCGTTGACCGCCAATGAATTATTTCCTTGTACCGTATGTTAAATAACTAAAACGACGTTATTTAGAAAATTTGTTAGAAAAGAAACGACCTAGACGATTATTTCTGGCTCAACATCCACATAAAACATCATATAGTAATTTGACTGACGGAATCAGAATCAAAATGTGTATAAGTCAAGTTCGGTAAATTCAGATATAACATTTCAAAGTATCATGAATTTATATTCGCATCCTTAGCACAAAAAGGGATCCTAACCAAAATCCCATATAGGTTCAAGAAATGGAAATAATATTTCTTTTCTATGTTATGGACCCCAGTATCTGCCAATAAATAACCATCACTCCATAGTGAGAAGCATCATTCTTAAGAATACATTTAAAAAAAAAAAAGAGCTCACTTTTGTTTTTTTTTCTCGCAAACACTAAAAACCTCATAGTGTCGACATGGGTTATTGCCAAGACGACCAGCTAGTGAGCACGATCCACGATCTATACTCAAAGATCTCGAAGCTCGAGAGCCTGAAACCATGCGAAGATGTCAACACTCTTTTCGGTCAGCTCGTGTCCACATGCATACCACCAAACCCTAACATCGACGTGACGCAGATGAGTGAAAGCATCCAAGAAATGAGATCAAACCTCATCAAAATCTGTGGTGAAGCAGAAGGTCACTTAGAACATCACTTCTCTTCAATCTTAACCTCTTTCCAAGACAACCCACTTCACCATTTGGACCTTTTCCCTTACTACAACAACTATCTCAAACTAAGCAAGCTCGAGTTCGATCTCTTGGAACAGAACTTAAACGGTTATGTTCCAAAGAGTGTAGCTTTTATAGGCTCTGGTCCTCTTCCTCTCACTTCCATCGTTCTTGCTTCTTTCCATCTCAAAGACTCAATCTTTCACAACTTTGACGTAGACCCATCAGCGAATTCGGTTGCTTCTCGTCTTGTTTCGTCTGATCCTGATCTCTCTCAACGTATGTTCTTTCATACCGTTGATGTAATGGATGTCACGGAGAGCTTGAAGGGATTCGACGTTGTGTTCTTGGCCGCTCTTGTTGGGATGGATAAGAAAGAGAAGGTTAAAGTGATTGAGCATCTTGAGAAACATATGTCTCCTGATGCTATGCTGATGTTGAGAAGCGCTCATGGACCTCGAGCGTTTCTTTATCCAATCGTTGAGCCTTGTGATCTCCAAGGTTTCCAAGTTTTATCGGTTTATCACCCGACCGATGAAGTTATTAACACTATTGTGGTCTCAAGGAAGTTTGGAGGAGATGATCATGATGACATGGATCAAACTTCTGAGCTCGCGTGCAACTGTTCAAAGATCCACGCGATTATGAACAAGAAGAAGAGCATAATTGAGGAGTTCGCAGGCGGCGCTACTGAAGAACAACTATCTTAAGGAATTACTGTTTGATTACAGTTTTCTTGATCTATCTTTTTTTTTTTTTTTCTTTTTACTTATCATGAGGTTCTGAACCAAAATTATGTAATATTAGTTTCGTCCCAAATGCCTGAGATCTTGATCTATCTTTACTTGTCTTTTTTACGAAAATGTTGGCTGTATCTTGCTACAGTTTTGTTCTTGTCTTTGTCTTTTTTTTTTTTCCTACTGTTTTCTTTGCATCTTATCTGAGATTTGACAATGACCAGTTCTTTTTTTGTTTGTTGGATTTTGCTTAGTCTATTGCAATTTGCCAAGGGTCAACCAAACAGATTCTGTGATATGAAGGCTAAAACAAAGCTTGTCCAAGCCACAGAATCGATTATTCTTGTCGGCATAAAAACAAAGAAAAAGCAAAAAGATCCCATTACGATAACTATACGATTGGCCGAAATTCTTGCCTCTAGTTACTGTTCAAAGAGCAGACTTTGTGAGATTATATCCCTAAAGTAGAAAAGATCCGATACCAAAAGCACATGATTCTTATTTCTCATGTTGGCTAATGAAAAATAGAAGACCAATAGTTTCTATTCTAAGTTCCAACCGCAGTAGCAAACTCTCCTATACGCAACAATACAACATTCGGATGAAATGAAAACTAACAACTTTTTCTGAGTAGTATTAGTTGACAGTTTCCAGGTTTTAATATTTGATATCTTTCCCGTAAGTATATGAACAAAACCAAAACCGGTACTTGTCTGAACCGCAAACAAAAAAAAAATGGTTCATGATGACTGAAAAATGCTTACTAGGACTGCAAAATTCTTTACTAAGTTACTGTTTGAGGCAGTATCTTGATCTCAGTTTGGATAAGACCTCTGCGTGTTCCGTTGGAGTTGCCTTATTGCAGAAAACATCATTCCATATCTTCAAAAGCTCTGTTGCCACCAGAAATCAGTTAGATAACAATTACATTCTGATGTAAGCTCATTTACACTATCAGATTAAAGATCGTGGCATGAAATTGATAAAGGGAGTGTACCGTTTTTCTCGGTTGAGGTAAGACACATGACGAGCATGTTGAATCTAGGAACCTTTGTTAGATTCTCAACGTATTTAACAGCCAGATCCATGTCTTCACTGTAACATGCAAGAAACCATTAAGCACCAAATTTTTAGCAGAGTTTTCGGTGGACAAAAAAATGCAGAATGGTCGAATTACTCACGCGAAAAATGAGGCTACACATTTTATTATGTCAACCAGTACAGGAGAAGTCAAGGCGTTCTTGAAAATCTGAGGTAAAGAGCTCGGAGTCATAACCTGATGCATTTTACAAACGGGATGAGTGGCACTGTTGTTTGGAAATTGAATATACATTAGTTTTTGCAGGTGATATGTCAAACCTTCAACAATTGGGTTTGTAATGCATGGTCGCCAGAAAAACTCCGCCAAAAGTTCTCAAACTCGTAAGCAGATTTTGGGGCTTTGATGTTTTTAGAAACTTCAGCCATTGCAAGTGACGCTGCACGAGTAGCAAGTTCTTGTACCGATGGCTTTAGTTCCTGCTCTCTAGAAACCTGGTTTCCCTGTAAAATTAGAATGGGGATAAGCATTGTAGCATCAGAGTGGATTTTGTTGTACCACGTCAGCCTTTATTACCCCACTTAGATCGCCAATCCTTACCGCTCCAGAAGGCTGAGTACTATTTCTGTCAGATGATCTCACCTCCTTTTCTACGCTCCTAGGCGTCACTTTCTTGCTGTCTACATGTTCCGTGATAGCTGGAGTTTTCTTGGAAACTTCTTTGTTTTTCACCTGAAGATGTCACAAAAAAAAGTTTATGTAACAAGTTCCATGAGACAACCTTTCAAAAATTCCAAAAGGGTTATTTGAAGACGAAACTTCTGTGTGATAATTTACTTGTGACACTTAAACAGACCTTTTATATGTGTTTAAGATTCTAACAACAACAAAATTTAGCATGTACCTCAGGTTGTACATTTTCAATGAGCTTCTTCCCCGAACTTTCCTTGCTACCTGAAACAGGCTGAACCATAGCCCTGTTCGTTTTGGCCCCTAGGGTCACTGGCTTCAAATTCTTTTCTGTATTTGGCATTTTTGGTTTCTTATCTAAACCCGCTGTTTTAAGCAACTCTTGTGCAGTGCTCTGCATTGCTCCAGTGGCTTTCTGAATGATTTCCTGCTCAGAATACAAAAGGTTAACTTTTGTGAAGTATATGAATTTATCTGGAAAAGACAGAGTGAAGGAGCATATCAAAATAATACTTTCTCGAGTAAAGATTTGACGTCGGCATATTGCTTCTTCAGTTCCTGGCTCTGAGGCTCTAATCTTAAAGCAAACTCAGCATCTGCGATTAATTTTAATCACCTTAAATATGCAGCAAGATGTAATAAAGAAATTGTATGTATCTTAAGAGCACAAAATGAATATATGTGTGTGTTGGATGGATACCTTCTTTAGCTTCTTTAAGCATGCCTAGTTGTTTTCTTGCAGTTGCTCGGCGTGAGTATGCTTTTATGTATCGATCATCCAGATTTAAGGCTTCTGTGCAGTCTACCTCAGCCTCTCGATATCTGATGTAAAGAAATATTTACAGAATCAGAACGGAAAAAAAAACTTCAGGATTATCAGGTGATGGAATACAAGCAGACACTCAAGTGTAACAGTCATGAATAAGTCAAAAGGCATTCGACTAGCCTTTTGATTTTAAGGTAAGCCATAGCCCGATTTGCGTAAGTAACAGCATTTGGAGATAAAGCAATGCTCCGAGAGTAACAATCGATCGCCTCATTGAACTTTTTCTGCTTGAAAAATTCATTACCCTGTCGTTTGAGAGAAAATCGAATGTGAAAATGGGATTGACATGATAACAATTATAGCTAATCATAGCTAAAGGATAAGTACCTACCTGTTCCTTCTCTGAATTAGCATCCAACTGAGTTTCGTCATTCACGAAACTAC
The DNA here is from genome assembly GCA_963576765.1 of Draba incana. Classification (NCBI taxonomy): domain Eukaryota; kingdom Viridiplantae; phylum Streptophyta; class Magnoliopsida; order Brassicales; family Brassicaceae; genus Draba; species Draba incana. Next base: position 6,536,522 of record OY755215.1, on the reverse strand, counting down.
TCGACAAATCATTCACCGGACCATACTTTTTCACAAAGTCATATTGCCCCGAATTACTCGGTGTAAATTTCTCGCTATTCTGAAAAGATCAAAACAAGAAATCTCATAAGGAAAAAGAAACACAAGACTAGACCTAAACATATTCAACAATAGCACAAAGACACATATGAGAGCATTTCTAAACACACAAGAAGAAGAACGAACCGGATTTGAAAAATTAGCAGATTGCTGCTTGATTTTCTTATCCTTATCCTTCAATGAAAGTTCCCAATCCTGCAAATCATTCAAAAATCCCTGGAAATCCTGGAAAAAGTTCGATTCCAATGACAACAAGTAAACATCGAATTCGAATTCGTTCATATAATCTAAACATACGTTACGAACAAAACACTACTGAATAAAAACTCAATAAACAAAGTATACTAAAAGCTCGTTATACTGAGAAATCTCCATGAAATCCAGATAACCAAGTGGGAAATAAGAAGTAGGAATAGTTTCGATTCGTTCTCTACAATTCTCAAGTAACAACGACACTGAATCGAGTAGAAATGGTAACCTGAGTTTGATCGCGGCCGTGTTTGCTCGGTGTTTTAGACATACTGAGATTCTCCGGCGAGAAAACCTCCGATGAGAAAAAGCGAGAGACGATTCTGGAAGAAGAAGAGTGCCTCAGACTTCAATTTTGAAAACTTATTTGGGCTTGGGCCGCTGATTTTGAGTCGGGTCGGGTCGGGTCAAGTTGGGTCTCTAACGGGTCGGACCCGACTCAGACTTCAATTTTGAAATATTGTTTAGCTTATTGGGCTTGGGCCGGGTTAAGTCGGGTCTATAATGGGTCGACCCAACTGAGTTTGTTTCTTGAGGGAAAGGAAATCGAAGAAGCTTTTTAGTGCATCAGATCTTCTTAGAGAAGCTAATCTTTCTCGCTTTACAACGAATTTTGGAGAAGATGACTGTAAGTCGGATCAATCTCTAAATCTTGAGTGTTCTTATTCTATATCTTTATGATTCTTCTAGGTTTTTGTTTGTATCAATGATAATTTCTTCTCCGATTTTTGGTTCAGTTTACTATTCCGATTGATAACGGAGATTCCGTGAGGAACGCAGAGGCTGATTCACAAAGAACACTGTAAAATCTCTCTCTTTTGTCTTGTAGATTCTGAGAAAATTTTGGATTCGGTTTTCAATTTTAGGGTTTATGTTGAAATTTTGTTTCGTTAGGTACCCATATGTTACTGGAACCTCAATTGTTGCAATCAAGTACAAAGATGGGGTTTTAATGGCTTCTGATATGGGAGGTATGTTTCTATTCCAACTTTTTCAGCTCTTTGATTGTTGCATTTCATTGTCCTATTGGCCATTAGCTATTATAATTCCTTGCTAATTTGGTAAAGTAATTGGATTTAGTCCTTGGATTCATGTATGCTTGTTAATTTTCACAACTGCTTGCTTTGCCTCTCTTGGTGTTTCTTTAGTTAATTTTGTTTCTTTTGGGTGAGAGATCATTGCATCGTAGTGTAGTGATCAGCAATTCAGCATGAATCCTTGATGATATTCAGAAAATTTTAATTTTGTTTCGTAGTAGGTTAGTAGTAACACACATGCTCATGCGACTACATTCCTGAACAGTTAGTAATCAAGTTGTCTGGAGTGCTAGTAATGTGTGTATGATTCTTTGTGATTTCCGTTACTTCAGTTTCTATTCGGCTGCATTTGTGGTATGGTTTGTATCGTTTGTTGCTGTTCTTCAGCTGTTACTGTTCCTTCCAATCTGCTTGCAAGATTTAGAAATGATACTGAACCCATGATGTTATTGTGGCTATACATGTAGGCATGCAACTGCTTTCTTGTTGTCAATGGCAATGAGTCTGCTCTCTTGTGACATTAGTTTCACATTCTTTGTGCGTTTGTTTGGCTACCTATGTATCCTTTCAAGATATATACTGTTACAGTTCTTTGGTTGTTCCTTCTTCTTTTCTCTGTTATCTTAAGCTTTTTATGGTAGACTATGAATTGAGGCTTCTTTGATTAATTTGAGTGCGCAAGTTTTAATGAACCAGAGAATAAAAGTTGAAAAGTTTTGACTGCTTCCTTTTGTTTTCAATGTTGGTTTCCTCATTGCCTCCAACAATTGCTTAAGCTATATTCATTGGAATAGTTTATTTCTAATAGTGTAACAACTTGTAAGAACAATGATTTGTCCGTATGGTTAATGATTTTGATGGATTATTTCTTAAGTTTGAAAAGTATGATCCTGATTTCCTGGGAATTTCTGTCTCAGAGAAATGATGATATTGTGGTTTCAACTCACTCTCAAAACTTTTTCGAATCTGCAGGTTCATATGGATCCACTTTAAGATACAAGAACATTGAGAGGGTGAAGGCTGTTGGTAAGCATTCTCTTCTTGGTGCTAGCGGAGAAATCAGCGACTTTCAGGAGATTCTCCGTTATCTTGATGAGCTCATGTAAGAATTCATTCCATCTTCTTCTTCTTCTTTTAATATTGTCTTCTTGTCCATTCTAATGCCTCGTACTTTTACACAGCCTGAATGATAACATGTGGGATGATGGTAATTCCTTGGGACCAAAAGAGGTTCACAACTATCTGACCCGTGTAATGTACAACCGTCGCAACAAGTTTAACCCTCTGTGGAACACTCTTGTCCTTGGAGGCATCAAAAATGGGGAAAGTTACCTTGGGATGGTACGTCTCAGACTTTCCATTTGTATTATATTCGTCTTATGAATGTAACTATTGATTTGGATCTATTTGATTCTCTGTAGGTGTCAATGATTGGTGTTAGTTTTGAGGACAATCACATCGCCACCGGATTTGGAAACCACCTCGCTAGGCCAATTCTTCGTGATGAATGGCATGCGGACATGAGTTTCGAAGATGGTGTCAAGCTCCTTGAGAAATGTATGCGTGTGCTTCTTTACCGTGACAGATCTGCTATTAACAAGCTCCAGGTTTGTCATACATTACCATTTATCTATCTCATGAACAAGAATGTTCTTCATTAAGTTTGGTTGAAGCTCTTTGTTTGGAAATGTAATAACGGAACTACATTGAAACCGCGCAGATAGCAAAGATCACGGAAGAAGGCGTAACGGTTTCTCAGCCATACTCATTGAAGACATTCTGGGAATTCCAGGCGTTCCACAACCCGACCGCTGGAGCTGAAGGCTCGTGGTAAGACGCCAATCAACCAAATATTGTCCGGATATCTTCAAGGACCGTCTTTAACTTTCACAGTGATGTTGTTGAACAATTTGTTGTACCGTAGTGGTTGCTTCTTGAAATTTCGGTGTTGGATGAACGAGGATTTATAAATAGTTTCAAATTATCTTTCAACAGTTGAATCTTAAAATTATTCGTCAGGTATTTGTTTGTCGTGTTTTTGAAGTTCATGTATCAAGCAAGTTTCTCGGTAATAGGGATATGAACATATAGCGAATGAATTCAAGCCCCAATTTGCACTTGGTTGCATATATACGAGAAAATAGTAGCATTGGTAAAAAAAAAAATTGATCCAATAACCAACAAAATGATGTCTGAGGACGTTTTTTCTATCAAATTGCTGTAATTTGAAATGATGCCCCGTAAAAAGGGAGTTGAATAAGAAGTTATATATTTAAAAAACAAAAAAACAAAAAAAAAACAAAATGCTAGCAATAGCTGAAAAAACCCTTTAATTTTTGCATAATTTGAATAACATACCTTGCATATACTTGGTATGCAAGCAGTGCCGCCCTGATAATAAATTGGCCCCAAACATAAAATATTTTTTTTGGCCCATTAACCATTGATTGAAAAAAAATGTCTAATGAAACATTTGCTGGAGTCGAACTCATAACCTACAACTAACAATTAGAGAGCAAGTACCAGTAGAGCTATTGTAGATTTATGAAAAAAATTGGCCCCTAAATTTAATAAACTCTTGGCCGGCCCCAAGCACATGCTTTGCCAGCTTCATGCCAGGGCCGGCACTGTATGCAAGATACTTGGTATGAATGTTAAAAATATACTTGGTATGAATGTAACTTATGTCCAAAATTGTGCGGGTCTAGAGATTCAGAATCAAATCTTCCTTTCTGCAGCCTCCGGTGCTACAAGGCATTCAAAGGCTAAATGGGATATATTGTATGTGCTTATTCAAGCCGTGTTCACCTAGTTACGATAGCGACAGAAAATAATATCGTTCATGTAAAATAATAATAATGTAATATCGTTCACGTAAATACATAGTATATGATAAATCTTATATCTAAATAAAAATTACTTCTTCAAAATATCTCGAGATAAAAGCCAAGTTCAAAGCTAATCCGAACTTTGGAATTTTTATCATCAATACCTTGAAATATGTGTTGCATACAAATTTTCAGACATTTTTTAAATAAAAAAGAAATATTTCAAGATTTAGAGGAGACCGTGGTGGACATTTCCACCACCACGTTGCAAGATTTGTCTCGACGGCGGAAAACTGATACCATTTACTTTTAGTATTTGTTTTTATTTTTATTAAAGAAAACATAAAATATTAAATGAATTATATGATTAAATTTTTGTAAATTTTATTAATTTTGAAAAAAGTACAAAGATTGGGAGATAAAGCTTTTAACGAGTTGACAAAAAAAAAAACCTTTTAACGATTACAATATAAAACTTAAAGATTCTAATGAAGTTTGTAGAGAGAGTTTTTAGAGAGAGAATGTTGTGTGAAATTGCTCGTGTCCTTCTTCTGAATCCAATAGTGGGTATTTATAGAGAAGTTGAGCGAAGCTTGCATTATTACTTTGATGACTTCTGCTTTTCTTGCTTTTCTTCGTGTTTAATATAAATTGGTGAATGTCTTATCGTGGGTCTTATCGTGGGTCTTGTCTTGGGTTTGCTGAGTCAGGGTTGTCTAATTCTTTTTGTTGTATAATTTTGATTGGTGCTTACATCTTTAGGGGGGGTTTTCAAGTGGGTCCCGCCTGTCTGTCCGCCTATGTCTTGGTCTTCTAGAAATTTTTGATATTTTATAAGAGTAAATCTTGTACAGATATACTCTGTATGTTATTTTGTATATAACCGGTGTACACATATTATCAGAATAAAGTCGTAAAATAATATACAAAGTCTATTAGAATATACAGTATTCAAAAGTTAAAATTTATAATACTTCACCCTTGCACATAAAGATTGCGCGAGAAAATGGTTTATCACAAAATAATCCAAGTAAGTAATTGAAAATGTTGAATGAGTGTAATATATTTATAAATGAAATCAGAAGAATTTCTTTGCAACCACGTAGCGCTAAATGTTAAAGGGTAATTTGAAGAATACAAAAGTCTATCATGAATGATATATCATGGTTTTTACCCGTTTTTATACCATGATATATGTCTGTTTTATCGAGTCTTTTAGTATTTTCTAGTCTTTGGTGTTTTATATTAGGTACAAGGACGTTTGGACTCAATTGGTGTTTACTGGAGCATTTTGGAGCTTAACGGAATGAGCAGTCAAAGTGGAAAGTTCGGAGTCAACATTCAGAGGCAGTGTCGAGCGACGTGGATGTTGGTGTCGCTCGACACCGAAGATTTGCAAGCGTCGATCGACAGACTTAATCGTGTCGATCGACACGACCATCGGACCAGCCCAGATTCCAAGTTTTAGAAGATTTCATTTTCGCACCAAAAAGCCCAGATGTTTGCAATTGGGCCCACGACGGTTTTGTACCTTATAAATATGTATTTTCAGCCATTGTTTAGGCTATGCTTTATTTTACTTAGAGATTTTTATACTAGGGATTTATCTTTCATGTCTATGTCTGAGTAATTCCCTAGTTAGGTTTTAGGGATTTTTCAATGGTTTAATGAAGAGTTGTAGAGTTTGATTACTTATGGGATTTTGCATTCATATTTATTATTCTTCACCTTGATTGCTTTGAATTCTGATTTAGGCCTGAATTAGATATCCTAGGTTGTTTAATAGATGAGACATCATTATTGAATTTCCTGAATTGAATCATAGGTGAGCAAAGATCTGATTCGCAACAACAGTTGGCTTTGGATCTTTGTGAACAAATCGAACCTGAATTTAAATGCTTGTTTAGATCAACTTGATTTCGCAACGACAGTTGGTTATCTAGGGTTTAAACATAGATAGTATTTGCAACGACAGTTGATTTACTTTACAACAGTGTTTCGAGTTCTAGAGTTGCACTTCATCAATCCCAATAGTAATCTTATTCTGCAACTTGGATTTCTTCCTGCAAATTCCCTAAAGCTTAGCGTTTCTCTTTTATTGATTTAAAGCTTTACCATCATCCTGATTTACTGTTTTCTGCTATTTTATTTACATCTTTTCTGCTTAGCATAATCTGAACCCTATTAATCTATTGTGCAATCTGATTCCCTGTGGATTCGATAACCCTAAGTACTGCACACGATCTCTTGTTTGAGAGAGTAGTTCAAAGGGAAATTCGACCGTATCAATGAATATGTAATTTCTCTATGTATTTGGTTTTGCAATCTCCGTCTAGTGATTCTTAGTTTACTAGTATCTTCTTATATGATTACTAGTTATTGCTAAGTTAGGTCTTTCGCGAGCTTTTACTATTGAAGTTTCTTAAAGTTGTACAGTGAAATTTTTTCTATTAAATTACATAATATGCTTTATTATTTAGATTTAGTTCTCTTCAATAGTAAAAAGAGAACTTCGAGTCGTGAATCTAAAATTCAATCATGATCAATAAAACCAAAATACGAGTCGTTACATTTTTGTTTGATTTAATTTATTTTGTGTTTTGCTTATATTTTGCTTGTATTTTAGTTATATTTTTCTTGGAAAACAAATTATTTTCATTTTTTTCAAATGCGAAAAAATTATTTAAATCGAAGAAGAAAAAATATATGATTAATTACTTTGTCACTAAAAAAACTATGGGAAAATGGCTAAAAAAACCCTCAACTCGTCGGCCTAAACCAAAAAAACCTTGAATTACACACTAAACCATTTTAACATCCACCTTTTGTTGACTTGTTATTTTTAATCTCATATTTTTGTTGACCAAGCCAAATTAGACTTTTCGTTAACTCGAGTAACGAAATGATTTAACGGCGTTAAATTATTTCGAAAAATGGTTAAAAAAAACCCTCAACTCTACGTCTTAAACCAAATAAACCCTCAACAACATACTAACCCATTTTAATCTCCATCTTTTGTTGACATATTATTTTTAATCCTATATTTTTGTTGACCAAGCCAAATTAGACATGTCGTTAACTCGAATAACGAAATGATTTAAAAATGTTAAATTTTTTTAAAATTTTATGTTTACTCAAAACGACGTCGTTTAAATTTTTTTAGAAAAACAAATGTTTTGACAAATTGAAATTCGAACTCATGACCCCTAAGTCCAAACATTGTCTAATACCATTGTGCTACGGTAACTTTTTTATATAACCATTTTTCTTTTCACGCTTCTTCTTTCCTCAACAATTCTTCATATTCTTTTTTCTATCGGTAGGTCTGCATTCTTCTTCGCACCACAAAAATCCGAATGCTATATCTATGTAGAAGCAACGGTAGATCTAGCAGTGGAAGAGTAGGAATGTACTTTGGGAATTCCGATGAGTAATCGTTCAACTCCGTTTGGACAACAAGGGAGAGTACCCATGTTTTCAGGTTGTCGTTTCAAGATCCGAGAAGATGAATCGAAGGAGAAGAAGACCAATGGACAACTAATTAATGATAGTGGCTTTTAAGTTTCAAAAAAAAAAACTAATGATAGTGGCTTTTAGCAAAAAAAGACTAATGATAGTGGTCATATACATATTGTTTTCTTAGTTGTGACAAAAAGTCATAGTGGCACGGTGGTAATTGGTTTATTCCTACTCTAGAGGTCATGTTTTCGAATACTTCTTTACATAATCTATGTCTATTTATAGAAAAATTCAAACGACAAATTTTTTTAAAAAAAGTTTAACACCGTTAAATTTTTTTGTTACTCGAATTAACGACATATCTAATTTGGCTTGGTCAGCAAAATTATATGATTAAAAATAATAAGTCGACGGGTCTAATTTAGCTCGGTCAACAAAATTATAGGATTAAAAATAATAAGTCAACAAAAATGGAGATTAAAATAGTTTAGTATGTAGTTGAGGGTTTGTTTGGTTGAAGGCGGAGAGTTGAAGGTTTTTTTTTAACCAATTTCCCGAAATAATTTAACGCCGTTAAATCATTCCGTTATTCGAGTTAACATCATGTCTAATTTGGCTTGGTCAATAAAAATATGCGATTAAAAATAACAAGTTAACAAAAGGTGGAGGTTAAAATGGTTTAGTGTGTAATTCAAGGTTTTTTTTTGTTTAGGCCGACGAGTTGAGGGTTTTTTTGGCCATTTTCCCAAAAAACTAAACCATGATTTGCTTATATGATTGATCATGATAACTAAGGTTTTGCTTACATTATATATATTTCATGACATTACCTTATTAATTGTTATTAATTTGACTTATTATACATCAAAGATAAAACTAAAAGAAACAAAAAAATATATATATATATATATCTTTTAATTTCAAATAGCCTTCAATATTGAAAAAAAAATTGTTTTGCATAGGTGGATACTTTAGGTGGAAGGAGAACTCTCTAATTATATATATGATTTAAAAATATTGAATAAATGTGTAATTCATTTACAAATGAAATCAGAAAAGTTTCTTTTCTTTTTTACTTTAGGGTATGTGAAGTCTGTAACCACGTAATAACAAATGTTAAAGGGGAATTTGAAGAATATAAAGGTCTATCAGGAATATAAATTTTCGATATGAACATGGCTAATATGAACTTTGGAATTTTTATTATCAATACCTTGAATATTTGTTGCATAAAAAAATTTTAGACATTTTTGGATTAAAAAGAAACATGATTTAGATTTAGAGGAGATTACGGTGGACATTTATAGTCCATCACGTTGCAAGATCTGCCTTGACGGCAGAAAATTGATTCATTTAGGATGTGCGTTCAAGGGTGAATTGACCCTTGCACATAAAGAATGCGCGAGAAAATGGTTTACCATAAAACAATCCAAGTAAGGAATTTAATGTATGAATGTGTAATTCATTTACAAATGAAATCAGAAGTATTTCTCTGCAGCTACGTAGCGCCAAATGTTAAAGGATAATTTGAAGAATATAAAGGTCTATCCGGAATCTGTAATTTCTCTGTATTTAACTATTTTCCCGGCTGCTATTGTTTGTTTCATTATGTATTTGGTTTTGCAATCTCAGTCTAGTGATTTTTTAGTTTAATAGTATCTTCTTATATAAGATTACTAGTTATCGATAAATTAGGTGTTCCAAAGAGTTTTTACTATTGAAATTTCTTAAAGTTGTATATTGTGAGTTTTTGCCTATTAAATTACACATTATGCTTTATTATTTAGATTTAGTTCTCTTCAATAGTAAAAAGAGAACTTCGAGTCATGAATTTAAAATTTAATCATGATCAATTAAACCAAAATATGAGTCGTTACATTTTTGTTTGATTAAATTTATTTTGTGTTTTGCTTATATTTTACTTATGTTTTGCTTGGAAGACAAATTATTCTAATTTTTTTTCAAATGCGAAAAACTATTAAAATAGAAGAAGAGAAAAGACATGATTGATTACTTTGTCACTTAAAAAAACAAACCATGATTTGCTTATATGATTGATCATGCTAACTAAGGTTTTGCTTACATTATATATATTTCATGACATTATCATATCAAATGTTACTAATTTTGACTTATTATGCATCAAAGATAAAATTAAAAGAAATAAATATATATTTAATTTTTTTTTAATTTCATATAGTCTTCAATATTGAAAAAATTATTTTGCATAGGTGGATACTTTAGGTGGATACAGCCGTTTTCAGTTGTTTCCTCTATATTTATTTTTTTCCGACTGCTATTGTTTGTTTAGTTATGTATTTGGTTTTGCAATCTCACTTTGGTGTTTCTTGGTTTAATAATATCTTCTTATATGATAATTGCATTTGAAATGACAGGAAACTAAATTTGTATAAAACCAGAACTTATTAATGTATACATTTGATAATCTTTTGATTGATGTGTTAAATTTCATTTTAACAGTTAGACAAATGATAAATGTCTTCATTATTCCATTTCTTGGTATAATGGAATAATGTCTATATAATAATTAGATGAATAATTATAAAAATGACTATGGTATTCTGTGTAATATAATAGCTAGATATTAATGTTGTCAAGAAGGTTTCTTTTCAACATGGCCCGAGTGATGTATCTAACTTTGAGCAAATGTTAATTTTTTTTTTTTTTTTTTTGTCGTCTGAGCAAATGTTAATATCCCTAGTCATTTGTAATTTCGATTAGTAAAAACTTTTTACTAAAAAGAACCAATTAAAAAACTTTTTACTAAAAAGATAAAATTTGGCGGTAAACCCAGTCCGTGAATGCTAAAGTGAACCAAGTATGCGTAGTTTAGTCTATCCTACGCTCTTTTGTTTCTGAGTGAAAAACAATGATACAGCAGGTACTTTTTACTTCTCTTCGTCAACTCCAGTAAACCATAAACGGATAAACCCCAATTCCGTTTCAAATTTGGAATCTAATCGTTTGGTGTCGCACCAGGTAAAATTGGTTCAAATCGACCTCTTTGTTCGTCTACTTAACTTTTTCTTTTGTCTTTGTTCTCAATTGTTTTGATCGAATCGACGAAATTGGGAAACAATTTAGAGACCCAGATCCTTGAATTGACTTCAGTATCATCAACTTTGTCTTGATGTTAAAAAAAAAATCAATTTTATTTTATGAAATCGAACTTTGTCTTGGTTAATCCGTTTTGAAATTAGCTGGAGAGAATTGTGGAATTCTTAATAACAAAGTTATTATTTAGGAATCTGAATTTAGATTAGCCCTTATCTAATTTTGGTAACAATTGTGGATTTATGCATCTGATACATATAAAATATATGTTAGGGACTTTGAGTATGTGGAGTTTCAATTTTTGAGTCAAGCAATTTTCATCATGGAAAGTCTTGGAGGTATAGGGTTTAGTAATACAAGTAATGCAACAAAGAAGAAGAGAAGCACCACACTGCGTCGGCCTTGGAATGAACGAACGTCGTCGTTGCCATCCACATCAATCCTTGACAATGTAAGATACTCCACAAAACATTATGGGTCCGATTGGTAACCTAGCTTTTTTTAAATCTGGAGCGGTAAGCTGGAGCGGTAAGCTTTATAGCATATTGCAAAGCTGTATAGATAAAGATTTGAGATAAAGCTGTATAAATAAAGATTAGTGTAATAGTGTTGGTAAAGCTTTTGATAAAGTTTTCGTGATTGGTACAATCTAAAGCGGTACAAATTAAAAAGTGGAATAAAGATTATAAAGATTTTCACCAATCTAACCCTGTATGAATAAGTTGTGTGTAATTCATATGTGAAGATATCGGCTTTTGTGTTTTGCAGAATGAGAATAAGATAGAAGAGAGGGAAGCAGTGGAGTCCGATGAAGGTTCAACGAACGGTTCATTCCAAGGAAGTAACCAAGTGAGTCGCAGCGAACATCGAGCTAGTTTTGATGAGAATACCATCAAGAAGGTTAAACTTAAGCTCGGTGGTTCATCGAAAACGATAAATTCAATATCTGGATCTGATAATGCTTCTGATATTGGCTTGTGTTCGACAAAGTCGTCTCATGCATCAAGTGATGCCTCGGATAGCAAAACAGATACGTATCCGATTCGTAAAAGCAATAGGATTTCTAAACGGCGTGTTCTTGATGAGGAACTTGCTAGTCTTGAGGATGATGACGATGATGAAGAAATTCGGTTTCTCAAAAAGGTGAAAATGGCGAAATCTATTGCTGTAGAAGAAGATGCTGATGATGACGATGAAGAAAAGAGTAGAAAACATAAAAAGCTTTCTAAGGTGATGAAACAAAATGTAGAATACCCGCGTGGAGAGAATTCAGGCAAGAAAGATAAGACGGCAAAAGCATTTGACGATGATGATTATGTCAAGGACGATGATGATGATGAAGAAGAAGATGTTGAGCCAGAAAATAAGAGCGCGAGAACTAGAAAAAGAGTAGTTGGAGATGTTCAGAGTGAAGTTAAGACGGAAATGACTGTGACTACTCGTCGACGTTCTGGACATAGCAGAAGTCTCATCGAGTTTCCTGGTGGCTTACCTCCGGCTCCACCTAGAAGTGAGTTTGACGAACTATTATAGTTGCTCTGGTTGTTACATTTCTCTGACTCGATGCTTTTTGTTTGTTTGGTTTGTTTACAGAGCGAAAAGAAAACGGATTAGAGGTTGATCAGCAACTAAAGAAAGCTGAGGCAGCCCAGAGACGTAAAATGCAAGTCGAAAAAGCTGCTAGAGAGTCGGAGGTTTTTGTCCTGTTTTTAATTTTCCAGTTGAATGAAATTATACAACGGGCGTGTTAGCTTACGTAATCTTTCTTGCGTCGGTAGGCTGAGGCAATCAGGAAGATTCTTGGCCAAGACTCTAGCAGGAAAAAGAAGGAAGATAAGATAAAGAAACGCCAAGAAGAGAAGGCCAAGGTATATAATCTGCAATGAAACTTTGGAACGATCGGTTATGGCTGTTTTCTACGGTTGAATGAAACATTGAGCCATCTTAGGTGAGATCTTATGATTGTTGTTTGGTATTTGTTATATGCAGGAGAAGGCTGCAGACTCGATTGCGCGTAGATCAGACACAGTTAAGTGGGTAATGGGTCCATCAGGAACCGTGGTAACTTTCCCAGAAGAACTTGGCTTACCAACTATATTCAACTCTAGACCTCAGAGGTACAATCCCAATAACTGTCCTCTTTGATTCTGCAATGTCACTTTTTCCGTTTGATGCGAAAGTTTGTATTTTGGGAATTGACATGGTTAATGAAGCAGCTATCCTCCACCCCGGGAGAGATGTGCAGGTCCAGAATGTACCAACCCATACAAATACAGAGATTCAGAATCAAATCTTCCTTTGTGCAGCCTCCGGTGCTACAAGGCGATCAAAGGCTAAATTATGGATATATGGGTATGTCCTTATTGAAGCCTTTCACTTAGTTACCATAGTGACAGAAAATAATATGCTCATGTAAATACTAATAATGGAGCATCATGGTAATGTAATATATGTATAGTTGAACCAGAAATATAGGTTTGTTTGTTTTCAAATAAGTATTGAATGTATATAAACATAATAGTGATCCATATTGTTATGTTTTTATTTGTTACTATAGCTTGCAATTTCTCTTACTTTTTTATTATAAGAATTAGAATATAGGATTTTCCAATATAAAATAAATAAATAAACAAAACATACAGCTTATGGATCACTTATAAGATGGAAGATAATAAAGAAGCTAGATGAGAAGGAAGAGTGGCCATCCAACTATCTCCATTAATAAAAGTTTTTGGTTGTATAAGAAACTCAACTTCTTCAGCAGACAGATTTTTCTCCCATCCAACTCTACCTTTCTTTCCTGCTCCTTCTCCTATGCAATTTACCTCCGCATAGGTAAATTGACCCCTGACAAACAATTTAAAATTGTAATTTAATCGTTAGAGAATATGTTAATTTGTTAAATATGTAACAAATGCACTCGTATAAAAAAAAGTAAAAGAGAAGAATTAGCATTGCTTACTCTTGGCCTTTATAACACCAAGCATTCCATCCTTGAGGATCAATAACACTAGACATGTTTGTTTCATAAAACACAACTCTAGAGTAGCCTCGGTAAGCTCTTCCCAATAATGCCTTACCATTTCCGTTAACCACACAATTATTGAACACAAAACCACTCGTGTCTTGCTCGCTTTCCCTCCCTTGCGCGGTTATGAATCCCGGTAACATTCCTCCGCCCTCCACCATTTCCGTTGATGTCACTCCTCTAACGTATATCGTGCAATTCTGCATCCACACACAAAATCATTTATATATATTGATACAATGCTATTGCCTATTATATTGGTATATCAAAACATCACTATATTTAAGAGAGAAACTATGAGACTACTTGGTATATTGATTGGCCTCCTCCCCATATGAAATCGATGGCTCCTTCGATGTAACAGTTTTGGAAGTAGTGGCGGCCAACTAAATCAGCGAGTGTGTCTTGGACACTGATGAAGCTGCAACCATAGAACCATGCCTTGTCCGCCATTAGTATAATTGATGGAGCTACCTTTATGTCTTTATAATGTACTATTGGTGTTCTATTGGTAAAAGTATTCTGCACAAACATGATATCAGTTTCAGATTCTATATCATACTAGAATTGGTTCTTATGATATTCACGTACGTGAAAATTAATCAGAATAAATTAATCCAAATTATCTATACGAATATATCACTAACTAGGATGATTAAAAGAAGTAGATGTACCAATAGTAACTATATAAATCCTAACCTGGAATGTAATATTGATAGCGACGAAGTACTCAGCGTTTACGGTGATAGGACCACTCGAATTGGATAGTCCTGCATCATTATATTGAATTATTACTTGTGATGCGTTGTTTCCCTGCATTATTATCTTTTGCTTCTCATTCGGAATCACTATCTTTTCGCTGCACCAACACACACACACACACACACACACACATATTGGTAAGCCCAAATAAATATTCGAAAGAGTAATTGCACCTATGATGACAATATAGGAGATGCATTACGTAAATAATAAGACATTTTTTCGTCCAAGTGAACAAAAGTGGGTTTTAACATCTTGGACGATTGTATTCATTCCATTTAACTGTTACAAGATGAATTTTTTTTTTCCATAGCGGTGTTGTTTTTTAAATGGGCATCTAATTTTCATTTACAGATTCTAAGAGTTGTAGAACGCATGATTAATTTTTCTCAATAAATTGCATGTAGTGAAAGAAGAAATTGGAGATGAGAATTACTTGTAGGTTCCTTGTTTAAGATAAATCTTAATCCAATTGTTGTTACCAGAGGGAATGGAGTCGATGGCTGCTTGGATGGTTCTGAAATCAGCTGCACCATTATGACCAACCACTACTGTCTTTACTACATCTTTGTCCAAATTTCCTTGTTCCAAATCATTGGAACAGACAAGCCATGACGTAGTCGTCAAATACAAAAATGAGAGAACCAAAATACTTTTAAGAGATTTCATTTGCTAAAAACAATAGTTTGTAACTCTTCTAAACAAACGTTTCAAACTTTTTATTTTCTTTAGCTGATTTGAACGTCTATTTCTTTCAAGATTGTGTTTTCTTACTGGAGTTACAATGGAATCTTAAATACTTAAAATATGTATAGTTTAAATGAATGTTCATTTCCTTTACCTAATTCCAAGTATGGTTAAATATCCACTGATATATTTACTTAGACGCAAGTAAATACCCATTGACTGTACAACTACTATTTTTGTTTGGGTTCATAGCACTTAGTGCAACGAATTATGTCCACTAAATTAGATTCGTTAACAAAAAGAAAATACAAATTAAGATTTTAATAGTCAAGTGCATATAAATGTTCAAAAGAAATTTGGAAAGTATGTAGGAATTTTTTTTTTTTTTTTTTTTAACAACTTGGCTAAAATATGTCGTTGGTAAAATGAAGTGTAAATGATTATATCTTGTGGAAGCCCTATGGCCTAATGGCCGGCCAAACCAAAATGTATGGAGTTTAAATCTCAGGAGACGCGATTTATTATCATTTGTTGCAGATTATTGGAGATAAGCTTGCAAGAAGTCTTCAACGTAAGGCAATACATAATCGTATGGCGTGGATCAAGACGGAAGACTTATTCGTTGTAGAATTGTCGATGTAACAATTCTCATAATTTGTAATAAAATAATAGTAAAAATGTAGTGTTAAAAAAATGATTATATCCGAATAATTGTCATTTCATATTCAAACAAATTGTAATCTGGAACTGATAATTTTGGAAGATTAAAATTCATTCCCAAATATAACTATTTCTTTTACCTTTGTTTACCAAACCCAACCAAACAAAGACTTTACAAATATATTTTTAACCAATTAATACTAGTTCATCGTTCTATTGTTTTTGGTCATGGGTCGTCTTTTTTTGGTTGTTGTTAAATATCCACTGATATGTTTACTTAGACGCAAGTAAATACCCACTGACTGTACAACTAATATTTTTGTTTTGGTTAAGTACATAGCACTTAGTTCAACGAATTCTGTCCACTAAAATAGATTCGTTAACAAAAAAAAAATTTAAGATTTTAATAATCAAGTGCATATAAATATCAAAATAAATTTGGAAAATATATAGGAAATTTTTTTAAAATTGTTTTTTAAAATTATTTAACAACTTGGCTAAAATATGTCGTAGGTAAAATGAAGTGTACATGATTATATCTTAAGGAAGCCCCATGGCCTAATGGTCGGCCAAAAATTCATTAATGCTTCTACACCAAAAGGTTTGGAGTTCAAATCACAGAAGATGCGATTTATTATCATTTGTTGCAGAGTTTGCAACTTTACATAAGGTCTTCATCGTAGGGCAATATCGTCTGGCGTGGATCAAGACGGAAGACTCATTCGTTGTAGAATCGTCGATGTAACAGTTCTCATAATTTGTAATAGAATAATAATAAAAATACAATGTTAAAGAAAAAAATGATTAAATCCCAATAATTATCATTTCCTATTCAAACAAATTTTAATCTGCAACTAATAATTTTGGAAGATTCAATTTATTCCCAAATATATATTTTTTTTTTACCTTTGTTTACCAACTCATCTATCTCGTTCCACATCAAACAATTCACAGTCTCTTCCCGAGGTAATTTGAAGTGACTCAGAATGTACCTCAACCGTAATACATCTTACACTTGTGCATTCTACAAACTCATTCAAAATGTACTTTCAATCTCCCCCTTTTTGATTGAGTTTTAGAATCCAAGCATGCACTCAGTACTTCACTCAACACAAGCCTTGATCTTCTTCAACCTCCCCCTCAATCACATAACTCAAGCTTGTAGATTCCCCCCCTACTTGGTTACTAAAATTCTCTTATGTTTACCTCCAAATCCGATGTTGTGCCTATGTGTTGATCTGTTTAATGCTCCATTTCAGCCCGCACACAACACTTTCTTTTGCAAATCAATAGTACCTTATTTCTTTTTCTTCAAATCTGAAGATTCAATCTCTTTCCTTGAGGGGCTTCACACGATGAAGGTTTTTATGTGTCTTTGTCCTTTGTCGTGAGTATCCACTGTTGAAATACCGTGGACCATCCTCCTGCTCTTTAGATGATAGACTCGCCATGCTGCATCTTAACTTCATCTCATTAAGCTTTCCTGAGGTACTTTCTGTTGTAGTCTGATAAAACTCAGAACATCTAACCCAGATTTGATTTTTCCGTCGTCCATTCCAAGTAAAATTGCTTGTTCTTCTGATCTTATCAATCCTCATAGTTCTCCATTTTTCTCCACAAGATCTCACTTGTATGTAATACGGACAAGTGCCCGCTCTGATACCAATTGTAAATGCGAGAACTATGAGTAACACAGAAAGTAACACAGAACTTGGCACAAGAGTTTCTTCACAAGAAAATATTACTAGAAAATCGTTTAGATGCACTTACAAGTTTCACCTAAAACAATCTATCTAGCATACATATTTAAGGATCTATACATGATCCAAGAACCTCTCAAGAAAAAATCCTAAGCCCCTTTGTTTATGTGTTCTTACAAGAACCCCCAAAACCCTAGACGAGGAATTTTCTCACATTATGAGGGTTGGCGTCTACAAACACCTATGACTCCTATTTATACGCAATAGGACGTCATTTTTACCCTAACCAACTACCCAAAAAGAGATAACACCAAATCTCTTAATCTCATATATATCTAATCCCTTGATTTTTTCCAAGTGATTAGAATGAATCTTCAAGTTAAGGATCACCTACAAGCTTATCCTTAAGCCTTCTAGAATCTTCAAGATCGTCCAGCTCAGCTCCCGTCTTCACTGGTCCAACTCAGCTCCCGCCTTCACTGGTCAAACTCATCTATCTCGTTCCGCATCAAACAATTCACAGTCTCTTCCTGAGGTAATTTGAAGTGACTCTGAATGTACTTCAGCCGTAATACATCTTACACTTGTGCATTCTACAAACTCATTCAAAATGTACTTCCAAATATATTTTTAACTAATAACTAATACTAGTTCATCGTTCTATTGTTTTTTGTCATGTATGGGTCATTTTTTTTGTTTTTTTTGTTAAATCATGGGTCATCTTTTGTTCGATGTATTTTATTCCTAGTTCTGTGGATTCTCTATGGTGAAGCTAGACTTTAGAGACTACTTTAGAGTTCAATGTAATTCTCCCTAAACACAATAAGGAAACAAAAACTGTAAGTAAATTTTATAACATGGCACTGTTACAACCGAAACATTCGTACTGCCGATGAATAATTGTTGGAACTTGGAAGTAAATATACACTTTTCAATTAGGTAGTTTCTTTGGCAAAGCAGTTGCCTATATTTTGGTAATGAAAATGATGATTATTCGTCGAAAAATGACATATCTTCGGGAATCAAATAAACTAGAGAGTAAGAGACAATGATAATAGACTAAAAATGGAAGAGAGTTCCACCATTACTCTTTTGGACGAGCTTATCTCCTTCCTCCTTCAACAACCTAACACCAAACTAAGACCTCGATCATTCGAAGTCTATATATAGGAGAAAAATTCTTGTTATGTTTTTATCTGTTACTATAGCTTGCAATTTCTCTTCTTTTTTAACATAAGAATTACAATATAGGATTTTTCCAATATAAATAAATAAATATACAAAATATACAACTTATGGATCACTTATAAGATGGATGATAATAAATAGGCTAGATAAGAAGGAATAATGGCCATCCAACCATCTCCATTAATAAAAGTTTTTGGTTGTATAAGAAACTCAACTTCTTCAGAAGATATATTCTTCTCCCATCCAACTCTTCCTTTCTTTCCTGCTCCTTTTCCTGTGCAATTTATCTCCGCATATGTAAATAGTTCCCTAACAATTGTTCTTCAATCGGTTAGAATATTTTCTTTTGTCAAATATGTAACAAATGTACACACATTGACACATATCTATACTATATAAAGAAGTAAAAGAGAAGAATTTACGTACTCTTGGCCTTTATAAAACCAAGCATTCCATCCTTGAGGAACAATAACACTAGACATGTGTGTTCTATAAAAGACAACTCTAGAGTAGCCTCGGTATGCTCTTCCCAAGAATGCCTTACCATTTCCTTTAATCGTACAATTATTGAACACAAATCCACTCTTGTCTTTCTTGTTTTCCCTCCCTTGCGCGGTTATGAATCCCGGTAACATTCCTCCGTCTTTCACCATTTCCTTTGATGTCACTCCTCTAACGTATATCGTACAGTTCTGCATCAACACACAAAATCACTTATATATATATATATATATATATATATATATAATCACTATTGATACATTGCTATTGCTTATAATATTGTTGTATCAAAATCACTATTGATACATTGCTATTGCTTATAATATTGTTGTATCAAAACACACACTATATATATATACTTAAGCGACAATTATGGGACTATACTTGGTATATAGATTGGGCGCTTCCCCATATAAAATCGATGGCTCCTTCGATGTAACAGTTTTGGAAGTAGTGGCGGCCGAGAAAATCAGCGAGCGTGTCTTGGACACTGATGAAGCTGCAGCCATAGAACCATGCCTTGTCCGCCATTAGTATAATTGATGGAGCTACCTTTATGTATTTATATTTTACTATTCGCGTTCTCTTAGTAAAAGTATTCTGCACAAACATGATATCGGTTTCAGATTCTACATTATACAAGAATATTTTCATATGTGAAAATTAATCCGAGTTATCTATATATGTATATGAATATATCACTAAGGACGATGATAAATAGAAGTAGACATATCAATAGTAACTATATAATTCCTAACCTTGAATGTAATATTGATAGCGACGAAGTACTCAGCGTTTATGATGATAGGACCACTCGAATTGGACCGTCCTGCATCATTATATTGAATTATCACCTCTGATGCATTGTTTCCCTGCATTATTATCCTTTGCTTCTCCTTCGGAATCACTATCTTTTCGCTGCATCAACACAACACACACATATTGGTAATCCCAAATAATATTCGAAAGAGTAACTGCACCTATAATGACAATTACGTAAATGATAAGACATTTTTTCGTCCAAGTGAACAAAAGTGTTTATAACATCTTGGACGATTGTATCCCACTATCCCTTTCATTTAACTGTTACAAGATGAGTGATATTTTTCCATAGCGTCTTGTTTTTAGATGGACATCTAAAGATTTTTCTCTTTTTATCATGCAAATAAATTTATATATATTCACTCTATATATAATAATTTGTATGTAGTGAAAGGAGAAATTAGAGATGAGATTACTTGTAGGTTCCTTGTTTAAGGTAAATTTTAATCCAATTGTTGTTACCGGAGGGAATGGAGTACTCGATGGCTGCTTGGATGGTACTGAAATTAGCGGCACCATGTTGACAAACCACCACTGTCTTTACCACATCTTTGTCGAAATTTTCTTGTTCTAAATCATCGGAACAGACAAGCCATGACGTAATCGTCAAATACAAAAATTAAAGAACCAAAATACTTTTAAGAGATTTCATTTGCTAAAAGCAAAAGTTTATAACTCTTCTAAACAAACGTTTTAATTTTTTTCTCTCTCTAGAGACTAGAGCTGATTTGAACGTCTATTTATTTGAAGATACTTGAGTTACAATGGAATCTTAACTACTTAAAAATATATAATAAGTCTAGTTTAATGAATGTAAATTTCCTTACTTAATTCCAAGTATGGTTAAATATCCACTGGTTTTATTTCTTACCTACAGGCAAGTAAATACCCCCACTAATTGACTGTACAACTAATATTTTTTAGTGCAACGAATGATGTCCATTAAAATAATTCGTTAACAAAAAAAAATATATATACAATTAAGACTTAAGTAAATAAATGCATATTTAATTCTATTGTACCTCTAAAGATTATAGTGAATTTCCAAGGATAATATAGCCGAGGCGTAGGGTTAATACTCATGTAAACCTGAACACGTAAAACTCTCTCTTTTTTTTTTCTTTTTTTTATCTTCTGCTAAGTTTTCTATTGGTTTCTTCTCTCGATCATCGCATGTTTTTGGTTCAATTGATTTTTCGAGTATCGCATGCTCTTGGCTAAATTAATCTCATGATTTAATTCTAGTGTTTCCACCAGAAACACAATTCAAAACCAAATTAAATTAGTTTCATGAATAAGAATCATATACGTACATAACGATCTAAAAATTAGTCGAAATGTATAAAATCCAATCAATTAAGGATATTACTTTATACCTTACATGGCTCTACTCCCGGAACTCAAAATCCCACAAAAATCACGTCTTTATCTTATCCCTTCTTTATCGATCTATGGTTTGTGAAAGAGATTAATTGAGGAGCAGCACTTTTAATTCCCATCTATGGGGAGTCATTGCTAGAAAATTCATCCTTAATCACCATATCTCGGCTAAGCTCTTGCACGACAAAGATAGCTCGCATCCTCTGCTCAAGTTCCTCCGCCTCCACTCCCATAAGGGAAAGTTTTTGTCCCAACATACTCTCCACTCATTTCCATATCTTACCTGAATATAAGTTTAAATCTGTCTTTGCCCGGCTTTTTGTAGACTATGATGCTTAACGACATGATCCAAAGCTTTGATTCACTACAACACATTATAAGGAAAGCAGAGAATATTTGATGGAGCTATATCCCGAGAAACTCTACTTTGACTTTGAGCACAAGTTCTAGGAGATTGTTCTGGAGAGAGGTTGCGGCAATACTGCATAGCGCATCCTTGACATGATCCATCTAATTCTTAACCTTCACCTAACCTTTCACTCTCGACAATTTCATTGGAAGGATCCCAATGGTTTTCAATGTTGTGGTTCTATATCCACATGGATACTTAGTTCATGAAACGTAATCTCCCAAGAATTTAGCGGTAGGTGGGAACCATCCATACACAAATAGCCTCAAGATATCTGAGTATTTTATATGAATATCACCCGAATATACCAAAAAAAATTACATTACAAATCTGTGCAAACTTTAGAGAAAAATGAGACATATCAACATAGAAATTGAAATATTTTCTTGCGAGTAGATATAATGAGTACTCATTTTTACTAAACCACTGGTCCTCTCTCTGTGTCAGGCTCAGAGTAGCAACGGATACCGAGCCATCCTCCCTGAGATGCCGCCACAAGAGCTTCCAGCTCGAGTGTCATCCCTCATATCATAATCATCTTGAGTAATCAAAGTTACATAGTTAAGTTCCTTAGCTTCATCGCATTCGTTTCAGACCAATTTCAAAGCTTGCACTACTTCTCCCATGAAAGGACGATACGATACTTCCGGTTGAACATCGAAGCTATTGTTGCGACTTTAGCTATGCTATCGAAAGAGGCCATGGGTCCTTAAAATTGATCTATAATAGCTATAATCCCTTCTATGTTCGTGAGAAGAGGTTGAGTCGATGAATATGCATGGTATCTTCATTATCGAGGGCGTTATATCTCCTACACTTTAACTACAAAATTCATATACAAATCTATCAAGAATTTATAAAAAACACCAACCACCATGATGTATCATGGATTTTACAGGTTTTCTACTATGATATATGTGCTTTTATAGAGTCTTTCTAGTATATTTTAGGTATTTATACAGATTTTGCAATCAAGAGATGGATTGGAACAATAGGAGCCAAAAGGAGGAGAATTAAAGCATTTTAGCAAGGCAGCCGCGCAGAGCCAGAATCGAAGGACAGAAGTCGACCAAACATTGACCAGCTTAGGAGTCGACTTAGGAGACAATCCATATACCAAAATGTAGATATGGATGTCAGCTTTCATCTCCAATTTGAATCAAGTCCATTAGGTTTATGAAGCCCGAGATATGACTGATTTACTGAAGACATGTCATTCTGATAGATTTTACAAGCCCGGCCCGTTTCACTCCGGTCAAGCCCAACTCAAGTTTTAAGGAGGTTATGACCTAAGGCCGACCTAAACAACTATATAAGGAACCCCAGGAAGCAGAAGAACCACGTTCTCATAGCTATTCACAAAGCAACACAGCAATAAAAGTTTCTTGTTCTTCTTGTTACTAGCTAGTTACTAGGGTTTCTGTTACTTTGTTACTTTGAGACTCTGAAGGAGATAGAGTTTGTTCCATACTCTTTGAGATTTGTGAACCTCTGATCTTCTATTTTCGATCCATCTTGAATGCAATTCATTAATCCAATAATGATTTGTGTTACTGTTAGTATGTCTGAGTAGTTCTATTATTAGATCTAGGGTTTTCAAAGGGTTTTCAATGGATCAATAAAACGGGTTTCATCTGTGGATCTAACAGCCACGTGATTCTTCATTATAGATTGTGTTTAACATTTAGAAGTGAAGTAATTAACCACATCTAGATTATCCAGGTCGTTTTATAAACTGTAACCGGATTAAGATTGACCAGATCTATCTGTAGTGAGCAAGGTGCTTTCCGTGTCATAGCTAACGCTTGTTCGGTTACCTTGTGAACATATCTAGCTTGTTCACTTTATTGCTTGTTTATTCTCAGCGACAATCCAAAAGCCTTTTTGAGATTTAGGTTAATAAGCAAAGTCGATTCTTTAAAACACCCAATCTGAGTTCTAGAAGTCACCAATCGAACCGAGATCCATTGTCTCCCTGGGATTCTACCTCTAGATCTAATGTTTTAAAGTATTGATACAACCTACTATGAAAACTATTTAGGAACCAATCACTAGTTACGATATAATCTGATATTAAAATTGTTAGGAATATCTCTTAATCATAAATCCAAATTAGTCTTAGCTCTCTGCGGGATCGATAACCTTAAGTACCACAACAAGACACTGTGCACTTGCAGTTAGTTAGTAGTATTTGGGTGATAAACTTCACGCACATCAATTTTTTCTGGCGCCGTTGTCGGGGAGCTTCGGTGTTAGTTTGGATTTTTTCTTGAGTATTAGGAGATTTGTTTGGAAGGGATTCGTTTTTCTTTGGTTCTACTGATCACTTTGCAAGCTTATTGTGTTATTGAAATAGGAAATAGGTTGTGATGAGCCAAAACGAGAAGATGGATTTGGAACTCGGAGGTACGAGTCGACCGACTACAGCTGTGAGTCGACCGACTTGTGATGCGGAAGTGAAGGAAGTGGAGAAGGACGAAGGCACGAGTCTACCGACTACGACTGTGAGTCGACCGACTCGAGGTGCGAGAGAAAAAGAGAAGGAAAGAGAAGAAGAGAAGGGTGATGTAGCTGTAGCTGAATCTAGCCAGTCAATTTAACTTGGAGAAACAAAGGCGATGATGATTGAAAGCATTAAGAGGACAGACAACCCGACTTACAATGAGTCTACCGACTTATCTGAGGTCGACCGACTGCTCACTAGTCGACCGACCTACCATGTTAAGCAAGGATCGATTATCCATAGGAGAAGGAAGATGGATGCGACCTGAGCCAAGAGATAACCAACATCTCACTCACACCAGAGATCAAGGAGGAAAGGTGTATGAGAAGAAACACAACCCAACAATCATACAATCCATATTGAAGAAAAAAGGATTCAATGTGAAGATCAACATCATAGAAGATTTGCTCAACAATCAATTCTATGGGAACAGGAAGTTTGGTCCACTGGGAAACCTATATGAGTTTGAAGACATACTTAAACTCGCAGGAACTGAAGGATAAGCATTAAACCAACTGAGTCATAAACTTTTCAAGTATTCACTCAATGTAGATGTGCTAGCTTGGTATGAGAATCTTGAACCAAATTCAATCAAGACATGGGCTGATACAAGGAAGAAATATGTTGATTACTACCACACTCAACCACTGAGGATTATCTTAACATTCAAACAATTGGATGTTGAGACATTCAATGAAGCATGGAGAAGGTATGGAGACTTTCTAGGAAATTGTCCAAGTCATGGTTTTTCTCAAAAGGAGGTTAGTTCAATTTTCTACAAAGGAATGCGATGGGAAAACCAAGTTTCGCTAGACACGATGAGCAGTGGAGATTTTGACACCTTAGACCAAGAAGAAGGAGTCAAGCTCATAGCAAGGTATGCAGGAAGTGGAAGTTCAAACCACCAAGGCAATTGTAAGGTGTATGGCGAATTGTCAAGACAAGCAAGAGAGATACAGCAACTCAAGGAGAGATTGCAGTCATTAGAGATTTCTCACTCAACCAAAACCGCAGTAAAGGAAGAGAAATCAGGCACTCAATACCCAAGACAAGCAAGATCAATCCCTAAAGATACTAAGGAGATGATCAACACATTCATGGAAGTTCAGCAAGATGGACTTAAGAAGTGGATAAGCATGTATGATAACTCACATGCTATGACTATAATGAGTTCTGGGAGCTCAGATGGAGGATTTGAAGCCATGGGCCAACCAATGGGACAAGGGAGATTTCATGGAGTTCCATTCAACAGGAACCAACCCAATCTAAGTAAGAACACTAGAGGAGATGTCTATCCAAGGTATAAGAAGTATATCAAGATGATTAAGGTAACCAGACAACCATCATTTGGAGACAATCAGAGGTTTGAAACGACTTTGACGATTGAAGGATCATTGTTGACGAAACTGAGGTCGACCGACTCACTGAAGGAGACGACCGACCTAGGCCAAGACGACCGACCACGAGCAGGAGTCGACCGACTCATAGGCCGAGTAAAGAATCCTGTAAACTCTTTTCACAATTCTTTACTCACATACCCATTTAATCTCATGATCATATCTGGATTACTGCCTTTCAACACTACCCCCTATCCAAGTTTGATGCTTAAGATAAAGCAAGGCATTACATTTGTTTATGATGAACCATGTGTGAAGAATGCATATCAAGCGATTTCTACATCATAAATCAAAGTCAAGGAAGGATTTAGATCAATGAAACACATTTTCATGATTAAACAGAAACCGCGAATAGAGGAAGATCCGCAGGAGAAGAAGACACATGATGAGTTAACTAGGGAGTTATACTCAAGATACACTAAAGGTTTGAAGGATGCAGTTGATGAGTTTGAGAAACTGTTAGGAGGAAGTTCACCAATTAAGAAGGAAGAGAGTCAATTGGCGCAATGCAGTAGCCAATCCATGGAGATGGTCACACGCATTTCTTTGCCAATTAAAGTTGTAAGTTCAATAACCCCACCTTATGCAGGAAGAGGATTTGGTACTCCACACACCAACTAGGTACCAACACCAAGTAAACTAGAATGGAGAGTTAGGCAGAAGCGAGAGGTATACCACCCAGACATAAGACCACAGAGTGAGGTTGTTACATACCAACCACCACAACAGAGATCACCACCAAAACCACCAACACCACCTATTCTTACATTTGTTACCATGCAAGATTTCACATGTTTGCAGGAGCATGTGATAAAGGTGATGACCTTATTCGATCCCATACTGGGTAGAATAGAGAAGCTGGAGAAATACAACATTGAAGCAAGAAAAGTAGCAGTTTAAAGCTCAGAATCTTCCACCCGGATAGTGGAAGAGAAGCAGCAAGATGATGCTGAGACCGAGATGAATGATGTCAGATCAATTGGGAAGTCCAGTCCACCAGTTATTGAGGATTGACCAACCCACCAGATCAACTAATCAAGCAATCAATTCGCAATAACAAAGAAGCAAGATGCTCCAGTCGACCGACTTGTGTTACAGTCGACCGACTTGTGTTACAGTCGACCGACTTACCACCACCACCGCTACCACATTTGGTGATGCAAGCAGGAAAGAAGTCAAAGAAGCTTAACCAAGCAAGGTTAGCGAATTTGGAGATTACAACAACTGAAGATAAAGATACCAGTTCGATGAATCCCAAGAAGAAGCAACAAGATCTTATTCCACATTGCAAGATTGCTGGAACAGATTTCAGCAACTACATAGTTGCTCTGAAGAATGATGTGAATATTGTTTCACCATCAATGGCAAAGAACATGAGAAAGATAGATAGCATCAACATTATGTTAAAGATGCCAGAAGGATATGCAAGACAAGCAGCATGAATCATGCGAAACATTCAAGTTCAAGTCAAGGACCTAACTTTTCAGACCGACTTTGTGATTATTCGACATGATGCAAATCCAAGGGATCCTTTTATCCTTGGTAAGCCATTTTTAGTAAGCAGTGAGGAAGCAATCCGCCAGAAGTACAAGGCGTTGATAAACAATTGGAAGGAATACATAATGACCGATGAATGGAAGGATGCTCAGCAGGAGTTTGCTGGCAATTCCTCACATACCTGACATAACATTGTCATCTAGTCAAGCTATTGACTATAAAGAAGCGCTGAATGGGAGGCAACCCATTAGGTACGTTTTCTTATTCTTACGTGTTTTTGAGTTTTGTTTTGTTTTTTAGGCGAGGATAATCAACAAGCAGAAAGAAAAAAATTGATATGGACGATTAACGAGTCGACCGACTTCTCATTAGAGTCGACCGACTCGTAGCTCTCAGGTACAACGTTTTCGTTTTACACTCATTGAATGTTTTCGATATTTCATTTATGTTTCTAACATTCTTTTCGATCTTTGTTACACCGGGACGGTGTAATTTAAATCTGGGGGGAATGCAAATCCTTTGCTAATGAATTTTTCTTTGATGATCTCAAGTTTTTCGCCGATTTTAAGTTTTATTGAGTCAAAACCGTTTTTGGAAACAATGATTATAACTAGGACATGAACCACATCAGCAGGGTTAAATAACATTATAACATGAGTTGATCAAAGTCTATGACTAATGGAAAACCTGAAAGCAAGGCAACCAACCAGAGTAACGCATATTTCCAGAGATTTGAAATTCAAGTAAGCCTGAGCTAATAAACTTTTTATGTAGAAGTCAGTCCTCGTTTAATACTATTATAAGTTTGTCTGAATCACAGTCTTTGTGACTAGTCTATGTGATATTCTTTGTGATTATCTGAGTGACTAAAGGATTCTAGCTCTCCCTCTAGATTAATGCTAAATGAAGAAATAATTTGAAATTGTGTTTAATAAAAAACCTGGTGATGAGGTAGAGGAAAATTTCTGAGGACACCATTATTCATCACCAGAAGCTCGGGATCAGTGCGGTTAGAAAAATTTCCAGCGAGCCATTATGTACTTGAACCTTTGAGAACTTGGTTGAAAGCGAGGCCGAGGACTCACCACCTTAGGACGCCACTATTCGCCTAAACCTTGAGAAATTCAAAAATTAATTTAAAGTAATGAATAAGTCTGGGGAAGATGCAATGAAACCTATGTGTTAAGGCTTATTTATCTTGGTATTGAAAAGAGAAAGAACTTTTTTCTTTGGGCAGTGCTTCTATGTAGAAATAGTGATGAATGTCGTTTTGAATGAATTGATTTGTGAAATTGTGGTGTGAATTTGGGAAGTTATCAAGCCTAAGGGAATGTACATAATGGTCTTGATTTGATTTAATTTCTGTCTTATGTGGATTAGTAGAAAGACTGATGTGTTTGTTCTAATGAGTTTCCGAGAATTCGAACACTTTTACCAGCAACCTTAATTCATATTTGCTTGAGGACAAGCAAAGGTTTAAGTCTGGAGGAGTTGATGTATCATGGATTTTACCGGTTTTCTACCATGATATATGTGCTTTTATAGAGTATTTCTAGTATATTTTAGGTATTTATACAGGTTTTGCAATCAAGAGATGGATTGGAACAATAGGAGCCAAAAGGAGGAGAATTAAAGCATTTTAGCAAGGAAGCCGCACAGAGCCAGAATCGAAGGGCAGAAGTCGACCGACCATTGACCAACTTAGGAGTCGACTTAGGAGACAAGCCACATACCAAAATGAAGATATGGATGTCAGCTTTCATCTTCAATTGGAATCAAGCCCATTGGGTTTATGAAGCCCGAGATATGACCGATTTACTGAAGATATGTCATTCTGATAGATTTTACAAGCCCGGCCCGTTTCACTCCGGTCAAGTCCAACTCAAGTTTTTAGGAGGTTATGACCTAAGGCCGACCTAAACAACTATATAAGGAACCCCAGGAAGCAGAAGAAGCCACATTCTCATAGCTATTCACAAAGCAACACATCAATAAAAGTTTCTTGTTCTTCTTGTTACTAGCTAGTTACTAGGGTTTCTGTTACTTTGTTACTTTGAGACTCTGAAGGAGATAGAGTTTGTTCCATACTCTTTGAGATTTGTGAACCTCTGATCTTCTATTTTCGAACCATCTTGAATGCAATTCATTAATCCAATAATGATTTGTGTTACTATTACTATGTCTGAGTAGTTCTATTATTAGATCTAGGGTTTTCAATGGATCAATAAAACGGTTTTTCATCTGTGGATCTAACAGCCACGTGATTCTTCATTATAGATTGTGTTTAACATTTAGAAGTGAAGTAATTAACCACATCTAGATTATCCAGGTCATTTTATATATTGTAACCGGATTAAGATTGACCAGATCTATCTGTAGTGAGCAAGGTGCTTTCCGTGTCATAGCTAACGCTTGTTCGGTCACCTTGTGAACAGATCTAGCTTGTTCGCTTTATTGCTTGTTTATTCTCAGCGACAATCCAAAAGCCTTTTTGAGATTTAGGTTAATAAGCAAAGTCGATTCTTTAAGACGCCCAGAGTTCTAGAAGTCACCAATCGAACCGAGATCCATTGTCTCCCTGAAATTCTACCCCTAGATCTAATGTTTTAAAGTATTGATACAACCTACTGCGAAAACTATTTAGGAACCAATCACTAGTTACGATATAATCTGATATTAGAATTGTTAGGAATATCTCTTAATCATAAATCCAAATTAGTCTTAGCTCTCTGCAGGATCGATAACTTTAAGTACCACAACAAAACACTGTGCACTTGCAGTTAGTTAGTAGTATTTGGGTGATAAACTTCACGCACATCACACCAACCGTTTACAAAAAAAAATCAATTTTGAACAAAAGAGTATAAAAAATGGGAAAAATCAAGGCAAGCAAATCAATATAATCTGGTTTTTTTCAACACTTTTGATCCTGCTTCTCTGAAGGAGGAAATAAGGCAAAAACAGAAGAAATCATAGAATAAATTAGTACGTGAAAAAATCATAGTCTAGGCAGTAACAATCTAAAAAGAAACATCTCAAAACTGTCAATTTTTCCCTACTCATCGTTCATCTCTTTGATGTCTGAACCGAGATGTCCACTGCATCTTAAGGCTTCTTGCTGAAGATGCCATTTCAAATCTTCAACAATATTTTTGTCGACCTAAGTGATTCTAGAACATCCAGAGTCTTTCGTTCAATATCAAATCCTTCTCAAGCTCAGCCGCATGCTTGCTTCCATTCTATTTATATCAAATTATCCCACATTGTTTAAAAATTGACAAAAACCAAATAATTTTAAAATTTTATCTCAACTTCTATATACAATTTGAGAAATAACCATCACAGCCATCAACCCTTCAAAATAAAACAAACATCAAATATTGTCCATAAGCGACCTGAGTAATTTTACATCAATGTTTTCTCAATGTTTTATCATACAAACAAACAATTCAAAAAGTTAAAAAATCAGACATTAAAATCACAAGAAGCATAAGTATTAGATCATCAAAGCTTCATCGGAAAAAAAAAGAGACAAACTTAAACGCTTACGGGAACAAAAATGACATCACAAAGTTATTGAAATCAAGCTTCACCAACTACAGAGAAATGGCTCTGAATGGAATATCTTCTAGAATTCAACTCATAGATATTCATTCTCCTTCCTATCTCTCCTCAATCGCAACATCAACTAACCCTCTTCCATCGCTGAACATAGCCAATGAATCTTAATTTTTCTTTGCACATGCTACTTCAGATTTCCCATCTCCTTAATTCAAAAACAAATTCTGAGAAGAAATATCTCGCTTGGATAGAAGAATTAAGCTGATGCTCTGTCGTTTACAAAACCTGCAAATTTCTCCGAGTTTTCCGATAGTGTTTCCTTCGTCACCATCGTACGACTTACTCTTCCAAGGTCACCATCACTGCTTATCGTCCTTTTCAACTTGGGGTTGATTTATAATTTAAAACATTTTAACAATAAATCAATAATCCATTCCATAAAGTGCTTTAAAGTCATCGTCATCGTCATCATCTTCTTAATCGCCAATGCGAATTGCCGAAGCCAGAGTCAGAGCTCATATCACTCATTAAGAAAATAATCGCTTTCTTCCAAGCTGTATCGGATTCGGAACCGGAGTCTAAGGTCGTATCACTCATTACTCAAATAATCAATCTCGATAATTCTAAAAATACCAATTTAGCTCTAAGCCGGGAGTCAGAGCTGATATCTCTGTTTAGTACAATATACTCTCTCCTGCCAAAGCCGGAGATCATGTCACTCGTTGATCAAGTAGTTCTTCTTCCTACTCAAAGAGTCTTTTGGCAGAGGCCAATGGTGACCAAAGACTCACAAGGGAACCGAAACTTTTAATAAAACAAAACACAACAAAAAAAATCTAAAGAATTTCAGCACGGACACATACCAAATTTCACTGAATAAGTAAACCATACTTAAACATAATGAAAAAAAGAAGAAGAAAAATTCGAATAGAATTCACATAGAAACAATGGAATAATACCTTATTATTGGTGTTCGTTTATGGCGAGAACACTCAGTTCGTGATTCCCACACGTAGACATTATTTATTCTAATTTGTCGCCAAAGCTCATATACTGCTCTGAAGACTAAAGTTGAACCAGAAGAAATTTTTCCAGCAATCCAATAACACCCTGCCAAACCAAAGCCAAAACGCATAATATTATCTTTAAATGCATTCAATACTAAGGAGGATTTAGACAAAAGGAGGAGGATCTCATGTGTGTAGGTTGATGAATTAGTCCATGATCACATAGCTGATCCAACATTGCAGGTAATTGACTAACTTGATCTGTTATTTTTTCCAATCGCCACATTCTTTACTAACTCCAAAATAGAAAACATATATGATATCACTAATTCAAAAGAAGAGTATCGGTTCAGTAAAAAATGAGCACCATTATCACATGTCTATCTTCGTATTGAAGAAGATTGCACAATATTGGAATAGCCAATACCAAGATTTATTAACATCTCTATATTTTTCAACCTAAATATAAAAATATCAGAACATAAATATTGAAAACATAAGATTACCGTTAAGAATAAGGAGAACATAAATATAGCTCTCTATTCCTATCATGATCGTCGTTCTCATGAATTTGAGAACTTTTCATAATGAAGTTGCTACTGGTACATACACTTGCTTGTGAATTTTTAAGCATTATTTTCTTTTTCAAGATGAATTTGGCAAAACCAGAAATCCACCTCCAAAATATAAAACAAAAACACCCCCACAATTAGTAATGTTTGTGGACCAAAGCAATCTACGTATACCTGATATGCTCGAGTTTTACCCGAAATAAATACTGCAAGTGCACAGGCACGCAGTAGTATATTAGGGATCGAATCCACAGAGACCAAGTGTTTACACAACTAATTATAGAAAATTGAACTAAGCTAAGCAGGAAACAAAGATGAGGTGATGCTATCAAAATTAAAAGACAAGATTGCAAGTAAAAACGATTTAAACTCAGATTAATAAAAACGCTAGGTATTAGGGAGTTCTCAGGAAATCACAATCATAAACCAGACAACTATTCAGATTCTAATATGCATGCATCTTAAACTCAAAACACTGATATAAATTGCTCCACTTCCGTGATAACAATCACTTTCCCTAGAGATCCGAGTGCCTAAACTTCCGTTTGGTCACGGCTATCCTAGACAAGCATTACAGTTCAGGTTTGATTAGTTCACAATTGACTCTAATTCACTTCCGAGACTAAAGACAAATTGCTCATCAACAGTAGTTCTAGCAATACACAAGCTTTCGGAATGTGTATCAACCTAAGATCTAGAGATTAAGTGGCCAGTTCAATCCTAGCATTATGCCTAAAAGTGATGAAGATGGTAATTGATAAATAATCTATCTGTGTCTAGTTTAATCTGTGAAATCCATCGAAAACCCTAAAACCTAACTAGAGAGCTACTCAGACATGATAAAAGACAAAGCAAAAACCATGGATGAGAAGAACATAATCAATAAAATAGCAAAGTAATAAGGTTCAGAAATCTTCTCCAAAGGTAGATGAGATCTTCTCCTTGCTTACAAAAACGTCTGATAAAAGAAATAATAGAGGTGGTCCTTTATAAAAACGAAACCCTATGGGTTTATATAGGATAAAACGGAATCTGGAAAATTTTCTAAAAACATCTGGGAACTGGACCGGTCGGTCTGGAATCGGGACCGGTCGGTCCGGTCTACAGGAGAAAATCTTCAAGTCGGTGCAAGCGTCTGGACCGGCCGGTCCTTGGTGTGGACCGGTCGGTCCCATTTCCAGGAGCTTCGGGTCTTCGAGGCGTCAAAGTGGATCGGTCGGTCTCCATAGGGACTGGTCGGTCCCGGTCCCAATGAGGCTCGGTCGGTCTTGTAAGGGAACGGTCTTCAACGTGGAAGTATGGACCGGCCGGTCCTTAAGGTGGACCGGTCGGTCCGGTCTCCAGGAGGTCGGCCACGTGCGTGTGTATATGGGACCGGTCGGTCCAGGAGGTGGACCGGTCGGTCCGGACTCCAGAAAACTCTGATTTTCGCTCAAATGCTTGAATCTCCTTCCCGTACGCATGTGGTTTCAAATCTTCGAGTATGGATCTAAATATACGCTCAAAACAACTCAAAAGACTCTGAAAACTCGTTAAGTTCGTGGTTAGGAACGTCCAAATTCACGTTATATCAATACCATAGGCTACTGTGATCCTCGTCGAATTCATTTTGAGGCTGGACACGAACACTTTGATCGACTAGACTTCCTCTTCATAGGGAAACGGAGAAGACATAGAGGCTTTACCAAGTTTGCTTGGTGTTTGATTAAATTTATATATATATATATATATATTTTTTTTTTTTCTTTTTCTTTTTCTCCTTCTTATTCTCCTAATTCAGTTCCTTCTTCTTTACACGTCTCCTTTCCTTTCTTACTGATCTAATTCTTAAATCAAAACCTAAACATAAACCAAAACCAACTGTATAATTTGTTGTATACACAAAGAAAAACCTAACGTATGTAGAATTCTGTGAATCAAAACCATTCTTCTTTTTCTCGTATCGTCTTCTCGTCCAATTCCTTCTTCTTCTTCACACTTCTATCTTCCTCGTCCACATCTTAAATCAAAAACATTATTCTGTATCTCATCAAAACCCTAAACGTTAGCTTTTTCTTTTTCCGGTAACCGTAAAACCTCCACAATCATTCTTCTTCTTCTTCACCCAAAACTTTTTCTCCCTATTCTTCTCATAAAAAAAAACGTTTATAGCGTCTTCCTTTATAGTAAACTTTTTTGCTCTTTTTCTTCTCACAAAAATCCTTAACGTTTTATTCATTTTCTTCCTCTTCCTCCTCCTAATCTTCTTCTCATCAAAACCCTAAAATTTTAGCTGTTTCTTCTTCCATTACAGTAACGACCTCCACGATCATTCTTCTTCTTCTTCACCCAAAATTTTGATCTGTCTAAGAGAGCCGGATCTGAGATTATCGGAGCCTATACAAAAAAAAAATTTAATATCCAAATAAAATATTTTTTTTGGGAAAAAATACAATTTTTTTAACAAGAATACACATAATTTTTTTTTATTTTGTAAATTAAAATTATGAAAAATCTACCTTCAAGTTTTAATGTTTCTATCATATGATTTATCTAAATGTTTACTTTTTCTATACAATAAATATATTTTCCATAAATTAATATATAAATTTTTTTTTTTTTAATAATTGGAGGCCCTACAAGTTGGGGGCCATTCAAATATGTCATTTGCATGTGCCCAAATCCGGCTCTGTGTCTAATCAAAACTTTAACATTTTTTTTCTTTCTTCTTCCTCTTCTTCCTCTTATTCTCATCAAAACCCTACTTCTTCTACGGCGACGACGATGAATAATTAATGAATTATATATATGCTATATTATTAGGTATGCATGAAAGATTCGTAAAAGATTTGATATTCATTTACGGAAAACTTCTCTTCAAATATTTTTCTAATTTTTAATAAACGATGACATTATATTTTTATACTATTCGAACCGATAATAAAATGTAAAACTTCAACAAAAAATTTACTGATATATACGAATTTTAAAAATATGTAAACAAATCTATCGACACCAACCGTTTTTCTATTTTTCATATCTTTTTTTTCCCTTTTTCGCTAAGTATAAAAACGAGGCAGACGCGTAATAATGCAAAGTTTATCAAGGGTATATTAAGAACACTTTATTTGTTCGGGGCAAAAAAAATTGCCGATGACGTGGACAGCCTCAGAGGCCAAAACTCTTCGCATTTGTATAATTAGATATCTGAAGGGTATTTTTCATAGAGATGGTGACATCCCTATGTTTTATCATGGCCGAGTGACGGACGATGATCTTGTTGTTGTTTTTACACTTAGAGATAAACGGTTAGTTGCATTTGCTATTTGTTTGTGTTTTAAATAACTTTTGTGTGCGCGGCAAGAAATGATAATTCATTTTTTTTGTGTTTTGGTGTATTGGTTTCTCAGAAGAAATATTGAAGAAGAAAAACAGATCGCAGATACGACAGAGAAGATGAGGATAAAAGCGCAGAAGTTTAGAAGAATAAAATCGAATGAAGAAAGCCAACAAGTCTATAGGGCAGGGCAGGCAAGCGAAACGACATGCATTGAATGCAATGTCATCATGACGACAACCCACAAAAAGTTGTGTCGTCTCCCATTCGTCCCTCGATTCGCGTCTCGACACCCCCGCGGTCCACTAGCGTTGTGCCACGTCATATCAACTGTATATGAGAAGACACCAAATCTTCAGGCGAAGCGACGGCAAATATTCGGGAAACTGCACTTCAGCACGCCAGATCTTGCCCCGATTCATGCCTCGACAAACGCAAAGCCTAATGACGAGACGACATGTCATCGGACTCGGGTATTAGCACACCCCATGCCCGGCCCGGAACAAGATCTGGACTCGGGGAAAAGCCCAGACGAAGGCCCAGACAAGAATGGTTTCGGCCCAGAAACCACTCGAGGAGAAACGCCTAAGTCCCCTGCGGATGAAGCACCTCGCGGAAGCCGACATGCGCCAAAGTCAACTGGACAAAGCGTGATTTGACCCCAGTCACATCATGTTGTGTCGCTTGTCAGGCCAAAAGTCAACTTTGGGGACAATTTCGGCGCACGCACGAGCTCTAGAATGCGGCCTACGACTCAGGGCTATAACAACCTACAAGTCAACTATCAAGATGAAGATTTCCTATAAATACCTTGCTCATTCGCTGAGAAGAGGAAAGGATCGACACATTCACTACTCTTGTAATCACAAATCGGAGAACCAGAGAATAAGTAGAATCGCTTGGTTACTTAGATCAAGGTTAACTCCGCAAGCGACTCCGGTTCGTTGGTGTTAGGTTCTGATCTTAGTTCAACCACTGCCTTTTCTTCCGAAGTCTCTTTCTCTTAAATCCGAGCACGTCGCTTATCGCAAGCACGTCGCTTTCTCTTGTATTTGACACGTCGCTTATCACAAGCACGTCGTTTACATTCAATAAAACAACGACAAGCTCGTTCATACTTTTCGTCTTATCCCGTTACCGAACTTAGTTTCTTCTACGGAGGGTTCCGACCCGCTTAAGTTCACATCGCGTGAACGCCACGATATCCAAAAGTCACGTCATCCATTTACCCACGCTAATCACTCGATTTAACCACAATCAACTTGCTAATCCCGTATTAAGCACCCCGTGCGCGACCCGGTGCGCACAGATAGAATAATTCAATCATCCAAAACATTTAACTATATTTGAAAATTTGAAAATTTTAATATAATTATAACTGTTATTAGTTAGAGTTTTATGAATATTTTAAATATATGTTATTAGATTGAGAATTTTCACTCATTTTTGGAAGTTACTTTAAAGCACATTGTTATTTAATCTATTACTTTTAAAAAATTCATTAATTGTTAGTGTTATTCAATCCTATGATATTTTTTGTGGTATTGATGAATCTGATAGAATTTCAACAAAAATATATGAAAAACTAAATCTAAATTTTCAGCTTTTATTTTAATGAAATTCCATAAAATTTTAGGAGATGTTATTCAATCATACACATAAGTTTTTTTTCTACCACCGCACGAAGAAAATATTTTATTTCAAGTATATTTTTGCACATGATTCGTTAATTTTCTGCAAAGCAAACAAGCAATAATGTAAAACAATGCTCCAAGTGTTGGCCGATTATGGAACTATATCAGGACAGCAGATTAACTACCATAAGTCAGCCTTGTTCTTTGGTAAGAATGTCACACAAAAGCTTCGCAAATCTCTTACTTGAATCAAAAAAAAATATACATAAAGTGGTATATGCTTTGCAAATCTCCCAATGCAAAATCTCCAAGAAAATTTGGGAGCTGGATCCTAAAAATCAACCACCAAGTGATATTCTCTCTAGCCAAACACTTCATGACAAAATCAAAAACTTGTTTATTCTCAATGCAAGTAAGGATTCAACGGGAAGAAAGCTCATACAGCTGTGGGACCACTCTCAAGCCCTCTTGATGACTGAAGATATCTTCATAGTTGATTGTCATACTCAGATATTTGTATGGGTCGGGCAACAAGTCGACCCCAAGAAGAAACCGCAAGTTTTAGCCATCGGAGAGGTGCCGAAGATCCATTCAGCTAAAATTAACGTACCAAGCTGCAAAAACTATTACTTATATACATCCTCTGCTTCCTTTTGTCTTTCCTCTACAGAATTTCCTCCTAGAGAATCTAGCAAGCGAAACACCTCCATTTTTCACTCGGTTCTTCACCAGCTGGGTGGGACTCTACCAAAACTGCAGTAAGTAACTTCTTCAAAACCGCTCCCCTCGGCATCTTAACTCGTATTAAGCGATAATAAAACCACTTCTTGCAGATGCATGGAAACTCTTTCCAGAGAAAAGCTTGCACTCCTGACAAACAAAGGAAGCGCCACTTCTTCATGTAAAAAAAAGCTTCACCTCATTTTGGTTAACATTAATCTGAGATTGCTTAATAATCGTCATCTGCAACAATAGAGCTACCAGCAAATGTTAAGCTGGTTTCCTCATCACATGGAACCCCCATTATTTGACCTCCTGATTAACCAAGGAACAATAGGAGAAGTAAAATAAGAATCAAGAGATCAAAATCATGGATAGTAAGAAAAATATGCAAAGAAAAAACCTTACCAACGTAGAAAAGTTTATAATCTAAGAGAATGTGACAAAAGAGTTAGAGGAATATTGATTTCATTTACCAAATAGAGAATAATCTTGTGTCTCAAGAACTTCACAAGACAGCAATAGTAGATAAAATAAAGTGAGAAACGGAGAGAGGGTTTAAGGTGATTGATTTGTTCTCTTACAAAACATCTACTAAGTAGATGTAACCACAAGACATAAAAAAAAAACATACACAAACATGATTAGAAAGACAATAAAAGTTGCTCATCACTCCTCCAGTGGCTCCATAACAGCAACTCCACCAACAGCTTCGATCCTGGCAATAATTTCTCTAGCTTCTTCCTCTGAGACACGTTGCTTAATCACGGAAGGCATGTTTTCTACCATTCTCGACACTGGTCCAATACCCAAGTCGGACATTTTTTTCAACACTTTTTCTGTCGATTTGATCCATGCAAGTTCCTTACATACTTTTCGTCGATTAACCCAGTTATCTGTGTCACACTTGACCAACTTCACAACAAACTTCTCTCCTGGGGTTTCTTCGACTTCGGGAGGTTTTGGAAGCTCCAGCAGTTCACTGAATATATAACCAAATTTTTTGATTTCATCTGGATGCAGTCTTTTCATACACTCAATCGTCTCAAGGACTATGAATCGAGGCCTGGGTCTACCATACGGATCTAGCGGCTTGAGTCGAGGCCAAGGATTACGTGGACCAGGGCGGCAATAGGGAGGTTTATGCTCAAGAACGGGAGGTTTATGCTTAGGAACGCTTCTGACAAGCGAAGTAAGCAAACGACGCCCTTGCATGACTGATAATTAAACACACACAAACACAATTGGTTATTACAAAGTCTCAACAAGAATTCGGCAATAAGGAGGT
The DNA here is from genome assembly GCA_963576765.1 of Draba incana. Lineage (NCBI taxonomy): Eukaryota > Viridiplantae > Streptophyta > Magnoliopsida > Brassicales > Brassicaceae > Draba > Draba incana. The sequence continues at coordinate 6,497,164 of OY755215.1, read as the reverse complement.
TTCTACTTAGGAACGCTTCTGACAAGCGATGTAAGGAAACGACGCCCTTGCATGAATATATAATTAAACACACACAAACACAATTGGTTATTACAAAGTCTCAACAAGAATTCCATGTCAGAAGATTTGAATAAGAAAGATGACGCAATTTCGGTAGCACAAATTAATCTAATTTTTAATTACCAAGTCGAGCGTAAGAGTGATTGATTTACAATCTATAACACGTTTAAAAAAAACCCCCAAGTTATCACAGCCCACAAAATCAATCAAGAGGATCCATGAATCACATACAGATGATGTGAAAAGATAGATCTAAGAGCGCAGAATAATATGAGAAGAGAGCAAGGGGTATGGCTAACAATATAATATTTACCATCGGCTTCATGTTATACTCAAAAAAAACCACAAGTTATCACAGCCCACAAAATCAATCAAGAGGATCCATGAATCACATATAGATGATGTGAAAAGATAGATCTAAAACCGCAGAATAATATGAGAAGAGAGCAAGGGGTATGGCTAACCTGATAGATTCGCCGTGAAGATGATATGAGATTCGCCGTGAAGATGATATGAGAGGATGTCAGAGGTTACGAGAGGGTCTAGGGTTAATTGGTGAATAAGGGGGTGGGAGTGCCGGACCTGGGCTAGCGAATAAAGCAGTGACCTTGGGCCGAAATATGATATTCGGCTGGCCCAGCTCAAAGAATGGATTTAAAAACAGAAAGAATCTTATATATAATTAGGGAGTCCTCTCTCCATCTAGAGTGTCCACATAGGCATATATACTTTTAAAGCTATTTAGTTTTTATATTATGTTCATTAAATGCATGCTAAATCATATTAATTATTTTTATAACTTATAAATAAATAAATTAAATTAAAAACGTAAATTACTAAATTTATATATAATTAGGGAGTCCTCTCTCCATCTAGAGTGTCCACATAGGCATATGTACTTTTAAAGCTATTTAGTTTTTATATTATGTTCATTAAATGCATGCTAAATCATATTAATTATTTTTATAACTTATAAATAAATAAATTAAATTAAAAACGTAAATTACTAAATAAAATGAATGAGAATGAAAATGAAAATGAAAACTTGAAGGTTTATCTAAGAATATTCAAGATTTTATTAGTAATAATAATATGAATTTATTTATTACGAAAAATATATATTACACATATTAAAACAAAATATAATATGCTTATCAATTAAGTGATATGGTAAAAAATAAAATGAGATAATTATATTTCTAAGAAGTTAAAAGAAAATAAAATAAAATAAAAATTTCTAAATTGATTTTAAGATTTATATATTCCATAAAATATGAAAATTTTGGTTTATTAAAAGGTTTTCACCTCAATTAAAAATAAAGTCTCACATTACATGTAACTTACTTTTTTCCAACCACACATAATACTTATAAATTAAAGTCTTGGATTTATAACTTAAAATTTGCTTACCCTTTCCCATAATCTATGTCATATATTTTATGAAGTTTAATTAATTTAGACAAGAAATGAAAATGTAACACCCGCATTTTTTTTTTTTAATTAAATACTAATTCTCATGACTCATCAAATGAAACACAATAACCAGCAGAAGACAATAAACCATTTACTTTCATTAACCAAATACTCAATTCAATTCCAGAATTCCAAGAACAATTCTATTCCATTCTAACAACCTAGCAACAGTTCTAGCAAACGGAACCCATAACAAAACATCCTAATCATCCTCTTCCTCTGCCATGATTCCGCGATCAACATTCTTATACCTGCAACACAATTGGGAAAAACGAGTTGCGTAGGTATTTAATAAATATTTAGCGGAGCGGTCATCCCGTCTACCAGATATATAATAGGAATTAGACTACCAATTACTACGCGATCAATCCACAATCCACAATATATCATCCATCAACATTCAACCAGTAATATCTAACTACCAATATTCAAATCCAGCAACACCATAATCAGTTAACAGCAATTAACTTATCAAACAAGAATAATAACCAAAATTCAACAATCAAGCAACTGGTATCGATCGTCACTTCACCAGGGTGTCGATCGACACCTCATTCGTAAACACAAACCTCACGATCAAGAAAGTGGTGTCGATCGACACTACCTCTAGGTGTCGATCGACACCTCTCGCAGAGAACCTGAACTGAGTCCGATCCTCTCACGACTTGAGTTCCGTTCTATCACATGCGATCAACACGATTCCAGAACACATAATTCACACAGAATTAACACAGAAAACAATCCAAAACATCACAATCAACCAATCAAAACCCTAATAACCTAATCTCATATCCACGATCACGCACTCACCTCGATTACGCGGAAGAAAAGGGAATTAACACGAAGAACGAGAGAAACAGCGACGAAACAGCACGATCTTCGCTGGAAATCACCAAGATAACTCCACAATCTCGAACAATCACTCACACGAGCCCTAGAGACGAAGAACGGCGAAGAACACTTCTCGATTCACCCCAAAACTCTCAAAAATTCAAATCTCCTTTTTCTTTTCTCCTCTCCCCTGGAAAAACACGGCTCACGAACCACATAGGCTTATATAGCCGAGCCCTAGGGTTCTCGCTTAAACCGACGTCGCAAACCGAGCAATTTATTTTAAAATAACTAAACCGCAGAACTTGGTGTCGATCGACACCCACCCTTGGTATCGATCGACACCCCCTTTCCAAAAATCAGAATTTTGGTTTTGGGATGTTACAATTCTCCCCCACTACAAATGGATTCGACCTCGAATCCGAACTCACTAGTCACCAAGACCCCAACTTCACGACGCACTGCCGTCTATCCTGTCTATCTCAGACTATACTCCTGACCCAATCATGATCATTCACCCGCGAGACCATCGCCCGCACCTCTCGGACCGTCAATCCCATCCCAAACCTTGACCCAACCTGGTCAGCATCACTGACAATTACCATTCGTTTCCACATCGTCTACCAAAGACTAACTCATGACCCACACCCGGTCAGCAATACCCGAGATCATTACTCTTGATCCCCGAGGCTCACAACCCATCTCACTAAGGTTAACATCTCTGTCCAAAACCCGACCAAATTCGCCTGGATCGTGTTGCTTGATTGGTCGCGCAACAATCAAACAAGAACATGCATGACCAAAAATGCCACATTCATTACCAGGGTCATCTGACGTGAAGTTCTAAACGTAATATCAACCCTAGCTTTAACTTCCACAACACCTTTCTAACCACAATCGGACAACCTCGTCCCTCTGGAGAAATCCTTATCTCCCAATCGCCATTCAGGAATAATCCTCATACTATGGAGAAATACCCATCTCACACAACCACACTCAGGGAAATCTTCATCCCTCTGGAGAAATACCCATCTCGCACAACCACACTCAGGGAAATCTTCATCCCTCTGGAGAAATCCTTATCTCCCAATCCTACTCAGGAACAGTCCTTATCCTCTGGAGAATTACTCATCTCCCAAAACTATACTCAGGGAATTCCTCATCCCAATACGCATACAGGGAAATCCTCATCCCTCTGGAGAATCCTCATCTCCCAAACAAGTATACTGGGAAATCCTCATCCCTCTGGAGAAATCCTCATCTCCTAAACAGTATACCGAGAAATCCTCATCCCTCTGGAGAAATCCTCATCTCCTAAACAAGTATACCGGGAAATCCTTATCCCTCTGGAGAAATCCTCATCTCCTAAACAAGTATACCGGGAAATCCTCATCCCTCTGGAGAAATCCTCATCTCCTAATCAAGTATACCGGGAAATCCTCATCCCTCTGGAGAAATCCTCATCTCCTAATCAAGTATACCGGGAAATCCTCATCCTTCTGGAGAAATCTTCATCTCCTAAACAAGTATACTAGGAAATCCTCATCCCTCTAGAGAAATCCTCATCTCCTAAAAACCGCACTCAGGGAATTCATCATCCCTCATACATCCGACCAAACCTCCGGTCACACCACAACATACCTCCGAGATCACAACTAGCAACTTCTATGCAGTACGCATGCATTTCCTCAATCTCGGAATCACATCCTGACCCCATTCCCAGGTCAACTCTGAACAACCCAATCGCCCAGGGTGTTCCCTAGGGTTTCTCAAGCATAGACAGTTTTAAATTCTCATAAACTCTGACTTCCGACCCTACTCACTCACACAGAACTCCGCAACGATACAATCGCAAATAAATAAGAAATACTCATCTTATAAATTTTAAATATCAAAACCGTTCAAACCACAAACGGAAAATACAAAAATCCAGAACAACATAGCCAAAGCCCAAATCCTGAATGCAAAACCAAAAAGAAAACAAAAGAAACCAGCTCAATCCTCGAACTGCTCCTCTAGGCCCTCGACCGCTACAAGTGCCTCCACCAGCTCTGCCCTCGAGGCATACCTGGAAACCATGCCAGGCTTCTTCAGCCCGATCCGAAGTCCTGCCACGAACTTGCCCATCTGGGCTCGCTCCCCATCCATGCCGCTACCCGCATAGACCACCAGCCTACTGAACTCAGCATCATAACCACGAACTGATCGGTTGCCCTGAACCAGACTCTGGAACTGCAACTCGAACTGCTCCACAACTTCTTGAGGAAAATACTGTGCATTAAACTCGCCCACGAATTCTCCCCAAGACCACAATGTCCGCCTCCTCCGGGCCTGGACTCCTGTCCACCAAAGGCGAGCATTGCCTTCCAAGAACTCCACCGCTAGATCAACACAGAACTCCTCAGGACATCTGAGAACACAGAGTCTTCGCTCGATCTTCAATCTCCACTCATTGGCTTCCTCTGGCCTCCCTCTACCCGAGAAGGACAAGGGCCCCATGAGCAGCAACTCCTCAGACCACACAAGATACTGCTCCCTCCGGGTCTCCACTGGAGTCTGCACCGGTACCACACCTGGTAAACGCTCTAAAATCAAGGCTAGCATCTTAGACACATGATCCTCCCGATCCCGAGCTCCGCCTGAAGCACCACCTGCACCTGGGTCTCTCGCTCCAGCAGAACTATCCTATACACTGACTGTGCCCTCTGACAACTCCTGATATGCAGGCGAGCCGACCACCTGATCCGATGACTCACTCTGAGTCTCCCACTTAAGAAAAACGATTGGTTTTTAGGGAAACCAACATGTTCTAAAGGGGCGGATCGGAGATGCAAACAAAGTTTTCTACGAAATCCCAAAAACGAACTGGACGATCATACGAACTACACAGGGAAACATGCATGAAACTGATACATAATGATAGGTTATGAATCAAATTTTTTTTCTTTTTTTTCTGGTCAATTAGTTTATCTCTGTAAATTTTCAACAAAAAATGGAGAACCAGGAACAAAAGGAATTAGCTTTGATAGACTTTTTTCAAGAACAACGTGTAATGCTGCGTTTGCATGGTTCTAAAATTCTCTTGATTATGAGAAATGAAAATTTGTAAAAGGAAAAGAAAATGTGATGATCCGAGAAAAGAAAACGAAGTTTGTGGTGACTGGTGAGACTTCCCGCTATTTCAGGTGGTTACGTCGAAAACAAAATGGAGAGAGGAGAGAGAGAGTCACTAGGCAAAAAAAAAATGTTTAAATTAATCTTCTTCGATTGTTTTTAATCCATGCAAGACATCTTTGATCTCAATTTATTTAATTAAAAGAAACAGAAAAAGGTAATTGGACTAACGGGTTCGTCACTTTTTTTTTTGATAGAAGGTAAATTTATTGCCCAGAAGGGAAAATTTTACAACCAATTTAAATACAAATCCAACTTTGATCCCAAAAAAATAAAAAAGAACAAAGTTGAGAAAACGAAGCTAAACTGAGTTGCTCGTAGAAGCAGAGCGATATCACGCATATGACAATATGCATTACTATCCTTAAACCCAATAATCCTATCTGAGATGCAACAATGTTTGACAAGGCTCTAACTAGGTGATCCGGTTCAACGGACACCATGAGCTACGAGAATACCAGGTCGCGGGGTCCTTACCCTAGCTGGTTTTCCGAACTAGGTCGCGGGGTCTATGCCCTAGCTGGTTTCGGTTTCTTGGGTCAACGGGCCATGAGATCCAAAAATACCCAGGTCGAGACCTTCCATACATCACTGTAAATTCTCATAGAGATGTATTGGGCCTCATAGAATTGGGCCCTTTCAGGCCCAATTCAAACAAAAACATTATCCATGTGTTCTAGTTCTAGAGTCTCCAGAGCCGAAACAGTGTCGCCAGAGCCAGAAACAGTGTCGCCAGTGCCGGAACAGAACCACCGGAGCCGGAACAGTGAAGCCGGATCTCGTGGCTGCGACGCAAGCACAACCGCCATCCGGAGCGGTCGTCCGGGAAATCTTTGCAGAATCGCCGGAACACCAACGCCGGGAAAGGGAACTTTGGCCAAATCTAGATCTAAAACAGTAGATCAAGATTCAGGCAAACAACAGCCGGCAAGCACCAAATCAGAGTCGGATCAACCCGGATCATCAACGCTGGGAAAGAGATCCGACGCCGTCTAGACCAATCTATCGGACCGGAACTATGCCCATCAGGAAACAGAGCACCGATAAAGAGATCTCCAGATTCGCCGACAAACAGAAGAAGGTTCGTCAACAAGAAGAATCACTCTTTCGTCACTTTCCCTCGTCACCTCAGCGCAAGTGAGATTTTCTCTTCACTCTTCTTATCTTATTTTGCTTTCCTCCTTCGATTGCGCCTTCTCTTCTTCAAAATTTTTTTGGATCCACACATTTCTGGACAATTACGATTTCGGCCGTAATCGTAGCCTTGAACGGTCACTTTAATGGCGGCGCAAACAGTAACAACCGCTCAGGTGTTTTCCGTTGTTCTTCCTTAGCCGTGTCTCACTCTCATTCTAATCCTCAAATTTCTCTTAAAATCTGAAAAAGTTATGTCAAGTCCACTCGATTGATCGAATATTTCCCCACTAAAACTTTGAATTAGGGTTTCTCTAATAAGAATCTCTTATCAGTTGGTGTTGAACCAGGGTCGTTCAGTGCAAACCAGATGGATAGTTGAAGTTTGGGAGTTTCGTGAGGATCGGAGTTAGGTGGGTCGGAGCTCTTACGATGAGATAATAAGTTTAAGGAGTCGAGAAACAAAGATTCTGAATATTGTGTTTGTATTATTCGAAGGTCGGAGATACCAGGTAGAGATTATAAGGTCGGATATGAAGCCGAGATCGAGATCTAACACTTAGCGACCGTTAGTCTGAAACAAATGTTAAATCCGATCTAAGTTATATCTTCTTTGATCGCTCTCGTTCTATCTGAATTTTTGTGTCTCTCTTCATTAAATGGCTGTTGGTATTTATAGGAGGCGATGTCAAAGGGAGGAGCTCGTAGCAGGTGAGCATGCTTCCCGATGTTGATCATTCGTCGAACTAGGTAGACTGCCGGGTTGTTGGATAGCTCATCATTACCCTTCTGCTCTGCTTCCTCCAGAGAGTTGCTAGATAGGTTAACATGTCGCCGTGTCAGTGTCGGACGGTTCTGCGGTTGCTCGAATTGCTTCTCATGATTACAGGGTTGTTCAGACTAGGTTGTAGACATGCGTGTCGTGCATCCCGTAGTCATGACGTGTTGCTCGGGAACGGAGGCCCTGTTTCTTTAGTGGGCTGTTCGGAGATGGGCCTGAAATGGATCCGGCCCGAGCCTAGTAGAGGGGATGACAAATCCACCCCAACAGTTGGATCCCGATGATTATTGGGTGTCATCTTAATTATCGGATTAACCATAAATTAAATATGGGCCGGGTACAAAATATAACGGGCCTTAATTCACACTTAGAGAAATCTAGTTTGATTCTATGATTAGAAGGGACTCGAGAATTAGATCCACTAGAGGCTGACGCGTGGGTTTATTTAATGTTTTTGTATTTTGTAAGTTGTGTAAGGTGGTTCTTGTTTCGTAACTAATCAATTTGGAATACATTCTTGTATAATTTTTTTTATAAATTTCATATGTAATAGTTTTATCGAATATAATTAGTGTTAAATATTACGACACTTTATAACATTACTTATAGATTATATATAAGTAATGTTATATATAACGTTCTTCGTGTTCTTCGTGTTAATTCCCTCCACGGCCACAACTCCGGCCTCTGCAGCCACCAGCTCTGCCACCACGACCTCTTGGAACTCTAGCCATCGCACACTGCACTTTCCCCAAAGCACAGATAGATAAGAACCAAAGACAAACCACAACCAACAACAGACACTTACCGCGGAATCTCTTTAAAGGCTTGAAAAGGATGATCTAAGACTCATAATTGACTAACTACTCATAATCAATTAACACATAGTCTCAAATCACACAACCTAACGTCCTAAAACCGTATAGGCTCTGATACCAAAATGTAACACCCGCATTTTTTTTTAATTAAATACTAATTCTCAGGACTCATCAAATGAAACACAATAACCAGCGGAAGACAATAAACCATTTACTTTCATTAACCGAATACTCAATTCAATTCTAGAATTCCAAGAACAATTCTATTCCATTCTAACAACCTAGCAACAGTTCTAGCAAACGGAACCCATAACAAAACATCCTAATCATCCTTTTCCTCTGCCATGATTCCGCGATCAACATTCTTATACATGCAACACAATTGGGAAAAACGAGTTGCGTAAGTATTTAATAAATACTTAGCGGAGCGGTCATCCCGTCTACCAGATATATAATAGGAATTAGACTACCAATTACTACGCGATCAATCCACAATCCACAATATATCATCCATCAACATTCAACCAGTAATATCCAACTACCAATATTCAAATCCAGCAACACCATAATCAGTTAACAGCAATTAACTTATCAAACAAGAATAATAACCAAAATTCAACAATCAAGCAACTGGTATCGATCGTCACTTCACCAGGGTGTCGATCGACACCTCATTCGTAAACACAAACCTCACGATCAAGAAAGTGGTGTCGATCGACACTACCTCTAGGTGTCGATCGACACCTCTCGCAGAGAACCTGAACTGAGTCCGATCCTCTCACGACTTGAGTTCCGTTCTATCACATGCGATCAACACAATTCCAGAACACATAATTCACGCATAATTAACACAGAAAACAATCCAAAACATCACAATCAACCAATCAAAACCCTAATAACCTAATCTCATATCCACGATCACGCACTCACCTCGATTACGCGGAAGAAAAGGGAATTAACACGAAGAACACGAAGAACGAGAGAAACAGCGACGAAACAGCACGATCTTCGCTGGAAATCACCGAGATAACTCCACAATCTCGAACAATCACTCACACGAGCCCTAGAGACGAAGAACGGCGAAGAACACTTCTCGATTCACCCCAAAACTCTCAAAAACTCAAATATCCTTTTTCTTTTCTCCTATCCCCTGGAAAAACACGGCTCACGAACCACATCGGCTTATATAGCCGAGCCCTAGGGTTCTCGCTTAAACCGACGTCGTAAACCGAGCAATTTATTTTAAAATAACCAAACCGCAGAACTTGGTGTCGATCGACACCCACCCTTGGTGTCGATCGACACCCCCTTTCCAAAAATCAGAATTTTGGTTTCGGGATGTTACAAAAGCTAAAAGATTTTATGTTAATCTTGTGTATATGCTTTTTACGGTTTAGTCAAATTCTTTTGTACACTTTTTCACTAATATTGCTTCCGTCATGTTTCAACCTACATTCGTTTTTCTCAGTATATCTACTTTTGTTTCATCTTCCTATAATGTCCCATATTTTTGTATATACTGATTTTTTTAAAAAAATATAATTTTAATCTCTAATAATTATAAGGAGACAGAAATATAAATAAAGATGAATTCATGATTTTTTTACTATAAGTTTTCTTGTACCATTTTTGGTTTTGATGATAAGGATATCCTATATGGAGTGAGAATGTATATATATTGCGACACTAAATTTGTTTTTCATGTTCATATAAAATTATCACATTTTGTTATTCTTCTATCTATTATGGGGAATTTACAAAAATGCCACCTTTACCATGCCACTTTTCAAATATGCCACTCTTGTATTATTTTCTTACCAACATGCAACTAAAAAATATGTTCAAAAAATTTCTATCTCAAAATTTTCAAATTTAAAAAATGTTTTAATATATGTCATCACCATATACACAATAAAAGGAAGCAAAAGGAATTGTCATTTCCTTTTTCATTTGGGCATGGATTATAACGTAGCTCATATACCCAAAAAAGCAGGCCCAAGAAGAATGTTGACCAGCCCAAGTCAACTTCATCTTCTTCTTCTTTCTTTAACGACAAACACCGAAACCTTTTTTTCGATCTCCATCCAATCTCCAGCCAGCTTCGATGCAGCCACCGGCGACAACACTTGGGCACCAAAACCCGGAAATCTCAACTCCGACGAATCTATTTTTCGCCGCCTCGGATTACTTGACTTTATTTGCCCCTTTTCCAATCTTGTCTCATGAGCTTCCGGCGTCTTCTGCAACTTCCGGCGAAGCTGCAACTGCCGAAGAGACCTCGACCATGTCGTCAATCTCAGGCTTACTCCCTGTCTTCATCAACATCTGGAGCTAGCAGCTTTACCTACAAATTACCACCGACACTCGTTTGCTCCCATCGTCCTGAACAAACAACTTCCGACGTGACTCACCCATCTCCGACGTTGTATTCTTCTGTCACCGATCTTCTCCGATAACCCAATCACCACTGCCTCTAAGCTCTTTTCATGACCATCGTCAGTGAGCTTCCAGCGATTTACTCTATGAAACTCATCATCTATTATGCCATCGGCGAGCTTCCCGAAGCTTTCACAAACGTCTAAAATTCAATTCACGTATTCCTCTGATTTTTTGAACTTACAAAATCAGTATCGTTCTCTTATCTTTAAATCTAAATCTTAATCGCAAAAGACTCTCGATATATCTCGTATCTTCCCCAAATCAGATTTCCGTGTGTGACCAAACAAAATTGAATCCAAGAAACAAATTTTCACCCAACAATTTCCAATTAACCCCCGAAACTCTTCTTTGTTTCGATTGGAACCTCCATCAACACACATAACCAATATGTGTCTTCATCTTTCGGGAACTCGTATTCTCGTCGTGTTTTTACTCCAATATGTAGATCGAATAACCTGGCTCTGATACCACTTGTTAGGATATACTGCGTAAAATCCTTTTGTCCCACTACTACCGTCGATAAACGGATCTAAAGAAACACGAGAATTGTTCACCCAGTTCACGGTCTCAACCACTACGTCTCTGGATCCGAGATCCACAACATCAACTATGAAGAATCCGAAAACACCTCGTATGTGGTTTACAACATGAAGATCACAGAAACAAGAATACTACAAGCCGCCCTAAGGCGCTCGGAACCCTTCCAATTTGGGATTACAGGATTAGGTTTTTCCTAGGCTCTACCCTTGTATTTATATACAAGAAACCCTGAAAACCCCATGAGTTGGGCCAAACCCTAACTTAGGCCCAACTCTATGACAACTTCAGAATAAGCCCATGTGTTGGCCCAAACAGTTGAGATGGCTAAAGTCCGATATCACAAAAGTCTTTAACATGGCACTTTGAAAGAGATACTCATAAACTTTTCTCTCCTCGAATTTGTCATTCTCTTCTCAAAACTCCAACTTATTGTTGTCTTTGCATGTAATCCAAAGAATTTCAATCAGATAACTGCTGATTCCTTCTGATTGAGCATCGTCTTGTTTATCATCGGATCCTGAATTGTGAATCTGAAATTTCTGGTTTTTGAGTTTGGTTTATTTGGTTAATCGGTATTAACCAAAGTGTTGAGATAAAATCAAAGTCCCACATCGGAAGTTTAGACAGAGATGGTCTAATATATAAGTCAAGTCCAACTCCAACTAGTATGAGGCCTTTTGGGAAGGAGCCCAAAAAACAAATCCGTGCGGGCTGGACCACTTGGGCCCAAAGCGGACAATATCATACTAATAGGGAGTTGGAAATGGGCTTAGAAAAGCCCAACAATTGGTATCAGAGCCCGGGTTCAGATGTGGACTGGGAGAAGTGTGGGCCTGCATGTTCTTTGTGGGAATGGAACCCTCAAGGTGATTTCTGCGATAAAGGGGTGCCGGTCTTGTGTCGAAATTCTTCCTAACTGTGCATCGGGGTTAGGTGAAGAGTTTCGTTGGTGAGTACGGCAATACAAGAAGGGTGCAAAGGTTTCGCAGGAGAGAAGGCCAACGGTTTATGTGGTACTTGGTTTGAGGGGAGGATTGTTGAGATACAATCAAAGTCGCACATCGGAAGTTTAAACAAAGATGGTCTAATATATAAGTCATGTCTAACTCCAACTAGTATGAGGCCTTTTGGGAAGGAACCCAAAAACAAATATGTGCTTGCTGGACCACTTGGGCCCAAAACGGACAATATCATACTAATAGGGGGTTGGGCATGGGCTTGGAATAGCCCAACACAAAGAAAATTATAACCAATCTTTAAACCATAATTTATTTTCGAACAATTCTTGGGTATACCCCCTGAGGTGAACCCTTTAATTCAGATCTCCTCTTATATCCAATCAATTTGCCACATCATGTCACAAAAACAATGAGATTGAAATATATCAAAAACATTAAATATATAAAAAAAACATTAAGTCAATAAAACGAGAAAAGAAAACTCTTCAACGGCGTTAACAGACGACGCGAAAAGAAAGAAGAAATAAGAGTTTAAAAAACAGTCTTCATCAAACGATGAAGCTTGTTGCTCGTGGGTTTATCAATTGAATGACGAATCTACCTACAACGAGCAATTAAAACTTGATTTTGGTAATCAATCTGAAACGAATCGAAGGTCGGCCTTTACTTTTGCCTCCCTGAGGAGCGTCCGTGCTCCGGTGAATCCGTCTTCGTTTTCTACAGTAACGGGGAAAAGTCTGGCATGGGTCCGGTGATCGATATGGCGAGCACATCTCTGTTGAATCCGAATCGGTCCTATGCTCCAGTTAGTATGGAGGATCCAAGAAAGGAAATCCAAGGTAGTTCTCTTCCTCATTCTTTCTCTTTGCCATTGAAATGTTAAGAAGCTAAGTGATTGCATAAGAAAATTATCACTGCATGTAGCTGTTACCGTAGTTTAGCTCATGAATTTGGGAGTAAATTATTGATTTAGCTGATAATCGTTATCATCATAAGAAAGAATGTTTCATATGGATTTAGAATTGAATGCTTAATTTGACCAAAATCTTCCTTGTATTTCACAATTTCCAACATCTCCCAATCCTTGAATCTTTAATCGCTTTCTTAAGCACGAGATTAAGCGATTCACTTGGAGGTATTTTTCATCTGGTCTCTCCATCCTTATGTTGCTGCAATTTGCATCTTCGATCTTTGGAGGCTCTGCATCTGTCTTTAAGTTTGAGGTAACGGGAATTTCCTTTTTTCTTTTTTTCGTATCAAAAAAGGTGACCAGAGTCGCCTCTTCGAGGGAGACCAGCCTGTGTTATATGGTCTCCTCCCAACGTTAATCGAACCCAGGTGGCCCCGAGCGTTCCTACATTTTTGGATTTTTCAACGTCGGGCTTTTACCACTGGGCCAACTCAACGTTGGTAGGTAACGGGAATTTCACTTTGTCCATAGAGATACTTGCTCATGTATTCTTCTCTTATATAAACGTTTGCCAGTTTGCAGCTATTCCTTGGACTTTGATCTTTGTGGGATACATGGTTGTAGACACGCAAGAAATAATCGAGAAAGCACATCTCGGTGATATGGACTATGTGAAACATTCTTTGACTTTTTCACTGATTTTGTTGCAGTATTTATTTGTATCCTCATCATCATGGTAAAGTTCCTCGTTGCTATTACTTATCTTTAATGGCTCTGTTATATAACAACACATTGATTCACCTTTTTTTTATTCGTGTGCACAGTTGAAGAACTCTGCAGATAGGGAAGAGAAGAAAAAGAAACGAAGTAACTGGAGAAACCAACCCAAAAGTTGTAAACACTCTCTTTCCACTTCTCTTTGACTCTGTATTTGCTAGTTTCTCTCGTATATGATGAAATACATCAAAAACTTATTTCAGATTGTAAATAAGCTTTTGCCTAGTGTGTTATCCTACTGTGTAACAATAAAAGTTTTAGGAAGTGAGTAAGTGTGATAACATCCTTTCAAGAACTGATTCCTCTGTAATCTATGTTTCTGTTTGGATGGTTTAAAATGACAAGTTTGAATTAGCTGACTTGATCTTCTTTTATTAAGCTATACTTGACCTTATTTTTATCATACATCACGACATATATAACATATAACATTTAACAATTAGCTAGCTAGTCTTGACCTTATCTAAGTGAGAAAAAAATTGAAAAGAGTAGCAAACGAATTGACTTGACCTAAATTGAAACTAGCAGCAAACGAATTGACTTGACCAATAAAAAAATTGAAACTAGCAGCAAACAAATTGACTTCACCAATAAAAAAATTGAAACGAGTAGAAACAGTCTCTCCACCATCATCAACATATAACATGGAACAATTAGCTAGACTTGACAAATTGACTTGAAAGAGGATCATAGAGAGTGGTGTAGCTTACCGATGCTAAACATAGCTCAAACCGTGTAATTTAAGCTAAGAAATAGTTGGGAGCCGCTTCCTGTGATCAAAATTAAAGATAATTCTAAAAAGGGGTAAAACCAAAAGTTTGAATTGTTTGGGAGGGATATTAGCAGATGATCAAGGACTTGGTAAAACAATCTCTACGATTTCTCTTATCTTATTGCAAAAGTTGAAGTCAGAATCAAAATATGTGTGTTGCAAGAGTTTAAAACAATAGAAACACAAGACTTATCTAAGGACAATCTATAGATCAGACAAATTACATATAGTTCCTTGTTTTGCTTTCATATCAAGTTCTACACTACAATCTTCTACTGATTTCCTAAGCTAGTAGAATTAACAAAAAAAAATTTCGATTTCCACTCTAAATCAGAGACATGACAATCTGTAGCTTTTCCATTGGTTTTCCGACATTGTATCTTCACCCCATAAAGCTTTAATTCGTTTAACCAGACTTCGTGTTTGACAGGCCCATGTTTTACTCTCTTCAAATGTAACAACAGCTAGTGAAAAAAATTGCAATCCTGATCTGCAAAAGACAACAACATCATCCAAAAATGCAGGTATCGATTCTATAATATATAAAATCAGTTTAACTAATTTTGATAATTATTGATTTTTGTGACTTGAGTTAACTTTGATGGTCTAATCTTCTAAATAAGAAGTTTTTTTTTATGGATAGTATTCTGAACACTTTTCTTAGTGCAAAAAAATCTAAACTATATATCCTGAACACTTTGCAATGAATAAATATGTAGTTAGCATAATGCAATCACTAATCAAGTTTCTTGATTTTCCAGGGTTTACTTTCTTACTTATTTATAGTCTCTGCAACATACACTACTAAAAAACAGCAAAATAACTACAATCAAATCTGTAGCTATATTTGAAAATCTGTAGCAATTTCAAGTTTGCTACGAATTTGCTACTGAAATAAAACTGTGACTATAATTGCGTAGCAAATAGTTCTGAGGCAAATGTCGTGGCTAATTAGCTACGGTTTGCTACGTTTATTTCCGTATCTAATTGCTACGACTTGCCACTAATATAATCGTAACAATCTCGTTACGGAATGCCACAGAAAGGCGGTAGGAAAGTGCTACTATTTGCTACTGACTGTGTGTAGCAAATATGCTACTGATTGGCTACGAAGTAACCGTAGCTAACACTACTAAAAGCAGGGAAATGGCTACAAAAAATACAGTAGCTATTTCACAAAATCAGTAGCAAGATTGCTACAAAGAAACCGTGCCTAATTAGTGACAAATTGCTATAAAATTTTGTTGTTAAACTGTATCTTATAGCTACAAATGAATCGGTAGTAGTCAAAAAATAAAATAAAAAATAATAAAATAGAAAACAGATTGTTTTTATAAAATTTAAATTATAACTAAATTAATAAAAACCACTTTGCAAAAATTTAATTTTGTTCATTCTACTAATTATTTGCCAAATTAATTTATTAAACAATAATACAACCATTACTCTGGAAGAGTGGCCCGCATTCTCCAATCTTTTGGATGAGATTGATATGCTCCGATATCATTTTTCTTTATTTCTATTTCAGTAATCTCCGGTCTATGTAATATTAAGGCCGATTGTTTGGCCCGCTCTGCAAGAACCCGTTTTTCAGAGTGCTCATTTGTAAACTCTTCCCCTCCTATTTGGGCAATGAATATGGGTGTGGTTTTTAATTAATTAATGTTCGGTTGAAAAAAAATACAACCATTACTAATTAATCGAAACATGCAAATGTAAAAATATATTGGTTGCAACAATAATTTAAAATGGACTCGATCTAATTTAGCTCTTTAACAAGTAGAACAATGCGATGCGAGTGTAGCAATACGTCGTCGGCGAGCTTCACGTTTGATCTCTGTTTTTTCTCCAATCTTCGCGCACCACCCTCTCCACAATCCAAGCCATATTTGGCTTCATCGTTCTGCTAGGACCGTTTCCAAATTCGTGCTCCATACTTAAGTTTCTCTAAACAACAAGCAAAACCAAAACATATAGAATCAAGTTTTTGTTATAAAAAATAGATATTTGAAAGGAAAAACAGAGAAGAAGAAATTACCTGAAAACTCGCCGGAACTCGTTAAACGGAGAGGAACATCTGCTTTGCAACGGCACAGGTCTATAACCGTATATCGGTTTTGAAATCCTGAGATATCACTCTGAAAAATATCAGCAACGGGAATTTCTCTTAGAGCCACCGTTACATGCATGGATCTAGAAGCTTCTTCAATCTGCCGATCGCCGGAGTTGATTTACTCGCCGCTTTCTTCGTCAATTGCGTCAACGGACCTTTTCCTCCCGATAATTTCTAACCATCTGCATTTTACAAGCCATTGAGAAAAGATCTAAGCGAGATTTTATTTTGAGATCTGAGATTTTGAGATCTAAAAAGCAGCGATTGGGATGTTTTCGTTTCTTATCTGATGGGAGAAATGTTTTATTGTTTTAAAATTAAAATTCTTACCTACTTATCTAGATCGTTGATATCTATTTAATCCTAATTTCAACTTGGAGAAAAAGAGTCAATTGAGAGAAGAAGAAGAACGAACCTTTTGCAAGCTCTTCATCGTAGTTGTTTGTAGTAAGTTTCTGGGGTCTCGAGTTTTCTTCTTCTTCCCAATCACTCTCGAAATCTAAATCGTTCCCTACACCATCGTTTTCTTCTTCTTCTTCGTCTTCGTCACTGTCATTACCATCGATTTACAATTGAAAGAATCAGAGACGGGAATCCTAAAAATAGACAACTTTGTGGACGAATGGATAAAACCCAAGAGACCATTGTAATTAAGCTGTTCTGGGTACTTCTTCAATTAGGAGACGACATACATAACTCAAATATACTAGTATTTTTTTTATGAGAGAGTTGGGAAAATCCCATAATAAACCCTCATGTAACAACCACTCCCACTTTAAACCTTTCATAATTTCACTCCCACTTTAAACCTTCAATCTCGTATTTTAGTTCTCAATGATGGTAGATCTAACAGACTAGTTAACTCTGTTGACAGAAACACCAACTCCGTTAATTAATTGACATGTGTTATTTTTTAATTAAAACAATATTTTCATTTTTTTTTATCATTTTCCTTCCCGTAACCATTCTCAACTAAAATTTTGATTATCAATTGAATTGGCCATTACAATTCATTATGTGGTTTGATTCAAAATCTCGTGATTCCATATTCGATCGAAATTCAAAAATTTGATACACTAAATCCCACCACGGAGAACTGAACGAAAGTCTTTGATTCTGATTCACCGAAGCTTCGTCGGAACCTCATAAGAATCTCGCACGAGACAACGGTTGGGCCTTCCATAGCCATAGAAAGGCTTGGGCATCGCTAAAACCAGATCTATATGCTCTGCCGAAGCGTGGTCGCGGTCGTCCTCGGGACCAGATCCAGATGCCACCGTCGTCCTCGTTGCACTAGAGTACAGTTGCTTCTCTACAGATGTAGAATACGTGTGGGAAGATGATGCAGCGCATCTCTGTCTTTGGGTTTGCGTTAGTGCTTTCGTGGGCCTTACGCAACCAACTTAATGGTGTTAAGTCTTTTTTTTTATTTCTTTTACGTTTGGACTTTTGTTTCGATTGGATATTAACATATCCTAGTCTTAGGAGATTTTAGCTTATCTGGGATATTAATATATCCTATTGTTAGGGATTCTAGTTTATCTTGGTTGTTGGTGTTCATGCTATAAAACGCCTTGTCGAGTTTTTGTTCAAGTCAGTTTTGAGATTAGTAAAAAAAAACCAAAAAGAAGCAATCTTAATTGGCCAAAGAGCTTGTGTCAAGCCCTGAGAGGAGGACTCTCACCCTTCTTGTTGAACTCGATATCTCATCGATTTCAACCGGTTTTGAATTCACTATCACTGCTTTCCAAAGAGCTTGATAGTACTTGTGTTTTGCTTCCGCCTCTGCATTAGAAGACGGCGTAATTAGCGCTGGAGCCAGTTATGGCGTTGCTTCGGTCGCTGGAAACAAACACGGAATCCAGTAAGGAAATGAACTTTTTTATTATAGGAACTTGGGCATTTAACTCTGTATTATGCTTCATCGTCTTCTTGCTTCTTAGATCCGCCATTGTTGGTGTTTAACTGCTTCGAAATTGAGTTTAACGGAGGTTGAAATTAACGGCGGAGATGTGAAATTGAGGTCGTAGATGGCTGCTCCGACAAAGACGTGGTATGTGTGAGACTAGCCAGAGGATTAAAGCGATTAGACCGAGTATGAGAAGGATGGTGAAGATTGCGCCGGCAATTGCAAGTTGTGTGTCTCCTCCGCCGGGAATTGCAAGTTGTGCGTCTCCTCCGCCGTTTTTTGGAGTAAGATTGCGGTGTTGATGCGGCAGAAGAAGCTTGGTAGGGTTCTGGTTTTGCTTCTCCTTCTCCCGAGGCTAATTTGTGATAGTAAAGAAGGAAGGAGGGAGGAAGAAGACGATTACAAGAGAAGGTAGAAAGACTTTTCTTTTTTCTTTGTCCAACCGGAAAAAAAAAAAAAATCTTTTTTTCTCTTTTTTCTTATAAAATTATTAATGAATTTTTTCTAAACCCACTATTTTAATAGACGTTAGTTATTCAGTTAACGGAGTTTATGACTCTGTTAAAAAATTTGACGGAACGTAGTTAAAATATATAATAATAATTAGTTTGAAAGTTTGTGGTGGGAGTAAAATTACTTCAAGGTTTAAAGTGGAAGTGTATTACTTTGAGGGTTTTTTTATGGGATTTTCCCGAAATTAGGTGTTATGACAACAAAAATAATACAAATCTTTTTTATTTTATTTTGTATTCTTATTGTTGTAATGTTTTCCATACTTTAGACTTAAAGCTTTTGTTAAAAATTTACTAGATAATTGGTCCGCACGCTTGTGCAGGCTTGAGATTATTCTAATTGCGTTGATAAAAATATTTATTATAATGAAACGATATATATATATTTTTTTTGATTCATTTAAAATATATGTTAAAAACATGAAACTATTGTTGTGTTGAGATGTTATAATATATGAAGAAAATTGTTAAACTTATATTATATTGTGTTATTCTCAATTGTTTAAATGTCATAACATACTATTTTCTTTTAATTTAGTTAAAGCAATCGTGTATTAGTATTTTTTATATTATTAAAAATAATTATTGGTTATGAAACAATTTATTTACAAAAACTCATATTTAAATTAACATAAAGTTTAAAATCAAAAACATAATTGATAGAAGATTTGTAAAAAATACCAAAAAGCGGAAATTGTGAAATAAAATAGTTATATCGATAAATTAACTTAATAAAATGTCTTAACATTGAAATATTAAAGCGTAGATGCCGACTTCCATTTATCCATACCGTCAACTCCCAGATCACTCAATATTATTTCAGGCTAACATGTAAATTTGGAACAAAACTAAAAATTATATGATCTATATATATACACACAAAATAAGTGACATTTGAAAATAAACTAATATAAACAAAAAATGTTACCTCGTAGGTTTTGGAACCCGGGTTCTCTTCTGGGGTTTCCTTCTTTATTTGTGATATAAAGTTTGATCCCGGTTCTCGTAGTTACTCTTGAAACGGCGACATACAACCGACCATGAGTAAAAACCGGTCTTGGAAGATACGAATAAACTGTGGAAAGTGTTTGTCATTGGCTTTATTTATGGTCATCGCAAAGGCAAGAGCTATTGGAAATTGTCTACGTATGCCGCATAAGAAAGAGAATTTTGCTTATGGGGGAGTAACAAACATTCTAGCGAGAAAAGCTTTGTCACCAACCCTATCTCCAGTTATCATTCCAGCCTCAATAACATGGTCACCCAATTGAGTAATTTGCAATCTTGCACCATTGCATAAACCGATCCTTGGATCAATGTTTCTAAGTAAGATAATAGGAGCACAAACATCTAATTTCAATATGTGATGCGGTAATCCAGATATTTTGATACTATTGAATTTTTTTTAAGAGTAAACCATATTATCAGTTGAGCTTGTATCTGATATATCAATGTTTTCAGCATTGAGATATGTTTTACCTTCACCTGTTTAAATTTATATACACATTAAATATTAGTTAATCTTTGTAAACAATCAAAATTCCTAATATAAATGAGAGAAAAATGAAAAAAGAATTTGAAACATGTAATCATTGATCATATCAACATCTTGATTTGTTGAAATTAGTATAGCTATCCCTTGAAAAAACTTAGGATCATATTCTGCTTCATATGAGTCTCCATACACTTCCCTTACGATTGCTTTAATAGGCTCATCAGCATCAGTTATAAGCAAATCTTCTGGAATTTCAATCTTAGACGGATCATCATCATTTCTTTTGATCTTTCCATCTCCGATATCCAAAATCCACTTAAAAAAATCTCTAAGTGCATGTGCTTCATGAATAATAAGCCCATCTTCGAAAAGACTCATGTTCTTCGTTAGTTTAACACTCTAACTCATTTCCAAAGTAACGACACATTTAGGGAAGCCATGGCAGTCTATTCTCTCCCACCGTCAGTTATAACTGGAACAATCTATCTAAACTCACCTCCGAAAATGATAACTTTACCTCCAAAAGGCTCGTCGCATCCCAATATATCCCCATGCTCCTATCCAAAGTATTTTAATAGTGTTTGTGCATCATCAGAGCTTCGTCACATATAATTAGCCTAGCTAATTTTATCAACTCTGCTTGATCTGTTCTAGCTTTCATCGAGCAGGTTGTCAATTTTTTTACATTGATGGGTATGCCATATCTAGAGTGAGCTGTCTTACCACCTTTTAATAACAAAGCAACAATACCCCCGAATGCACCTTTTAAGAGAAATGACCCTTACTTAGATTGAATAGCAGCTCCTAGAATATTCCAAAGAAAAGTCTTCCCTATCCCTCTAAATCTACAAACAAAAAACATACCTCTCGTACCATGATTGACTGCATCCATAATCTCTTTGTTCGTCTGTAAGTTTGAGGATATTTTTTTTCTAACTCTTCTCTTAGCTCATCTTTTTGTAATTTTTCTCTTCGGATATCAAGGTGTTGTTATCCATATCAATCGCCGAATCATCTAGAAGTGGCATTCCTTCAAATCTGGATAGAGAGGTTCTAGATTTACGCATAAGAATTTTTTATCTCCGCCAGAGCATAATTCTTGATTTGTTGTTCGTTTAACATTAGGTTTGCATGAAGTGTTGATTAAAAAAATAAACTTGTCGAAGTAGTAATATATATGGATTTAACTTTGTGACATAATTGAATTAAAAAAATGGATTTTTTCTTTTCTTTCTTTGCTTAATTAGTATGTCGTCCGACAAAAATTCCCAACTTGCTTCCCAAAGTTTGACGGGATCTTGAACACTTTTCATTTGCAAAATCAAAACAAATAATTTGCGCAAAAAATCACCTTGACCCAAAGGCTTGCTTCTCTTATATATTTAATGTTCTCTTTATCATCATCAAGCAAACCAAAAGCTGAGCAAGCAACTTTGAATGTTATATATAGAACCTTGTTTACTGTATTGATGTCCTCAAAACATGCCAGACCTGGTTGAATGTTACGCAAAGCCCTCAAATAATACGGGTTTTCCAAAGTTGGGGAGACATAGGTTACCCTCCCAAATGAAATCCGTGTTGCCTATCTTTCCACTCTCTTTTGTTTTTACCCAAACATGTTTGGTTGGAAAATCTGCATATGTTTGTTTTTTGGCGTTTGAATTTTGTTTGTACTAGTCCATGTAAGCTAGAAACTTTGATTTTTCCAAGAGAGGGCCAGTTTAACACGTTGTCCAATGAGTCATCTTCTTTGTAGACAATCATATGTTGATCTGGCAGATGAAATGAAAGCTTATCTACTACTGTAGTGCGAAAATGAATGTTGAATGCAAGAATTTTCCAAGTATCCTCTTGACGTTTATATGAGCCCGATAACAAAGGGATAAGTAATAACATATGAGTTTTCCAACTGAATCTCATTTCTAGTCACATACCTTTTATCTTGTCGACGTCCGTAAATAGGGTTGCCATCATTGTCGACGTGAGTTGTTTTACTAAAAGGCTTTGGAAATAATTTAGTACATTTTCCATCTTGCATACACACATGACTCTATTATAAACTCCACAAGCACTACAAAAAAACAAGGCATTTTCCGACGGATTTTACGTCCGTCGGAAAATCCCTCGGAAATTTGCGTCGGATTTCGAACGGAATTCCGACGGATTGCGCTTTAAAATTTTTTTTAAAAAAAAATACAAATTCCGTCACAAATCCGTCACAATTTCCGACGGATTTGTGACGGAAGTAATTAAAAATAATTAAAAACAATTTCCGTCACAATGCCGTCGGAATTTGGAATTATGACGGAGACCGTATACCGTATACCATATACGGAATATGAGGTATACGGATACGGGTATCCGTCATAATTCCGTCTTTTATACGGATACGGATAGAAGAAGAAGAAGAAGAAGAAGAAGAAGAAGAAGAAGAAGAAGAAGTTTTTTTTTTTTGAAAAATTTTTTTTTAAAAAAATTGAAAATCCGACGGTATACCGACGGATATGATATCCGTATACGGTATACTGTATCCGTGTACTGTATCCGTATACGGGATCGGAATCCGTCACAAATCCGTCATAATTCGGATTTATGACGGATTTCCGACGGAAATTTTTTTTTTTAAATCCGTCATAAATCCGTCGGAAATCCGTCGAGATTTCCGACGGATTTCCAACGGAACTCTATTTCCGACGAGATAGAACCGACCGGCCAAAACCGTCGGAAATTCCGACGGTTTTGGCCGTCGGAAATAGCCCTGTTTTCTTGTACTGAAGGTTCATGCATCATAACGTCTCCAACAACTTCATATAAATCCCGTTCCAGATCCTTATCTGGAATTTATGCACTTATAATCTTATCAATCTCATCACATGTTGGAAATTTAGAATCAAGATCCATGAATAAAATCAAATGAGCATGTGTAAGACCTCTTTTTTGAAACTCGATAGCGTACATTCCAGAATATATATATAACAGCTACATGTCATTATTCCACACCAAGTTAATAATAAAATATGATTATTAGTAAGCACTTAATAATTTAGATTATCACTAACCGAATGTATTATGTATTTACCTGAATTCATGTTTCCGAATTTCTTCTTCTTTCTCAAATCAACATGTGAATAACATATGAGTTGTCCAACTGAATCCCTTTTCTCAAATCTATAATGTGATATATAATTTATATTTTATATATTTATCTTACCAATGCAATAATCCGGTATGCCATATCCACTTTTGATAGTCTCAAAATCAACAAAGTTAAAAAAATTACCCTCACCTCGGGATGGAATGAATTTTGCAAAGTAGTGGAAATCCACTCGATTTAAGACACTATGATTAAAATTTTGGAGAATTCCTTGAGCAAATCTTTAGAAATTGACCTTGAATTCTATTACTCTGGAATATTAAACATATAAGAAATTCAAATCGTTGCTTACAAATATAAGAAAATATGATTAAACACTTAATAATCAACACCTTAATCATATTAAAATAAAGACTAAATTTTTTGAAAAAACCATTAAAAGTATTACCTAATAATTTACGGATATGAGCTTAATATGAGCTTAACTGGTTCAGATCTCCTTCAAAATATTGGAATTTTTGAAGTAGCGCTTAACTCGAATAACCCATTCACTAACAAATGAATTTAGCTGAAAATATTGAGTTCCTCTTTATTTTTATTTTTTTGATAAGTTGTGGGAAACCTTATTCAACCTCACAGTGATATAGTGTGGTGGGATTTTTGTTTGAAAATTTTGAAAATAATGGAAAAAAAACACGTGGGTTAGATCTTGAACGAGAGGAAAAAGGGTTTTGTTAAAAAAAAATTTAACTTATTTTTTTGTCCAAGGCCGGATGCCTGGCGGTCCTTATCTCATCCCGGATCTCAGCCTCGGCTCGAAGCAGCGTGCTCTGGTACTCGATAGGGTCTCGCCCTCCTTGAACGGCCTCCACGCCGGCTAACTCCCCCAGAACATGCTGAAGTCGCTCAGCGAGCCCTCTAGCCTCAGCGCGATCCGCCAAGTATCGGTCGACGCGCTCCACAACGTCCCGGAACGGCGCGAGCTCCTTTGTGGCCTGCTCCCGCGCCTCTTTCAGCGCCAACTCCTCCCTCCTCAAGGAGTCCGCTTCCACCCGCTGCAGCTCGGCCCGGAGAGCTCTCTTCTCTCCCACCTCGCGCTGAAGTAGCACCCGGAACTCCTCCACGCGAGCCTGCGCCGCGACAAGGGAGGCTTCAGCAGCGTCCACCTTGCTCCTCTCAATAGCAAGTCGGATAGCCGCGGTCTCCTCCAGAAGCCTCGGCTTCTCCACCTTCAGATCCGCGATCTCCCTGCGCAGATCGCTCACAAGACACTCGTAGCCCAGCACGAGCCGATTCTGGAAGAGCATGCCCCGAACGGCGGTCCGAGCGCAATAGGCGTACGCCTCGGGGAAGGTCAGGGAGCTCAGCTCCCGAAACTCAGCCCCAGTCAGAGGAAGCGCCGCTTGCAGCCTCGCGCACTCCTCCGCGCTCGTTTCTAGCGCCACCCCTTCGGCGGAGGTAAACGGAAACTGCCGAGGTTCCGGCAATCCGTCAAGCGTCGGGGCAGTCCCCGAGCACCCGACGTCATCACCAACCCGCTCAACCTGTGCAGGCTCGGCAGGCACGGTGACTCGAGCCGCCTCAGGAACATCATCGCTCACCACCGGAGCGTCCTCTGTTGGACCAGCAATGGGCGCATCTCGGTGAACGGGGACCTCCTCCTCCTCGGACCCCGACAAGACAATCAGAGTCCCAATAAGCTCCGGCAGAGCGGCAGCCACCGCCGCTGGCTCCGCCCCAACCACCCGAGGAACGGCGTGAACCTCCGCGGGTTCCAGATCCACACGCGGTGGCAGATCCTTCGAGGGCCTCCTCACCAAGGCCTCGGTTACAGGTGGCGAGTCAGGCTCGTCACCAGCGATGGGAGGCTTCCGTCCAGAAGAAGACTGCAAAGCCCTCCTCTCAGATCCGCCGCGAGAGCCCTGCGCGTCCCTCACCAAGGGACTCGACGAGACCTTCGGAGTCATCGCCGATGGAGCAGAACCACCGGAATCCGCTCTCGGACGCTTGCGGGTCGCCGGAGCGCGAGTATCAGGAAGGCTAACGCCAACCACACGAGATTTTGACGACGGCGCCGGTTTTTGCGAAGACATTTTGAAGAAGAAAAACAGATCGCAGATATGACAGAGAAGAAGAGGATAAAAGCGCAGAAGTTTAGAAGAATAAAATCGAATGAAGAAAGCCAACAAGTCTCGCACAGCCTTTATAGGGCAGGGCAGGCAAGCGAAACGACATGCATTGAATGCAATGTCATCATGACGACAACCCACAAAAAGTTGTGTCGTCTCCCATTCGTCCCTCGATTCGCGTCTCGACACCCCCGCGGTCCACTAGCGTTGTACCACGTCATATCAACTGTATATGAGAAGACACCAAATCTTCAGGCGAAGCGACGGCAAATATTCGGGAAACCGCACTTCAGCACGCCAGATCTTGCTTTGATTCATGCCTCGACAAACGCAAAGCCTAATGACGAGACGACATGTCATCGGACTCGGGTATTAGCACACCCCATGCCCGGCCCGGAACAAGATCTGGACTCGGGGAAAAGCCCAGACGAAGGCCCAGACAAGAATGGTTTCGGCCCAGAAACCACTCGAGGAGAAACGCCTAAGTCCCCCGCGGATGAAGCACCTCGCTGAAGCACCTCGCGGAAGCCGACATGCGCCAAAGTCAACTGGACAAAGCGTGATTTGACCCCAGTCACATCATGTTGTGTCGCTTGTCAGGCCAAAAGTCAACTTTGGGGACAATTTCGGCGCACGCACGAGCTCTAGAATGCGGCCTACGACTCAGGGCTATAACAACCTACAAGTCAACTATCAAGATGAAGATTTCCTATAAATACCTTGCTCATTCGCTGAGAAGAGGAAAGGATCGACACATTCACTACTCTTGTAATCACAAATCGGAGAACCAGAGAATAAGTAGAATCGCTTGGTTACTTAGATCAAGGTTAACTCCGCAAGCGACTCCGGTCCGTTGGTGTTAGGTTCTGATCTTAGTTCAACCACTGCCTTTTCTTCCGAAGTCTCTTTCTCTTAAATCCGAGCACGTCGCTTATCGCAAGCACGTCGCTTTCTCTTGTATTTGACACGTCGCTTATCACAAGCACGTCGTTTACATTCAATAAAACAACGACAAGCTCGTTCATACTTTTCGTCTTATCCCGTTACCGAACTTAGTTTCTTCTACGGAGGGTTCCGACCCGCTTAAGTTCACATCGCGTGAACGCCACGATATCCAAAAGTCACGTCATCCATTTACCCACGCTAATCACTCGATTTAACCACAATCAACTTGCTAATCCCGTATTAAGCACCCCGTGCGCGACCCGGTGCGCACAGATAGAATAATTCAATCATCCAAAACATTTAACTATATTTGAAAATTTGAAAATTTTAATATAATTATAACTGTTATTAATTAGAGTTTTATGAATATTTTAAATATATGTTATTAGATTGAGAATTTTCACTCATTTTTGGAAGTTACTTTAAAGCACATTGTTATTTAATCTATTACTTTTAAAAAATTCATTAATTGTTAGTGTTATTCAATCCTATGATATTTTTTGTGGTATTGATGAATCTGATAGAATTTCAACAAAAATATATGAAAAACTAAATCTAAATTTTCAGCTTTTATTTTAATGAAATTCCATAAAATTTTAGGAGATGTTATTCAATCATACACATAAGTTTTTTTTCTACCACCGCACGAAGAAAATATTTTATTTCAAGTATATTTTTGCACATGATTCGTTAATTTTCTGCAAAGCAAACAAGCAATAATGTAAAACAATGCTCCAAGTGTTGGCCGATTATGGAACTATATCAGGACAGCAGATTAACTACCATAAGTCAGCCTTGTTCTTTGGTAAGAATGTCACACAAAAGCTTCGCAAATCTCTTACTTGAATCAAAAAAAAATATACATAAAGTGGTATATGCTTTGCAAATCTCCCAATGCAAAATCTCCAAGAAAATTTGGGAGCTGGATCCTAAAAATCAACCACCAAGTGATATTCTCTCTAGCCAAACACTTCATGACAAAATCAAAAACTTGTTTATTCTCAATGCAAGTAAGGATTCAACGGGAAGAAAGCTCATACAGCTGTGGGACCACTCTCAAGCCCTCTTGATGACTGAAGATATCTTCATAGTTGATTGTCATACTCAGATATTTGTATGGGTCGGGCAACAAGTCGACCCCAAGAAGAAACCGCAAGTTTTAGCCATCGGAGAGGTGCCGAAGATCCATTCAGCTAAAATTAACGTACCAAGCTGCAAAAACTATTACTTATATACATCCTCTGCTTCCTTTTGTCTTTCCTCTACAGAATTTCCTCCTAGAGAATCTAGCAAGCGAAACACCTCCATTTTTCACTCGGTTCTTCACCAGCTGGGTGGGACTCTACCAAAACTGCAGTAAGTAACTTCTTCAAAACCGCTCCCCTCGGGTATAATCTTAACTTGACCTTTACAGACTTGCCTAAATCTGTTCAGTAGCAAGCTTTATAGCTACCACATTAAGATTAACTAATCAATATGACATCTATGATAGTCTAAAAGTTCACTGTGATCATTTTGTCATAAAGCAAGTATGGCTAAAACATGAAAACTTTGAACCAAAAAATCATTTTCATACTAGAGAAGTAGTCTAAAAGAACATTCTATTTGGTTTCGTTGTTACTTAATCCGGATGTAAAGGAAGCTACTCCTTGTCTTCTTTGTCTTACCGTCCAGGTGAAAGGGATTCCAACAGAGTCCAACAGTTTGTGGATTACATTGCTGATCTGGAGAGCAAGTAAGGATAACTATTGGATAATTTTTCAGTCTAATATAAATGGCAAAGCAAGAGTTCGGTTATCCGGAAATTCTCTCATCAAAAGGAGATTATCATATATTACTATATTAGTAGTACAGATTACAATAATGAGAAATTATCACAAGTTGAAATATAAAAATTGTGGATGATCTTCTGTTTTGACTTGTGGGTGCTCTGTTTTTCTAATTTTATTTATAGGCAAACAGCTACAGTTGTGCCAGAATTCCCTTCTAAACTGGACTGGCTAAACACTGCCCCTCTCCAGTTTCGCTGGGTAAATTCTTATTTAAAGTTATGTGAAGAGTTGATTACATAGATTTTTTATTATTGAAGAGTGTTGAGGATTAGTTTGCCGTGAGTTAAGAGGCTTGGAATCAATACTCAGAAGGAATTAGATATTTTGTTTCTTTGCATTGACATATACCAAATTCTCCAGTTTGTTTTTTACCATGTGGACTCTTGAGGAACAAAGGGAGCATAATATGCTTCTTACTAACTTGTGACAATTTGTGAGCAGGATTTGAAAGGGAAAGTGGTTATACTAGATTTTTGGACTTACTGTTGCATAAACTGTATGCACGTATTACCGGATTTAGAGTTTCTTGAGAAGAAGTTCAAGGACATGCCAGTGAGTCTTTTTTAGTATAGATTCACTCTTATAAGCTATTATAGATCGCCAAAGAGTTTAACTCGCCTACATATTTCCATCTGTTTGTTTTTTCTTTTCTTTTGCAGTTCACCGTTGTGGGTACACTCAGCTAAGTTCGACAATGAGAAGGATCTAGAAGCCATACGAAATGCAGTTCTACGCCCCACCATCTCCAAGGGAAGGATAGGCATCTTCAAGATCTCTTGAAATTCCATGCATGATCTTGTGGAAATCCAAAAGACGCCGACCAGACTCCCTAAGACAGTCCAAGTCAACCACAGCTACCAAATTGCCTTCTAGCTCCAATCGAACAAACTTATTGGCACCAGCAATTATCTCACATAGCTCCTCCAATGTGGCAACTCTTTTTCCATTTACAAAAACAACATCTTTATCAGCAAAGGAAGTGTATCCAATGTTGATATCATCCTCCAAGACCTACAAAATTAGAACTACTATTAATTAGATGCCAAAGTAACAGCCAACACAAATTAGTAAAGAAGAAGGATAAAAAAATCACCTGAGAAATCTTCACAGTATCATATTCAGAATCTTCTGTGAAAACGAATCCGGCAAATATGTAGTAACTAGGTCTCGGATAGTCATTGATATACCATTCTTCAAGCTGTGTTAATAATAGATAAAAACAATTACATCCATGAAACCAAACCACAAAAAAAAAAAAAAGCAAACTCATTTAACACTTACCGGCTCCGCACAAAAGCTGAACTTTTTGACTACTCCTTTTCTCAACACTTTGAGTGAAATTGCATCTCCGTTTTTCTTCAATGCAATGTAACCATTGATATCCATACTGAGGGCTCCCACCATGACTGCAGGACAGAAAAAGGTAAAGTGAGACAACGAAAAAAGCAAAGGTAAAATCATTAAAAACAAATCATCTTAGGACAGAAAAAGGTAAAGTGAGACAATGAAAAAAGCAAAGGTGAAATCATTAAAAACAAATCATCAAACCTTCCCCATCTTCTTGAATTGGAAGGCCATCAACATGAGTGAGAATGTCATTTTCCCTCAACCCCTCCTCTCTCGATGATGATGAATTTTCATCAATGTGAGTAACAAGGAGACCAGATTCACCTTTTGGCATCTCCAAGGAAGACCTCAGCATCTGATTCTCCATGGATTGGAGCACAAGACCGAGAGAGCTAAACCCTATTATTTCAGCTTTTGATTCAATGAAACTCAAGAAGATGTTGAGAATTGGAGCTGGTATCACATACCTACAACACAGATTTGAATAAAAGAACAGTTAAATTTAAAAACAAAAACAGATTCTAGACAGTTTGAAGAGAAACTCACCCGACGTTATCCAACTCTTCAATCTTTTGGAAAGCTACCCCAATAACCTTATGGCCTAAAAACACAGGCCCCCCACAATTTCCAGAATTAATTGCTGCGTCTACTTGAAGCACAGGCAAGACAGTGTTTCCTTTGCTATGGGTATAAGTTGATACATTTACCCTCGAAACAATGCCTCTTGTGATGCAAATAGTTTCACCACCTAGAATGAAGTTAATATAACACCATGAGAATAGAAAGAAACAAAACCGGAAAAAAAAAGATAACACCAAGATAGAAAACTACCTTCAGGGAACCCAACTATATTCACTGTCTGAGTGAGTTCAGGCAAGTTATCCAGAATCTCCACAGGTAAAACATCCTTCCAGAAGTTTTCATCATCAATCCTCAGAACAGCCAAGTCACATGCGTGGCCAAAAGCCTCAACTCGAACCTTGTACAAAGTGCCATCATTGTGTTTTTTGGCTCGAATGCAGGTTCCACCACTAACCACATGGGCATTAGTTATGATCCTTCGGTTCGAGATTATGAAACCTACAAACAGTAGAATATTACAAATTAGTATTAACAAAAAATTAAATTCTAATAAAAGTACAAAAGACATTTTTCACCTGAACCAGAAGAATCTTTACAGATTGGAGATGTCCATGGATGTGAACCTTCAGTAATGCGACCTCTAGTGAAGATTTTAACTAGAGAACCCATTAGGGATGGAATTTCAGGTGATGGTGGAAACTCAGGTGCTCTGTGAATCCAATTACTTTGACAACGGCGGTAATAGGGAGGTTTCAGCGAAGGAACAACGCTTCGGACAAGCGATGTAAGCAAACGACCTCCTTGCATGACTATATAATTAAACACACACAATTGGTTATTACAAAATCTCAACAAGAATCTGATTTTTATTTACCAAGATGAGGGTGAGCACAAATTAATCTGATTTTTATTTACCAAGTCGAGCATAAGAATGATTGATTTACAATCTATAACACGTCTAAAAACCCTAAGGTTTCACAGCCCACAAAATCAATCATGACAAACAGATAATATGAAAAGAGAGATATAAAACCGCAGAATGAGATGGTTAATCAAGCGTAAGAGTAAATGATTTGCAATCTATAACATGTCTAAAAACCCTAAGAGGCAACCACAATATAATATTTACCATCGGCTTCATGTTATACTCAAAAAACCGCATACAGATGATGTGAAAAGATAGATCTAAGAGCGCAGAATAATATGAGAAGAGAGCAAGGGGTATGGCTAACAATATAATATTTACCATCGGCTTCATGTTATACTCAAAAAAAACCACAAGTTATCACAGCCCACAAAATCAATCAAGAGGATCCATGAATCACATATAGATGATGTGAAAAGATAGATCTAAAACCGCAGAATAATATGAGAAGAGAGCAAGGGGTATGGCTAACCTGATAGATTCGCCGTGAAGATGATATGAGATTCGCCGTGAAGATGATATGAGAGGATGTCAGAGGTTACGAGAGGGTCTAGGGTTAATTGGTGAATAAGGGGGTGGGAGTGCCGGACCTGGGCTAGCGAATAAAGCAGTGACCTTGGGCCGAAATATGATATTCGGCTGGCCCAGCTCAAAGAATGGATTTAAAAACAGAGAATGGATCTAATTCTCGAGTCCCTTCTAATCATAGAATCAAACTAATTCTGATCATACAAACCCTAATTCGAAGTTAAGAGAAAGTTGAAGATTCTCATCATCAAAAACGACTGAAATTTGTCTACATAAAAGAATCTGAAGAAAGGCAAAGATAACACAAAAAAAAAGATTTGCATCATATTAATCAAAAACTCTAGATCTCTCTCCCTCTTATCGCATCATAATTAATCAAAAACTCTAGGTAAAAATAACACAAAAAAAAAGATTTGCATCATATTAATCAAAAACTCTAGATCTCTCTCCCTCTTATCGCATCATAATTAATCAAAAACTCTAGGTAAAAATAACACAAAAAAAAGATTTGCATCATAATTAATCAAAAACTCTAGATCTCTCTCCCTCCTATCGCATCATAATTAATCAAAAACTCTAGGTAAAAATAACACAAAAAAAAAAAGATTTGCATCATAATTAATCAAAAACTCTAGATCTCTCTCCCTCCTACCGCATCATAATTAATCAAAAACTCTAGGTAAAAATAACACAAAAAAAAAGATTTGCATCATAATTAATCAAAAACTCTAGATCTCTCTCCCTCCTACCGCATCATAATTAATCAAAAACTCTAGGTAAAAATAACACAAAAAAAAAGATTTGCATCATAATTAATCAAAAACTCTAGATCTCTCTCCCTCTTATCTCTTGATTCCATGTCAATCTCTGGATTCCATGTGAAAAAGTCTATCCGCTGAGATCTGTATGAAGATTCAGAGATAAGAAGGAAGAGATAAGTTTTTTGTGATACGAAGATGTGAGATAACTCTCTGTTCACAACTCTCTTTATATATAGATGGTGAGATAGGTTTTGATCTCAATCAGCGTATTTAATGCGCCTATTAAATTTATATATTTTTATTATTTTATACTATATTTTTAGTATAAACCCCGTTAGAAGCTAAGATATTATGTTCTATTTTTTTCGTCTGCAACTTTTTATATTCATTTAAAGTCCCATAAAAAGGCATTACAACATTGCATGGAGCAAAATGCTCTGAATTTTCATAATAAATTGTACACGTGTAAAGACTAATAGCTAAGGGAAATAAAAATCCAACACATGTCCTACATGCACCCACATCAGAGCAAATGGAGAATGTCACCGAACACTCATCGCCACGGCCACGCACCAGTGAGCTCCGGCAACGATTCCAACTTGAATAAATTGCGATTTCATCCTCTAATTACCAAGGAATCAGCTCCAAACACATCCATGCCCCATTATAACTCAGCTTAAGCTTTTAGATCGAAGAGACTCTGAAAATCTGATTAGATGTCCTAAAGGAACTTAGCCACATTCAGTGCCGCCATTAGCCATGCCAATATCTTAGCTTCTAACGGGGTGGATCAGAAGTCAGGTAATAGAACATAATATTACCTATGCTAAGTCGATCTTTAGAACCTGTAAACTACATATTTTCAGAATCCCTATTCAACTGAGTAGGATAACAAAAGATTACTTACCAAGTTAATCAGATTCAATTCCAATGAAACATTCTTTCTTATGATGATAACGATTATCAGCTAAATCAATAATTTACTCCCAAATTCATGAGCTAAACTACGGTAACAGCTACATGCAGTGATAATTTTCTTATGCAATCATTTAGCTTCTTAACATTTCAATGGCAAAGAGAAAGAATGAGGAAGAGAACTACCTTGGATTTCCTTTCTTGGATCCTCCATACTAACTGGAGCATAGGACCGATTCGGATTCAACAGAGATGTGCTCGCCATATCGATCACCGGACCCATGCCAGATTTTTCCCCGTTACTGTAGAAAACGAAGACGGATTCACCGGAGCACAGACGCTCCTCAAGGAGGCAAAAGTAAAGGCCGGCCTTCGATTCGTTTCAGATTGATTACCAAAATCAAGTTTTAATTGCTCGTTGTAGGTAGATTCGTCATTCAATTGATAAACCCACGAGCAACAAGCTTCATCGTTTGATGAAGACTGTTTTTTAAACTCTTATTTCTTCTTTCTTTTCGCGTCGTCTGTTAACGCCGTTGAAGAGTTTTCTTTTCTCGTTTTATTGACTTAATGTTTTTTTTATATATATTTAATGTTTTTGATATATTTCAATCTCATTGTTTTTGTGACATGATGTGGCAAATTGATTGGATATAAGAGGAGATCTGAATTAAAGGGTTCATCTCAGGGGGTATACCCAAGAATTGTTCGAAAATAAATTATGGTTTAAAGATTGGTTATAATTTTCTTTGTGTTGGGCTATTCCAAGCCCATGCCCAACCCCCTATTAGTATGATATTGTCCGTTTTGGGCCCAAGTGGTCCAGCAAGCACATATTTGTTTTTGGGTTCCTTCCCAAAAGGCCTCATACTAGTTGGAGTTAGACATGACTTATATATTAGACCATCTTTGTCTAAACTTCCGATGTGCGACTTTGATTGTATCTCAACAATCCTCCCCTCAAACCAAGTACCACATAAACCGTTGGCCTTCTCTCCTGCGAAACCTTTGCACCCTTCTTGTATTGC
This sequence comes from Draba incana, assembly GCA_963576765.1. Taxonomy (NCBI): domain Eukaryota; kingdom Viridiplantae; phylum Streptophyta; class Magnoliopsida; order Brassicales; family Brassicaceae; genus Draba; species Draba incana. Next base: position 6,462,381 of record OY755215.1, on the reverse strand, counting down.
CGTATTCACCAACGAAACTCTTCACCTAACCCCGATGCACAGTTAGGAAGAATTTCGACACAAGACCGGCACCCCTTTATCGCAGAAATCACCTTGAGGGTTCCATTCCCACAAAGAACATGCAGGCCCACACTTCTCCCAGTCCACATCTGAACCCGGGCTCTGATACCAATTGTTGGGCTTTTCTAAGCCCATTTCCAACTCCCTATTAGTATGATATTGTCCGCTTTGGGCCCAAGTGGTCCAGCCCGCACGGATTTGTTTTTTGGGCTCCTTCCCAAAAGGCCTCATACTAGTTGGAGTTGGACTTGACTTATATATTAGACCATCTCTGTCTAAACTTCCGATGTGGGACTTTGATTTTATCTCAATACTTTGGTTAGTACCGATTAACCAAATAAACCAAACTCAAAAACCAGAAATTTCAGATTCACAATTCAGGATCCGATGATAAACAAGACGATGCTCAATCAGAAGGAATTAGCAGTTATCTGATTGAAATTATTTGGATTACATGCAAAGACAACGATAAGTTGGAGTTTTGAGAAGAGAATGACAAATTCGAGGAGAAAAAAGTTTATGAGTATCTCTTTCAAAGTGCCATGTTAAAGACTTTTGTGATATCGGACTTTAGCCATCTCAATGGTTTGGGCTAACACATGGGCTTATTCTGAAGTTGTCATAGAGTTGGGCCTAAGTTAGGGTTTGGCCCAACTCATGGGGTTTTCAGGGTTTCTTGTATATAAATACAAGGGTAGAGCCTAGGAAAAACCTAATCCTGTAATCCCAAATTGGAAGGGTTCCGAGCGCCTTAGGGCGGCTTGTAGTATTCTTGTTTCTGTGATCTTCATGTTGTAAACCACATACGAGGTGTTTTCGGATTCTTCATAGTTGATGTTGTGGATCTCGGATCCAGAGACGTAGTGGTTGAGACCGTGAACTGGGTGAACAATTCTCGTGTTTAACTTTGTGACATAATTGAATTAAAAATGGATTTTTTCTTTTCTTTCTTTGCTTAATTAGTATGTCGTCCGATAAAATTCCCAAGTTGCTTCCCAAAGTTTGACGGGATCTTGAACACTTTTCATTTGCAAAATCAAAACAAATAATTTGCGCAAAAAATCACCTTGACCCAAAGGCTTGCTTCTCTTATATATTTAATGTTCTCTTTATCATCATCAAGCAAACCAAAAGCTGAGCAAGCAACTTTGAATGTTATATATAGAACCTTGTTTACTGTATTGATGTATTCAAAACATGCCAGACCTGGTTGAATGTTAAGCAAAGCCCTCAAATAATATGGGTTTTCCAAAGTTGGGGAGACATAGGTTACCCTCCCAAATAAAATCCTTCCATAGTATGTCGTTACCCTCCCAAAAGAAGTTTCAGACTTCCGCAATGATCTCAGATCATACAGTGTTCCAGTTTGCATGGAAGAAGTAGGCGCAGAAGCCATCTGGCCCCAGAGCTTTATCTGGGTGAATTACAAACAGCGCCGCTTTGATCTCCTCATCGCTTAGGATGCGAGTCATCTCCTCATTCATCACTGATGAGATTTTTCCACTGATGACCCCATCAAGTAGGCCGTCAATATTCATTTTCTTAGATGTGAATAGCGTTTGGAAATATTCTGAGATGACTTGGAGAATCTGGTCTTCTTCTTGGTAGCAGTTACCTTCTGAATCTTCAAGCACAACCAGCTGGTTCATAGCTCGATGGCTTCTTGTAATTTTGTGGAAGAATCCTGAGTTTTTATCGCCCAGGGATAGCCAGAGTACGTGGTTGCGTTGCTTCCAATAATTTTCCTCTTTCAGATAAACGGTTATGAGATCCGAGTTGATCTTTTGGATTTCTAGTTCTGAGCTGTTAAGTTTGGACATAGCTTTATACAGTTATTGCTTGAAGAATGCGATTTCCTTTTGGTTGTTAACATGAGTTTCCTTGACCCATCTGGATATAGCTGACCGGCAGTTATCAATTTTGATCTTCACTGGTTTGTTTCTGATTTCCTCCCAGGCTTTTGCCACTAAAGTCTTAATATCTTTATTATCCTCTAGGCTTCTATCAAATCGGAAGATGCCCCCTTTTCTTTTCTTATTGGCTTTCAATCTTGTGATTATTGGCTTGTGGTCGCTTCCTTCAAATTTCAGATATTCGCAAAAGCTTTCTGGGAACTTTTCCGACCATATTGAGTTAGCCATAACTCTATCAAGATGGCAGTGTACCGTGGAGAATGGTGTGATCCCCTCTAAAAACACTATTGCCAATATGCAGGAGATCGTACAAATCATTGTTCTGCTAGGACCGTTTCCAAATTCGTGCTCCATACTTAAGTTTCTCTAAACAACAAGCAAAACCAAAACATATAGAATCAAGTTTTTGTTATAAAAAATAGATATTTGAAAGGAAAAACAGAGAAGAAGAAATTACCTGAAAACTCGCCGGAACTCGTTAAACGGAGAGGAACATCTGCTTTGCAACGGCACAGGTCTATAACCGTATATCGGTTTTGAAATCCTGAGATATCACTCTGAAAAATATCAGCAACGGGAATTTCTCTTAGAGCCACCGTTACATGCATGGATCTAGAAGCTTCTTCAATCTGCCGATCGCCGGAGTTGATTTACTCGCCGCTTTCTTCGTCAATTGCGTCAACGGACCTTTTCCTCCCGATAATTTCTAACCATCTGCATTTTACAAGCCATTGAGAAAAGATCTAAGCGAGATTTTATTTTGAGATCTGAGATTTTGAGATCTAAAAAGCAGCGATTGGGATGTTTTCGTTTCTTATCTGATGGGAGAAATGTTTTATTGTTTTAAAATTAAAATTCTTACCTACTTATCTAGATCGTTGATATCTATTTAATCCTAATTTCAACTTGGAGAAAAAGAGTCAATTGAGAGAAGAAGAAGAACGAACCTTTTGCAAGCTCTTCATCGTAGTTGTTTGTAGTAAGTTTCTGGGGTCTCGAGTTTTCTTCTTCTTCCCAATCACTCTCGAAATCTAAATCGTTCCCTACACCATCGTTTTCTTCTTCTTCTTCGTCTTCGTCACTGTCATTACCATCGATTTACAATTGAAAGAATCAGAGACGGGAATCCTAAAAATAGACAACTTTGTGGACGAATGGATAAAACCCAAGAGACCATTGTAATTAAGCTGTTCTGGGTACTTCTTCAATTAGGAGACGACATACATAACTCAAATATACTAGTATTTTTTTTATGAGAGAGTTGGGAAAATCCCATAATAAACCCTCATGTAACAACCACTCCCACTTTAAACCTTTCATAATTTCACTCCCACTTTAAACCTTCAATCTCGTATTTTAGTTCTCAATGATGGTAGATCTAACAGACTAGTTAACTCTGTTGACAGAAACACCAACTCCGTTAATTAATTGACATGTGTTATTTTTTAATTAAAACAATATTTTCATTTTTTTTTATCATTTTCCTTCCCGTAACCATTCTCAACTAAAATTTTGATTATCAATTGAATTGGCCATTACAATTCATTATGTGGTTTGATTCAAAATCTCGTGATTCCATATTCGATCGAAATTCAAAAATTTGATACACTAAATCCCACCACGGAGAACTGAACGAAAGTCTTTGATTCTGATTCACCGAAGCTTCGTCGGAACCTCATAAGAATCTCGCACGAGACAACGGTTGGGCCTTCCATAGCCATAGAAAGGCTTGGGCATCGCTAAAACCAGATCTATATGCTCTGCCGAAGCGTGGTCGCGGTCGTCCTCGGGACCAGATCCAGATGCCACCGTCGTCCTCGTTGCACTAGAGTACAGTTGCTTCTCTACAGATGTAGAATACGTGTGGGAAGATGATGCAGCGCATCTCTGTCTTTGGGTTTGCGTTAGTGCTTTCGTGGGCCTTACGCAACCAACTTAATGGTGTTAAGTCTTTTTTTTTATTTCTTTTACGTTTGGACTTTTGTTTCGATTGGATATTAACATATCCTAGTCTTAGGAGATTTTAGCTTATCTGGGATATTAATATATCCTATTGTTAGGGATTCTAGTTTATCTTGGTTGTTGGTGTTCATGCTATAAAACGCCTTGTCGAGTTTTTGTTCAAGTCAGTTTTGAGATTAGTAAAAAAAAACCAAAAAGAAGCAATCTTAATTGGCCAAAGAGCTTGTGTCAAGCCCTGAGAGGAGGACTCTCACCCTTCTTGTTGAACTCGATATCTCATCGATTTCAACCGGTTTTGAATTCACTATCACTGCTTTCCAAAGAGCTTGATAGTACTTGTGTTTTGCTTCCGCCTCTGCATTAGAAGACGGCGTAATTAGCGCTGGAGCCAGTTATGGCGTTGCTTCGGTCGCTGGAAACAAACACGGAATCCAGTAAGGAAATGAACTTTTTTATTATAGGAACTTGGGCATTTAACTCTGTATTATGCTTCATCGTCTTCTTGCTTCTTAGATCCGCCATTGTTGGTGTTTAACTGCTTCGAAATTGAGTTTAACGGAGGTTGAAATTAACGGCGGAGATGTGAAATTGAGGTCGTAGATGGCTGCTCCGACAAAGACGTGGTATGTGTGAGACTAGCCAGAGGATTAAAGCGATTAGACCGAGTATGAGAAGGATGGTGAAGATTGCGCCGGCAATTGCAAGTTGTGTGTCTCCTCCGCCGGGAATTGCAAGTTGTGCGTCTCCTCCGCCGTTTTTTGGAGTAAGATTGCGGTGTTGATGCGGCAGAAGAAGCTTGGTAGGGTTCTGGTTTTGCTTCTCCTTCTCCCGAGGCTAATTTGTGATAGTAAAGAAGGAAGGAGGGAGGAAGAAGACGATTACAAGAGAAGGTAGAAAGACTTTTCTTTTTTCTTTGTCCAACCGGAAAAAAAAAAAAAATCTTTTTTTCTCTTTTTTCTTATAAAATTATTAATGAATTTTTTCTAAACCCACTATTTTAATAGACGTTAGTTATTCAGTTAACGGAGTTTATGACTCTGTTAAAAAATTTGACGGAACGTAGTTAAAATATATAATAATAATTAGTTTGAAAGTTTGTGGTGGGAGTAAAATTACTTCAAGGTTTAAAGTGGAAGTGTATTACTTTGAGGGTTTTTTTATGGGATTTTCCCGAAATTAGGTGTTATGACAACAAAAATAATACAAATCTTTTTTATTTTATTTTGTATTCTTATTGTTGTAATGTTTTCCATACTTTAGACTTAAAGCTTTTGTTAAAAATTTACTAGATAATTGGTCCGCACGCTTGTGCAGGCTTGAGATTATTCTAATTGCGTTGATAAAAATATTTATTATAATGAAACGATATATATATATTTTTTTTGATTCATTTAAAATATATGTTAAAAACATGAAACTATTGTTGTGTTGAGATGTTATAATATATGAAGAAAATTGTTAAACTTATATTATATTGTGTTATTCTCAATTGTTTAAATGTCATAACATACTATTTTCTTTTAATTTAGTTAAAGCAATCGTGTATTAGTATTTTTTATATTATTAAAAATAATTATTGGTTATGAAACAATTTATTTACAAAAACTCATATTTAAATTAACATAAAGTTTAAAATCAAAAACATAATTGATAGAAGATTTGTAAAAAATACCAAAAAGCGGAAATTGTGAAATAAAATAGTTATATCGATAAATTAACTTAATAAAATGTCTTAACATTGAAATATTAAAGCGTAGATGCCGACTTCCATTTATCCATACCGTCAACTCCCAGATCACTCAATATTATTTCAGGCTAACATGTAAATTTGGAACAAAACTAAAAATTATATGATCTATATATATACACACAAAATAAGTGACATTTGAAAATAAACTAATATAAACAAAAAATGTTACCTCGTAGGTTTTGGAACCCGGGTTCTCTTCTGGGGTTTCCTTCTTTATTTGTGATATAAAGTTTGATCCCGGTTCTCGTAGTTACTCTTGAAACGGCGACATACAACCGACCATGAGTAAAAACCGGTCTTGGAAGATACGAATAAACTGTGGAAAGTGTTTGTCATTGGCTTTATTTATGGTCATCGCAAAGGCAAGAGCTATTGGAAATTGTCTACGTATGCCGCATAAGAAAGAGAATTTTGCTTATGGGGGAGTAACAAACATTCTAGCGAGAAAAGCTTTGTCACCAACCCTATCTCCAGTTATCATTCCAGCCTCAATAACATGGTCACCCAATTGAGTAATTTGCAATCTTGCACCATTGCATAAACCGATCCTTGGATCAATGTTTCTAAGTAAGATAATAGGAGCACAAACATCTAATTTCAATATGTGATGCGGTAATCCAGATATTTTGATACTATTGAATTTTTTTTAAGAGTAAACCATATTATCAGTTGAGCTTGTATCTGATATATCAATGTTTTCAGCATTGAGATATGTTTTACCTTCACCTGTTTAAATTTATATACACATTAAATATTAGTTAATCTTTGTAAACAATCAAAATTCCTAATATAAATGAGAGAAAAATGAAAAAAGAATTTGAAACATGTAATCATTGATCATATCAACATCTTGATTTGTTGAAATTAGTATAGCTATCCCTTGAAAAAACTTAGGATCATATTCTGCTTCATATGAGTCTCCATACACTTCCCTTACGATTGCTTTAATAGGCTCATCAGCATCAGTTATAAGCAAATCTTCTGGAATTTCAATCTTAGACGGATCATCATCATTTCTTTTGATCTTTCCATCTCCGATATCCAAAATCCACTTAAAAAAATCTCTAAGTGCATGTGCTTCATGAATAATAAGCCCATCTTCGAAAAGACTCATGTTCTTCGTTAGTTTAACACTCTAACTCATTTCCAAAGTAACGACACATTTAGGGAAGCCATGGCAGTCTATTCTCTCCCACCGTCAGTTATAACTGGAACAATCTATCTAAACTCACCTCCGAAAATGATAACTTTACCTCCAAAAGGCTCGTCGCATCCCAATATATCCCCATGCTCCTATCCAAAGTATTTTAATAGTGTTTGTGCATCATCAGAGCTTCGTCACATATAATTAGCCTAGCTAATTTTATCAACTCTGCTTGATCTGTTCTAGCTTTCATCGAGCAGGTTGTCAATTTTTTTACATTGATGGGTATGCCATATCTAGAGTGAGCTGTCTTACCACCTTTTAATAACAAAGCAACAATACCCCCGAATGCACCTTTTAAGAGAAATGACCCTTACTTAGATTGAATAGCAGCTCCTAGAATATTCCAAAGAAAAGTCTTCCCTATCCCTCTAAATCTACAAACAAAAAACATACCTCTCGTACCATGATTGACTGCATCCATAATCTCTTTGTTCGTCTGTAAGTTTGAGGATATTTTTTTTCTAACTCTTCTCTTAGCTCATCTTTTTGTAATTTTTCTCTTCGGATATCAAGGTGTTGTTATCCATATCAATCGCCGAATCATCTAGAAGTGGCATTCCTTCAAATCTGGATAGAGAGGTTCTAGATTTACGCATAAGAATTTTTTATCTCCGCCAGAGCATAATTCTTGATTTGTTGTTCGTTTAACATTAGGTTTGCATGAAGTGTTGATTAAAAAAATAAACTTGTCGAAGTAGTAATATATATGGATTTAACTTTGTGACATAATTGAATTAAAAAAATGGATTTTTTCTTTTCTTTCTTTGCTTAATTAGTATGTCGTCCGACAAAAATTCCCAACTTGCTTCCCAAAGTTTGACGGGATCTTGAACACTTTTCATTTGCAAAATCAAAACAAATAATTTGCGCAAAAAATCACCTTGACCCAAAGGCTTGCTTCTCTTATATATTTAATGTTCTCTTTATCATCATCAAGCAAACCAAAAGCTGAGCAAGCAACTTTGAATGTTATATATAGAACCTTGTTTACTGTATTGATGTCCTCAAAACATGCCAGACCTGGTTGAATGTTACGCAAAGCCCTCAAATAATACGGGTTTTCCAAAGTTGGGGAGACATAGGTTACCCTCCCAAATGAAATCCGTGTTGCCTATCTTTCCACTCTCTTTTGTTTTTACCCAAACATGTTTGGTTGGAAAATCTGCATATGTTTGTTTTTTGGCGTTTGAATTTTGTTTGTACTAGTCCATGTAAGCTAGAAACTTTGATTTTTCCAAGAGAGGGCCAGTTTAACACGTTGTCCAATGAGTCATCTTCTTTGTAGACAATCATATGTTGATCTGGCAGATGAAATGAAAGCTTATCTACTACTGTAGTGCGAAAATGAATGTTGAATGCAAGAATTTTCCAAGTATCCTCTTGACGTTTATATGAGCCCGATAACAAAGGGATAAGTAATAACATATGAGTTTTCCAACTGAATCTCATTTCTAGTCACATACCTTTTATCTTGTCGACGTCCGTAAATAGGGTTGCCATCATTGTCGACGTGAGTTGTTTTACTAAAAGGCTTTGGAAATAATTTAGTACATTTTCCATCTTGCATACACACATGACTCTATTATAAACTCCACAAGCACTACAAAAAAACAAGGCATTTTCCGACGGATTTTACGTCCGTCGGAAAATCCCTCGGAAATTTGCGTCGGATTTCGAACGGAATTCCGACGGATTGCGCTTTAAAATTTTTTTTAAAAAAAAATACAAATTCCGTCACAAATCCGTCACAATTTCCGACGGATTTGTGACGGAAGTAATTAAAAATAATTAAAAACAATTTCCGTCACAATGCCGTCGGAATTTGGAATTATGACGGAGACCGTATACCGTATACCATATACGGAATATGAGGTATACGGATACGGGTATCCGTCATAATTCCGTCTTTTATACGGATACGGATAGAAGAAGAAGAAGAAGAAGAAGAAGAAGAAGAAGAAGAAGAAGAAGAATTTTTTTTTTTTGAAAAATTTTTTTTTAAAAAAATTGAAAATCCGACGGTATACCGACGGATATGATATCCGTATACGGTATACTGTATCCGTGTACTGTATCCGTATACGGGATCGGAATCCGTCACAAATCCGTCATAATTCGGATTTATGACGGATTTCCGACGGAAATTTTTTTTTTTAAATCCGTCATAAATCCGTCGGAAATCCGTCGAGATTTCCGACGGATTTCCAACGGAACTCTATTTCCGACGAGATAGAACCGACCGGCCAAAACCGTCGGAAATTCCGACGGTTTTGGCCGTCGGAAATAGCCCTGTTTTCTTGTACTGAAGGTTCATGCATCATAACGTCTCCAACAACTTCATATAAATCCCGTTCCAGATCCTTATCTGGAATTTATGCACTTATAATCTTATCAATCTCATCACATGTTGGAAATTTAGAATCAAGATCCATGAATAAAATCAAATGAGCATGTGTAAGACCTCTTTTTTGAAACTCGATAGCGTACATTCCAGAATATATATATAACAGCTACATGTCATTATTCCACACCAAGTTAATAATAAAATATGATTATTAGTAAGCACTTAATAATTTAGATTATCACTAACCGAATGTATTATGTATTTACCTGAATTCATGTTTCCGAATTTCTTCTTCTTTCTCAAATCAACATGTGAATAACATATGAGTTGTCCAACTGAATCCCTTTTCTCAAATCTATAATGTGATATATAATTTATATTTTATATATTTATCTTACCAATGCAATAATCCGGTATGCCATATCCACTTTTGATAGTCTCAAAATCAACAAAGTTAAAAAAATTACCCTCACCTCGGGATGGAATGAATTTTGCAAAGTAGTGGAAATCCACTCGATTTAAGACACTATGATTAAAATTTTGGAGAATTCCTTGAGCAAATCTTTAGAAATTGACCTTGAATTCTATTACTCTGGAATATTAAACATATAAGAAATTCAAATCGTTGCTTACAAATATAAGAAAATATGATTAAACACTTAATAATCAACACCTTAATCATATTAAAATAAAGACTAAATTTTTTGAAAAAACCATTAAAAGTATTACCTAATAATTTACGGATATGAGCTTAATATGAGCTTAACTGGTTCAGATCTCCTTCAAAATATTGGAATTTTTGAAGTAGCGCTTAACTCGAATAACCCATTCACTAACAAATGAATTTAGCTGAAAATATTGAGTTCCTCTTTATTTTTATTTTTTTGATAAGTTGTGGGAAACCTTATTCAACCTCACAGTGATATAGTGTGGTGGGATTTTTGTTTGAAAATTTTGAAAATAATGGAAAAAAAACACGTGGGTTAGATCTTGAACGAGAGGAAAAAGGGTTTTGTTAAAAAAAAATTTAACTTATTTTTTTGTCCAAGGCCGGATGCCTGGCGGTCCTTATCTCATCCCGGATCTCAGCCTCGGCTCGAAGCAGCGTGCTCTGGTACTCGATAGGGTCTCGCCCTCCTTGAACGGCCTCCACGCCGGCTAACTCCCCCAGAACATGCTGAAGTCGCTCAGCGAGCCCTCTAGCCTCAGCGCGATCCGCCAAGTATCGGTCGACGCGCTCCACAACGTCCCGGAACGGCGCGAGCTCCTTTGTGGCCTGCTCCCGCGCCTCTTTCAGCGCCAACTCCTCCCTCCTCAAGGAGTCCGCTTCCACCCGCTGCAGCTCGGCCCGGAGAGCTCTCTTCTCTCCCACCTCGCGCTGAAGTAGCACCCGGAACTCCTCCACGCGAGCCTGCGCCGCGACAAGGGAGGCTTCAGCAGCGTCCACCTTGCTCCTCTCAATAGCAAGTCGGATAGCCGCGGTCTCCTCCAGAAGCCTCGGCTTCTCCACCTTCAGATCCGCGATCTCCCTGCGCAGATCGCTCACAAGACACTCGTAGCCCAGCACGAGCCGATTCTGGAAGAGCATGCCCCGAACGGCGGTCCGAGCGCAATAGGCGTACGCCTCGGGGAAGGTCAGGGAGCTCAGCTCCCGAAACTCAGCCCCAGTCAGAGGAAGCGCCGCTTGCAGCCTCGCGCACTCCTCCGCGCTCGTTTCTAGCGCCACCCCTTCGGCGGAGGTAAACGGAAACTGCCGAGGTTCCGGCAATCCGTCAAGCGTCGGGGCAGTCCCCGAGCACCCGACGTCATCACCAACCCGCTCAACCTGTGCAGGCTCGGCAGGCACGGTGACTCGAGCCGCCTCAGGAACATCATCGCTCACCACCGGAGCGTCCTCTGTTGGACCAGCAATGGGCGCATCTCGGTGAACGGGGACCTCCTCCTCCTCGGACCCCGACAAGACAATCAGAGTCCCAATAAGCTCCGGCAGAGCGGCAGCCACCGCCGCTGGCTCCGCCCCAACCACCCGAGGAACGGCGTGAACCTCCGCGGGTTCCAGATCCACACGCGGTGGCAGATCCTTCGAGGGCCTCCTCACCAAGGCCTCGGTTACAGGTGGCGAGTCAGGCTCGTCACCAGCGATGGGAGGCTTCCGTCCAGAAGAAGACTGCAAAGCCCTCCTCTCAGATCCGCCGCGAGAGCCCTGCGCGTCCCTCACCAAGGGACTCGACGAGACCTTCGGAGTCATCGCCGATGGAGCAGAACCACCGGAATCCGCTCTCGGACGCTTGCGGGTCGCCGGAGCGCGAGTATCAGGAAGGCTAACGCCAACCACACGAGATTTTGACGACGGCGCCGGTTTTTGCGAAGACATTTTGAAGAAGAAAAACAGATCGCAGATATGACAGAGAAGAAGAGGATAAAAGCGCAGAAGTTTAGAAGAATAAAATCGAATGAAGAAAGCCAACAAGTCTCGCACAGCCTTTATAGGGCAGGGCAGGCAAGCGAAACGACATGCATTGAATGCAATGTCATCATGACGACAACCCACAAAAAGTTGTGTCGTCTCCCATTCGTCCCTCGATTCGCGTCTCGACACCCCCGCGGTCCACTAGCGTTGTACCACGTCATATCAACTGTATATGAGAAGACACCAAATCTTCAGGCGAAGCGACGGCAAATATTCGGGAAACCGCACTTCAGCACGCCAGATCTTGCTTTGATTCATGCCTCGACAAACGCAAAGCCTAATGACGAGACGACATGTCATCGGACTCGGGTATTAGCACACCCCATGCCCGGCCCGGAACAAGATCTGGACTCGGGGAAAAGCCCAGACGAAGGCCCAGACAAGAATGGTTTCGGCCCAGAAACCACTCGAGGAGAAACGCCTAAGTCCCCCGCGGATGAAGCACCTCGCTGAAGCACCTCGCGGAAGCCGACATGCGCCAAAGTCAACTGGACAAAGCGTGATTTGACCCCAGTCACATCATGTTGTGTCGCTTGTCAGGCCAAAAGTCAACTTTGGGGACAATTTCGGCGCACGCACGAGCTCTAGAATGCGGCCTACGACTCAGGGCTATAACAACCTACAAGTCAACTATCAAGATGAAGATTTCCTATAAATACCTTGCTCATTCGCTGAGAAGAGGAAAGGATCGACACATTCACTACTCTTGTAATCACAAATCGGAGAACCAGAGAATAAGTAGAATCGCTTGGTTACTTAGATCAAGGTTAACTCCGCAAGCGACTCCGGTCCGTTGGTGTTAGGTTCTGATCTTAGTTCAACCACTGCCTTTTCTTCCGAAGTCTCTTTCTCTTAAATCCGAGCACGTCGCTTATCGCAAGCACGTCGCTTTCTCTTGTATTTGACACGTCGCTTATCACAAGCACGTCGTTTACATTCAATAAAACAACGACAAGCTCGTTCATACTTTTCGTCTTATCCCGTTACCGAACTTAGTTTCTTCTACGGAGGGTTCCGACCCGCTTAAGTTCACATCGCGTGAACGCCACGATATCCAAAAGTCACGTCATCCATTTACCCACGCTAATCACTCGATTTAACCACAATCAACTTGCTAATCCCGTATTAAGCACCCCGTGCGCGACCCGGTGCGCACAGATAGAATAATTCAATCATCCAAAACATTTAACTATATTTGAAAATTTGAAAATTTTAATATAATTATAACTGTTATTAATTAGAGTTTTATGAATATTTTAAATATATGTTATTAGATTGAGAATTTTCACTCATTTTTGGAAGTTACTTTAAAGCACATTGTTATTTAATCTATTACTTTTAAAAAATTCATTAATTGTTAGTGTTATTCAATCCTATGATATTTTTTGTGGTATTGATGAATCTGATAGAATTTCAACAAAAATATATGAAAAACTAAATCTAAATTTTCAGCTTTTATTTTAATGAAATTCCATAAAATTTTAGGAGATGTTATTCAATCATACACATAAGTTTTTTTTCTACCACCGCACGAAGAAAATATTTTATTTCAAGTATATTTTTGCACATGATTCGTTAATTTTCTGCAAAGCAAACAAGCAATAATGTAAAACAATGCTCCAAGTGTTGGCCGATTATGGAACTATATCAGGACAGCAGATTAACTACCATAAGTCAGCCTTGTTCTTTGGTAAGAATGTCACACAAAAGCTTCGCAAATCTCTTACTTGAATCAAAAAAAAATATACATAAAGTGGTATATGCTTTGCAAATCTCCCAATGCAAAATCTCCAAGAAAATTTGGGAGCTGGATCCTAAAAATCAACCACCAAGTGATATTCTCTCTAGCCAAACACTTCATGACAAAATCAAAAACTTGTTTATTCTCAATGCAAGTAAGGATTCAACGGGAAGAAAGCTCATACAGCTGTGGGACCACTCTCAAGCCCTCTTGATGACTGAAGATATCTTCATAGTTGATTGTCATACTCAGATATTTGTATGGGTCGGGCAACAAGTCGACCCCAAGAAGAAACCGCAAGTTTTAGCCATCGGAGAGGTGCCGAAGATCCATTCAGCTAAAATTAACGTACCAAGCTGCAAAAACTATTACTTATATACATCCTCTGCTTCCTTTTGTCTTTCCTCTACAGAATTTCCTCCTAGAGAATCTAGCAAGCGAAACACCTCCATTTTTCACTCGGTTCTTCACCAGCTGGGTGGGACTCTACCAAAACTGCAGTAAGTAACTTCTTCAAAACCGCTCCCCTCGGGTATAATCTTAACTTGACCTTTACAGACTTGCCTAAATCTGTTCAGTAGCAAGCTTTATAGCTACCACATTAAGATTAACTAATCAATATGACATCTATGATAGTCTAAAAGTTCACTGTGATCATTTTGTCATAAAGCAAGTATGGCTAAAACATGAAAACTTTGAACCAAAAAATCATTTTCATACTAGAGAAGTAGTCTAAAAGAACATTCTATTTGGTTTCGTTGTTACTTAATCCGGATGTAAAGGAAGCTACTCCTTGTCTTCTTTGTCTTACCGTCCAGGTGAAAGGGATTCCAACAGAGTCCAACAGTTTGTGGATTACATTGCTGATCTGGAGAGCAAGTAAGGATAACTATTGGATAATTTTTCAGTCTAATATAAATGGCAAAGCAAGAGTTCGGTTATCCGGAAATTCTCTCATCAAAAGGAGATTATCATATATTACTATATTAGTAGTACAGATTACAATAATGAGAAATTATCACAAGTTGAAATATAAAAATTGTGGATGATCTTCTGTTTTGACTTGTGGGTGCTCTGTTTTTCTAATTTTATTTATAGGCAAACAGCTACAGTTGTGCCAGAATTCCCTTCTAAACTGGACTGGCTAAACACTGCCCCTCTCCAGTTTCGCTGGGTAAATTCTTATTTAAAGTTATGTGAAGAGTTGATTACATAGATTTTTTATTATTGAAGAGTGTTGAGGATTAGTTTGCCGTGAGTTAAGAGGCTTGGAATCAATACTCAGAAGGAATTAGATATTTTGTTTCTTTGCATTGACATATACCAAATTCTCCAGTTTGTTTTTTACCATGTGGACTCTTGAGGAACAAAGGGAGCATAATATGCTTCTTACTAACTTGTGACAATTTGTGAGCAGGATTTGAAAGGGAAAGTGGTTATACTAGATTTTTGGACTTACTGTTGCATAAACTGTATGCACGTATTACCGGATTTAGAGTTTCTTGAGAAGAAGTTCAAGGACATGCCAGTGAGTCTTTTTTAGTATAGATTCACTCTTATAAGCTATTATAGATCGCCAAAGAGTTTAACTCGCCTACATATTTCCATCTGTTTGTTTTTTCTTTTCTTTTGCAGTTCACCGTTGTGGGTACACTCAGCTAAGTTCGACAATGAGAAGGATCTAGAAGCCATACGAAATGCAGTTCTACGCCCCACCATCTCCAAGGGAAGGATAGGCATCTTCAAGATCTCTTGAAATTCCATGCATGATCTTGTGGAAATCCAAAAGACGCCGACCAGACTCCCTAAGACAGTCCAAGTCAACCACAGCTACCAAATTGCCTTCTAGCTCCAATCGAACAAACTTATTGGCACCAGCAATTATCTCACATAGCTCCTCCAATGTGGCAACTCTTTTTCCATTTACAAAAACAACATCTTTATCAGCAAAGGAAGTGTATCCAATGTTGATATCATCCTCCAAGACCTACAAAATTAGAACTACTATTAATTAGATGCCAAAGTAACAGCCAACACAAATTAGTAAAGAAGAAGGATAAAAAAATCACCTGAGAAATCTTCACAGTATCATATTCAGAATCTTCTGTGAAAACGAATCCGGCAAATATGTAGTAACTAGGTCTCGGATAGTCATTGATATACCATTCTTCAAGCTGTGTTAATAATAGATAAAAACAATTACATCCATGAAACCAAACCACAAAAAAAAAAAAAAGCAAACTCATTTAACACTTACCGGCTCCGCACAAAAGCTGAACTTTTTGACTACTCCTTTTCTCAACACTTTGAGTGAAATTGCATCTCCGTTTTTCTTCAATGCAATGTAACCATTGATATCCATACTGAGGGCTCCCACCATGACTGCAGGACAGAAAAAGGTAAAGTGAGACAACGAAAAAAGCAAAGGTAAAATCATTAAAAACAAATCATCTTAGGACAGAAAAAGGTAAAGTGAGACAATGAAAAAAGCAAAGGTGAAATCATTAAAAACAAATCATCAAACCTTCCCCATCTTCTTGAATTGGAAGGCCATCAACATGAGTGAGAATGTCATTTTCCCTCAACCCCTCCTCTCTCGATGATGATGAATTTTCATCAATGTGAGTAACAAGGAGACCAGATTCACCTTTTGGCATCTCCAAGGAAGACCTCAGCATCTGATTCTCCATGGATTGGAGCACAAGACCGAGAGAGCTAAACCCTATTATTTCAGCTTTTGATTCAATGAAACTCAAGAAGATGTTGAGAATTGGAGCTGGTATCACATACCTACAACACAGATTTGAATAAAAGAACAGTTAAATTTAAAAACAAAAACAGATTCTAGACAGTTTGAAGAGAAACTCACCCGACGTTATCCAACTCTTCAATCTTTTGGAAAGCTACCCCAATAACCTTATGGCCTAAAAACACAGGCCCCCCACAATTTCCAGAATTAATTGCTGCGTCTACTTGAAGCACAGGCAAGACAGTGTTTCCTTTGCTATGGGTATAAGTTGATACATTTACCCTCGAAACAATGCCTCTTGTGATGCAAATAGTTTCACCACCTAGAATGAAGTTAATATAACACCATGAGAATAGAAAGAAACAAAACCGGAAAAAAAAAGATAACACCAAGATAGAAAACTACCTTCAGGGAACCCAACTATATTCACTGTCTGAGTGAGTTCAGGCAAGTTATCCAGAATCTCCACAGGTAAAACATCCTTCCAGAAGTTTTCATCATCAATCCTCAGAACAGCCAAGTCACATGCGTGGCCAAAAGCCTCAACTCGAACCTTGTACAAAGTGCCATCATTGTGTTTTTTGGCTCGAATGCAGGTTCCACCACTAACCACATGGGCATTAGTTATGATCCTTCGGTTCGAGATTATGAAACCTACAAACAGTAGAATATTACAAATTAGTATTAACAAAAAATTAAATTCTAATAAAAGTACAAAAGACATTTTTCACCTGAACCAGAAGAATCTTTACAGATTGGAGATGTCCATGGATGTGAACCTTCAGTAATGCGACCTCTAGTGAAGATTTTAACTAGAGAACCCATTAGGGATGGAATTTCAGGTGATGGTGGAAACTCAGGTGCTCTGTGAATCCAATTACTTTGACAACGGCGGTAATAGGGAGGTTTCAGCGAAGGAACAACGCTTCGGACAAGCGATGTAAGCAAACGACCTCCTTGCATGACTATATAATTAAACACACACAATTGGTTATTACAAAATCTCAACAAGAATCTGATTTTTATTTACCAAGATGAGGGTGAGCACAAATTAATCTGATTTTTATTTACCAAGTCGAGCATAAGAATGATTGATTTACAATCTATAACACGTCTAAAAACCCTAAGGTTTCACAGCCCACAAAATCAATCATGACAAACAGATAATATGAAAAGAGAGATATAAAACCGCAGAATGAGATGGTTAATCAAGCGTAAGAGTAAATGATTTGCAATCTATAACATGTCTAAAAACCCTAAGAGGCAACCACAATATAATATTTACCATCGGCTTCATGTTATACTCAAAAAACCGCATACAGATGATGTGAAAAGATAGATCTAAGAGCGCAGAATAATATGAGAAGAGAGCAAGGGGTATGGCTAACAATATAATATTTACCATCGGCTTCATGTTATACTCAAAAAAAACCACAAGTTATCACAGCCCACAAAATCAATCAAGAGGATCCATGAATCACATATAGATGATGTGAAAAGATAGATCTAAAACCGCAGAATAATATGAGAAGAGAGCAAGGGGTATGGCTAACCTGATAGATTCGCCGTGAAGATGATATGAGATTCGCCGTGAAGATGATATGAGAGGATGTCAGAGGTTACGAGAGGGTCTAGGGTTAATTGGTGAATAAGGGGGTGGGAGTGCCGGACCTGGGCTAGCGAATAAAGCAGTGACCTTGGGCCGAAATATGATATTCGGCTGGCCCAGCTCAAAGAATGGATTTAAAAACAGAGAATGGATCTAATTCTCGAGTCCCTTCTAATCATAGAATCAAACTAATTCTGATCATACAAACCCTAATTCGAAGTTAAGAGAAAGTTGAAGATTCTCATCATCAAAAACGACTGAAATTTGTCTACATAAAAGAATCTGAAGAAAGGCAAAGATAACACAAAAAAAAAGATTTGCATCATATTAATCAAAAACTCTAGATCTCTCTCCCTCTTATCGCATCATAATTAATCAAAAACTCTAGGTAAAAATAACACAAAAAAAAAGATTTGCATCATATTAATCAAAAACTCTAGATCTCTCTCCCTCTTATCGCATCATAATTAATCAAAAACTCTAGGTAAAAATAACACAAAAAAAAGATTTGCATCATAATTAATCAAAAACTCTAGATCTCTCTCCCTCCTATCGCATCATAATTAATCAAAAACTCTAGGTAAAAATAACACAAAAAAAAAAAGATTTGCATCATAATTAATCAAAAACTCTAGATCTCTCTCCCTCCTACCGCATCATAATTAATCAAAAACTCTAGGTAAAAATAACACAAAAAAAAAGATTTGCATCATAATTAATCAAAAACTCTAGATCTCTCTCCCTCCTACCGCATCATAATTAATCAAAAACTCTAGGTAAAAATAACACAAAAAAAAAGATTTGCATCATAATTAATCAAAAACTCTAGATCTCTCTCCCTCTTATCTCTTGATTCCATGTCAATCTCTGGATTCCATGTGAAAAAGTCTATCCGCTGAGATCTGTATGAAGATTCAGAGATAAGAAGGAAGAGATAAGTTTTTTGTGATACGAAGATGTGAGATAACTCTCTGTTCACAACTCTCTTTATATATAGATGGTGAGATAGGTTTTGATCTCAATCAGCGTATTTAATGCGCCTATTAAATTTATATATTTTTATTATTTTATACTATATTTTTAGTATAAACCCCGTTAGAAGCTAAGATATTATGTTCTATTTTTTTCGTCTGCAACTTTTTATATTCATTTAAAGTCCCATAAAAAGGCATTACAACATTGCATGGAGCAAAATGCTCTGAATTTTCATAATAAATTGTACACGTGTAAAGACTAATAGCTAAGGGAAATAAAAATCCAACACATGTCCTACATGCACCCACATCAGAGCAAATGGAGAATGTCACCGAACACTCATCGCCACGGCCACGCACCAGTGAGCTCCGGCAACGATTCCAACTTGAATAAATTGCGATTTCATCCTCTAATTACCAAGGAATCAGCTCCAAACACATCCATGCCCCATTATAACTCAGCTTAAGCTTTTAGATCGAAGAGACTCTGAAAATCTGATTAGATGTCCTAAAGGAACTTAGCCACATTCAGTGCCGCCATTAGCCATGCCAATATCTTAGCTTCTAACGGGGTGGATCAGAAGTCAGGTAATAGAACATAATATTACCTATGCTAAGTCGATCTTTAGAACCTGTAAACTACATATTTTCAGAATCCCTATTCAACTGAGTAGGATAACAAAAGATTACTTACCAAGTTAATCAGATTCAATTCCAATGAAACATTCTTTCTTATGATGATAACGATTATCAGCTAAATCAATAATTTACTCCCAAATTCATGAGCTAAACTACGGTAACAGCTACATGCAGTGATAATTTTCTTATGCAATCATTTAGCTTCTTAACATTTCAATGGCAAAGAGAAAGAATGAGGAAGAGAACTACCTTGGATTTCCTTTCTTGGATCCTCCATACTAACTGGAGCATAGGACCGATTCGGATTCAACAGAGATGTGCTCGCCATATCGATCACCGGACCCATGCCAGATTTTTCCCCGTTACTGTAGAAAACGAAGACGGATTCACCGGAGCACAGACGCTCCTCAAGGAGGCAAAAGTAAAGGCCGGCCTTCGATTCGTTTCAGATTGATTACCAAAATCAAGTTTTAATTGCTCGTTGTAGGTAGATTCGTCATTCAATTGATAAACCCACGAGCAACAAGCTTCATCGTTTGATGAAGACTGTTTTTTAAACTCTTATTTCTTCTTTCTTTTCGCGTCGTCTGTTAACGCCGTTGAAGAGTTTTCTTTTCTCGTTTTATTGACTTAATGTTTTTTTTATATATATTTAATGTTTTTGATATATTTCAATCTCATTGTTTTTGTGACATGATGTGGCAAATTGATTGGATATAAGAGGAGATCTGAATTAAAGGGTTCATCTCAGGGGGTATACCCAAGAATTGTTCGAAAATAAATTATGGTTTAAAGATTGGTTATAATTTTCTTTGTGTTGGGCTATTCCAAGCCCATGCCCAACCCCCTATTAGTATGATATTGTCCGTTTTGGGCCCAAGTGGTCCAGCAAGCACATATTTGTTTTTGGGTTCCTTCCCAAAAGGCCTCATACTAGTTGGAGTTAGACATGACTTATATATTAGACCATCTTTGTCTAAACTTCCGATGTGCGACTTTGATTGTATCTCAACAATCCTCCCCTCAAACCAAGTACCACATAAACCGTTGGCCTTCTCTCCTGCGAAACCTTTGCACCCTTCTTGTATTGCCGTATTCACCAACGAAACTCTTCACCTAACCCCGATGCACAGTTAGGAAGAATTTCGACACAAGACCGGCACCCCTTTATCGCAGAAATCACCTTGAGGGTTCCATTCCCACAAAGAACATGCAGGCCCACACTTCTCCCAGTCCACATCTGAACCCGGGCTCTGATACCAATTGTTGGGCTTTTCTAAGCCCATTTCCAACTCCCTATTAGTATGATATTGTCCGCTTTGGGCCCAAGTGGTCCAGCCCGCACGGATTTGTTTTTTGGGCTCCTTCCCAAAAGGCCTCATACTAGTTGGAGTTGGACTTGACTTATATATTAGACCATCTCTGTCTAAACTTCCGATGTGGGACTTTGATTTTATCTCAATACTTTGGTTAGTACCGATTAACCAAATAAACCAAACTCAAAAACCAGAAATTTCAGATTCACAATTCAGGATCCGATGATAAACAAGACGATGCTCAATCAGAAGGAATTAGCAGTTATCTGATTGAAATTATTTGGATTACATGCAAAGACAACGATAAGTTGGAGTTTTGAGAAGAGAATGACAAATTCGAGGAGAAAAAAGTTTATGAGTATCTCTTTCAAAGTGCCATGTTAAAGACTTTTGTGATATCGGACTTTAGCCATCTCAATGGTTTGGGCTAACACATGGGCTTATTCTGAAGTTGTCATAGAGTTGGGCCTAAGTTAGGGTTTGGCCCAACTCATGGGGTTTTCAGGGTTTCTTGTATATAAATACAAGGGTAGAGCCTAGGAAAAACCTAATCCTGTAATCCCAAATTGGAAGGGTTCCGAGCGCCTTAGGGCGGCTTGTAGTATTCTTGTTTCTGTGATCTTCATGTTGTAAACCACATACGAGGTGTTTTCGGATTCTTCATAGTTGATGTTGTGGATCTCGGATCCAGAGACGTAGTGGTTGAGACCGTGAACTGGGTGAACAATTCTCGTGTTTAACTTTGTGACATAATTGAATTAAAAATGGATTTTTTCTTTTCTTTCTTTGCTTAATTAGTATGTCGTCCGATAAAATTCCCAAGTTGCTTCCCAAAGTTTGACGGGATCTTGAACACTTTTCATTTGCAAAATCAAAACAAATAATTTGCGCAAAAAATCACCTTGACCCAAAGGCTTGCTTCTCTTATATATTTAATGTTCTCTTTATCATCATCAAGCAAACCAAAAGCTGAGCAAGCAACTTTGAATGTTATATATAGAACCTTGTTTACTGTATTGATGTATTCAAAACATGCCAGACCTGGTTGAATGTTAAGCAAAGCCCTCAAATAATATGGGTTTTCC
Organism: Draba incana; assembly: GCA_963576765.1. Classification (NCBI taxonomy): domain Eukaryota; kingdom Viridiplantae; phylum Streptophyta; class Magnoliopsida; order Brassicales; family Brassicaceae; genus Draba; species Draba incana. The sequence continues at coordinate 6,440,562 of OY755215.1, read as the reverse complement.
AAAGTTGGGGAGACATAGGTTACCCTCCCAAATAAAATCCTTCCATAGTATGTCGTTACCCTCCCAAAAGAAGTTTCAGACTTCCGCAATGATCTCAGATCATACAGTGTTCCAGTTTGCATGGAAGAAGTAGGCGCAGAAGCCATCTGGCCCCAGAGCTTTATCTGGGTGAATTACAAACAGCGCCGCTTTGATCTCCTCATCGCTTAGGATGCGAGTCATCTCCTCATTCATCACTGATGAGATTTTTCCACTGATGACCCCATCAAGTAGGCCGTCAATATTCATTTTCTTAGATGTGAATAGCGTTTGGAAATATTCTGAGATGACTTGGAGAATCTGGTCTTCTTCTTGGTAGCAGTTACCTTCTGAATCTTCAAGCACAACCAGCTGGTTCATAGCTCGATGGCTTCTTGTAATTTTGTGGAAGAATCCTGAGTTTTTATCGCCCAGGGATAGCCAGAGTACGTGGTTGCGTTGCTTCCAATAATTTTCCTCTTTCAGATAAACGGTTATGAGATCCGAGTTGATCTTTTGGATTTCTAGTTCTGAGCTGTTAAGTTTGGACATAGCTTTATACAGTTATTGCTTGAAGAATGCGATTTCCTTTTGGTTGTTAACATGAGTTTCCTTGACCCATCTGGATATAGCTGACCGGCAGTTATCAATTTTGATCTTCACTGGTTTGTTTCTGATTTCCTCCCAGGCTTTTGCCACTAAAGTCTTAATATCTTTATTATCCTCTAGGCTTCTATCAAATCGGAAGATGCCCCCTTTTCTTTTCTTATTGGCTTTCAATCTTGTGATTATTGGCTTGTGGTCGCTTCCTTCAAATTTCAGATATTCGCAAAAGCTTTCTGGGAACTTTTCCGACCATATTGAGTTAGCCATAACTCTATCAAGATGGCAGTGTACCGTGGAGAATGGTGTGATCCCCTCTAAAAACACTATTGCCAATATGCAGGAGATCGTACAAATCATTGTTCTGCTAGGACCGTTTCCAAATTCGTGCTCCATACTTAAGTTTCTCTAAACAACAAGCAAAACCAAAACATATAGAATCAAGTTTTTGTTATAAAAAATAGATATTTGAAAGGAAAAACAGAGAAGAAGAAATTACCTGAAAACTCGCCGGAACTCGTTAAACGGAGAGGAACATCTGCTTTGCAACGGCACAGGTCTATAACCGTATATCGGTTTTGAAATCCTGAGATATCACTCTGAAAAATATCAGCAACGGGAATTTCTCTTAGAGCCACCGTTACATGCATGGATCTAGAAGCTTCTTCAATCTGCCGATCGCCGGAGTTGATTTACTCGCCGCTTTCTTCGTCAATTGCGTCAACGGACCTTTTCCTCCCGATAATTTCTAACCATCTGCATTTTACAAGCCATTGAGAAAAGATCTAAGCGAGATTTTATTTTGAGATCTGAGATTTTGAGATCTAAAAAGCAGCGATTGGGATGTTTTCGTTTCTTATCTGATGGGAGAAATGTTTTATTGTTTTAAAATTAAAATTCTTACCTACTTATCTAGATCGTTGATATCTATTTAATCCTAATTTCAACTTGGAGAAAAAGAGTCAATTGAGAGAAGAAGAAGAACGAACCTTTTGCAAGCTCTTCATCGTAGTTGTTTGTAGTAAGTTTCTGGGGTCTCGAGTTTTCTTCTTCTTCCCAATCACTCTCGAAATCTAAATCGTTCCCTACACCATCGTTTTCTTCTTCTTCTTCGTCTTCGTCACTGTCATTACCATCGATTTACAATTGAAAGAATCAGAGACGGGAATCCTAAAAATAGACAACTTTGTGGACGAATGGATAAAACCCAAGAGACCATTGTAATTAAGCTGTTCTGGGTACTTCTTCAATTAGGAGACGACATACATAACTCAAATATACTAGTATTTTTTTTATGAGAGAGTTGGGAAAATCCCATAATAAACCCTCATGTAACAACCACTCCCACTTTAAACCTTTCATAATTTCACTCCCACTTTAAACCTTCAATCTCGTATTTTAGTTCTCAATGATGGTAGATCTAACAGACTAGTTAACTCTGTTGATAGAAACACCAACTCCGTTAATTAATTGACATGTGTTATTTTTTAATTAAAACAATATTTTCATTTTTTTTTATCATTTTCCTTCCCGTAACCATTCTCAACTAAAATTTTGATTATCAATTGAATTGGCCATTACAATTCATTATGTGGTTTGATTCAAAATCTCGTGATTCCATATTCGATCGAAATTCAAAAATTTGATACACTAAATCCCACCACGGAGAACTGAACGAAAGTCTTTGATTCTGATTCACCGAAGCTTCGTCGGAACCTCATAAGAATCTCGCACGAGACAACGGTTGGGCCTTCCATAGCCATAGAAAGGCTTGGGCATCGCTAAAACCAGATCTATATGCTCTGCCGAAGCGTGGTCGCGGTCGTCCTCGGGACCAGATCCAGATGCCACCGTCGTCCTCGTTGCACTAGAGTACAGTTGCTTCTCTACAGATGTAGAATACGTGTGGGAAGATGATGCAGCGCATCTCTGTCTTTGGGTTTGCGTTAGTGCTTTCGTGGGCCTTACGCAACCAACTTAATGGTGTTAAGTCTTTTTTTTTATTTCTTTTACGTTTGGACTTTTGTTTCGATTGGATATTAACATATCCTAGTCTTAGGAGATTTTAGCTTATCTGGGATATTAATATATCCTATTGTTAGGGATTCTAGTTTATCTTGGTTGTTGGTGTTCATGCTATAAAACGCCTTGTCGAGTTTTTGTTCAAGTCAGTTTTGAGATTAGTAAAAAAAAACCAAAAAGAAGCAATCTTAATTGGCCAAAGAGCTTGTGTCAAGCCCTGAGAGGAGGACTCTCACCCTTCTTGTTGAACTCGATATCTCATCGATTTCAACCGGTTTTGAATTCACTATCACTGCTTTCCAAAGAGCTTGATAGTACTTGTGTTTTGCTTCCGCCTCTGCATTAGAAGACGGCGTAATTAGCGCTGGAGCCAGTTATGGCGTTGCTTCGGTCGCTGGAAACAAACACGGAATCCAGTAAGGAAATGAACTTTTTTATTATAGGAACTTGGGCATTTAACTCTGTATTATGCTTCATCGTCTTCTTGCTTCTTAGATCCGCCATTGTTGGTGTTTAACTGCTTCGAAATTGAGTTTAACGGAGGTTGAAATTAACGGCGGAGATGTGAAATTGAGGTCGTAGATGGCTGCTCCGACAAAGACGTGGTATGTGTGAGACTAGCCAGAGGATTAAAGCGATTAGACCGAGTATGAGAAGGATGGTGAAGATTGCGCCGGCAATTGCAAGTTGTGTGTCTCCTCCGCCGGGAATTGCAAGTTGTGCGTCTCCTCCGCCGTTTTTTGGAGTAAGATTGCGGTGTTGATGCGGCAGAAGAAGCTTGGTAGGGTTCTGGTTTTGCTTCTCCTTCTCCCGAGGCTAATTTGTGATAGTAAAGAAGGAAGGAGGGAGGAAGAAGACGATTACAAGAGAAGGTAGAAAGACTTTTCTTTTTTCTTTGTCCAACCGGAAAAAAAAAAAAAATCTTTTTTTCTCTTTTTTCTTATAAAATTATTAATGAATTTTTTCTAAACCCACTATTTTAATAGACGTTAGTTATTCAGTTAACGGAGTTTATGACTCTGTTAAAAAATTTGACGGAACGTAGTTAAAATATATAATAATAATTAGTTTGAAAGTTTGTGGTGGGAGTAAAATTACTTCAAGGTTTAAAGTGGAAGTGTATTACTTTGAGGGTTTTTTTATGGGATTTTCCCGAAATTAGGTGTTATGACAACAAAAATAATACAAATCTTTTTTATTTTATTTTGTATTCTTATTGTTGTAATGTTTTCCATACTTTAGACTTAAAGCTTTTGTTAAAAATTTACTAGATAATTGGTCCGCACGCTTGTGCAGGCTTGAGATTATTCTAATTGCGTTGATAAAAATATTTATTATAATGAAACGATATATATATATTTTTTTTGATTCATTTAAAATATATGTTAAAAACATGAAACTATTGTTGTGTTGAGATGTTATAATATATGAAGAAAATTGTTAAACTTATATTATATTGTGTTATTCTCAATTGTTTAAATGTCATAACATACTATTTTCTTTTAATTTAGTTAAAGCAATCGTGTATTAGTATTTTTTATATTATTAAAAATAATTATTGGTTATGAAACAATTTATTTACAAAAACTCATATTTAAATTAACATAAAGTTTAAAATCAAAAACATAATTGATAGAAGATTTGTAAAAAATACCAAAAAGCGGAAATTGTGAAATAAAATAGTTATATCGATAAATTAACTTAATAAAATGTCTTAACATTGAAATATTAAAGCGTAGATGCCGACTTCCATTTATCCATACCGTCAACTCCCAGATCACTCAATATTATTTCAGGCTAACATGTAAATTTGGAACAAAACTAAAAATTATATGATCTATATATATACACACAAAATAAGTGACATTTGAAAATAAACTAATATAAACAAAAAATGTTACCTCGTAGGTTTTGGAACCCGGGTTCTCTTCTGGGGTTTCCTTCTTTATTTGTGATATAAAGTTTGATCCCGGTTCTCGTAGTTACTCTTGAAACGGCGACATACAACCGACCATGAGTAAAAACCGGTCTTGGAAGATACGAATAAACTGTGGAAAGTGTTTGTCATTGGCTTTATTTATGGTCATCGCAAAGGCAAGAGCTATTGGAAATTGTCTACGTATGCCGCATAAGAAAGAGAATTTTGCTTATGGGGGAGTAACAAACATTCTAGCGAGAAAAGCTTTGTCACCAACCCTATCTCCAGTTATCATTCCAGCCTCAATAACATGGTCACCCAATTGAGTAATTTGCAATCTTGCACCATTGCATAAACCGATCCTTGGATCAATGTTTCTAAGTAAGATAATAGGAGCACAAACATCTAATTTCAATATGTGATGCGGTAATCCAGATATTTTGATACTATTGAATTTTTTTTAAGAGTAAACCATATTATCAGTTGAGCTTGTATCTGATATATCAATGTTTTCAGCATTGAGATATGTTTTACCTTCACCTGTTTAAATTTATATACACATTAAATATTAGTTAATCTTTGTAAACAATCAAAATTCCTAATATAAATGAGAGAAAAATGAAAAAAGAATTTGAAACATGTAATCATTGATCATATCAACATCTTGATTTGTTGAAATTAGTATAGCTATCCCTTGAAAAAACTTAGGATCATATTCTGCTTCATATGAGTCTCCATACACTTCCCTTACGATTGCTTTAATAGGCTCATCAGCATCAGTTATAAGCAAATCTTCTGGAATTTCAATCTTAGACGGATCATCATCATTTCTTTTGATCTTTCCATCTCCGATATCCAAAATCCACTTAAAAAAATCTCTAAGTGCATGTGCTTCATGAATAATAAGCCCATCTTCGAAAAGACTCATGTTCTTCGTTAGTTTAACACTCTAACTCATTTCCAAAGTAACGACACATTTAGGGAAGCCATGGCAGTCTATTCTCTCCCACCGTCAGTTATAACTGGAACAATCTATCTAAACTCACCTCCGAAAATGATAACTTTACCTCCAAAAGGCTCGTCGCATCCCAATATATCCCCATGCTCCTATCCAAAGTATTTTAATAGTGTTTGTGCATCATCAGAGCTTCGTCACATATAATTAGCCTAGCTAATTTTATCAACTCTGCTTGATCTGTTCTAGCTTTCATCGAGCAGGTTGTCAATTTTTTTACATTGATGGGTATGCCATATCTAGAGTGAGCTGTCTTACCACCTTTTAATAACAAAGCAACAATACCCCCGAATGCACCTTTTAAGAGAAATGACCCTTACTTAGATTGAATAGCAGCTCCTAGAATATTCCAAAGAAAAGTCTTCCCTATCCCTCTAAATCTACAAACAAAAAACATACCTCTCGTACCATGATTGACTGCATCCATAATCTCTTTGTTCGTCTGTAAGTTTGAGGATATTTTTTTTCTAACTCTTCTCTTAGCTCATCTTTTTGTAATTTTTCTCTTCGGATATCAAGGTGTTGTTATCCATATCAATCGCCGAATCATCTAGAAGTGGCATTCCTTCAAATCTGGATAGAGAGGTTCTAGATTTACGCATAAGAATTTTTTATCTCCGCCAGAGCATAATTCTTGATTTGTTGTTCGTTTAACATTAGGTTTGCATGAAGTGTTGATTAAAAAAATAAACTTGTCGAAGTAGTAATATATATGGATTTAACTTTGTGACATAATTGAATTAAAAAAATGGATTTTTTCTTTTCTTTCTTTGCTTAATTAGTATGTCGTCCGACAAAAATTCCCAACTTGCTTCCCAAAGTTTGACGGGATCTTGAACACTTTTCATTTGCAAAATCAAAACAAATAATTTGCGCAAAAAATCACCTTGACCCAAAGGCTTGCTTCTCTTATATATTTAGTGTTCTCTTTATCATCATCAAGCAAACCAAAAGCTGAGCAAGCAACTTTGAATGTTATATATAGAACCTTGTTTACTGTATTGATGTCCTCAAAACATGCCAGACCTGGTTGAATGTTACGCAAAGCCCTCAAATAATACGGGTTTTCCAAAGTTGGGGAGACATAGGTTACCCTCCCAAATGAAATCCGTGTTGCCTATCTTTCCACTCTCTTTTGTTTTTACCCAAACATGTTTGGTTGGAAAATCTGCATATGTTTGTTTTTTGGCGTTTGAATTTTGTTTGTACTAGTCCATGTAAGCTAGAAACTTTGATTTTTCCAAGAGAGGGCCAGTTTAACACGTTGTCCAATGAGTCATCTTCTTTGTAGACAATCATATGTTGATCTGGCAGATGAAATGAAAGCTTATCTACTACTGTAGTGCGAAAATGAATGTTGAATGCAAGAATTTTCCAAGTATCCTCTTGACGTTTATATGAGCCCGATAACAAAGGGATAAGTAATAACATATGAGTTTTCCAACTGAATCTCATTTCTAGTCACATACCTTTTATCTTGTCGACGTCCGTAAATAGGGTTGCCATCATTGTCGACGTGAGTTGTTTTACTAAAAGGCTTTGGAAATAATTTAGTACATTTTCCATCTTGCATACACACATGACTCTATTATAAACTCCACAAGCACTACAAAAAAACAAGGCATTTTCCGACGGATTTTACGTCCGTCGGAAAATCCCTCGGAAATTTGCGTCGGATTTCGAACGGAATTCCGACGGATTGCGCTTTAAAATTTTTTTTTAAAAAAAATACAAATTCCGTCACAAATCCGTCACAATTTCCGACGGATTTGTGACGGAAGTAATTAAAAATAATTAAAAACAATTTCCGTCACAATGCCGTCGGAATTTGGAATTATGACGGAGACCGTATACCGTATACCATATACGGAATATGAGGTATACGGATACGGGTATCCGTCATAATTCCGTCTTTTATACGGATACGGATAGAAGAAGAAGAAGAAGAAGAAGAAGAAGAAGAAGAAGAAGAAGAAGAATTTTTTTTTTTTGAAAAATTTTTTTTTAAAAAAATTGAAAATCCGACGGTATACCGACGGATATGATATCCGTATACGGTATACTGTATCCGTGTACTGTATCCGTATACGGGATCGGAATCCGTCACAAATCCGTCATAATTCGGATTTATGACGGATTTCCGACGGAAATTTTTTTTTTTAAATCCGTCATAAATCCGTCGGAAATCCGTCGAGATTTCCGACGGATTTCCAACGGAACTCTATTTCCGACGAGATAGAACCGACCGGCCAAAACCGTCGGAAATTCCGACGGTTTTGGCCGTCGGAAATAGCCCTGTTTTCTTGTACTGAAGGTTCATGCATCATAACGTCTCCAACAACTTCATATAAATCCCGTTCCAGATCCTTATCTGGAATTTATGCACTTATAATCTTATCAATCTCATCACATGTTGGAAATTTAGAATCAAGATCCATGAATAAAATCAAATGAGCATGTGTAAGACCTCTTTTTTGAAACTCGATAGCGTACATTCCAGAATATATATATAACAGCTACATGTCATTATTCCACACCAAGTTAATAATAAAATATGATTATTAGTAAGCACTTAATAATTTAGATTATCACTAACCGAATGTATTATGTATTTACCTGAATTCATGTTTCCGAATTTCTTCTTCTTTCTCAAATCAACATGTGAATAACATATGAGTTGTCCAACTGAATCCCTTTTCTCAAATCTATAATGTGATATATAATTTATATTTTATATATTTATCTTACCAATGCAATAATCCGGTATGCCATATCCACTTTTGATAGTCTCAAAATCAACAAAGTTAAAAAAATTACCCTCACCTCGGGATGGAATGAATTTTGCAAAGTAGTGGAAATCCACTCGATTTAAGACACTATGATTAAAATTTTGGAGAATTCCTTGAGCAAATCTTTAGAAATTGACCTTGAATTCTATTACTCTGGAATATTAAACATATAAGAAATTCAAATCGTTGCTTACAAATATAAGAAAATATGATTAAACACTTAATAATCAACACCTTAATCATATTAAAATAAAGACTAAATTTTTTGAAAAAACCATTAAAAGTATTACCTAATAATTTACGGATATGAGCTTAATATGAGCTTAACTGGTTCAGATCTCCTTCAAAATATTGGAATTTTTGAAGTAGCGCTTAACTCGAATAACCCATTCACTAACAAATGAATTTAGCTGAAAATATTGAGTTCCTCTTTATTTTTATTTTTTTGATAAGTTGTGGGAAACCTTATTCAACCTCACAGTGATATAGTGTGGTGGGATTTTTGTTTGAAAATTTTGAAAATAATGGAAAAAAAACACGTGGGTTAGATCTTGAACGAGAGGAAAAAGGGTTTTGTTAAAAAAAAATTTAACTTATTTTTTTGTCCAAGGCCGGATGCCTGGCGGTCCTTATCTCATCCCGGATCTCAGCCTCGGCTCGAAGCAGCGTGCTCTGGTACTCGATAGGGTCTCGCCCTCCTTGAACGGCCTCCACGCCGGCTAACTCCCCCAGAACATGCTGAAGTCGCTCAGCGAGCCCTCTAGCCTCAGCGCGATCCGCCAAGTATCGGTCGACGCGCTCCACAACGTCCCGGAACGGCGCGAGCTCCTTTGTGGCCTGCTCCCGCGCCTCTTTCAGCGCCAACTCCTCCCTCCTCAAGGAGTCCGCTTCCACCCGCTGCAGCTCGGCCCGGAGAGCTCTCTTCTCTCCCACCTCGCGCTGAAGTAGCACCCGGAACTCCTCCACGCGAGCCTGCGCCGCGACAAGGGAGGCTTCAGCAGCGTCCACCTTGCTCCTCTCAATAGCAAGTCGGATAGCCGCGGTCTCCTCCAGAAGCCTCGGCTTCTCCACCTTCAGATCCGCGATCTCCCTGCGCAGATCGCTCACAAGACACTCGTAGCCCAGCACGAGCCGATTCTGGAAGAGCATGCCCCGAACGGCGGTCCGAGCGCAATAGGCGTACGCCTCGGGGAAGGTCAGGGAGCTCAGCTCCCGAAACTCAGCCCCAGTCAGAGGAAGCGCCGCTTGCAGCCTCGCGCACTCCTCCGCGCTCGTTTCTAGCGCCACCCCTTCGGCGGAGGTAAACGGAAACTGCCGAGGTTCCGGCAATCCGTCAAGCGTCGGGGCAGTCCCCGAGCACCCGACGTCATCACCAACCCGCTCAACCTGTGCAGGCTCGGCAGGCACGGTGACTCGAGCCGCCTCAGGAACATCATCGCTCACCACCGGAGCGTCCTCTGTTGGACCAGCAATGGGCGCATCTCGGTGAACGGGGACCTCCTCCTCCTCGGACCCCGACAAGACAATCAGAGTCCCAATAAGCTCCGGCAGAGCGGCAGCCACCGCCGCTGGCTCCGCCCCAACCACCCGAGGAACGGCGTGAACCTCCGCGGGTTCCAGATCCACACGCGGTGGCAGATCCTTCGAGGGCCTCCTCACCAAGGCCTCGGTTACAGGTGGCGAGTCAGGCTCGTCACCAGCGATGGGAGGCTTCCGTCCAGAAGAAGACTGCAAAGCCCTCCTCTCAGATCCGCCGCGAGAGCCCTGCGCGTCCCTCACCAAGGGACTCGACGAGACCTTCGGAGTCATCGCCGATGGAGCAGAACCACCGGAATCCGCTCTCGGACGCTTGCGGGTCGCCGGAGCGCGAGTATCAGGAAGGCTAACGCCAACCACACGAGATTTTGACGACGGCGCCGGTTTTTGCGAAGACATTTTGAAGAAGAAAAACAGATCGCAGATATGACAGAGAAGAAGAGGATAAAAGCGCAGAAGTTTAGAAGAATAAAATCGAATGAAGAAAGCCAACAAGTCTCGCACAGCCTTTATAGGGCAGGGCAGGCAAGCGAAACGACATGCATTGAATGCAATGTCATCATGACGACAACCCACAAAAAGTTGTGTCGTCTCCCATTCGTCCCTCGATTCGCGTCTCGACACCCCCGCGGTCCACTAGCGTTGTACCACGTCATATCAACTGTATATGAGAAGACACCAAATCTTCAGGCGAAGCGACGGCAAATATTCGGGAAACCGCACTTCAGCACGCCAGATCTTGCTTTGATTCATGCCTCGACAAACGCAAAGCCTAATGACGAGACGACATGTCATCGGACTCGGGTATTAGCACACCCCATGCCCGGCCCGGAACAAGATCTGGACTCGGGGAAAAGCCCAGACGAAGGCCCAGACAAGAATGGTTTCGGCCCAGAAACCACTCGAGGAGAAACGCCTAAGTCCCCCGCGGATGAAGCACCTCGCTGAAGCACCTCGCGGAAGCCGACATGCGCCAAAGTCAACTGGACAAAGCGTGATTTGACCCCAGTCACATCATGTTGTGTCGCTTGTCAGGCCAAAAGTCAACTTTGGGGACAATTTCGGCGCACGCACGAGCTCTAGAATGCGGCCTACGACTCAGGGCTATAACAACCTACAAGTCAACTATCAAGATGAAGATTTCCTATAAATACCTTGCTCATTCGCTGAGAAGAGGAAAGGATCGACACATTCACTACTCTTGTAATCACAAATCGGAGAACCAGAGAATAAGTAGAATCGCTTGGTTACTTAGATCAAGGTTAACTCCGCAAGCGACTCCGGTCCGTTGGTGTTAGGTTCTGATCTTAGTTCAACCACTGCCTTTTCTTCCGAAGTCTCTTTCTCTTAAATCCGAGCACGTCGCTTATCGCAAGCACGTCGCTTTCTCTTGTATTTGACACGTCGCTTATCACAAGCACGTCGTTTACATTCAATAAAACAACGACAAGCTCGTTCATACTTTTCGTCTTATCCCGTTACCGAACTTAGTTTCTTCTACGGAGGGTTCCGACCCGCTTAAGTTCACATCGCGTGAACGCCACGATATCCAAAAGTCACGTCATCCATTTACCCACGCTAATCACTCGATTTAACCACAATCAACTTGCTAATCCCGTATTAAGCACCCCGTGCGCGACCCGGTGCGCACAGATAGAATAATTCAATCATCCAAAACATTTAACTATATTTGAAAATTTGAAAATTTTAATATAATTATAACTGTTATTAATTAGAGTTTTATGAATATTTTAAATATATGTTATTAGATTGAGAATTTTCACTCATTTTTGGAAGTTACTTTAAAGCACATTGTTATTTAATCTATTACTTTTAAAAAATTCATTAATTGTTAGTGTTATTCAATCCTATGATATTTTTTGTGGTATTGATGAATCTGATAGAATTTCAACAAAAATATATGAAAAACTAAATCTAAATTTTCAGCTTTTATTTTAATGAAATTCCATAAAATTTTAGGAGATGTTATTCAATCATACACATAAGTTTTTTTTCTACCACCGCACGAAGAAAATATTTTATTTCAAGTATATTTTTGCACATGATTCGTTAATTTTCTGCAAAGCAAACAAGCAATAATGTAAAACAATGCTCCAAGTGTTGGCCGATTATGGAACTATATCAGGACAGCAGATTAACTACCATAAGTCAGCCTTGTTCTTTGGTAAGAATGTCACACAAAAGCTTCGCAAATCTCTTACTTGAATCAAAAAAAAATATACATAAAGTGGTATATGCTTTGCAAATCTCCCAATGCAAAATCTCCAAGAAAATTTGGGAGCTGGATCCTAAAAATCAACCACCAAGTGATATTCTCTCTAGCCAAACACTTCATGACAAAATCAAAAACTTGTTTATTCTCAATGCAAGTAAGGATTCAACGGGAAGAAAGCTCATACAGCTGTGGGACCACTCTCAAGCCCTCTTGATGACTGAAGATATCTTCATAGTTGATTGTCATACTCAGATATTTGTATGGGTCGGGCAACAAGTCGACCCCAAGAAGAAACCGCAAGTTTTAGCCATCGGAGAGGTGCCGAAGATCCATTCAGCTAAAATTAACGTACCAAGCTGCAAAAACTATTACTTATATACATCCTCTGCTTCCTTTTGTCTTTCCTCTACAGAATTTCCTCCTAGAGAATCTAGCAAGCGAAACACCTCCATTTTTCACTCGGTTCTTCACCAGCTGGGTGGGACTCTACCAAAACTGCAGTAAGTAACTTCTTCAAAACCGCTCCCCTCGGGTATAATCTTAACTTGACCTTTACAGACTTGCCTAAATCTGTTCAGTAGCAAGCTTTATAGCTACCACATTAAGATTAACTAATCAATATGACATCTATGATAGTCTAAAAGTTCACTGTGATCATTTTGTCATAAAGCAAGTATGGCTAAAACATGAAAACTTTGAACCAAAAAATCATTTTCATACTAGAGAAGTAGTCTAAAAGAACATTCTATTTGGTTTCGTTGTTACTTAATCCGGATGTAAAGGAAGCTACTCCTTGTCTTCTTTGTCTTACCGTCCAGGTGAAAGGGATTCCAACAGAGTCCAACAGTTTGTGGATTACATTGCTGATCTGGAGAGCAAGTAAGGATAACTATTGGATAATTTTTCAGTCTAATATAAATGGCAAAGCAAGAGTTCGGTTATCCGGAAATTCTCTCATCAAAAGGAGATTATCATATATTACTATATTAGTAGTACAGATTACAATAATGAGAAATTATCACAAGTTGAAATATAAAAATTGTGGATGATCTTCTGTTTTGACTTGTGGGTGCTCTGTTTTTCTAATTTTATTTATAGGCAAACAGCTACAGTTGTGCCAGAATTCCCTTCTAAACTGGACTGGCTAAACACTGCCCCTCTCCAGTTTCGCTGGGTAAATTCTTATTTAAAGTTATGTGAAGAGTTGATTACATAGATTTTTTATTATTGAAGAGTGTTGAGGATTAGTTTGCCGTGAGTTAAGAGGCTTGGAATCAATACTCAGAAGGAATTAGATATTTTGTTTCTTTGCATTGACATATACCAAATTCTCCAGTTTGTTTTTTACCATGTGGACTCTTGAGGAACAAAGGGAGCATAATATGCTTCTTACTAACTTGTGACAATTTGTGAGCAGGATTTGAAAGGGAAAGTGGTTATACTAGATTTTTGGACTTACTGTTGCATAAACTGTATGCACGTATTACCGGATTTAGAGTTTCTTGAGAAGAAGTTCAAGGACATGCCAGTGAGTCTTTTTTAGTATAGATTCACTCTTATAAGCTATTATAGATCGCCAAAGAGTTTAACTCGCCTACATATTTCCATCTGTTTGTTTTTTCTTTTCTTTTGCAGTTCACCGTTGTGGGTACACTCAGCTAAGTTCGACAATGAGAAGGATCTAGAAGCCATACGAAATGCAGTTCTACGCCCCACCATCTCCAAGGGAAGGATAGGCATCTTCAAGATCTCTTGAAATTCCATGCATGATCTTGTGGAAATCCAAAAGACGCCGACCAGACTCCCTAAGACAGTCCAAGTCAACCACAGCTACCAAATTGCCTTCTAGCTCCAATCGAACAAACTTATTGGCACCAGCAATTATCTCACATAGCTCCTCCAATGTGGCAACTCTTTTTCCATTTACAAAAACAACATCTTTATCAGCAAAGGAAGTGTATCCAATGTTGATATCATCCTCCAAGACCTACAAAATTAGAACTACTATTAATTAGATGCCAAAGTAACAGCCAACACAAATTAGTAAAGAAGAAGGATAAAAAAATCACCTGAGAAATCTTCACAGTATCATATTCAGAATCTTCTGTGAAAACGAATCCGGCAAATATGTAGTAACTAGGTCTCGGATAGTCATTGATATACCATTCTTCAAGCTGTGTTAATAATAGATAAAAACAATTACATCCATGAAACCAAACCACAAAAAAAAAAAAAAGCAAACTCATTTAACACTTACCGGCTCCGCACAAAAGCTGAACTTTTTGACTACTCCTTTTCTCAACACTTTGAGTGAAATTGCATCTCCGTTTTTCTTCAATGCAATGTAACCATTGATATCCATACTGAGGGCTCCCACCATGACTGCAGGACAGAAAAAGGTAAAGTGAGACAACGAAAAAAGCAAAGGTAAAATCATTAAAAACAAATCATCTTAGGACAGAAAAAGGTAAAGTGAGACAATGAAAAAAGCAAAGGTGAAATCATTAAAAACAAATCATCAAACCTTCCCCATCTTCTTGAATTGGAAGGCCATCAACATGAGTGAGAATGTCATTTTCCCTCAACCCCTCCTCTCTCGATGATGATGAATTTTCATCAATGTGAGTAACAAGGAGACCAGATTCACCTTTTGGCATCTCCAAGGAAGACCTCAGCATCTGATTCTCCATGGATTGGAGCACAAGACCGAGAGAGCTAAACCCTATTATTTCAGCTTTTGATTCAATGAAACTCAAGAAGATGTTGAGAATTGGAGCTGGTATCACATACCTACAACACAGATTTGAATAAAAGAACAGTTAAATTTAAAAACAAAAACAGATTCTAGACAGTTTGAAGAGAAACTCACCCGACGTTATCCAACTCTTCAATCTTTTGGAAAGCTACCCCAATAACCTTATGGCCTAAAAACACAGGCCCCCCACAATTTCCAGAATTAATTGCTGCGTCTACTTGAAGCACAGGCAAGACAGTGTTTCCTTTGCTATGGGTATAAGTTGATACATTTACCCTCGAAACAATGCCTCTTGTGATGCAAATAGTTTCACCACCTAGAATGAAGTTAATATAACACCATGAGAATAGAAAGAAACAAAACCGGAAAAAAAAAGATAACACCAAGATAGAAAACTACCTTCAGGGAACCCAACTATATTCACTGTCTGAGTGAGTTCAGGCAAGTTATCCAGAATCTCCACAGGTAAAACATCCTTCCAGAAGTTTTCATCATCAATCCTCAGAACAGCCAAGTCACATGCGTGGCCAAAAGCCTCAACTCGAACCTTGTACAAAGTGCCATCATTGTGTTTTTTGGCTCGAATGCAGGTTCCACCACTAACCACATGGGCATTAGTTATGATCCTTCGGTTCGAGATTATGAAACCTACAAACAGTAGAATATTACAAATTAGTATTAACAAAAAATTAAATTCTAATAAAAGTACAAAAGACATTTTTCACCTGAACCAGAAGAATCTTTACAGATTGGAGATGTCCATGGATGTGAACCTTCAGTAATGCGACCTCTAGTGAAGATTTTAACTAGAGAACCCATTAGGGATGGAATTTCAGGTGATGGTGGAAACTCAGGTGCTCTGTGAATCCAATTACTTTGACAACGGCGGTAATAGGGAGGTTTCAGCGAAGGAACAACGCTTCGGACAAGCGATGTAAGCAAACGACCTCCTTGCATGACTATATAATTAAACACACACAATTGGTTATTACAAAATCTCAACAAGAATCTGATTTTTATTTACCAAGATGAGGGTGAGCACAAATTAATCTGATTTTTATTTACCAAGTCGAGCATAAGAATGATTGATTTACAATCTATAACACGTCTAAAAACCCTAAGGTTTCACAGCCCACAAAATCAATCATGACAAACAGATAATATGAAAAGAGAGATATAAAACCGCAGAATGAGATGGTTAATCAAGCGTAAGAGTAAATGATTTGCAATCTATAACATGTCTAAAAACCCTAAGAGGCAACCACAATATAATATTTACCATCGGCTTCATGTTATACTCAAAAAACCGCATACAGATGATGTGAAAAGATAGATCTAAGAGCGCAGAATAATATGAGAAGAGAGCAAGGGGTATGGCTAACAATATAATATTTACCATCGGCTTCATGTTATACTCAAAAAAAGCCACAAGTTATCACAGCCCACAAAATCAATCAAGAGGATCCATGAATCACATATAGATGATGTGAAAAGATAGATCTAAAACCGCAGAATAATATGAGAAGAGAGCAAGGGGTATGGCTAACCTGATAGATTCGCCGTGAAGATGATATGAGATTCGCCGTGAAGATGATATGAGAGGATGTCAGAGGTTACGAGAGGGTCTAGGGTTAATTGGTGAATAAGGGGGTGGGAGTGCCGGACCTGGGCTAGCGAATAAAGCAGTGACCTTGGGCCGAAATATGATATTCGGCTGGCCCAGCTCAAAGAATGGATTTAAAAACAGAGAATGGATCTAATTCTCGAGTCCCTTCTAATCATAGAATCAAACTAATTCTGATCATACAAACCCTAATTCGAAGTTAAGAGAAAGTTGAAGATTCTCATCATCAAAAACGACTGAAATTTGTCTACATAAAAGAATCTGAAGAAAGGCAAAGATAACACAAAAAAAAAGATTTGCATCATATTAATCAAAAACTCTAGATCTCTCTCCCTCTTATCGCATCATAATTAATCAAAAACTCTAGGTAAAAATAACACAAAAAAAAAGATTTGCATCATATTAATCAAAAACTCTAGATCTCTCTCCCTCTTATCGCATCATAATTAATCAAAAACTCTAGATCTCTCTCCCTCCTATCGCATCATAATTAATCAAAAACTCTAGGTAAAAATAACACAAAAAAAAAAAGATTTGCATCATAATTAATCAAAAACTCTAGATCTCTCTCCCTCCTACCGCATCATAATTAATCAAAAACTCTAGGTAAAAATAACACAAAAAAAAAGATTTGCATCATAATTAATCAAAAACTCTAGATCTCTCTCCCTCCTACCGCATCATAATTAATCAAAAACTCTAGGTAAAAATAACACAAAAAAAAAGATTTGCATCATAATTAATCAAAAACTCTAGATCTCTCTCCCTCTTATCTCTTGATTCCATGTCAATCTCTGGATTCCATGTGAAAAAGTCTATCCGCTGAGATCTGTATGAAGATTCAGAGATAAGAAGGAAGAGATAAGTTTTTTGTGATACGAAGATGTGAGATAACTCTCTGTTCACAACTCTCTTTATATATAGATGGTGAGATAGGTTTTGATCTCAATCAGCGTATTTAATGCGCCTATTAAATTTATATATTTTTATTATTTTATACTATATTTTTAGTATAAACCCCGTTAGAAGCTAAGATATTATGTTCTATTTTTTTCGTCTGCAACTTTTTATATTCATTTAAAGTCCCATAAAAAGGCATTACAACATTGCATGGAGCAAAATGCTCTGAATTTTCATAATAAATTGTACACGTGTAAAGACTAATAGCTAAGGGAAATAAAAATCCAACACATGTCCTACATGCACCCACATCAGAGCAAATGGAGAATGTCACCGAACACTCATCGCCACGGCCACGCACCAGTGAGCTCCGGCAACGATTCCAACTTGAATAAATTGCGATTTCATCCTCTAATTACCAAGGAATCAGCTCCAAACACATCCATGCCCCATTATAACTCAGCTTAAGCTTTTAGATCGAAGAGACTCTGAAAATCTGATTAGATGTCCTAAAGGAACTTAGCCACATTCAGTGCCGCCATTAGCCATGCCAATATCTTAGCTTCTAACGGGGTGGATCAGAAGTCAGGTAATAGAACATAATATTACCTATGCTAAGTCGATCTTTAGAACCTGTAAACTACATATTTTCAGAATCCCTATTCAACTGAGTAGGATAACAAAAGATTACTTACCAAGTTAATCAGATTCAATTCCAATGAAACATTCTTTCTTATGATGATAACGATTATCAGCTAAATCAATAATTTACTCCCAAATTCATGAGCTAAACTACGGTAACAGCTACATGCAGTGATAATTTTCTTATGCAATCATTTAGCTTCTTAACATTTCAATGGCAAAGAGAAAGAATGAGGAAGAGAACTACCTTGGATTTCCTTTCTTGGATCCTCCATACTAACTGGAGCATAGGACCGATTCGGATTCAACAGAGATGTGCTCGCCATATCGATCACCGGACCCATGCCAGATTTTTCCCCGTTACTGTAGAAAACGAAGACGGATTCACCGGAGCACAGACGCTCCTCAAGGAGGCAAAAGTAAAGGCCGGCCTTCGATTCGTTTCAGATTGATTACCAAAATCAAGTTTTAATTGCTCGTTGTAGGTAGATTCGTCATTCAATTGATAAACCCACGAGCAACAAGCTTCATCGTTTGATGAAGACTGTTTTTTAAACTCTTATTTCTTCTTTCTTTTCGCGTCGTCTGTTAACGCCGTTGAAGAGTTTTCTTTTCTCGTTTTATTGACTTAATGTTTTTTTTATATATATTTAATGTTTTTGATATATTTCAATCTCATTGTTTTTGTGACATGATGTGGCAAATTGATTGGATATAAGAGGAGATCTGAATTAAAGGGTTCATCTCAGGGGGTATACCCAAGAATTGTTCGAAAATAAATTATGGTTTAAAGATTGGTTATAATTTTCTTTGTGTTGGGCTATTCCAAGCCCATGCCCAACCCCCTATTAGTATGATATTGTCCGTTTTGGGCCCAAGTGGTCCAGCAAGCACATATTTGTTTTTGGGTTCCTTCCCAAAAGGCCTCATACTAGTTGGAGTTAGACATGACTTATATATTAGACCATCTTTGTCTAAACTTCCGATGTGCGACTTTGATTGTATCTCAACAATCCTCCCCTCAAACCAAGTACCACATAAACCGTTGGCCTTCTCTCCTGCGAAACCTTTGCACCCTTCTTGTATTGCCGTATTCACCAACGAAACTCTTCACCTAACCCCGATGCACAGTTAGGAAGAATTTCGACACAAGACCGGCACCCCTTTATCGCAGAAATCACCTTGAGGGTTCCATTCCCACAAAGAACATGCAGGCCCACACTTCTCCCAGTCCACATCTGAACCCGGGCTCTGATACCAATTGTTGGGCTTTTCTAAGCCCATTTCCAACTCCCTATTAGTATGATATTGTCCGCTTTGGGCCCAAGTGGTCCAGCCCGCACGGATTTGTTTTTTGGGCTCCTTCCCAAAAGGCCTCATACTAGTTGGAGTTGGACTTGACTTATATATTAGACCATCTCTGTCTAAACTTCCGATGTGGGACTTTGATTTTATCTCAATACTTTGGTTAGTACCGATTAACCAAATAAACCAAACTCAAAAACCAGAAATTTCAGATTCACAATTCAGGATCCGATGATAAACAAGACGATGCTCAATCAGAAGGAATTAGCAGTTATCTGATTGAAATTATTTGGATTACATGCAAAGACAACGATAAGTTGGAGTTTTGAGAAGAGAATGACAAATTCGAGGAGAAAAAAGTTTATGAGTATCTCTTTCAAAGTGCCATGTTAAAGACTTTTGTGATATCGGACTTTAGCCATCTCAATGGTTTGGGCTAACACATGGGCTTATTCTGAAGTTGTCATAGAGTTGGGCCTAAGTTAGGGTTTGGCCCAACTCATGGGGTTTTCAGGGTTTCTTGTATATAAATACAAGGGTAGAGCCTAGGAAAAACCTAATCCTGTAATCCCAAATTGGAAGGGTTCCGAGCGCCTTAGGGCGGCTTGTAGTATTCTTGTTTCTGTGATCTTCATGTTGTAAACCACATACGAGGTGTTTTCGGATTCTTCATAGTTGATGTTGTGGATCTCGGATCCAGAGACGTAGTGGTTGAGACCGTGAACTGGGTGAACAATTCTCGTGTTTAACTTTGTGACATAATTGAATTAAAAATGGATTTTTTCTTTTCTTTCTTTGCTTAATTAGTATGTCGTCCGATAAAATTCCCAAGTTGCTTCCCAAAGTTTGACGGGATCTTGAACACTTTTCATTTGCAAAATCAAAACAAATAATTTGCGCAAAAAATCACCTTGACCCAAAGGCTTGCTTCTCTTATATATTTAATGTTCTCTTTATCATCATCAAGCAAACCAAAAGCTGAGCAAGCAACTTTGAATGTTATATATAGAACCTTGTTTACTGTATTGATGTATTCAAAACATGCCAGACCTGGTTGAATGTTAAGCAAAGCCCTCAAATAATATGGGTTTTCCAAAGTTGGGGAGACATAGGTTACCCTCCCAAATAAAATCCTTCCATAGTATGTCGTTACCCTCCCAAAAGAAGTTTCAGACTTCCGCAATGATCTCAGATCATACAGTGTTCCAGTTTGCATGGAAGAAGTAGGCGCAGAAGCCATCTGGCCCCAGAGCTTTATCTGGGTGAATTACAAACAGCGCCGCTTTGATCTCCTCATCGCTTAGGATGCGAGTCATCTCCTCATTCATCACTGATGAGATTTTTCCACTGATGACCCCATCAAGTAGGCCGTCAATATTCATTTTCTTAGATGTGAATAGCGTTTGGAAATATTCTGAGATGACTTGGAGAATCTGGTCTTCTTCTTGGTAGCAGTTACCTTCTGAATCTTCAAGCACAACCAGCTGGTTCATAGCTCGATGGCTTCTTGTAATTTTGTGGAAGAATCCTGAGTTTTTATCGCCCAGGGATAGCCAGAGTACGTGGTTGCGTTGCTTCCAATAATTTTCCTCTTTCAGATAAACGGTTATGAGATCCGAGTTGATCTTTTGGATTTCTAGTTCTGAGCTGTTAAGTTTGGACATAGCTTTATACAGTTATTGCTTGAAGAATGCGATTTCCTTTTGGTTGTTAACATGAGTTTCCTTGACCCATCTGGATATAGCTGACCGGCAGTTATCAATTTTGATCTTCACTGGTTTGTTTCTGATTTCCTCCCAGGCTTTTGCCACTAAAGTCTTAATATCTTTATTATCCTCTAGGCTTCTATCAAATCGGAAGATGCCCCCTTTTCTTTTCTTATTGGCTTTCAATCTTGTGATTATTGGCTTGTGGTCGCTTCCTTCAAATTTCAGATATTCGCAAAAGCTTTCTGGGAACTTTTCCGACCATATTGAGTTAGCCATAACTCTATCAAGATGGCAGTGTACCGTGGAGAATGGTGTGATCCCCTCTAAAAACACTATTGCCAATATGCAGGAGATCGTACAAATCATTGGTGGACAGGAATGTTCTGAAATCGAAAAAGTACCCTCTGCTCTTGGTGGTCCACTAGATTTCTCTGAGTTATCAATTATTTCATTAAAATCATTGGCTATGATCCATGGTTCATCCGTAACGTTCTGTATGCTAAAGATCATATTCCAAATTTATCTACGTTTAGAGCGGTCTGGCTCTCCGTATACAAACATAACACAAGATCTTTCTCTGTTGGTGCACAACTTTGTCTTTATGAAGTTCTGATGAGATTCTAAAATGTTTAGCTTAACCTCCTTCTTCCAGAACATGGCTAGACCCCTCCTCCCGGACTGTGAGGCTCGATTATAAGGTTGTGGTCATATCCCATGCCATCCAGAATTTTCAGTACCTTTTCCTTGGGGTTTTTGATTGTCTCTGGACATTCTGGTTTTGCGAGGCTCTCCCTTCATTATTTGGTTCATATGAGCCTTGTACATTAGAAGTGCATGGGATGCTTTGGTTCACATTAATCAGTTGGTTGCTCTGTTCAGGTGGAACATTTCTCCTTGGAGGAACATGGGATGAGCTCTGGGCTCTGAAGAAGAGATTTCGTTTCCTCAGGCTGGCTCCCGGGATTGGGCTTGGAGTCGTTTTCTTTTTTCCAGTTTGCCTTCCTTTTTTCTTGTTTCCAGCAGACTCAAGGCCCAGCGCTGGACCGGGTGGATAAGCAAATAGGGGGTCCAGGTTGTCTTCTTCTTCAAATCGAGGATCTTCAGTGAGAACCACTGGGGTGCCACTTCGGGATTCCTTTGTGAGAATCGGCAGGGTGGTTAATGCCTGATCTAGGTTATTCTCAGGGGGTGCTCCAATTGCGGGGAGGGCAAATTAGGGATGGTGGCTGTCATGCTCCGGTGCCTCTTGATTGAGTTGCTCCAGTAAATTTCGTTCCAAGTTCGCTTGCCGGGAGGGAGATACCTGGTGAGCTTGAATCCTTGAAGCCTCTACCATGCGCACAACAGCTTCCTCCAATAACTGATGTTGATCCCCTTGGTTATTTCGCATATGTCTAGCCGCTCTTTCAATTGGATCCGCTACATTGGCATATTGGTACGTGGCTTCCTTCAGCTGGTTTAGAGCTTTATTGTGAGTTATCGTTGGGCTTCGGAGAGGGATCCTTGGGGGGGGGGGGGGGGGTGGGGGGCTTTGAGGATAGGTGATGGAAATGGTTCTCGCTGGAGCTCTCGGTAGCTCAGAGTTGAGGTTTTGGGGACCCATGTCATAGTCAGAGGTAGTCCAGTTCTTGAAGATTGAGGGTAATGATGCGTCCTATCCATGGCTTGGTCAGCTTTCCTCACGAAATTTGCATGAGCAGTGGCAATAATTTGTGCAGCCGTAGCTTCCACCATTCCCTGCTGTTCGCTGATTAAAGTCTGTCTATTCCGCGCCACGCTCTCTGTGGGATCAGAGCAGTTGCTGTAACGCCAGGATGCTTCCCGCAGTTGCTCCACTGCTTCCTCAATTGACGGGATTAGATTATGCGGTATAGGCATTGTCTCAGGATGGAGCTGTTGGAATTGGTTTGGATCTGCTACATGGTGGTTTCCAAAGTTAGCTGGGGGGCTGGGAGAAACTGGTCAGTTTCGCCTAATGACTTCTCTCTAGGAGCAAGTTGTTTCTCAGTTTCTTTGTTGATCTTCGATGGCATGCGAATCTCGTCCTGGCACTTTGGGAATGCTTCCAAAGGCTGGTGGCGATTTGGGGGCCTATGCAGGCTTTTGTCCCCCTGATCTTGCAGGTACGAAACTCTTTCCCCAAACAGATTGCCATGATGATCCCGGCACAGTGGGTACTCATCCGTGGGTAGCTTCGGGGTTCTACCCTCATTGATGCGCATTAAGGGTTGGTTGCGAGTCCTTTCATCTCTTGCTGGGTGAACTGCTCTAGGCATGTCAGGGCAATCAAGTTCCTCATGAGTAATCCTTTTGCACCTTGTGCAGAAATTATGGAGTCTCTCATATTCCAGAGATATTACCGTTTCCTCTCGGCAAGTGAATTCAACAATCATGTCCATGCAGAGAGGTTGGAGCACGTTAGTATTTACCCTGACTTTGGCTGCATCCTTTGACAACTCTTGTTCTTCGTAGACGCCCAAGTTTTGGCCAATCCTTATAAGCATGTCATGCTTCCTGTAGTGCACCGGGAGACCCCTTATCTTGGCCCAGAAGGGGATTTCACAAGGGAAATCAGGGGATATGATAGGTTCATATTTCTGTAGAATTACCATCCATCTCGCGAAGAGATATTGTCTGTTTCCCAGCACCAGCTTTACGTCTCCGTCCGTGTCGAACTTAAAGAGGAAGCAATCGTGACCCAAATATGATCTTATGGCTCTGCCTTGGAGCTTCCATCGGTTGGAGAAATAGGTTAGGAAGGGCCTAACTCGCTGCATCTTAGAGTTGGTCAGGCGGCCAATGAGAGAGAGGCGGTTCGCACGGATCTCTCGTGAGATGTCGATTTCTGGAGCTTGGATGCGGATTTTGTTGGATGGCTCACTGGTAGAGCTAGTAGCGATGGCTTTTCCTTTCTCCATTCTGGAATATCTGTGATTCATGTTTGGGAGAGATATCGTTAGCACTTCCTTGTTGGCTGGATATGAGCAGCCCGTGTTGCAGACGATTTCTTCACGCTGGCGGAAGTATGGAGCGGATGAGGAGCTGAATAGAAAAGCTTGAAGACTGAAGACGAGAAGATGCAGGAACCAGAAGCACACTGCTTGCTGCCACATGTGATAGCCTTTGCCACGTTAAGAGCAAGTGCATTGGAGACCCTTGACATGGGGTCTAAAAACTTTTTAAATTAAATATATGAAATTTTAGGATTCTTGAGTGTCCAAAACCATAAATATATTGGATCTTTTTTCTGGTTTTAGACACTCAAGAATCCTAAAATTTAATATATTTAATTTAAAAAGTTTTTAGACTTCTATGTCAAGGGTCTCTAATGCACTTGCTCTAAGGGTCGTCCACCGGCCGGAGCCTCCTCGGAGGAGCTCTTCCGCGCTTTGTTTCCTTGATTCTCTCATATCCAGAAATTACAGAGCGTT
Organism: Draba incana; assembly: GCA_963576765.1. NCBI lineage: Eukaryota > Viridiplantae > Streptophyta > Magnoliopsida > Brassicales > Brassicaceae > Draba > Draba incana. Next base: position 6,416,059 of record OY755215.1, on the reverse strand, counting down.
TTTGCAACTTTTTAGGAGACTTGTCGGTAAAATATATCAAGCTAGTTAATTTTAATTTATTTTAACTATTATCTAATTAGTATAGATACTTCTTCTCTTGAAAGTACAATAGTAAAATGTACATCTCTGACAAAAAGCGGTAGTGGGAACAAAATATTTATATTATCTGTGTAGTGGGAACAAAAAGCGGTAGTGACAACTTTTTACCATATCAATTTTATCACTTTCTTATAAACGGCTATAATTCAAAAAAAAATTGTAATAAATTTATTTGGTAAATTCTCCGGATTTCGTGGTCAAAAGCAATAAAATCTTAACCAAATCGGGTTATTTATATTTATTGTTATTAATATTCAAATCTCCCCTTTTATAGTTTATACCAAAAATAATATCCTCTTTTTTTATATATAGTACAAAAGAAAAATATTTCTACTTTAGTAAACAAATGATTTGGTTTCCTTTGATTTGGTGAATATTGATTATAAATAGATCTTAGACTTGTATCGTGGATAGGTAGTTCATATTAAGCTTGTGATTTAATCTAATCAAATTTATCTCACCTATAAAATAATAAGCAGTGCTTTAATAACCGGTCAGGAGATACGTTGAACCTTTGACCGCCACTTAGAATGATTATCTCGTTTGATTTATCACATAAACTGGAACTGAAGAAACCCGCCTAAAAACCAGCAAAAACCGGTGAATCGGTTTGGACCTACAAATACAAAAACCCGATTTTTTTTTTTTTTTGAGAGTTTTCCACGAATATTTCTTTGCTACTGTGCTTGTCAAATCTGTTTTGATATGTTTTGATCCTATTGTTTATACTATATGATTATTCGTGTTGTGCGCGGGTACAATTAAGCATTAGAGCAAGAATATCCGTAAACTTGTCCAAAAGTTCTTAAAATGTTTTTTATTATTATTTTTTTCCGACATTTTGTAAAAAAAAAAATATAAAAAAAAAATAACCAAACAGGGCAGGACACGTCTGCGCAACAGTAATGAACCGAGTTCTTAACTAAGGATTTTAAGGCCATCTCCATCAGAGAACTTTTATTAGATTCTTAGTATATAAAATTATTAAAACACACACTCTCTCTTCCTTTTACTCAACTTTATACCTTCTCTTTCATTCTTTTACTCAACTTTTATTAATTTTATATTTAAACACTCTCTCTTCCTTTCAAAAACACTCTCCAAAAGTTCTTAAATAAACAACTCTCTCTTCCTTTTATACCCACTATCTCCTCTCTTTACTCAAATTTTATTAATTTTATATTTCAATACACCTCACAAAAACACTCTCTTTTTTAGGAGTTCGTGCTTACAACCTCCGATATTCTTGCTCTTAGACTTGGCGAATTCTTTTGCGTTTATTATAATGTAAACTAGTTGATAATCCGCGCTAAGCGCGGAAGAGGTTCTTTGCAGAATTTTAATATTTAAATTTGTTAGTCAAAGTTTTATGAGATTAAAATGGTTAATTTAAAGTAATGAAAATAATCTTATTTCATATTATATATACAAATTGATAACATTAACTTTACCATCAAAAATGTCTTATAGTATATTAACTGAAGTTCTGAGTCCCGACCCGGATATTTGACAGGATAAACCGAATATTTTGATGATAATTGACAAATCAGATTCGTATATTATTATTATGACATTTATATTTCATTAAAAACAAAGAATGGCTCAAATTTAACCTCAATATATGTGTCCTGACCCTGATCCTTGACCGGATAACCCATATAGTTCGATGAGTATTGACTAATCAGAATCAAGAAAATTAATGAATTAATTAAATCTAAAATAGCATCAAAAATCCTAGTACTCACATATCAGCAAAAAAAAAAAGTCTTATAGTATATTTCATTATTGTTATATCTCGGACGGCTAAGCCACTGCTCATAATTTATGTAATGCTTTAATTAACTGTTTTATAATTGTTGTTTAATGCACCATAATTTATTTTATGTTTTATTATAGGTGACGTTAATTAGTCACCATAAATTATTTAATATTTTATTATGGATGATTTTAATTAGTCATCATAATTTATTAACTGTTTTATTTTGGATGACTTTAATTAATCACCATAATTAATTTAATATTTAAAATAGATGACACCGACCACTAGGGATATGATTATGGGCTGGATTAAGTGGACTAGACCAGCCCAATCCTTATTTGGGCTGGTTTAGGCTGTAGATATAGTGGTCCAAAAAAATTCGGGCCTATATAGACCAGTTTAAATGGATTAGGATTCATATGGATTTAACCGGCTGGTTTGCTGGTTAACCAGTAGTTTTGATCAACTATATAATTTTATTAGGGTTTTTACTTTAGGCTTACTTTTTTTTGTCTATTCTTCAAAGTTTATGGTCATCTTAATATATATATTTTTTTTTGAATTATACACAGTTTCCCCAAAGGCTTTCTAGGCCCAAGAGACTAATCTGTGTCGCCGGCGATGCCCAAATTTTAATTCCCCGGTGGCTAAGAATCGAACCCGGAACCTTATTGGGAATTACCTCCCTCAAGTACCACTGGGATACGACCACTTGGTTTCGGTAGTGATTATTTTTGTCAGTTCACCAGGTATGCTAAGTGCTAACTCTTAATCATCTTTTCTCCTTTGAATTTAATTTTTTTTGATTACGTACTCGTTTTTGTTAATCCAAGTAAGCTATGTTTATTGTTCAAATTATTTTTTTATAGTCTAATCTTAGCTTTATAGGCCTCACCGTGTGCGCACAAATAGATGTTCCAAGTTTATAATAAATTATATAGGCGATATTTTGAAAGATAACAAACAATTTAAATAGAAAAGTATCATAATTTTCTTTATTGATTAAAATAATATAATAGTTTTACTTTGCCTCTTTTTTTTTATAACTTTCGATGATTTCAAATTTGTATCTTCCTCATTGCGGATTCTCATTGATTTGTGTGTATGTTTACAGATTTTCAATATGGATTTTCAATCGGATGATGTAAATGGGCTGGATCGGGCCAATCTAGTGGAGTTATGGGCTGGGCTGGTTCGTTATTTTACAAAACCAAAAAAATCCGGTCTTATTTAGACCAGCCCATATTGATCCAGCCCTGAGTGGGCTGGGCTGGTTTATCCGCCAACTCATCTCTACCGGTCACCATAATTTATTCGTTAATATGGATGATTTAGTCACAATACCATTATCATTATATTTCTTTTAATATTATGTTAAGATTATAATTTATAGGTTTGAATTCAAAAGTTATAAAATTTAATTATATTGTTAAAATTGATTTTTGTTTCACCTCCAACGGTCTTAAAGAAAAATATTCAAAAGTTTTGAACTTTTTAAAACGGTTATGAACAGTATTTTCATCTTTTTTTTTCCAACCAAACATTAATTAATTAAATACGACACCCCTGTTGGTTGCCCAAACAGGAGGGCTAGAGTTTACAAATGAGCACTCTGAGAACAACGTTCTTGCAGAGCGGGCCAAACAGTCGGCCTTAATGTTACAAACACGGGAAATGTATTAAATAGAAAATAAAGGAAAAAGGCGTCGAAGCGAACTAAACTCGTCCAAAGGATTGGAGAAGGCAGGCCAGTCTTCGGGGGATTGTACCATGGAGACCAGAGATGCGCAATCTGTCTCGAAGACCTGACAATCGACTCTACTAAGAAGGATTGACTTCATTGCCCATATTAATTCTTCCAGCTCCGTGTGAAGGGGGGAAAGTGATCTCCTCTGACATTTTGCTACCAAAACCACTATCTTATTGGGGTTCTCCAAACAGACCCATCCCAACCTAGAAGTTGGATTTGAAACTTTCCATGATCCATCAATCTGGCATTTTAACACTGGAGGTGTGTGTCCTTAAACCTGGAGATCAAATTCCTGATCCTCCTCGATCTCCTCATCGTCTCTTGCTTGGGCCTCCTCCCAAAATATTTTTTCACTTAGGGCAAGGTTTAGGATGTCCGTGTTGGGGGTGGATTTGTCATCCCCTCAAAATGGGCTCGGGCCGCATCCGTTCCAGGCCCATGACCAAAACGGCCCACCAGGAAGCAGGCCCCACCCAGCGACCGATCGCCATGCACCGACCATAGAATGCGCAACACGTAGGTCTGCTACGTAGCTCGGCGAACCTAGTCGATGTAATGAGTGATCCGAACAGTCCCAGAGCCGCTCGATCATAAATATAACGACTCTCTGAGGAGTAGCTCGAGCAGGGAAGTAATGATGAGTTGCCCACCAACTCGACAGACTATATAGCTCGGCGAAATGATCAGCATTGGGAAGAGTGTTCACCTGCTACGAGCTCTCCCTCTGATTCCTCCCTCTATAAATACAAATGGACATTCAATAATGAAGGACACACCATAACACACGAAGAACTGCTCAAGCGACCAACGAAGATATAACTCAGATCGTGTTTAACATTTTATTCGGGTCCTTCGATCGTCAAGTGTTAGACACCGATCTCAGTCACGTATCTTACCTTGTAATCTTGTATTCTTGTTTTTCTGAACCATTCAATTCAATAAACGCACCATTCAATCTTTCTTTGTCCCGATCAATTCTCATCTCATCGTAAGGAATCCGACCTACCTATAATCCCGATCAAAACACATTCCCATCAATAATTCTTCTCCCAATCTGCACTGAACTACCCGTAATTCAACATTTGGCGCCATCTGTGGGGACCTTCAGGAATATCTTTACGAAGCACGAGATGAGC